>JAJGRX010000639.1:0-1235530 GCA_025461125.1 Carex kokanica
TTTCAAATGAACCAAACTATTGCACTTATTACGATTAGAGCAGCTTTCCGCTTTTGGAAGGTAAGGAATGTACATAGTCTATAACATCATCAAAAGAGTGCCAATCCATAAAAACATCCTGGAAAAACTCCATCCAGAACCAAATTATTTTGACAAAAGGACATTGAACAAATAAATGTTTCACCGATTCAGCCGCACCACAAAATGACACTGATTAGACCCGATCCAACCCTTTTTAATCAATCTTTGTTTAATAAGAATTCTTTTATTGGACAAGAGCCACATAAAAACCCTAATTTTTGGCAGAATCGGTTGTTTTTTTTCATTTTAATATATATTATGAAAAATATTATCATTTACCATTAAAATAAGATAATATTATGGACTTTGATATTTTTTAATATTATTTTAATAAATATCCGATCCGTATCTGCATCTGTATCCGGCTGATATCCGATCTATCCATATCCAGAAAATTAAAAAGAAATATAATATGGTTTCACCACTGTCCGCTCGTATTCGCTCTGTTTTTACCCCCAACTCCAATCGAAAACGGGAGTCATTGATCATTATCAATATCATCAAATGTTGTGCATAAACATAAGTGATAATGCATTTGCATATGCATTGTATGAGTCTATTCATAGTTATAATCAATTGGAATCGCCACATTCAAAATCCAATAATCACTAGAACTGACAATATCAAATCCTTTGTGCTAATCTGAATGTAACATCAAACTCTGTGCAAATAATTATTATTTAAAACTATCACATCACGCAACCTGCATCTATTTCTATTCATTATTTCAATTAATTTGGTCCCCATTAATTCTTAATAAAAAAAAACAAAACTGTTAGATAGGCTCGAACAATTTCTATTGACATTCACATTTTTTTAGCTAAATAAAAAGGTCCGTTAATATTTTGCAATGGGACCTGTCATAGTCAATTTCAAGCGAGACAGAATTAATTAGATGTCATTTTCTAGTTCAAACTTTAAAAACCCAATATTAGCCCTTTTACTTTTATATTCTTAAGAACAAACCTCATAACTATCTTTTATGATCTAGGTCGGCTAAGCGAGGAGCTCATTTTCGGAATCTTCAAAGTAATCATCTGCTTCAAGTTCTGTCGAAGTGGCTGTGTTCAACGTTGGTCCGTCTGGTAAAGTCTTTCTGCAGTTGGTGCATTTTCAAAATCGACGGCGAACAACGGAACGACCCTGGAATTTGTCGTTCTGAGAGTGAAACCAATGAAAACATTCTCGACATTATTTAGGAAAATTATGAGACTTTCAATACAGTCTGGATCAATTATTTAAACTTCAAAACATAGATAAAAATATGAGACGCGATTGAAACATGAAAACTTGAGAAATTTTAATCCTACTCAACGTATAACGCACCTGTTATTTTGTAATTCCATATCATGTTTGGTCGAAGAATATCACGTTCACCACTTTCACCATGATTTGTTGAAGAATAAAGTTCTCAAAACATAATCAGCGCAATTTTCCAATATTAACACTGTTTAGTGTGTGTGGTTTGTTGGAGAATCGTGTGCCAAAAGGTTGTTGCGTAATTGCGAATTTTGGAGCAGCAGCAAAGCGCGTGGCGTTGTAGTGGCCTTGAGTTGAGATCCGTATCCTCTGCATTAACTCAAAAGGGAATTGTTTTAGTTAATGAATTTCAAACCGTCTGATTTTAAACAGAGCCAATCCGGTTCGTACCTATAACATAGGGGCCCTTTAATATTAGTGCAGATCTAGTTCACACGAATTTTGAAACGGATCGGATGGTCGAGATGCATTAATTCAAAAGATTCTCTTTTTCTCTTTTGAGTTAATGCAGAGGATACGAATTCCTTGAGAGTTGTGACCCGGACTGGTACAGCTCCTTGCTACTTGCTGATAATAAAGCATTTCATAATTGGTGGGGTTTCACTGTTTCAGTACCTTTCTGCGTATTACAAATTTCATAATCTTTCCTCAACTTTAAAGCCCCTCGATAATAAGTATTACAAAATAAAAGCAAGAACCTCGCATAATTGACCGAAATTTTTAAATATAGCACAGCCCAAAAAAAAATAAACCAAAACGGCACCGTTTGACGAAATTCGAAATTTAGCACGGCCGCAGATCAGCTGAGCGGCCCCCTTTCCTGGGGACCGCATATCAGCTGAGCGGCCCCTGAAGGGGCCGCATATCCGCTGAGCGGCCCCCTGGAGGCCTATATAAGGGGGCCGCTGGTTTCATTTTTTTTATCGATTCAAGAATTCCATCCCTTCGTACTCGGGTAAGTTTTCTCTTCTTCTCTTGTTTAATTTTTTAGTTTAGGGTAGTAATTAGGTGTAGGGTTTAGGTTTAGGAGTAGGGTTTAGGAGTAGGGTTTAGGATTAGGTTTAGGATTAGGGTGTAGATTAGAATTGATAATTAGGATTTAATTTAGAGTTAATAATTAGAATTGTTCCAAATTTTAATTGTCCACCAATAAAATTAAAATAGACTTGTACCAAAAATTAAGTAGGTATATTTAACCAAAATTAATTGTTTTAGCACCAATACTTAAATAGATTTGTATCAAAAATTAAATAGGTATATTTTACCAAAATCAATTGTGTTAGCACCAATACTAATTAGATTTGTACCAAAAATTAAATAGGTATATTAAATAGCCAAAATCAATTGTTTTAGCACCAATACTTAACTAGATTTGTACCAAAAATTAAATAGCCAAAATCAATTGTTTTAGCACCAATACTTAACTAGATTTGTACCAAAAATTAAATACAGCATGGCATCTGGTAGAGATATACCGTCTTCCAGTATGGGTGTGCCATCTTCCAGTAGAGGTACACACCATGCCCATCCACCCACTCCGTATCAGATGTCCCAGCACATCGAGAGTGCTCTATCACAGACAGATATTCCGGGTATCCGGAGTCGCATTGACAGGGTCAGCGACTTCCTGTGGTACCCGAATTCAGAGCACCGGATTCTAGAGGCTGCCACCGGGGTAAGTTATAAATTAGTCATATTTATAAAAATACAATAAAACATAATCTTTTTTTTATGAATGAACTTGATCTGATTTCTTACATAAATGCAGGGGTTGGATGCGGTTACGGTTCGTCACAACCGCATGTGGCTACCGTATCAGCCGGCGTACGGGGGGACATTACGCTCGATGGGATTATTCCAGCTATCACAGATGCGGGAGGAGAACCATGACGAGGGGTTATCTTCCGGCCTCATCGAGCGATGGCGTCCCGAGACGCACACCTTTCATCTCCCCCATGCTGAGATGACTGTCACCCTACAGGACGTCAGCTGTCTGTGGGGTATGACTATTACCGGGGAGCCGGTGACGGGTGTCGAGTACGGGGACTTCCGTCCGTTGTGCGAGGAGTTGCTGGGTATCCCGCACGACCAGCTACAGAAAGAGAAGAAGAAAGGTGAGAGGTTTGCGATCTCGCCCAGTACCATCAGCTTGATATCCAGATCAGGTATGTAAATTGTACCTTATTTAATTCAAATAATATCAGATTTACTTGTAAACAATGTTCTAATTTATATAAATAATAGGTGGTTGTTGACCGACACATCCGCGCGTATATTCTTGAGATGATCACCTGTCGGTTGTTTCCGGATTCACACGGAGATCAGGTTCGGCTGTGCTATCTTCCGTTTCTGCGCGACCTGCCCACTGCGGGCAGGTTCAACTGGGGTGCGGCTACGCTGGCATGCTTATACAGGTAAGAAAATTATTCTTATCATATTTAAATTTTTCAAATATTGTAGAGTATAGGCAACTCTGACTTTGTGTATTGTTAAGGGGTCTTAACAATGCCTGCCTTAAGAAGAACAAGACCTTTGTTGGACCATGCATGTTACTACAGCATTGGTCCTACGCACATCTGATCGTAGGCCGCCCAGTCATAGCCAGACCGACTGATGTGCCGGACTGGGGCCAGCCCGAGCCAGACCAGTGCCCTGCATACGGCGCCAGATACTGTTACAAGAAGGTTTGGGTTGGAGCCGGACATGGCGCGACACTCGGGATCACATTCTGGAGACAGGAGATCGAGCATCTGAGAGATGATCCCGAGTATGTCACCTGGGAGCCCTACAGAGAATATGTGAGTCTACTTTTATTATAATTTTGAATTTGAAAAAACTTATATCAATTCATACTTTACTTGAATTGATATATGGTATGAAATATGTGCTTTCAGGTCGAGGTCGATGGGGGACATCGGGCTTACATCGAGATATTGCCTGAGCGATGTCGGCAGCAGGAGAGATACTGGCGTGCAGAGGTGACGCTCATATGCTTTCAGGTACCGTTATTTAATTTAATTTTTATATTTATGTACATTAAAAACTTAATTAAATATCTGACATACTGAACATTTTGAAATATGTAGATCGTCGAGCATCACTACCCTGGTCGGGTCCTGAGGCAGTTCGGCATGCGTCAGCTAGCTCCACCCCCGGCACCGATCAGCGAGGAGGTGTGGCGACAGCTCCATCGGGCCAGGGACACCACAGCTGGCAAGAACTGGGGGACCTATCTTTCTGATTACGTGTTCGAGGCAGCATCTCCTGACCCCCCATTGGCCCAGCCGGACCGTCACATGGATGTCGCGCCAGTGTAAGCAATCTTTTTCTCAAATTCGAAACCTTCACTGTATTTTTCTCCTCGGAATTATCTAACGTGTTTTTTGTAATTTGTACAGACCTTATAGAGATTGGTACCAGGATCACGGCGCGTACACTATATATCTGGAGGGGTGTATCGCCGACAACCCCTTAGAGCGAGTACCGAAAGCCGAGGGATCGGAGAGGACGGGTCCATGGTCTTATCCCTGCTGGCGCACTGTTCGCAGCCACGGTATGTTTAATTTTAAATTTAAAGTTAAAAACTAACAATATTTAAATTTGTACAACTTTTTCATATATTTTTTTCTTTGCAGGCACTATATCTGGTCAAGAGTTGCGTGATAGGGGCTACGATGGCCGTGACCACGGGTTGGAAGAGGCTCGGGAAGGTCCTCCTCAAGCACAGCGTACCGGCAGTGTGCCAAGTGTGGGTACAGGGCGCGTCTCGACTCTCTACTGAGATGCGCTGGCTTGGGCGGAGTTGATGCGGTAGACGACATATCGACGAGCCCGAGCCTGATGTTTACGTCCCGTACACTGGCGATGAGCCCATGTTTAGACCTGTACCATGAGGCTGAGGACTGTTGGTCAGGTGTTTGACCGAGCTGCCGAGTTGATGCGCGACTTCGGGCGTATGGGCATGGGATCTCAGGCTGATACGGTCTGCCCAGGTATAATTTGTAATTAAATATAAAACAATTGTTTTTTTTTTTTCCAAATTTCTCGATTAACTAACTTGTAAATTACTGCAGCAGGGTGAGGAGGGGGGAGCGCATTCCGGATTACCAGATCTCAGCAGACGGACTGTATTCTCGGGTTTACAGTCCGACCCAGACGGATCCTCCTGCCTATCAGCCAGGGTATGTTCAGACAGAGCCCTTCCCGGAGGTTTCCGGGACAGTCCTCACATCATGCCACCCTTGATGACCCCATTGCCAGATAAGCGTATTTATTCACGCATCCTGAGTCTGCACAGACTACTGTTTTTGGTCCTGGAGTACAGCAGACATCCGAGATTGAGGAGGTTCGTGATGAGCCGGTCCAGTCTGCAGATGTCCAGTCGGCGGACTCCACAGACACTACAGACTCAGGAGATACAGACGAGACGCCACTCTCCAGGCGGGGTCGAGGGTTCAGAAAGAAGAGAAGCAGAGACAGATGTATGATTTGTAGACTATGTCAGGCACTGGACTTATTTGTTATATTATGCCTCTTATTTTTTTTTGTTATTTTGTTATTTATTTTGGTTATTTTATTTATTTTGTTCATTATATCACTATCTCCTCGTAAAAAAAAAAATTAGAACCACACGACATATATAAAATATTTCAAACGAACCACGTTTCTAAAATAACTTGCGCGTTCACAATTACAAAACGACAATAACTACACAAGCTAAATTAAAAACATTACAATAATTAAAACACAAATACATTTATTTTTATAACACAATAACTAAAACACAAATACATATTTCGTAATTAAAAAAAATAAAACAACATTACAATAATTAAAACACAAATACATTTATTTTTATAACACAATAACTAAAACACAAATACATATTTCGTAATTAAAAAAAAACCCCCTGGGGCCGCTCAGCGGATATGCGGCCCCATTTCAGGGGCCGCTCAGCTGATCTGCGGCCGTGCTAAATTTGAAATTCTGACGAAACGGTGCCGTTTTGGTTTATTTTTTTTGGGGCTGTGCTATATTTAAAAATTTCGGCATAATGATCAATTTGAATTGAATCGGCAAAATCTGATACTCTGAGGGCCTGTTCGGCCCACGGGAATGAGCAAATTTGAACTGTTTTTTACTGTTCACGTGAGAAAAAAAATTAACTCTGAGGGCCTGTTCGGCCTGCAGCGGTGATTTTTACTGTTCACATGGGAAAAATAAATTCACTCAGAGTGAATTTTTTTTCCCACCTGTGAACAGTAAAACTCAGTTCAAATGTTTTTCTTTTTAGTAACCCATTCCCTAGCCCACACTGTAGCCGAACAGGACCTGAGTGAATTTTTTTTCCCACATGAACAGGTTTAAAACAGCCGACACTGGCCCTGATTGAATCAGAAAAACCTCATGTGCAGTGGGAATGAAAGCCTGATCTGGTCTTACCTTATTCTCTCAGAAAAGACAGCAACGTAGGGATATTCATAGTTTGAATTAGGATCAACAAAATATAATATGATTTTGAAAATCTTACCAGTTCCCATTCAACAATACTAGGGCAACCAGACACATTCCCCTCTTTTAAAGAATACTAGGCTAACCTGCTATTTGTTAGTACCCAAACCCGTGAAATATTCTCTCACTTTTATTGCGAGCATCGAGCCATCAAGCATTGATCAAAATTATCGTAGCTGAACCACCACATTTTATGGCATATTATCTTTATAGTATAGATCGTTTTTCAATGAATAACTATCGCTATCGTGCTTATTACAAATTCTAACCTCTCAAATGTGTAACTTCTTGAAATCTCAAGAAAACACTATATTAGATTAAGGGCATGTTCAGTGAATAGGAATGGGCACACGAATAGACAAAATTTGAACTAATTTTTACTGTTCACTTAAAAAAAAAAATTATTCTGATGGAATTTTTTTTCCCACGTGAACAGTAAAAGCAGCCGAACAGGTTCTAAGACGGCAAAGACCAGGATTCTGCATCTCCTCGTGTATTTGATATAGAATAAAATCCAGACCGTTGGATCGGCGAATGAACAATTTTTTTAATTAAGTCGGTTAACTTTATTATCCATAACAGTTAAAATTCCGCCTTAGTTAGTTACATGCAGGAGAAAAATGTGAAGTAAAATAAAATAAAAAATTAAGAGGTCGGCAGTTAGCGTGTTTGCTACTTCAAATTAGTGCGCACGGCAACAATTATAATGTAGGTAAAAATGTTGGTATATTTTGGGGATTGAGTTTTCCCTTTTTTTTTTTTTTTTTGGGACCTATTTTCGAGTTATTGTGCTCTGTACTTTCTGGTGAAGGGACGGAAGGAGAAAGGTTGCATCTGGGGAAGGTCAAATGGGAAAGGTCAAATAATAATTTGTTATAATAAAGCGCATTCGTTCCTTCATTCCTTGATTCTCTCTCATAAGATAGATACACACACTTTCGAACACGGAAGAGGAAAAAAATAAGAAAAATAAGGCTGAAGGTAGTAAGTTGACAATTTTGACTTTCAATTACCGTAGACGATGGGTAAATAAACTTGGTCAAAGGTCAAAACAAATTCAATGAAATCCATGGTGCCTTCCGGTTCTGCTGAATATTTCAAATTAATCCAAAACAGTGGTTATCTTTTAAGTAACTACCAAAGACGTTTCATGCTCCACTTGGATACCTCGTTACCTTGTTTCTATTTTGGATAGTATCCCATGTTTCATATAATTCTCGAGCGATTTTGTAAAAGGAAAGTGAGCCTAATTTCATTAGACAGACGACGGGTGCCAATTCTTGGACTCACTCAGCCCATATTAAGAATTCACATCACCTCAGTTTACTTCAGGGCCCAAACTGTTTCCCTGGCTCTCTGTTATTCCATTAATGGGCCTCATTTTAAACTGGCCCAACTTTCTTTCTTTCTTTTCTGGATACGATGTGACCTGAAAATGGAGAAGGCCTTCTACAGTTCTACACTTCTACTGAATCCACACTGCTCGTGTTGTGACTTGTGAAGAGATGTTTTGATAATCAAATACGTGAATCAAACACGCAACTTTTATACGTTAGGAGTTCGGCCCTGTCATCTATTCTCGGTCGAGAATAGATTCTGATTTAATTCAAGTTTGGACTCGATTCGAAAGAACTTGATACATAATTATATTATTTAATTTAAATATTTATTCATGAACATAACTAAACATGTCTTCCTACTTTCATGTATAATTGTATATTTTCTGAGAAAAATATTATAAAACTAATAGAGTAAGAAAGTAAATAAAATATAATTAAAATTAAATTTCAGTTATTTTACACTTAAAATATAAAAGACTTCAAATAATTGAGCTTATGTAGAGTTCTAAGTTCAATTCGATTGTGTTTTCACCTTGAATTTGACACAAATCAATTTATAAAGAAATTAAACTCAAATTAGGGTCAGTTCGTTTGAGCTCAACTCTTACAATTTAATAAGTCCTGTAGTTACGATATCTTGATGTAGAAGATTATGAATTAGAAATTCAGATAAAAAAAATTCATTATTGTAATAACAGAATTTTGAAACCCTCTCATTAATTTTTTTTTCTAATCATAATATCTCAGTTAAACCGCAACACAAGAAATCCAGACTCCAATAAATAACAAGAACACCTCTGCCATATGAATTCGCATCCTCTGAGATATCTCATATTTGCGTGTTTTTTATGGAAAATCTCAACTGTTCAAATATGTTATGCACGAATCTCAAAGCATAAATAATACTGGTCTGCGATACACTAAGACACGTTGGTCACACAAAAGATGAGATATCTCAGAGGATACGCATTCCTGGCATATAAAACCATTTTTTAATCTAGAAAAATAAAAAGATAAGGGCATGTTTGGCTACTTTTACTGTTCACGTGGGAAAAAAAAATTCATTCAGAGTGAATTTGAGTGAATTTTTTTTTTCAATAGTAAAAATCAGTTCAAACTTTTCAGTTCCTATGCCTATTCCCGTCCGCCGAACAGGTCCTAAAGCAAGGGACGAGAAATGAAACGTAAGCGGTAGGCATATCAAATTCTAGCACGAATAATATTTGAGTTGACAAAATTCCTTCTTTCAAAAATTAAAAAAAAGAGAGAATTTGTAGATGGGAAGTTTGTGAAGAATTTCACATTATTTGCAAACACATTATCACTATATTATACGTAGCGAGTTTGGTAAACGAAAAATGTGAATTAAAACTAATTTGTAGAAAATAATATGGACCAGAGACTGATTTGTGATTTTTTTTAAATAAAACTAATTTTAATGATTTTAACGGAACAAGAACAGCGGGGTTGGATTTTATAAGAAACAGCTTCTCTGAGACAAGAAATTGATGGAGGAAGAAACGCGTTTGCTCCACTGATCCTGCGGATCGATGGAGTCATTTCACATAAAATTTGTGAAATTCATTTAGTACCATTTTACAGAAAATAATTTGGAACAAATACGATCGATGGAGCTCTTTTTATAAAATTTAACTCCTGTGTAATTGTTTCATTAAATCATTATTTTATTAAACAAAAATCTCCTGATTTGCGTAATTCTGAATTTTTTTTTCTTACCACCCTCAAAAATCAGAATTAAATGAATACCATCCGTTTATTCAGAATTAAGATTCCACCACGAACTCGGACTGGATCTGCGGACGGATCCCCAACCCGTTCGCGTATTGGGCCTGCGGACCGATCCACTCGCACCCTGGGCCTGCGCACTGATCCGTGCGCGTATTGGGTCGGCGCACCGACCCGTTCGCATCCCCAGTCGGCGTGCGTGTTAGAAGCCGATATAACCCTACGCGGCTTCATTTTTTTTTTATGGTAAAAGCGGTCCTAACCCTACCCAGCGCGTAGCAAAGGGTCAGCCGTCCAGAGCACAGTAAAAAGGTAATTTTTTTTTTAGTTAAAATTTGTTATTTAATTTTTTATTAAGTAGTTTAGTTTAGTTGGGTACCAAAATAGTAGTATATTGTAAATTAGACCAAAATATTTGTGAGTTTTGTAGATATTTGTGTAAATTAGACCAAAATTGTATATTGTAGTATATTTGTAAATATTTGTGTAATTTACAATATACTATTATTTGTGTACATTTTTTATTAATAGTAGTATATTGTAAATTAGACCAAAATAGTAGTTTAGTTTAGTTGGTACATTGTTTATTAAGTATTTAGTTTAGTTTAGTTGGGTATCAAAATATTTGTGTATTTAGACCAATTTAGAATTGTGAATTGTATTTAGAATTTAGAAATTATATTTAGAATTTAGAATTGTGAATTATAATTTAGAATTTAGAAATGTTCAAAAATAAGTCGATATTGAACATTTTCAGCATTTGGTGGCTATAATAAGCGCCATTGGTCATTGTAATACTTTACCACCAAAATAACAAGCAATTCCAATCATAATTGGTTGAATGAACCTAAATATTACAAAATAATGCACTAAATTAAAAGATAGTACAAAAAATATGTTTTTTTTTTAAAAGAGAGGATGAAATGGTAAATAACGCACCTATGCAGCAGTCTTGGTGAAGAATAAGTGGAGAATAGAAGACATAACCGATTTTCTGCATATATATGTGTAACCTAATGCGTGCGCCAACCAGGGATGTGAACGGGTCGGAACTCGGACTGGAGAAGCGAACGGGTCGGTGCGCCAACCAGTATGCGCACGGATACGTGTGCAGGCCCAATACGCGAGCTGATCAGTCCGCAGGCCCTAACATGCGAAACGGGTTGGAGATTCGTCTACAGATTCAGTGCGAGTTTTGGCGGAATCTGAAATCCGATTATTCGGGTGGTAAGAAAAAAAATTTCGGTGCGTAATTCAACCTCATTCTTCTCATCTCCTCAAATCCCACTATTCAGGTCAGGTTCATCCCGATTTTTTTTTTTTTCAAAAAACCTAAAAAAATATTAATAACCAACTAATTCACCTTGTACCTGCAGCAACACACTCCCTCCGTTCCACTAGTTGCACCCAACAATGGCGCGGGACGGTTTCTTCATCTCTTCCCAGTTACCCCAGCAACGGACCTTCGACGGCGTTCCCTTCCCAGCCGTCCTCAGCCCCAACCCGGCAGCGCCGCTCCGTACCATCGTCGAATTCACGGACGCGATCCAGGCCGAGAAGGCACACGTCGAGTCGTTGCTCAAATCGAGCGGCGCTGTGCTCTTTCGTGGATACCCTGTGCAAACAGCAGCAGATTTCAACCAGGTCGTGGAGTCGTTCGGGTACGAAGAGCTGCCGTACGTCGGTGGGGCCGCACCTAGGACGAACGTAACGGGCCGGGTTTTTACGGCCAACGAGTCGCCGCCTGATCAGAAGATCCCTTTTCACCATGAGATGGCTCAGGTCTGCATTAAATTTTGATTCGGTTATTTTAGGGACCGTAATGATTATAGACGGTAATATCGACATCAGAAGGTATTCAGGAATAAGTCGTATAATTTAATTTATTTAGTAATTTATTCTTGAAGTATCCTTCTTGTATAGTTACCTACACAATTGAACTTGTTGGAGATATTAGTTAATTAATGCCTGTGCCCTGGTTTGGTATTACCCTATAGGTTCTATAGGGCTAAACCTTGAAGGGCTTCCAAGTCTGCCAGGTAGGATTCAAGTTGACAGCACTAGAAGTGTTTGTTTTGATATTTTGTGAATTTTAACCCTGGAAGGTTTTACAATAACAATAAGATCAAGTGTCTTTAATTATTATCTGTTACTAAATTTCTGGGCGCACTGAACTGCTGCCTGACTGCATGCTTGCAAACAGTACATGATGCCATGTCTAGTGGCATCCTTATATCTGTTACTGTTGGTGTGTCAGCATACTTACTCCCAATCGATTCCCAGTAAGCCTCAATTTAGCATAGACCGAAATTCAATTGTGCAGCGAAACACAAAGCAGAGTGCATTTATCAGATGAAATGCATATGTTTCTGAAAATCAGGTAGCAGAGTTCCCGTCAAAGCTGTTCTTCTTTTGTGAGCAAGAGCCCAAGAGCGGAGGCGAGACACCGATTGTTCTTAGCCATCATATATACAATTTGATGAAGGAGAAGTACCCCGGATTTTGTTGAGAAATTGGAGGAACATGGTTTGATCTATATTAGGGTGTTAGGAGAAGGAGATGACCCCTCTTCTCCCATCGGCCGTGGGTGGCACTCAACCTTTATGACCAAAGATAAGGTCGTCGCTGAAGAAAGGTACATTCAGTTATGAAGTTTCTTTTCTTTTGGTGTTATGATCCGATTGCCATTAACTGAGGCTAAATTCAGTAAAACTGAGGTTTAAATGTTAAGTTTTTTGGTTAATTTTTTCTTTCTAATCCCATAAAGAAAGAGGGCTAATAATCTTAAATTGGTAAATTGGGGCAAACCCATTACTGAAGTAAGGTTTCTGCCTGCCTGCCAACCTTTTAGCCTTTTCTACGGCTGTTTGCAAGAGGTTACTCCAAATCTGAGTAACTGAATGTGGGATTTGGGAGTTGGAATCAGTGTTGTAAAAAACGTCCGTTTAGGCCGATTAATCGGCCGATTAGTCATTGACGGTGACCAAACCGTCATGGATTTTTCCGACTAATCGGCCGATTATTCTCAATTATGGCCGATTATTCCCGATTAATCTCTTGGCGGTAACCTGTCCATCCGACAACCATATACCGTTATTTACAACACTGGTTGGAATTAGTCTTGTTGGGAAATCCAGTTAGGTAATGTAGTTTCAATTACATTGCTGTGATTATATTAGTTAATGCATAATTATGCTAGGAACCGAACTGGCCTTGTCCTTTAACCCTTCCAATAACCTAAGTCCACTTTCATTAGCATGAATTGGAGTAACCTATTGCAATTCTAACATAGAGACAGCCTTTGCAATCAGCATGATTTTTTTGCACTTTGATATATCTGAGCCCTTTGGCATCCTTGACAAGTCTTAATACAGAACTGAGCTTTAGATCCAATATCCTGTCACATTCTGGTGCTCTGTTTTGATTCATCTCACATAAAAATTGGTATCCTTGTTTCCAGTAAGGTAGCTTAGGCCAGTAGGGGAATTAAGCTCGCTTCATTCCAAAGATCAAGGTTATGGTCCAGCCAATTCCACCTTTTTTCGTGGTCACTTTTACGAAAGGAGGTACAATTGGTCCAGAACAATATGCAATTAAGAGTAAAATTCTGAATATAGGCTCATTTCTGTTCTCTCCAGCTGAAATTGACTGGCAGTTGACCTGGTATGTAATATGAGGATGTTTGTTCCATGTTCCTATGAGTCGGGTATGAAACTGGGGATTTTGGTGGAACGGAATAGATTTGGCGACACTGATAAAGAATCAAATATGCACACACTTAGCCTTAGCTTTACAATCTCTTGCATTAATTTTGGATTTGTTGATTTAAGAGCCTTAGCTTTACAATCTCTTGTATTAATTTTAGATATGTTGATTTAAGAGCCTTAGCTTTACAATCTCTTGTATTAATTTTAGATATGTTGATTTAAGATCCTTTCTCATCAAACACTATTAGCCAATTGATACCAATCCTAGGCCCTAAATTTTAACCAGTACTAGTTGCTGTCTTTCTGCTTAATAACTTAAAATGAGATCATGGGAGAGCTGAATCAAGGCTAAAACTAATAGGAGTGTATCTGAAACAGCTACAAAGGTTTTAGCCTTTTTGTTATCATTATATATAACATTAATCTTTGGTATTGCAGAGCTACACGCCTTGGCATGAAAATTGAGTGGACCCCTGAGGGTGCAAGAACAATAATGGGGCCCATACCGGCAGTCAAGTTCGACAAATCAAGAGAGAGAAAGATATGGTTTAACAGCATGGTAGCTGCATACACTGGGTGGAGTGATTCACGAAACGACCCCACAAAAGCTGTGAAATTTGGTGACGGGTCCCTGTTGCCAGCCGATATAGTAAACGACTGCCTTAACATCTTAGAGGAAGAGTGTGTGGCAATACCATGGAAACAAGGGGATGTACTGTTGATTGATAATTGGGCTGTTTTGCACTCGCGCCGGTCATTTGAGCCTCCAAGGCGGGTGCTAGCATCTCTGTGTAAATAATTTAAAGGTTGTAAAAATTTGGAAACAAACTTCAAATAATCAATATTTGAGGCTCTTTTGCTTTTGAAATAGTGAAGTACCCTACGGTTAAGTAGTTCATTTGCTATGTATTGTGGACTTTGTATAAAAAAACATTATAAAGTAAACGTCTCTTATTTATTTTATGAGAAGGGATCAAATTACACCTTTTTATGTGACACACTTTGACACCTACCATTTTCAAAGTCCAAATAGTCGATCCAAACCGTTCAACATGATGGATATATTAAAATGTTCTTGGAGATCAAATTTTACATTTTTTTGAATTTTTTTACTATTTATTAAGATGGTTACAAAATCGTTGTTTTCAGACCATTAAAAAACAGCGATTTTGTAACCATCTTAATAAATAGTAAAAAAATTCAAAAAAATGTAAAATTTGATCTCCAAGCACATTTTAATATGGTGATCATGTTGAACGGTTCGGATCAACTATTTGGATTTTAAAATTGCAAATTTGACATATAAAAAAAACAGTGTCATGATGTGTCACCAAAAAAGGTGTAATTGAATCCCTCCTCTTATTTTATTCCATTATTGTCAGGACAAATAATATTCTTCGTTCTAAATAACATTTAAGTGCGTTTGAGTGATCAACGGTTAGGAATTGTTTTTCTTTTGTTAAAAAAGAAATAAAGATATAAACAAAACTTGTGGGAAGGGGTTATATTGACCAAATTTTATATTTTGCAATCGCAACAATTAATAAGACGGTCATCAAAGTTTCATAAAAGGTAACTAACTGTAGACGTCTTTCCTGCGGTACATAGAAGTCTTATATCGAATTTGGTGCAATTTGAAAATTATTCGAAAGCTGATGAAATGTCAATAAAATTGAACTTTTATTTTTCCAAAACGCTTGATGAATAACTATCTGACTTTAAATTTCATCAAATTTGATATACAGGTCATGTAAACTTTGGAAGGATATATGTAATTTTACCTTTTCATTTCGATAATTATGTGACCAGTTTTTAAGGTTGTTAAATAAATTTTTTTGTCAATGTAATCTATTTCAAAATTGTGAATTTCAACTATCTGAGAGAGCCAAATTCAAAGTTGTAATAGGGGGCTTAGGATTGGGATATCGAATAGTTTACTTGTGATTATACTTCTCATATTTCAATCTCCAAAATCTTTTTTTTTTAGGAGTATTTTTTTTTTTTGAGGAGAATCTCCAAAATCTTTATCAATACAAGTTTCACATAAACATGCAAACTCAGCTCCTGGCTAACAGAATCCAAGATGGTACAAAAAATCAGGGCTGAAAGTGTACTATCTACTCTCCCAAATCCAATCATTCATAGCCATTCAATAAATCACCATATGAAACAACACCAGTTCATTACAAATAGATCAACCAAGTTACCAGGCTAAAAGATTTTGTTTTTCCTTATCATCAAGGCCTTCGTTTTTCCAGCTTATAGGTTATAACTACGCCATCATGTCAAACCCTGCCAGTACATCATCCCATATTTACAAGTAAAAGAAAGCAAGTGAGCTAATTTAAATTAAAATATTGCTTGATCGCATCAACCAAATAAATTAAAGTTATAGACTTCTTAATAGCGTATCATTTTACGTAAAATGGTTCTTAATCGCATATCCTTGTACTCCGATTTATACATGAGATCTTATAAAAAAAAAAGTTTAATATATTTAAAAATACACAATTACGGATCATATTTTTGGTTGAAGTGAAGACAAAAGGTTAAGGCCCAAGCCCAAATTGCATTTCTTTTAGTGGCGGAAGAAAATCCCAAACCGCCACTGTTTTTTCATTTTATGTTTTTAACCAAGCCTTAGTCTCTCTTATCAGTGTATTAATATTCGGTTCTATTTGGTGAATATACAGCTGTATATTCCTATTCAGTGTCCGGCCGAACAGAAAATAGCTATTCGGACCGAATATTGAATCCATGCTTTAAAAAAATTAAAAAACATTCAAAACCCATTAAAAGAGTTCCGGATCCGAATCCATAACCCATTAAATGAGTTTCAGACCTGCCAGATAGGTGTTCTCTTCAAGCGTCCCACTCAGAAGTCTTTTATAACCTCTCTACATGCTGCCTTATTGTATTTAAGTACTGTGGGATTAAATATTTAATAAAAAATCCGCATATATAAATCCGAATAAGAATCCGTATATTCGGCCGCATACCGTATATGCGGTATGCGGCGGCCTTCCGAATACCGCATGAGAACCGAATATTAATACACTCCTTATTTCTATAACTTGATCTCTTATTTCAATTCATCGAATATATTTAAGAATCTTATAAATTAATATATGATAATGTAAGAGAGTGTGTGGGGAATTATCATTGGTTTGATTATCTTCTTGTATTTCCAGAAACTCCCTAATATGGCGATTTGTGTTGTGCTGACGTGATTTTTTTTTTTGTATGAGTTTCCACATAAAATCTTATGTCTTTTATTTTTATTTTTTGTGTTTGATTGCTTATTATGGTTACTTTTCAATTGTGATTCATATTTCCAACATGTTCGACAAAATTACTCCTTGACGCTTCCGCGACATATCCCTAACATTTTTCATAATAATACGTTAAAAATAATTTGATTTTGTTAAAGCTACAATATATATATATATATATTAAAAGAAACTAACTGTTCACTAATACATACAAGATGGGAACTTAAAAGATAGATTCTTCCATGATTCTTAATTATTTTCACAATCATGACTCTTATTAATGTATGTAAGTCATGAAAACATACTTTCTGCAAATCATCAAAAAAAAAAAAAAAAAAGCAATAACTCGGCTCCTTCTGGCAGAATCCAGATGGCTAAAAAATATCAGGGTTGTTAGTGTACTTTCTGCTCTCGCAATCATTCAGAGTCATAGATCATAATCATGCATGGAGAAAAATAATGCAAAATGTAACATAACCATAGTGGGTTGGAAAAAAGGAGGCAGCCGTCTTGCCTTTTTCAAAGCTAAAGATGGAATTCACCTGGGCTGCTACTTTTTTCGTGCTCCATTTCTCACCTTTATCATCTTCTTCTTCTCCTTCTTGAGTGCTTAAAAAAGTTATTTTGATGATAAATCGATTGATTCTCTCACTTTTTTAAGCCTAGTGATAGGAAGCAGGATAGCACACTTTGCATCAGCGTATCCACTAGATATTTTATAAAATGGAAAAATTTAAAATGCCTCAAATCAATGCTCCTCATATATATGTCTTAACTGAAACTGAAAATGGATGAAATAGAAGAAATTGTTAAGCATACTATATCACTATTCTTATATATAAAATTACTATCTTATTTTTTAAGTAAAGATTGGAGGTCAAGTCACTGAACTATTTAATATCCACAAATGATATCTCTATTTGAATTTCAAACCTGTAACTTTTCACCAGAGACAAAATTATATTTTTTTTTAAAAGTAAAAAAAATACATCTTGTTGAAAGGTAATATAGACAAAAGAAATATTTTTTGCTTCAGTATCACCAATTAATAGACATCTATATATTTTTAAGGTCTTGTAAAAAATAACATTTCAGTATAGTGGAAGGGTATTGACCGAGTGATTAAGAGTATATATCTAGAGGAGGGTTTCAATACCTTATGTTTTTCATATCTCATCATACTTCATATTTAATATCTTCGTTTACAAAGTCCAAACCGTCGATCCGAACTGCTTAACATGATATCCATACTAAAATATGTTTAGGGATGAAATTTTTTTACTATTTTTTAAAATAGATACAAAATTACTGTTTCCGAAACCGCACATTTTTTAAGATGCTCAATATATATCATCATTATTTATAATTCAAACTATATTTTTTTTTTCACAATTATCTGTTCATCCATCCAATTAATTAATTGGAAAACGACCGATTATTGGTCATTAAAACGGATTATTTACTGAAAACATAAAAGGATACGACCTTCACATAGGGGGAAGGTAAAGGTGGAAAAGGATGCTAAGCTTCTCTTATAAACTGAAAATTTGTAACTTGGTTTATTAAATTTTATAATTTTTATATGTATTAATATTTTTTAGAACCCTTATAAAATGAAATTACGCTACATTTAATTTCCTAATTTCGTCACTTGACCCTCGAATCTCAATTCAACTAATTAATTTACTGCCAACACATTTTTATAACACTGTAGCACATTGTTATTATAATAAATGCGCTTGATTTTTTTTTTTTTGTGAAAGCTTCGTAGAGACTGTGAAGTGGTGAAAAAGGTTTAAACTCTTGACTTTTGAATATCAAATAGTCTTAGGACTTTTTTTCTAGCTAAATGTATTACTGTCATTGTCAATGCGCTCAAATTTTCATACATACAACCTGACAACTTTCTTTGTAGTAAAAAAAGGTGCATCATGGTGAGAAACTCACAGTCTATATTTGGTTATACTGATATACAAGTTAATAAAAAGTGAACAACTAAAGAAAAAAAATGATTCGGGGAATTTAAAGCAACTATTTCTGCGGTTCGATTCTAGCGTAAATCAGAGGCCGGGACAGTGTTATAAAAAACGTTAGGTCGATTATTCGGCCGATTAGTTGTTGGCGGTGATTAAACCATCACAAATTTTCTTGACTAATTGGCTAATTATTTCTAATTATGACCGATTATTTTCAATTATTTTTAATTAATCGCTTGACAGTATTATGTCCGTCTAAAAGCGGTCTAAAAGCGGATACTGTTATTTACACTGGCCGGAGGTTTGGTGGGTGGGGGGTTTCGGATAATTTTGACGGTCCTGTTTGGCTCCTGTTCATGAAAAATGACAAGGCACTCACTAATCAGCATGGCGCTTGAAGTATTAATGTATTATTCAATTTGTATTATTCAATCCAATCCATTTGTAGCAATCTACTTTAATTTATGTGTTTTTATGTTGGTGTGAACCACATCTATTACACATGCGGCCGGATCAAAGGGGACCGCCATTACCACCAGAATTTCCACACATGCGTACATGGTACACTTGTACCCACCTTTTGTTTCCTTCAAAATTCCAATCCTCACACAAACAAGCACACACACAACACACAGCATGACATTTAAGTTTCAATCTGGCGTGGCTTGTATGATTGAAGAGCATGCTGCAGTTACTTTCCCACAATTTTTATACTGAGAAATTGAGCATCATCTGAAAAAGTAAAACCCGCACCATGGTGGTTCATTTTCAAAACGCCACACGAAACCTAGGTCCCAGAAGAGTAGTTCGATTACTCTGTGGCAGTAAAATATAGAACCTCTCGTGCAACAAGCTTATATTTACATTACAATAATTACATGCAATACAAAAAGGGTGTTCTTTTTTAACTGAGTTGAGATCCAACGGAAAACCAACACATAATACACCCAAACAAGCCGCCTTACGTCCTTGAAGTTGTTGTTAGTAGGGAATGATGTGTCTCTTCAAGTTCATCTTGTTAAAGGCATGCGCATGCTTGGTGAATCTTAAATTTTTTATGCCTCAAGTTCGTCTTTAGCTTGATTTTGACATGAAGTTTGCACACAAAATTTATTCTTGTTGTCGAGGTGTCACCACTTACCGATTATCTTTGAGGATGGTAATATATTATATATATGTTTATCGCTTTACTTTGTGCCATTCCATGTTAATATGATTAAAAACTAAGGTTCTAAATAGCGATTATCGTGTCATCACGAAAATACTAAATAAAAAGCTATTGCGAATAGCGTAGCTATAGCAAAAGCTATCATACATAGTGTGTTTTGTTTAAAAAAATATGTTTTATATTTCTACTAATTATCAATATAATCTAAAGTCTCATATAGCGATAAGTAATGCAAAATTGATTAAGGAATTATAATATTCATATTGAACCAGTACAAAATTCAAATTGCTATTGAAAATATCCCTAATAATATCATAAACTATCTATCTTTTTTCATTCAAAATAACATAAACATCATGTCATAAACTATATATCATTTTTAATTAAAAAAACTAAGCATCATGGCATAAACAACTATCTATCTTTTTCTATTTCAAAACAAAAACAATCTGGACCTTGAAAAAAATTGATCTTAAAACAAATTTCAGTTTAAAAAATTTAAATAAAAACCTATGTAGCATAACGTGTGCTATAGCGGACAAATGGTGGACCGCTATTACCGCTATAGTGGTCGTAACTGAAATAGCGCATTTTTATCACATAGCTTAGTGTTTAAAATCCAAAAACTTTATAGCGCCGCTATTTAGAACACTGTTAAAAACTATATTTAATTTAAATTCAAGCTGTTAAATTCTTAAGGCTTGTCATGGCGTTCCGTTGCTTAATGTTTTAATAAAGAATTCATATTTTTTTTAGAAAATAACACAAACTTGAGGAGTGAGTTTGCAAAATTGTAGTCCAACAAGAAGTGATGTCTAAATCTTTCCTTGTGGGACCAATTAACAAGAAGTCATCCATGGATGGGGATTGATCCTTAGATTCGCTTCAACTAGAAGTTCTTCACATTAAAATACTCGTATAAAACCCTAATTGGAAGGACAAATAGTAATGTCGATAGATCCATTTTGCTTTCTCGCACGAGGAGGGCTTGAATTTCAATCTTACTTTTTGAAAGTGACTAAAATTTCTATGGCACAGATCCTTTTTGTCAGTAAAAATTCCGAGACAGTGTGAGTACAATCAAATGTAAAGCTTAGTGCATTTGCGGTAGCTCGCAAAAATAAAATCTAAATATATATGACAAATATTCGCACAGATATAAAAATGATCAATATCTTTGTAAATGCCACAAGGCTGCATGGGCTAAATTGATACAAGCATTTTCCGTCAGCTAGTTTCTTCACACACACACAGGTTGGTTAAGATCAAAGTGGTATGATCAAGGTCTTGGTAATACCAATTTGTTTTTTCGATTTTCAAAGTTCAAATAGTAAATTTGAAGTGCTCAACGTTTCAGACAGTGATTTTCAAAAAATCCATAAAAAATAGTAAAAAATTCAAAAAAATGTAAAATTTGTTCTCCAAGTACATTTTTTAATATGAAGAACACGTTGGGCACTTTAGATCAACTATTTGAACTTCTAATTTGCAAAAACTAATTGGTAGCACTAAAGCCTTGGTCATACCACTTTGATTTTAGCCAACCTCTATATATATATAAAGGTTGGCTAATATCAAAATATTTGTTCCGGAGCCGTGGTGCAACTAATTGGTTTTTCAATTTTCAAAGTCCAAATGGTTGATCCGAACCGTTAATGTGATCTTTATATTAAAATGTGTTTGGAGATCAAATTTTACATTTTTTTAAATTTTTTTTACTATTTATTAAGTCAGTTTTAAAATCGCTGATTTTAATAAACAGTGAAAAATTTCTAGATCATTGAAACAACAATTTTAAAACTTACTTAATAAATAGTAAAAAAATTCTAAAAAATGTAAAATTTGTTCTCCAAACAAATTTTAATATAGATTGAATGTTGAACGGTTTGGATTGACTGTTTGAACTTTGAAAATGTAAAAATCAAAGCGTTTGTTCCATGGCCTAGGAGCAAACGTTTTGATATTAGCCACTCATTGTGTGTGTATATAATGCACCTTAGACATTATTTTCTTGCAATTATGCAAGTCTTAAATCTCATCCTGAAGAAGCACCTTTTTCTCTTTCAAATTCTTAGTTTGTATTTATACAATGGTGCTAATGATTAAAATATGTATGTTGTAAGATGTAACTAGGGCTGCACAAAATATTCGTAGTTCGTGATTCGATTCGAGTTTGATTCGAAAAAGTTTGTAAAAAATTCGATTCGAAATTGAGTTCGTTTGAAATTAATTCAAACCAAATTTAGTTCGTAATTAATTCAAACCAAACTCAAACTGGACCTAGTTCGTTCGAAATAGGTTCGCAAACCAAATTTAGTTCAAAATTAACTCAAATGTGAACCGTTGATTTCCGTTGATAACTTATGTCCGTTGATGAAAACATAAACCCGTCCAGTCCATAATTGCTCTCAGTTCTGAAAAATGTTTTTTGAAACAAAAAACCCAGTCCAACTACCCAGTCCAACTACAAGCCCAAATAGAAAAATTCAACAACAAATCTAGACCAGTCCCAGAACCAATAGTCTCCAATCAAAACCGCTGTAAACAAAACCAGCCATAATCGCTCTACCCTAGCCGACTTCCCCTGTTGGTTGCGATACCTAACCCTAGAGTTTGGTTGATCTTTTACTTGTGATTTCTGTGCTGGCTGGTGTGTTTCTGCTTTGTTGGCTGATTGTTGGGACCGACCGTGAGGCGAGGCGACCCTTGGATACTGTGATTGTACTAAACTTCGGTGTTTGATATAAATTTTGGTATTTCTAATGAACTTTAATATAAAGTTTAGTGTACTGTGTAATTAGAATTCAGAATGCCCGAGTTTTTATTGAAGTGCTGTTATTTCGAACTATGGCTAGCCATAAGTCATAACTCGTAAGTCGTAACAAAGTTAATAAAAGTTCAAAATTGAGTTCGTAAAAAATTCGATTCGAAATGAGTTTGGTTCGAAATTAATTCAAACCAAACTCAAACTGGAGGTAAGTTCGATTCGATTTGGTTCGTTTGCAGCCCTAGATGTAACTCTAGGTCAAATTGTCATGATATTGATGGCTTTTGGATGAAAGTGGAGTTGCCTTTTACATCATCCAGCTCTAACCAATCATTCCTGCAGTGAATGGTGTGTCATGAATTGTCAAAACTGAAACAAAACATCTACAGCTAATGTTAGGCCTTGCAATTGGACCACAAATGTGAAAAATAACAACCAAGCCCGTTCTCACCTCATTTTCCTAATATTCTATTTACTTATTATTTATTTATTTATTTATTATTATTATTATTATTATTATTTGTAAATTTGTCAACTGCCCATCTGCCAAAGCATGTAAATCATTTAAATGCGTACTGGTCAAGCTTTACTGCTTCTGAAGTTTTTGGTCAGGATCTTTTCGGTGGCTTGAGGAGTGAGATTTAAAAAAAAAATGTTTTTTTTTTTCTGTGATTTGTTTGGCTATCGAATTTTATCATGAGCAAAATTCATGATAACGTAGAAATATTTGAGAAATTCTTGGAAATTTTCACATTAGTTCCAAACTAAATTTTTTTTCCCACACAGCCCCAAATGTTCTCATACGTTTGGATAGATGTCTATTAAACAGTCGATTTGAAACACTCAACATGTTCTCCATATTAATATGTGCTTGAAAACTAAATTTTATTTTTTCGAATTTTTTTTTACTATTTTCTTAGAATTTTGGAAAATCACTATTTTGATGAATTTTTTATTATTTTTTACCATATCAATTCATCAAAAATAGTGATTTTCCAAAATTCTAAAAATACAGCGAAAAAGTTCCAAAAAATGTAAAATTTAGTTTCCAAGCATCTTTTAATATGGGAACATGTTAAGTGTTTCAAATTGACTGTTTGGACTTTGAAATCGCAAAAATGACTTGTTTGAATATAGACCTCTATCCAAACGTTTGGATGCTAGCCGGATTATATATATATTTCTATATTTTTTTTATGTCATTTAGAGTAAAATGTCATCAGTAAAATTGATTCACATTTTTTGCATGAAAATTTTATATGTTTGATCTCATTCACATTTGACTCTTAGGTCATGTTTGGTCTAAACCATGGAATAAAGAGTTTAGTCTTTGGTTAAGCCGTCAAACGTTATTTAATTGAGCTGGACTAAGAAAACATAAGCCGATATTTAAGCCGACCTAAAATGTAAAAAGTTAAACCACCTATCAAAGTAGTTTAATGTTTAGTCCATACTTGTGGCTTAAGATTGTAAATATTAAGTATAATATAACTCAAATATCTATAATTCAAAAATATAACAAATAAGTATATACATTAAATACATCACGTATCTAATAACATTAAATATACAACGTTATTCTTTTTTATGCCATTTATAATTTTTATTCTCTTTTAATTTATTTTACAATATAAATTATTAACTAAATAAAATAATAAAATATTATATAAATTAATTTTGTCAAAAACTACTAATTAAAAATCTACCTCAAATGTTGGATAATTAATTTTACATCATAAATTACTATATAAAAGAATCATATAAAATGTAATATGAATAACTTTAACCAGCCATAACTTAAACCATAAAATTTAACTAAATAAGAAATAATTTAAGTTATGATTTAATTTTAGATCTCAATCAAACATAAATAACTTTGACTGGTCTTAGTTGGAATAACTAACTTAAATCTCATTAATCTTTAGACTATGATCAAACACCATCTTATATTTTAAAAATCTGACTCCACCTCTAGACGTATGGGAATGTATCCAATACATCTTGCGTCTTGGTGTAAATTTTTTTATCATCCCATTTTACTTGTATATGACATCTGTTTAGGGTTTAGGGTTTAGGATTTAGAGTTGTCTAAAGTACTTTTACAGATATTTTCGATTCTAAAAAAAAGGTTCCTAGAAAGATAGACTTCATATCTTCTCTAGTACTTTTTAAATGGAAATGTTCGTGTTGTCTAAAGTTTGCTGATTATGCTAATGCTATTACACCATGTCATTTTTAACAAACAGTGATGCCTCGTTTAATTTTCGGCCCCTAGAAAGAATTTTCTTTCTCCAGTTTGCAGTTTCCCATTAATTTATGTGAATTTGGGAATCTTAGCCAAAAACCCAAAAGTGCACCGATAATTTGGGGATCAACCGCAGAGATTAGGGGTGTAAACGGATATGGATATCCGTCCGGATATCCGCTCCGATCCGCTTATTATCCGTATCCGAATTTAAACGGATACGGATACGGATATTTTTTGCATAGGGAAATTTGATGCGGATACGGATAATTCTTTGAGAGTATAAACGGAGCGGATATCCGCACTATCCGGATCCGAAATTTTAACTTCTCCGCTTCGTTGTAACTTGACTTTCAGCGGTTAATATTCCCTAACTCCTCTCCATTCCTATATCTTCTCCATTTCTTTATCTTTTTTTAATTTAGTATTTGTACTTAAAATTCATATGACTCAATTATTCGACAATTATTCGTTTCGTAACTGTATTCGAATCCGTATCCGTGGATTATCCGCTCCGTATCCGTATCCGTTTAAGACGGATTTGATTTTGAATTTTGATATCCGTTTACTATCCGTATCCGTATCCGTATCCGCTCATTGGAAAACGGATACGGATTTGGTATGAGCATTATCCGCTCCGTTTACACCCCTAGCAGAGATATAATTTTGAAGAGTAACTGTTCTACAAATGATTCCTCTCAATCTAGTATTATCTCTTCAGACAGGATGACAACAGAGTTTAGAGGAAACAGAATTTTCCTTTTTTGAGTGGAGAGAAGTCAGTGACCCGGTGTCAGAGCCATGATTCACTGTGGCTGGTATAGAGTAGCTAGCATATAGTGTCAAGGAAGCTATTTTGGGCTTTGTAGCGCCCACGGTGACAAATGAATTATTCGGGTTCAGTTCGGCGAGGTCAAAATTCGGATATAATTTGAAAATGATTCGAAATTATCCGGACTAGAGATCTCAGTCTTACAAGGAAGAAAAAAATAAAAAAAAATGTTCTGGGAAAAATTCGGAAAAAGTTCGTAAAATTAGCGAATTATTCCCAAATAATTCGGTCAAAGTTCAGTCCACCGAATAATTCGGCGTTCGGTTCGTCATTACACAAAAAATGAATTATTCGCGAATCTTCTGACTATGGTAGCGCCTTGTGCCTTTGTTTGATTCGATTGTACGTGAAAACACACAGAGTTTGCATCCTCTGCATTAACACACCATTTGAGTTTTGATCCGAGCAATACAATCATAATTCAAACTAATTCGGTCTGCACTTGTAATGCATGAGGCCTTTATAAAATTGGTGCTATATATAATGAACAGATTAGATCTAAACTCTGCGTTAACACACGGAAAACAAAATTGGTGTTTCACAAAAGAAAAGTGGAGGTTCGATGAACATCATATCAAATTATGATCTTAAATTCTCTGATTAGTGTTAAAATTTGTTTGAATAGTTTAAATTCACAATATGATTAAAATTTGAATGGAGCTAAATTCTTTCACATGAATCTCAATACGGATTAGACAAATATTATTGAACATCATAATACATTTGATTCGGTGTCCATCGAAAACCGTCTCTCCCTCACAAAAGGATTCCGAATTTGGATAGTGTTATTATAAATACAAGGCCATATAATTACACGCAAATAAAGTTGTAATTGAAATCTTCTACAAAAATGATCGTAGGTACGACTCTGTTTTCTTAAAAATGCTTTAGTATTACAATTTATTTTCCTTTTCCGATTTTAAAAAAAACATTTTTTTCCCTGAATAAATTTAAAAAATTAAAGAGAATGGTAAGGAATTATGTTCATCTACGAGTTAGCTTTTGATATAGAAAACAATATTTAAGTCGAGAAAGAATCAGTTTTTACTCTAGTAACAAAGATAATAATCTCTATATAAAAAGTCACAGGTTTAAAACTCAGATAAAAAAATTTCATATGAATATTAAACTAATGAGGTGACTTGACTAAACTTTACCAAAAAAATAAACAATATGCAAGTTACCTGTTTGATTTATATTGTATTATCTTATGAATTGATGACGAGATTCTCTCAACAAAAGTCTTAGACAGACTTTACCGAATTCGTATTACGTGAGGTAATATAATATTTCTGTCTGGAACCAAACTGTCCAATTATAATATGCACGACTATTAAAGGAACCCGTACATTTTATCTCAAACTGAATTGGTCCGAATTTCAATAGGACAGTCCAAATCTAAACAAAAATATTATATTACCTCAGAGGATATGGATTCGACTTTACCTGACTTCAAATACCTGACTCGAAGTCTCGAACAAACACCATTCAAACTATCCATCTTTTACTCCATAAATAACCATAACCATACGCATATATACATATATATATATAGTAGAACTATGGTGTTCTTAAGCTCACTAAGTCTCTTGGTGAGTTTAACTCAAAAACACATCGGATTGGCTTTAAGTGACGTATCCAAACTATTGAAACCGATCTAATTCACGAGTGATGAGTTTACATATCAAATTTATAAATTTCTAAACAAATTTAGTATAAAGTCAAGCAATCAAAAAATGATGAAAAATGAACGCATTAAAATTAACTTATAAACCATCTTTTTTTTACCGCTTGACTTTATACTAAATTAGTTCGAAAACTTATAAATTTGACATGTAAACGCATCATTCGTGAAGTAGATCGATTCAACGGTTTCAAAATATAAAAGTATTTTTAAGCCAAAAGAGACCATATTTCAAAAATCATAAAAAATAGTTAAAAAATTCCAAAAATAATAAAAATCGTATTCTACATGTTAATTATATAACCAATTTATTGAGCTACTTAGATCGACATTTCAAACATCAAATATTAAAATTTGACCCCATAAGTACTTCGGTCGAAGTGCTTCTGGAAGCAATTTAGCCAGACTATATATGTATACACACATACAGTGATCTAAGTAGGGGTGTCAATGGCACCCTTTTATCAGTTTACCCGACCCGTACCGTATCCGATAAGAAGGGTGCGGGTAAGATTCTTTTTCGTAAACTTATCGGGTACGGATAAAGATTTTTTTCATTATCTAAACGGATAAGGGTATGGGTAAAGCCTATTTCGTACCCGTTACCCGATTGGTAATCATAATAAAAATTATATATATTAATAAGCATTGAAAGAGTACTTTAATTGGTTTACTTGCACTTAGCATGATCATAATTTTTTTTTTCAATAAAGTATTATACATGTGTGAAATGAATTTATATGTTTTAATGTATTATCCGTTATTTACCTACTACTGTTTCGTTATCCGACAATCATAACAGGTAAGAGTAGGATACGGGTAAGATAATTTATAGCGGATAAAGATAAGGTATGGATAAGAACAATTTGTAACAGGTACGGGTATGAAAATGCTCTCACCCGACTCTTACCGTACCCGTTGACACCCCTAGATCTAAGGGTTCAAATGCTGTCCACATATAGAAAACTCTAAAAATACAATGGAACTATGTACTTCCATATTCCACCCCACTTGTGATGCAGAGGATACGGATCCACTTGTGTCAGAATTCTTGTGACATGCTCTTTCAAAACCTTTGGTCCTTTCAGTTAGTTCTTACTTTCCTCCACACTTACACTTATCAATTTCATCCTCCACTCAAAAGGAAAAATTATGCATGTGCTCGTTTAAAAAAGAGTGCAATTTGTAATGGAGACATAGCTTTTATAAGCATTAACATTATATATATTTTTTGGACAAAAAATTATAAATGATCTAATATTTTTAGACATAATTTTTCATCTAAAATGGGGGTTTAAAATTAGACTTTGACTGAAGTTAATAAGGAAAAAAGTAGTAGAATCATAGAAAAACAATGCTTAGCTTGAGGATGGACAAGGGAATGTATTTAGTTGGCGGATACAAAAACAACATTTAGGGAACAACTTGACATCTATATTAATATATAAAAAATTAAAAATATTCATAATTCATACAAAAATAAGTTGTTTATTTAAAGACTGTATTTATTCTCTCTAATTAGACAATGTATTTTGAAATATTTAAATTTCATGAACATATAAAGTTAACTTTCGGGAAACAATTAGAGTGCTGAAAAAATAGTTGATTTCGAAAAATTTATGATACAAATTATACTGTCCAAAATATTATCAAGTCTGAAATATTCTATATTTTAAGAATTTCAAAATCCATTATTCAATTAGAAAGAACCAACAATAACAAGTTATTTGCTCTTCGGGAAAAAAATTTAGGAAGTATTCCTAGTGATAAAAATAAAATAACTTGAAAAATTACAGGAAATTCTGCTAAAATCAATTAAAAATAAAATTATAGTTCAAAAATCATCTTTCGGTTATAGAAAACCAAATTACAAAATATGTGCTCTTTAGGGTATATTTTTCGAATAGTTAGCTTGAAAAATCATAGAAAAATCATCGAGTTATTCTAAATAAAGAATAAAATATTCTTATGCAGAAGATATGAAGAAGATATGATTCGAACATTGTCACATTACAAATTTTAAATTCCATACTAAAAAAATGATATAAACAGAGCAACAGAATTTGATGTAGTGATAAAGACAATGTCATATGTACAAGAGGTTGCAGACTCGTTATCTGAATGAGAAATCTATTGTGAATATTAAACTAATTGAATAGTTTAATCTCCAACTTTACTTACAAAATTAATATATAAACCACAAGTTAAGCAAATCGAAAGTTAATAATCGACTCTATCACGTTTAGACACAAGTCAAAATTCGTATCCTCTGCATTAACTCGATTTTTGAGTTAATGCAGAATGAATTTGGACCGTCCAATCCGTATGGACACAAATATTAAAGATGCCACGCATGTTTTATCTCGGACCATATTAATTCGAATCCTGATCAGATAGCCGAAAGGCATTAACTAAAAAATTGAGTCGTTTTTTTTAATCAAGAACAACGTTTTTTTCTTCTCCACAGTCAAGCGGTATTTTTCTTTGAGTTGTTTAAAAAATGGACATGATTAAGTGAATCACAATGAGTCTCCTTATTATAATATCATCGCATGATCCTTCAATGGACATCACAAATATATATATATATTTTTAATGGAAGTTACTTTCAAATAATCAAATAAAGTTAAAAATATATAACTACATTCGATGTTTTGTTGAGTCAAGTTAGTGGAGTTAGGGCGGATTCATGATTTTCGTCAAGGGAGACAAAAAAATATCGAATCGGGTTTAAATAACTAATTGGATTTAAATTCATTAACTAATTGGATACTCGATCAAAACACAATACTTTAACTTATACTTTTCAATACTTTGACTTGTAATTTATGATGCTTTAATTTATAATTTTAATTACCAATCAAAATTCAACAAATTTGTTTCAATTTATTATAAATTTAATCCGAATTACAAATTAAACATTTAATGAGGACAACAAAAAATTTCAAAAGAGAAGAAAGTCGGTCCGACCAGTAAATCTCCACTAAAACTCAAAATTCAGAAACAGCTGCTCCTCAGAGACTATGTGGGTCCGCCTGGAGTAGATTGACCGCTCAGTCGAGATAGGAGTAGGTCCGATGGGCATCGGACCTACAGTTATGTTCAATTAGCTCTTTCACCGTATGATTAGCATCAAGATCTATGTGCACGGAAATTGATACAGACTTGCACGGATTTGATGCATGACACACGAATCTTGATGCAGATCGGATGGTCATCACACCCATCGAACCAAGGTAGGTCCGATGGGCATCGGACCTACTCTCATTCCAATTTCCAGGCCCAGTATGCCCATTATAAATCGCAAAAATAATCAAAAGATCAATTGAGCGTGCTTTCAAATCCTATTTTTTTTTGCCGAAAGGAGATCATGACTCCATGGACTCTTCCTTCACAGCTAGAACCCGACCACTCATTGGCCTCACTCACAAATCTTGCTTAGACGTGATCTTTGCAATACCAACATAATTTCTTGGTTAATAAGATTCCTGGCCCCACTTACAAGTGGGCTAAGGTTCAAGGACCTAGATCAGGTCTGTAAGCGCCACGAACATCCCCCGCGTCAAGTCTCGCCTGCCACGAACAAAAGAATTGGCATATCCCACGTGGCTAATTTTTAGTCGCTGCACAACAAGCACGCGCGTCAATTGACCGGTTACTTGCACCTTCGACGTGACTTTTCCGGTCACTCCAGATGTCATTTCTCCAGCATTGACCGCGGTTCACCGGTTCCCGAGTCGCCTTGTCGGTACTCGGTAGTGATCACAATAATAACATTTTTTGTGACCATTACAATTTTTTTATTTCTTTTGTAAAACATTCGTTATCAGATCATGTAGCAACGAAAAATTTCAAATTATATTTACTTTATATTTTTTAAGTTATTTTTAAATTACGAACATATTATTATAATGGGGACTAGCAAGCCGGTTCAAGTAATCAAAAGTGTTAGTGCACTAGATAGAAGTTAAACCATGTTTTTCAAAGTCTGCATGCTATTTACAAAAAGAAAAATATCAATTTAAAATAAATTGACTTTAAATTGGCTGGTCTAACAATTACAAATACAGCACGCTTCAACAACAACAAAAAAAAAATTATATATGGTAACCGCGTGTTAAATGAGAAATTGAGTGAGTCTATTGTACTGTGCATAGGACGGATTGGTCCGTAATACGGATTAATATTTTCGTTTTCAAAATTCTAACGATCGATCCGAACCATTCAACATGATTCTCATATGAATATGTACTTGGAGACCGAATTTTATATATTTTTAGAATTTTTTTGCTATTTTTTTAAGATAGGTACTATTTTTGACCTATCTTAAAAAATAACAAAAAAATTCAAAAAAATATAAAATTTAGTTTGCAAGTACATATTCATATGAAAATCATGTTAAACGGTTCGAATTGACCGATATAATTTGAAAGTGAAAAGATAATCCGTATTACTGAAATTTTTTTATAAACCATAATTAAAAAAATATATTTTTACAAAACCAACACGATTACTTTTTTTTTTTTTATAAAAACCATAAAAACCGAAATGCCGTTTTGATCCGATATTTTTTTTTATTCCGGACCGAAATGCCATTTCGGTTCGGTCTCCTTTTAAGATTTTCTGTATTGACTCATATGAAAACTTGTGAAATCAGTATCATAGAAAATTCAAAAAGGGGATCAGACCGAAATATCATTTCGCTCCGAAATAAAAAAAATAACGGACCGAAATAACATTTCGGTTCTTATAATTTTTGTAAAAAAAAATAATCATGTTAGTTTCGTAAAAAAAAATTTTAGTTATAATTTATAAAAAGGGTTCCGTATTACAGACCAATCGGTAATATACATAGAACTATAGACTCACTCCGAGAAATTTGTCTCTATTTTCAGTTTTCCATGTTGTACGACAGTACGAGCCTATTAAATGGTCGTGGTTTTTTTTTTTACAAGCTTAATAATTCTAAATCTGGTCTCCCATCACGCCATCACCTCATATCAAATCCAGAGAGAGAGAGAGGCAGACAAAATCATGGAATGGTGCATGCTTAATGACATGACACGGATTTGCGTATCTTGTTCCTTGCACTTCTCTCTTCTTTTAATTTTCTTCTTAAAAAGATTAAAAAAACGTCAACAGAATCCCTACAAATAACTCAAAAGAACTTTTGATTCTATACAGACTAGTGGTTTGAAACCGGACAAGCTGTGGTTCGGACCCGGACCGGCTAGGACAGTGGCTCAAATCCGGACCGGATCAGACTTATGTTAGAAACGGATCTAATACGGATTTGGTTCAATTTTTTTTCGTTAAACTTTGTAGGACCGGATTGTGAAAACCTGTGAAACCGACCCGGACAGAACCGGACCAAACCCGAACTGCCCTATGTAGAACCAGACTCAATCTGCCCGAACCCACACCAGACCTGCCTAATCCCCCGGAACCGCGCCAGACTGACCCAACCAGAAAACAGAAAAAAAAAAAAAAAACAACCAGACCTTAGACCGGACCCGGACCGGACCGTGTCATTTTGGACCAAGGTCTTGACACGGATTTGGCCCAATAAAAAAAAACCTGGCTCGTTTAACCCTTTCGACCCGTGAGAACCGTGGCCCGGCCAAGTCCGGACCGGACCTTTTTCAAACCACTAATACAGACTCGTTTGGAAAATTAAAAAATAGTATTATTTGAAGAGTAAAAATAAAATAGCGATTGAATACTGAACAGTGCTATTTTGGCCTGTAGTATTAGTATTGAATTTAATATTGATTATTTCGCAACTTGTACTGGACATACTGGTCTGTGATTTCGGCCGAAGCAATATTTGATGGGAAAAAAAATATTTCTCAGTTGTAATTTAAAAGTATTCAAACAGCTCGATTAATTTGATCCATTGACTACACTAACTCGATAAAAAAAAATAATCAAGTTAGATTCCCAATAATTTGAGTCAAATTGATTTTAATTATCCCACTAAATAAAATATCAATTACAAATTAAAAAAATAAGTCGTTAAATTTGTGCTTGACCTGCATAATAAAACTAAGGGTGTGCTCTAGAAACAACTTGTGTAATAGAAAATGAAGGAAAGGAAAGAAAACCGTTCACCTCCTTTACACTCTGATTTGGACATGAATAAATTCATTACTTTTCTCTATGCAGTTCACTCTTGTTCCCCTCCGTTCTCCCTCATATTAATCCCTTTCGGAGTAAGTAAATAGCTCGGATCAGGTCCGGTCAGGAGCCTGTTTATTTTTCCTTCTTTCCCCTTCTCTCTGTTCCCCATCTAGAGCACACTCTAAGTAGATGAGGTTTCAAATGACTTCATTTCACGTGTCTCTATTGTGTCTTAATTTTTAAAATTAAAATAACTTAAACTTTAAAACTTAATTATTAAAATAAAATCATTAGATATAAATTATATCAATTTCTTTGTGCACAAACTAGGGATCATGACATTTTGATTTGTATCAAGTTGCAAAAATACATCGATGTTCTGGACGTTAATTTTTCAACTTATTAATATAAAATTTAAATAAAAAAGTAATAATTTTTATGTGCATGCAAAAAAATTAATATTAATCACATCTAACTGTATTATTTTGACATATAAATTTCAAAATGTATTTTATTAAAAAAAATAAAAAAATAACGTTATTGAGACAAAAATATAAAAACATTTAAACATTCCTCAATTGATTATTGCTTTTTCATAATTTTAAGAGCTCAAAACATTGTACTGAACTAATACAACTTTAAAAATGGAATCGATTTAGAACCGAAATTTTTATTTCTACCATATTCACAAAAAAAAAAAAACCAAGACACCAAAGTTTGGTGGAAATTCGAATTTTACTCAGGCTGCCAAACCATTTAGTGACCCCAAAGAATGGGGGCCACCAATTAGCTCTGCGGTCTCAACCTAGGGGCCTTCAAATGGAATATCGGCCCCTCTTTTTTCTTCTTCTTTTTTTCATAGAAATTTTATTAACAAAACAATAAAAATCATTTAGTTGAGTTGAAGTCAGCCCGCTTGGGTTGAGAACAAAAACTAAAAAACAAAAATTTATTAAACCTTCCTTGTTCTCTGTGCCCAAAAAAAGAAAAAAGAAGGGGCTGCTATTCCATTTGGAGGCCCTTAGGCTGGGGCCGCAGAGCTAATTGGCGGCGCCCAGTCTTTGGAGCCACTAAATGGTTTGGCAGCTTGGGTAAAATTCGAATTCTCACCAAATGGGGTGTTTTGGTTTTTTTATTTTTTATTATGATATAAATAAAAATTTCGGGATTTAGAATTCGCATCCTCTGAGATATCTCGTATTTTGCGTATTTCTTTGGAAACTCCCAATCGTTCAAATATGTTCTACACGTATCTCAAAGCATAAGTAATATTGGCCCGTGCTATCCCTGAATAGGCACGGGACACGGAATCCGTATCCTCCCAAGTACCTGACTGAACCTGAACGAAACGGACGGCCCAAATTCACTCTTGGTCAAGATTTTTAAATTGGCACGAATCTCAAAGCACAAATAATACTACCCGTACTCCATTCAGAGTAATCATTGGCTGAGAATAAATTTGGGCCATCCGTTTCGATCAGATTCAGTCAGATACCTGAGATCCCCGGACACGTCGGTCACGCAAAATATGAGATATCTCATAGGATACGCACTCAATTGATTCATGCTTTTGCATAGTCAAGCTTGTTGGTCCATAAATTAGCTAGTACTGATTTAGCCTATTCTCTTATATTTGGCGTCAATATCACCCTGTAGTCCTGTACTACTAGCATCTCTATTTTTTTTTTTTTTTTTTTTGAGAAAATTGCATCTCTATTGTTTTTTTTCGAAAATATCGATAAAATGGAGAGTTTTTCAACTTTAAATTTTTTATGAGAATTTCTTCAAGCAAATTTTGAACATATATACTTTTCATACATAAAGCATTGTATTAGTTTTTTTTTTTTTAACTTTTGCAGAGACTGTGAAGTCTTAAAGGAAATTAAACTCTTGATTTTTGGGTAATCAACAGTTTTAGCACATTTTTCTAGCCAACTGTGCTACCTTCCTATTCTCAAGTATTGTATTAGTCATTAGATCAAAAACTAATTTTTTTTTGTTATAATTAAAGACATTTGTTAATTTTGACATTTATTTTTTATGAAATATGTATTACAAAAATTAAACATGTATTATTTTAGTAGACAAATAAAACCATCACCACTGTTCCGCTACAACGTGGAATCATTTTTCGTCCTCGGTAACCATAGCAGCAAAATCTTGTCCCTTATAAAAGAAAATAAAGGCTAATTAAAACGAGTTCGACCTAACATAAAACTGTTTCAATCAATAAAAAGATGAAAGAAATAGAGGTCAGACTGTCCAAAGAGCATAATTTAGGAGCAGAGTCAGAATATTTCTCAAAGAAATCAAGATGCTTGTTCTTTTCCATGAAAGGATCGATGCTGTAGGATTATTATTAGTAGAGTAGAACTAGGGTGGTCCTAAGCTCACCAAGCCCTTTCGTGAGCGCAACTCTAAAACCTATCGAATTGACTTCAAACGACATTTCCAAACCGTTAGATGTTCAATCTATATTAAAATGTGCTTGGAGACCAAATTTTATATTTTTTGGAACTTTTTTACTATTTATTAAGATGGTTTGAAAATCGCTGTTTTCCAATGGTGTAGAATTTTAATAAAAACAGCGATTTTCAAACCATCTTAATAAATAGTAAAAAAATTCCAAAAAATGTAAAATTTGGTCTCCAAGCACATTTTAATATAAATTGAACATCTAACGGTTTGAAAATGTCGTTTGAAGTCAATTCGATAGGTTTTAGAGTCGAGCTCACGAAGGGCTTGGTGAGCTTAGGAACACCCTAGTTCTACTCTATTATTATTATTGGAGTGAGTCTACGGTAATATGTGATCCTACTTAATGACCTGCGCCATGGACTCATATTTCTATTTTTAAAGTCTAATCAGTCGATATAAACCGTTCAACATCATATGAAAATGAGGAGGATTCAAATGCCTCCATTTTTTGTGTCTCCACTGTACCTTTATTTTTAAAAACTTTAATAACTCGAAAATTTAACATAAAAGTCAAAATAAAACCGTTGGATATGATCTACATCATTTTATCTATGCATGTGTAAAAAATTATGACATTTCAATTTTGTTTTGGTTGTCATCAAAAGCTTGTAAAAAATGTACTAATGTGGATAATTTCTAGACGTTGATTTTTCAACTCATTGATTAACACAAAAACAAAATCAAAATATGATATTTTTTATGAGCACATAGATAAAATGATGTAGATCATATCCAACGGTTTTATTTTGACTTTAGTTTTATTTTTTGAGTTATTAAAGTTTTTAAAAATAGAGACATGGTGAATGCATGAAAAGTAGAGGCATTTGAACCCTCCTCTATGAAAATATATTTACAAATCAAATTTTATATATATTTTTTACTTTTTACTTATATAGGCAGAAAATAACTTGATTTGAAAATTCTTGACGATTCAAAAGCAGTGGTTTAAAGGTTCGAATCGACTGTTTAAACTTTAAAAATAAAAATATAAGTCAATAACATGCATATTACAAAGCTTCACTCTTATTATTGTTGTTATTATTATTTTTTTTTGTGACGAAAAGCCGTTAGGTGGATTCTTCAAGATTATGTCATGATTAAAATGAAGCAGGTGGTCTAAATGGGAACCTCTCTCTTTTATTTTCTTCTTTTCCTTTTTTTTTGGGGGGGTTGCAATTGGAGACTATATATATGCATATATAGTACTATAATTAGGATGCTCCGTAATCCCTCCTAATGGACAAATAATTGATGTGATCCAAGTCTTGATTCTTGCTTTGCATGAGAAGCAACACTCTGTAACAGCTTATTATAAACAGGGTGATCCCAGTGAATTTTTGAAAATTTATATTTCAATTGACAGGGTAGCAAAAGTCGAGGTTAAAACTTGGTTTATCGGATTAATTCAGTTAAATCTAGAGCATATATATATTATCTGTTTATCCCTTTTGATTTCATCGGAATTAATCGAAGCTGATTTGAACTACTCGATTTCAAATAAATGTTTAAATTTACTGGTATCATTAAGTTAATTCTTCGAATACTAATTAATCATGGTATTATTCCTTATTTTTTGTATAATTAAAATGTTTCTAAACCATTTACTGTTCCACTATTCTGCTTTCAACCAACTTAATACAACAGAATAATCATAATAAGTAATAACATTAAATAATTTACAACACCTTTGTGCTTTATCAAGAAGATAGACGATGCACATTTTTGTTACCCTGGGGCCGTCTACTTTTTAATTAAGTTTAATTAAAGACTGTTGCTTGGCTTAATCTTATCCTATCCATCCTCTATCATGCGACTAGAAGCTCTGTCACTATGTATGTCATCATGGCTAAGCTTAAAACAATACACTAAGTACAAAATAAACACATAATCCACATAATAACACTAAAAAGCCCTGCTGGTTACAGTGGTGACAGTAACTCACCTGTGGATGGTTTTCGCATGATCTCATCTCGGACCCACCACCTATATGTTGGCATCACATGATTTTTTTTTTTATTATTAAAAATCCCATAGGATGCTTCACATGATTTTATAAACCCCAGTCACTAATTTCCCTAACTAAGCACATATGTTATGTAACTATAAATCAAGCCAATCCTCTTGTGTGCTTTTCGCTTAACCTTTTCCTGTGCTCCTCTCTTTCCTTCCATAAAGAGCAAGCCAGGTGTTGATCCTCAAACCTCCCCATACAAGAGAGAGTGAGAAGAGAATAAAGAGGGAGAAGAAGAGAAAGAGAGAAAAAACCCAACAATCTCTAAATATCTTTTTTTGAGGAGATATCTCTGCTTCTGTTGCGTAAGTCATGCTATAAATTAGCTTTTACAGTCTGGTTTCATTCCCGCTCTCTGTTCGTATACAGAGAAACCCAACAAAAGAAAACCAAAATCCTAGAAGAAATACTCTGATACAGTTCCTTTTCAGATAAAAATACTTGAATCTGTTCTTGGGTCCAGAGCAAGCTTTGGGTAGAGAGAAAGGTTAAAGAAAAGGCTGGTTACTTTATTTCTGTTACTGCTGCTCAGAGATTATCTTTTCATGTTTTTTTTCGCTTTCTATCTCCATGTTTTGGATATGTTGTCGCATGTGAATATTGGTCGTCCCTGACATAATAGCTGTTTCTCTCTCATCTCTGTTTCTTTCACTGGTTAAGCTTGGAGCCTAGCTCAGCTTTAGCAATAGCATTTATTACAATCTCCCATACTAAAACAATCTCTATTTCTCCTATATTAAAGCTTTCCTTTCACTTGTTTAGTAGAAGAAGATTAGAGAAGAGAGAGAGAGAGAGAGGAATGGAAGAGATGCAACCAAAGCTACTTGACCTCATACCAAATGACAGGGGTTGGGGTGTAAAAGGGAAAGGTAGAGAGAGGGAAATTAGTGGCGGGTTTGGTGTTAAAGAAGAGAAGAAACTGGAGCTAAGGTTAGGGTTACCTAGTGAAGAGGACTGGAATATAAATAGGGAGAAAACGGAGGGGCTTTGTACAAATGTCAAACCTTCACTCTCCCTTGGTCTCTTCGGTTCTCAGATAAAACAAGAAGGTACATGTAGTAAAAACACTGATAGTTTCTGAAATTTTTTCTTAATTGTCTTTGTCTAACATAGATATTTGCATTTCCACCTTTCACAAGTCACAATATAATAAATTTGCTTTTATATTTCTAGACACGTATATATTTTGGGTACAGTTCAACTAGAGTATATTCTTGCAAAATCTTCTATGGTAATATTGTAAGAGCTAAAGAACAATATAGTGCTTTTGTGCTAGCTGATTGTATTTTTGAAAGTCACTCTTTGAACCTTGAGTAATTTTATCAAGTTGTAGAGGGTATCTGTCCCAAATAATATTGCATGATTATTCTTATTTTATTATTAATTTATATTTGCAAAGTAGGGTTGGTGAATGGAGCAGTACAAAAGTTGCATGCGAAAGCAGAGAAACAAACAAGCATAGTAGAGAGAAAGGCAATTGCACATGCAGCAACTCCACCAGCTGCAACTCCAGCTCCGTCCAATTCTAGGTTGCTATTCTTTCACAAACAAATCTCAGCTACTTTTGTTTGTTTTCCATATTTTTAAAATATAGTATAAATTTGAAGAATGATGAATTCACATCTCATACTCTACCCTGTTCCCACTTGGATTTGTTATGTTGGACTCTGTCTCTGCTTTTAATCCACATCACTATCATCGTTCATCTTGCAAATCACACCTCATATTTGTCATATTTCCAAAGAGCACAATATAATTTTTAATAGGGATAGGTTATATATCGACAACAAACTCATTTGACAAGTGTAAAAACATGCTAAAATGCATTCAAAATGAAAAGGCAAAATTATAAATATAGTAACAATTACTCAAATATGTCCTTATCGGATCTGGTACAGTTTAAAAATCATCAAATTGGCCATTTAGCAATTTTATTTTATGGGTTTTGATAGTAACCAAATGACATTCCTAGTTGATATTCATATATCATCACTATATTTCAGGATATTTTACAGATATAACCCCTAGTCAATTTTCATTATAATGTCAATTTGATAAATTGACAAGTATGATTACATGTTCTGAAGTGCAAAAAAAAATTCGTTTGAAATTAGTGTCTTTTCTACTTTAGATCAATAATTTATTTTGTATTAAAGAACAATATCACAACTACCCCCTCTAAATCAGGTGAAATTCCGAAACTAATGAACAGTATCCTGAAATCCCTGCAATCTGAATTCAGCCATTGAATTTTTTTCGAGAACGCATCTCGAAACAACTGGTTTTTTTGCACGCATCTCGAAACAGTTCAACGGCTAGATTCGGATTACAGGAATTTCAGGGTGAACAGTAACTGATCTCGGATTTCAGCAGATTTGGATCCAAGTGATGGTAGTTCAGATAAATAGAAAATCAAGGAGTTATTGTCATGCCAAAAAAAGGTTTCCACATGATGTTGATTTGTAGAAAGGTGTACTTTTCTATATTCCTTCATGATTACATGCACAGACATTATGATATTTCAATCAAAATCCTTCTATTATTGGAAGAGATGCTCCTTGCCTGTAAAGTGCAAGGCCAACCTCGTCAAAATTAAAATTCATATAAAATATTTTTTTGATACTAAAATAAAATTTACTAAATTTACATACTTGTATTTAACAAATTTGATCTGGACAGAGCTGCAAATGCACCTGTAGTGGGATGGCCTCCGGTGCGATCTTTCAGAAGAAATCTTGCTTCTACATCCAAAACGCTGCTCGAGCCACAGAAGGGGGCTTCTGGGACCTCTGCAAAATTTGACGACAGCACGAAGGTTTTTTTTGTAAAAATTAACATGGATGGTGTACCAATTGGGAGGAAAATTGACCTCAAGGCATATGGTAGTTACGACAAGCTTTCTTCAGCCGTAGACCAGCTCTTTCGGGGCCTTCTTGCTGGTATTTTCTATTGACATAATATGATTTTTAAGGAAAACATGCCCTAATAAATCGCAAGTATGTACCTGTACCCCTCAGCAAACGAAAAATATCACATGTACTTCTCTAGTTTCTTCATACAACCCCTTTGTACTTGTATATGTACAGCCTAGAGGGGCAATTTGCGTATCATAAAAAGCTGGAACATGAGAGAGAGGAGAGGATATTTTGTTCTCTAGGGTTCAACATGATAAATTTTCAATACATTATTTAAACGTGACATTTCTAAGGTCTTGTAGGTAATTACAAGAAATTGCCTAGGGAAATATCGTTTCACTTGTACTGTTGTACAAAACCTAACAGTTAAATACATATTGCCCCTCAAAGATGTTTACTGTCAAATATACCCTCTCAACTTTTAATAAAGGTCCTCAAAACATACACAATAGCCATGAGTGTCAAATAATACATGGTTAAACTGTGTTTAATTACCTCTTGTAATCACTCTCACCATTGAATACAGATCAAAGAGCAGAGATAGGAACAGAGAAGAATGTTGAAGAGAAAGGAAGAGCAATTAAAGGGCTACTCGATGGGAGCGGAGAGTATACTCTTGTATACGAAGATGATGAAGGCGATAAAATGCTCGTTGGAGATGTCCCTTGGGAGTAAGTCTAGTTTCTGCTTCGTAATTTTTACTCGTTCTCTTGATAGGATTGGTGTTTAATTTGTAAGAGTGGCAAATTTTTTTAATAACCAAAGCTTAACATTCTACCATATGAGCATTTTGTGCTGATAATAATTCCATATGGTAAATAGTGTATCCCGGCATTTTCGTTCTAGTATATGATCATATTATTCTCATAGCAGTAAATTTACTATTTTTGTTCCCTGATATAGAGAAGTGTAATTGGCCTTTTACTGTGAATGTAGGATGTTTGTTAGCACTGCCAAAAGATTGCGTGTTTTGAAGAGCTCAGACCTCTCTGCTTCCACTGTAAGCCCCCTCACAAGTTCACTATTTACAATTGACCATTCCTTAATTATTACACTTGACATGATTTGACAAATTATCTATGTTTCAATGTCCCGAAACTTTTTCTTTTTGCAGCTAAGGACTACTAGCAGGAAGAGAGCTGCCACTGAGTGCTGATAAAGTCGTACAGATTACAGAGAGGGGCTTTTTTTTTGCTTATTGTAGTACTCTTGCTCTCCTTGTTTTTCCTTTTTTTTTTCTTTCTTTCTTTTACTCTTTTTTGAAGCCTTCAATCCATAATTTATGGAGGGTGATCATTGAGCTGCAGTTTGATGGTCTTGTCTATTTTGTTTTTCTTTTCCTATTTTTCCCCCCCCTCTGTATTTTGGCTTTGTCAGTGCCATGTTATGTACGAAGTGATTGGCTAGTAAGAGAAGTATATTTTATCTTCATGTAAAAATGACAAGTACTAGCAAATTTAGAAGCACTTAACTTGGAAGTTTATGTAGAAGGAAATGTTCAAAAGTTATGGTTTGTACTAACTACTAACACTGTCAAGAGTTATTTTACAAATACAAAGAAAGGAAAAAATAAAACAAGAAACACAGTGCCTATCCTCACTATCTATATACAAGAGTAAACAGAGTGATTATTATTCAATCGACCACCCCCCACAAAGCCCACTATTATTCTCTTTGTTAGCTTAGACCCTTCCACCTCTCAATCTCTAGTGCCTTGTCGTATATTAGTTGATGGACCACTTTCTGTTTGTTGGGAAAAACTCTTATGTTTCTCTCCCTCTAGAGTGCCCACACACCTGTTGCTCATATCACATTCCATTGCGATCTCAGTTGCCGAGATAGCATTTGCCCAACCTTTAACCAGACACGTCGTACGCCTTCCAGTCCAGTGAATACCATGTTGTATTGCACTAGCATCCCTCTCGAAAATCTGGTCGCATAAACGCAATCCCACATTAAGTGATTTTGTGTTTCCACGATAACCGTTCTGCACAGGTGACAACCCGTTTGGACAAAACAACCCCTGTACAACAGGACATCCTGTGTTAGAATTTTTTTGTCCAACATTAACCATATGAAAATTCTAACCTTCATCGGAACCTTAATCTTCCACAGCATGGACTGATTGGCGTCCAATATCCCAGTGTTGTGCATCACTCTATAAGCGGAAGAACAAGAAAAACTCTCCGATGGCATCCAGCCGCATTTCTTAATTCCTCCTTCGACATCTACGAGGGAATAATACACCAAAACAAGACTTCTTCTTTTTTGAGGAAATAATACAAATCAAAACTTGTTAACAAGTAACAAACAATGATTCGAAAAATAGCTTGAAATACTAAAGAAAAAAGCAGATGAAATAGTTATATATGCAGAGTGTGTTCCATTAAATGCTGATATAGGATTTGCTAAGCGTTTCCCAAATTTACCTCCCTTCATTTGCTCTAACTTGGCCACCTTACAGCTTGAAACTTTAAATTAATTATGTATACGAGGAGGGTTCCAATGCACCCAAATTTCTATACTCCCAATGCATCCACTCTTTTATTTGCATTTTCAAAGTCCAAACAGTCGATCCGAACCGCTCAACATGATCTTCATAATAAAATATGCTTAGAGACCAAATTTTATATTTTTTTAGAATTTTTTTACTATTTTTTAAGACAAGTACAAAATTACTTTATCGGATGTCCAAAATCTCCTTAAAACAATGATTTTGTACCTATCTTAAAAAATAGTAAAAAAATTCTAAAAAATATAAAATTTGATCTCCAAGCATATTTTATTATGAAGATCATGTTGAACGGTTCGGATCGACTGTTCGTACTTTGAAAATACAGATAAAAGAGTAGATGTATTGGGAGCATAAAAATTTGGATGCATTGGAACCCTCCTCTATGTATACATAGAAGTTAGAATATAGTTCAAGCTTAACAGCACATAAGCGTTTGGCTGTTTTTCCAAATAAGACAAGTTGTAACTTAATTTGACTTTTAAGATGTATGTCCAAAGAGGGTAGCGTGACATGAAAAAATGTTTGATTTTTAATTATCCGGACCAATCTTCATTTCTATCATGACACGTCTCCGAAATGTGTTTGGCACTTCAAGTGAAATTTCATGGCAGATGTACCTAACCACAACTAAGTTATACTATGCCGTATGCTCGTTGAGTAAACTTCTGTTCATTCTGCTCTTGTCGGTCTGTATAACTGATAGTAGAGTGGGAAAAATGGCACGGAGCCGGCTCCGTCACGGAATTGCACGGCACGCGTGTTAGTTACGTGTCGTGACTCGCGTGTTCCGTGTCGTGACTATTCGCGTGCCGTGTTCATCTTTTGAAACTTTGGCACGGCACGTAGTCACACGAGTCACGTGTAATTAGAACCATTAGATATTGATTTAATGGTGAATCTTGCATAAACTAACCTAAATTATAATTAAATGGTCACATGAGTCACGTATGGTCATGACACGGTGTGACTCACATGACGTGACCATTTACGTGCTGTGACCACCCTTGACATTTTGGTCACGGCACGTGAAAAATTAACCTGGTTACGGCATGGCACAACATGAGATCAAAATCACGACGTGTTAGTCACATCACGTCACAGCACGGCACGTTTTTTCCACTCTAACTGATACACAAAAGTTACATTTTTGCATGCTTTTAGATTTTAATTCAGGGATTGTCATTTTGGAATATTGCTGAACTGTTTTAGTACCAAAACTGATATGTTGCTGAAAATGAGGTCAACCTTCTTAATTTCGGTCAAAGTCAAAATAAAATGAGAAAAATAGACACCGTAATTCGTCAAACTCATAAACTAGCCACCGCAATCAGGGGTGCTCAACCGGTCGGTTCGGGCTAAACCGAACTTTTTTTGTCGAACCGCGGTTTGAACCGAATTTTGAAAATCTAACCAAACCGACCGAACTAAAATTCCAAATCAATCTAAAACCGAACTGATTAAACCGATTTAAACTTCATTTTATTCGGTTGAACCGAATACAAACATTTCAAGTTACAAATAAACATTTCAAAACTGATTGGTTCGATTCAAACCGATTAGGATAACATTTTTTATAACCACACAAGCCGGTTTTTGATAAACTGATTCATTATAAACCACACAAAATAAACCGATCTATATAAACCGATCCATTTTTTATTAAACCGGTTGGTTCGGTTCAAACCGATTTGGAGATCTCAAAACCGAACCGAATCATTTAAACCGAACAACCGATTCAATTAAACCGAAATTTGTCACTTCAATTTAAAACCGAATAAACCGACCTATTTGAACACCCCTAACCGCAATTGCTGTCAACTCGACCAAAAGAGAGAAAAATTTCAGGCATACTTTTCATAATTTTGTGACATTCATGTAACACGAGGCGAAGTCGTACTTATGTTATGAGGCGCCTACATTTTAGAGGCATACTTCTTTGAATTTGTCTAATTTTTGCATACATTTTAGAGGCCTGACTTCCGCTGCGTGGCTCAATTAGATTTAGACACGTGTTGGCGCCTTCTTTAGTGCGCCTCAGTACTTTCTGTGACACGTATTATGTATTGAAACGTCATAACACTTATTTTTTGATCCGCTACAAACAAGACTACACAGGAGAATGCTTAGAGACTGTATATCTTTGCACATAAGACCTTGGTAATTTGTATAATTATGGATAATTTTCTGGAAAGTTTCATTGTATATATTGTCGTACGAATATTGGAATCACATATTGTTTTCAAATTGTTCATATTTTATTTTCATAACAATACAAGGAGGGACGAAGTCAGATTTTTGAACTATAGAAGTCAAACATAAATAAGAATTTATCATAATTTTTTTTTAATTATGTGATGGAGATCAATTTACATTACAAAGAACATTTTATTGTAAACTATATAGAAAATCACATATAATACACAAATTTTGAAAAAAAAAAATGAGAATCAATTGACTTCCATTTAGTCTTGCCCCCTCCGCTCTTGAAAACAAGCCTAATATTGAATAAATTTTGTGCCTATGTTTGTAACCACTTTTACTTTTTGGAGTAAATATATGGATTATTTTTATATAAAGTTGATGTGTATAATATTATTTCATCTCGCAATATAAGAGAAAACCGTGTTTCGTGTTATGATACTAATTGAAAATTTCATGTATGTCGTCGTTTTTTTTTAAATTACTAGATTACTTAACAAGTAATATTTTTTTTAAAGTATGTTTCGTACAACTGTCAGTTGGCTACTGGCTAACTGATTTAAAAAAAAAAAAGGTTTATGTTTGTACCTTAAAAAATTGCCGATTTTAGGATTAAAATTTTAAGTTCCTCTAATACTTTTTTTAGATAAGTGAGATCTAGTCCACTGATTTCTTATAATAAGAAACCATTAAGTTTTTTTATACTTAAATGAGAGCAAGTTTTTTTTTTCTTTTATTTCATATTCCTCTGTAAGTAACGTAAAATTAAAATTTGTAATACATTCTGTTGCTAATATAGAAAATTATTTGAAGTTTAAAGTTAATAAAACATTGGAGCATACGCATGGAGAGTAGAGGAAGGAAGGGGAGGTGAAGAATAGAAGGGAATGGAATAAAATAGAAAGGAAGATTAATATATTTAACATCTTCGTGTTTGGATGATTAATGAGAGAAAATAAATTGACTTTTTTTTTCCGTCTTATTTCTTGTTTGGTTGATTAAAATTTAGAAGATTAATGAGAAATTCGGTGGTTGTTGTAGGTTTGTGATAAAAAACTTGTATGAGAAATATATATGTAAGATATAGAGTTGAGCATTTGTGCTATTTTTTCTAAAAATATTTGGAACAAAATTTCTTTCCATCCGTTACACCCCAAATCGGAAGGAAACCCAATTATATTGATTACAATGGTATAAGGTTAAACGTTTCACCTCCTATACCCTTCATCTCCGACATAATTTTATCAACCAAACACGATTCAACGGAAAGTTTTTTTTTCTTTCCATTCCCTCACTTCCTCTGCTCTCCATCCAAACAAGGTGTTATTCGTCAGATAATTAGATGTAATTATTGATTGTAAAATTTTCAAACATGTATCGCAAGTAAGATAATACTAAGAGGTGCGTACGTAATTCATACTCATATGCAAAAAAAATATATATATATTATAATTCTTCAATTCTCTATCTATAAAAAATATATAATCTCTTATACAAAACCTATGTTACTCGGATACTCCAATATAGGATCCGTATCCGTATCGAACACGTATCCGATACCGATACGTATCCGATACGCCAGCTGGCGTATCCGCCTACGTGGCGTATCCTTACTTGGCCGATACGGTCGCCGATACTCCGTTGACATTCCAGGATATGGCAATTCACGTGCAGATACGGCTGGACACGCGTGAGCCACGACCGTGAACCGCACCCGCACCCGTGAGCTGCGCAAACACCGGTGCTCAAATAAGTGATTTTTTTGCTGCTGCTGAGATTCGAACTTGGGAGAGGCCCATATTGGCCAAAACCTTTACCACTCCACCACATTTCACTTGTGTATTATTCCAATAAGTATAATATTTAATATATACTTAGATTTAAGTCTTTAATTTTTTATAGTTTGAGCCTTTAATTAAATTTTTTATGATTATTTAAATACAATATATAAATAATAAAAAATAATATATATATATAATTGGCGTATCGTATCCGGGATTTTTGAAAATTGCCGTATCGCCGTATCCGATACGATACTCATACCCGTATCCATGCAACATAGTACAAAACAATACCAAAGACACATTTGAACATATTTTATAAGAAAAAAAATATTAAATAAACGAACCTAAATCAAAGACCACGCACTTAGTTGCTGTATAACCTTTTTATGACCGTTGCCAATGATGTGATTTGTGTGTTGAAATCTTGCTATTGCTTGTTCATCAGCTAGTTAACAATGCTGGGTGTGTGTGGCTGAGGCAATTATAGGAATTAATCCCAGTGGTTTTTAGAGGGTTTATTTTTCTGAGTAATCATAGTGTTAGTATTTATAAGGTTTTTGAAAACATAGTTTCTGTTACTAATATACATGGGCTTTATGCCTTCTTTTAAAAAAAAAAAAAAAAAAACTGTTTAAGAGAATTCAGATTTACCCTTAGAAATGTATCCTAAGATTGGACATAGTTTCCAATTTGGATGGACTTAGGCTTTTTAATGTGAATATAAAATGAATTGAATGAAATGGGTATAACAAATGGGGTTGTACTAGACATGAGTTGACTGTATTAATTGTTGGTCTTATGACAACATTTCTGCGAGTAGAACTAGGGTGTTCTTAAGCTCACCAAGTCTCTTGTGAACTCAACTCAAAAACCTATCGAATTGACTTCAAACGACATTTTCAAACGGTTAGATGTTCAATCTATATTAAAATGTGCTTGGAAACCAAATTTTACATTTTTTGAATTTTTTTTTACTATTTATTAAGCTGGTTTGAAAACTGCTGTTTTTATTAAAATTATGCCCCATTGGAAAACAGCGGTTTTCAAACCAGCTTAATAAATAGTAAAAAAATTTCAAAAAATGTAAAATTTGGTCTCCAAGCACATTTTAATATAGATTGAACATCTAACGATTTGAAAATGTCGTTTGAAGTCAATTCGATAGATTTTAGAGTTGAGTTCACAAGAGGCTTGGTGAGCTTAGGAACATCCTAGTTCTACTCACATTACTGTAATGAATACTCTTGTGCTATTGCGGTGATACAGTTTGTATGTTTAAATTGAAGCAAAATAAAATAAAATAAAAGACAACATTTCTTCATTCCTGATCGGAGAAAGTCTTAGCATGGTTTCATGTATTATGAAGAAAAAAGAAAGATAATCATAAAGTTCTCATTTTATTTGGAGAAAGAGACAAATATAGAACTGTGTAGCAAGAAGGAGAGAATTAAAAGCAGTGTTGTAAATAACGGTATGCGGTCGTCGGATGGACGGGGTACCGCCAAGCGATTAATCAATATGCGGCTGATTAATCGGAATTATGCGGACAATTTAACATTTTTATTAAATTTATGTATATATATTATAATTTATTTAACTCATTAAACTTATCAAATAAATTTAATTTAACTTAGTTTTATTATTATAACATGACACTACGCTTATTTCTTCTTAACACATTTATTTAATGAAAAAATAAATTTGAGAATTAAGCCTTTTCAAATACTAATAACATATTCAAAAATGAAACATTCCAACATAAAATCACTAAATTTAGTTTATGATAACAACTTAATTTCATAAATGAACACGTCGTACTAATTGTAAAAAATAAATTAGTAAGTAAGAAAAATATATGGTATATAAATAATATAATAATTAATCAATTTCAAAGTAAGTAAGAAGAAAAAACATATATACAAATATTTGATGTATATCCAAGCACAAATAAAACTACAATACATAATTTATAAACCTTATTATCACACACTATCAGGGCCTGTTCGGCGCCAAGAGGGGAACGGGAATGAGTTTGGGAACAGAAAATTTTTGAATTAAATTTTACTGTGCGCGTGAGTAAAAAAAAATTCAGTCTGAGTGATTTTTTTTTCCACGCGCACAGTACGTATCACGCCGAACAGGCCCTCATAGAAAAAAAAAACAATTGTGAAAATAAATATTCTGGAATAAACGGGAATAAACGGAAATAAACGGGAATAACTGGGAATAAACGGACGATTAAACGGTAAAACGGCTGATTAATCGTTTTCATCCGCAAACAGGCATCCGTTAAGTGTATTCGTAACGGTTTGGCCGCCGTTAACAACTAAACAGCTATTTAATATGTCGCCGTTAAGACTATTTTTTACAACACTGATTAAAAGTATGTAACAGAGTGTGATACCTTTTTTATTTATTCCAGGCGGAGGGAACAACTCCAGACCTTTCCCAAACTCAGTTTCAAGACATGTGCAATGTATTTTGTGATTACTTATTCGAGGAGAGTTCAAATGCCTCCATTTTTCATGCCTCCATTTTTAAAAACTTTAATAACTCAAAATTTAAAACTTAAAAGTCAAAATAAAACCGTTAGATATGATCTACATCATTTTATCTATGCACGTGTAAAAAATTATGACATTTCAATTTTGTTTTGGTTGTCATCAAGAGCTTGTAAAAAATATACTAATGTGGATAATTTCTATACGTTGATTTTTCAACTTATTGATTCACATAAAAACAAAATTAAAATGTGATAATTTTTTATGAGCACATAAATAAAATGATGTAGATCATATCCAACGGTTTTATTTTGACTTTTAAGTTTTAAATTTTGAGTTATTAAAGTTTTTAAAAGTGGAGGCATGGTGGAGGCATTTGAACCCTCCTCTACTTATTCTCAAGCAAAAAATTATTGTTTACTAAAAAGATTGAATTATTTAAAATAAAATCCTGCAATAGTGTTTCCCTTTATTTCCTTTTGCGTGTAATTTTTGGGTTTATTTTTATCATTTAATTTTGTTTAGCTTTTGTTCATGTCTCCTCCAGTCCTCCTTACTGTAACCCTTCTTCTAGATTAACAATTTTAGTAGGTCCTTCGCCTTCTAATTTTATCTATGATTTTTTTTTTTTGTAGTTTACTATCTACGCAATGAATATAAGAAAGGTTAGTTAAGTTGTAAATGAACCATTAATACTCCGTCATTCAAATCCATAATAGGTTACAACAACATCAAATCAAGACGGAAATAAATTAGCACAAAAATCTCAACATGCAAACACACTCCATATCACTATAAACACAATCAATAATCAGCAAAACAACAAGAAATAATAAAAGCTAAGGAAAATGCCTGACTTAACCCTGTTTGCCATACGGCTGTAAATGCTCTAAATACACCTTAGTTGTGTACGATCAGACCTGGAGAATCGGAGGTGAAAGAACACGTGGCAGTGAGTGAGAGGGATGATGGGAAGCCATGCTGTGCTTCATCCATGAAAGGGAAGAGGAGAGAAGAAAAGGGAAAAATTCTATATTGAAATGGTTATAAATTATAATAGTTCTTTCTATTACGAGTTACCTCTTTTTTTTCCTCTCGCTCTCTTTTCAGTTTGTAAGGCTTTTTCTCTGAATTTTATTGGAGAGTGTGTGCGTGCATGGTGCTTTTGAATTGGCGTTTTCTCTCTAGTATTGTTGCCCCTTACGCTAACTCAATTGTTTCCAAAAGTTCCCCATTAAAATAATCCGCTAATGGATATGTATTATGGCCAATCGGTCATAAGATAAATTATACATATAATTTAGAATTTAGAAGCAGAGGAGGGTTCAAATACCTCTATTTTTCATGAGTAGGGTTCAAATGCCTCTATTTTTCATGCCTCCATTTTTAAAAACTTTAATAACTCAAAACTTAAAACTTAAAAGTCAAAATAAAACCGTTGGATATAATCTACATAATTTTATCTATGCATGTGTAAAAAATTATGACATTTCAATTTTGTTTTAGTTGCCATCAAAGAGCTTGTAAAAAACATACTAATGTGGATAATTTCTAGACGTTGATTTTTTAACTTATTGATTCACATAAAAACAAAATCAAAATATCATAATTTTTTATGAGCACATAGATAAAATGATGTAGATCATATCCAACGGTTTTATTTTGACTTTTAAGTTTTAAATTTTGAGTTATTAAAGTTTAAAAAAATGGAGGCACGGTGGAGGCACAAAAAATGGAGGCATTTGAACCCTCCTCATTTTTCATATCTCCACCATGTTTCTATTTTTAAAAACTTTAATAACTTAAAATTTAAAACTTAAAAGTCAAAATAAAACCATTGGATATGATCTACACCATTTTATCTATGCACGTGTAAAAAATTGTGACATTTCAATTTTGTTTTGGTTGTCATCAAAAGCTTGTAAAAAACGTACTAATATATATAATTTCTAGACGTTGATTTTTCAACTTATTGATTCACATAAAAACAAAATTAAAATGTGATAATTTTTTATGAGCACATAGATAAAATGATGTAGATCATATCTAATGGCTTTATTTTGATTTTTAACTTTTAATTTTGAGTTATTAAAGTTTTTTAAAATGGAGACACAGTGGAGACACAAAAAATGGAGGCATTTGAACCCTCCTCTTGAAAGTATGATAGAGTATTATTGATGCACTTTAAAATTATTTTTTAATCATGGGTAAAGTTAACTACAATTTGGTTTGGTACGGTTAACTAAAATATTATTTTAAGTTCGAATTTAGTACCTACTACTATAATTTGAATGCTTTGAACTTTTATCTCATACTACAAACAGAGAAATAAAAATAATTTGAAAAGTATATGTTTGACTTATCAATCAAATAAAAAAAGTCAATAATTAAAATTCGTCGTGTGAAGTAAATTTAGTTGTTTTTATTGAAGTCACAAATTTTAAGTTCATACTAGTTTGACCTCTCTTTTTAAAACATATGCAATTCAGCGTTTATATGTTTATCCGAATTTGATAAATAGTAAAATTTAGTATATTATGATCCCAATTCCGCTTATCATAATTTCAGTTCTCAATAGTTTTACAAGAACAATATTCTCTCTTTTCTTGTTTCTTCTACCCGCTGACAGTATTTTTTTCATATACAGAGCCATAATACACGCAAATTTAAAATATGAAAGATAAAATATAAAAAGATAAAAGTAGAGAATCCTGCATAACCCAGTTGATTTTCGACATCGCTTTTTTATGCATAAATGTAAATTTGAAATCAAGCTTCTATAGTTTATTAAAAAGAAAAAAGAAAGCCTGGCCCTTTTATCCCTCAAAAAATAAAAAGGTAAAAGAAAGGGGGGAAAAAGAAATTTGTCCTAATACAAACAGAAATATATCAGAAGTTTTTTCTAGCTTGCCTTTCTCCCTCATTTATTTCAATTATATAAAATCTACAGAACTCTCTCACTGTCACCACCAGGATTAACAAAAGGCACCATATACAACAAAAGGCCACATTAAGCTCTTATTATCAAAACCTAAAAAGCTTGCAAAAATATTGTATCTGCACCTGATATGGTGCCTTTTGTTTGAATTTAAAAGCCTATAAACTCCTACAATTCTTCAAGACTGTTATACTGAGAATGAGACGCGGCGATAAGTGCAGCTCCAATTCCCGATCCATCATTCGCGAGTTTTAATGTAAAAGGACATGCCTCTTCGCCAAGCACCTGAGTGAGGCTTCTTTCGAGGCAATTCCTGAAAACTGTGTTGTGCTCAAAAAGGGCCCCATCGATTGCAACAACCCTCTTGTGATTACTTTTACTGGAGGGATCCTTTCCCAATTTTTTCAGCACGCCAGCAATGCCAGCTGCAGCCAACTGCGCGGCCCGTCTTGTGATGATGTCGCACACTTGCACCACCATCTTTCTTGTTTCAAAACTGGAGTCAATGACCTGGTTCATTATGGGGATAATGAACAATTATAAAATTATGATATGCACCATAAGGAGTTAGTTTACCATCAATGGTGCAATTATAGACCGATAATGACCCCATTCAATCATCAAATTCACCTTATATAATCTCAATTTGCTTAACTGTTCAATTTTTTTTTTTTTTTTTTAAAATATGACACAAAAGAGAGAAGACAATTCAATAGGGTATATGTATATATTTTTATGCTGGACCCAACTGAAATTGAACAGCAAACAAAATTTGCACAGCAACAACCTACTTTTTACTTCTATTTAAACAATTAGTCCTTGTCAAGTACAACATCCACATTACCAAATGATACAAATAAGGAAATACAATTACTATGTGCGAACAAAGAAGTATGCAATTAAGCGATCAAGGTAGAAATACGGGATTGTGAGTCCATAAATGTTAACCAAAACAAAATTTTTAGAACTTCAGTTTGGTACAGTAGTCAAAATGTACACTCTGTATGAATACTTGGGAGATCAATTCCTCCTAAGGTCATTAATTTTTCTTAAGATATTCAGCATCCTTTGTAAATGCTGTTTCACCTGTGTTGGTAATATATATATTTTTTAAATTTGCTAATATTCAATTTTTTATTATGCTATAGCTGTAGTATTGGGCTTTTAAATGTTATTTTCAGGCCTAGTCATTGTAAAATGAGCAAAGCACCAAATTATCTACACTATAGACTTCTTTTGCCTTGAAAAACAGAGTATAAAAAATAAAACAGGGACGGGAAGGATAAAAGCACAGTGCAATATGGTCCAAGAAACTTATGAAAATTGGGAGAGAGAGAAGTATTACCCCAATATTCTCCTTTAATTTAGCGGCTACGACTTCAAGGTCGGGTGATATGTCATGGTGCATTGATGAAATATCATGACTCCTGAAACAAAAGAAAAGGATAATTTACATACCTATAATCAACTGATTGATCTTAAATAGTACCATGTGTTCAAATAACAAAACTAACACATGTACGTGTGGACAGCACCGGTGCTATAACTCACCTCAGAATGAAAGGAGCTCGAAGCTTAGAAGGAACTGTGTCGCCAAATAATTCAGCCTCCTCTGCCATCTTCAACAGCACTCTCCTTACTATATCTCCCAAATACATTCCTGATATCAATTTTTCATATATCTGACACCAAAACCAATTTAGTAAATGCTTAACATACAAAAAACAATAATTGAAAAAGGAACTCCTGAAGCACAAGATCACTCCGATTATTTGATGAAATATACCTGCTCTCCAGGGTTTAAACTTTCTTCATCTAATGCTCGGTCAAATTCTGTGATCGGGAGATGCGACGACTTGAAATTTCCCCATTCCATATTTATCACCTACATTTAAAAAAAACACAGTAACTTATTAAAATTATATAATGCTTAGAAATAATTAGAGAAATATCTGTATAAAAGACACAGTTGATGGTAGATCTGACCATACCAAAACCTTATAAGTTATAATTGTTGTTTGAACCAACACGTGTATATGTATCTTCTTCAGTTCAATAGTTCTAATACAAATACAGAGTACCAGTACTTCTAATTCTTGGTACATAACAGTGGCTCTAATAGTCTTGGAAATATAAAGAAAAGTTACCATTTCTCCTGATTTGGGAAGGAGGCCATGCCACTTTGGAATGTTACTAGCCCTTTCCACATAGGCTGCATTGGTTCCCGTCCCCAAAATGACTGCAACAGTTACATCCTCGTCGTAGTACCTTCCTCCAGCTAATGTCCCAACTGTATCATTTATCTGACAAAAAGAGTAGATGCAATTTAAAATGCCTTCTTATTTCTCATTACATGATTTTTGCAAAAGTACTTAAACATCATAAGTTTTGACAGACCAGAGCAGCAACACGCATATCTAAACCTTGCTTATCCATTGCCGCTGTCAATTCAGCCACCACATCTGCCCCAACCTGATCTCACAAAAGAAAATTTAATCAAGTTAAAATTTTAGACATTAATACATTACCAATGCAATTCAAATTGGTATTGACTTAAAAGGTGGTTCCTGACAAAAATTGAAGTTTCCTTGTAGAGAACTCTTTTGAAAGCAGAATTAGTACAGTACTAATTCTGTTAACAACTTACAAATAAGTAAATAAAGGACCCCCCCCCCCCCCCACCAAAAAAAAAAAAAAAAATGAAACCTCTTCAGCCCCAGAGTATCCCCTAAGGTACCTGACCGTGTAGAATACTCACGGCCGGGCCAAAATCAATTCGGTGCCTATGTGGAATATAGGGAGGTCCGCTTTAAGATTCATGCCAGATTAAAACAGACAACTCAGATCTCATGCTAGACAGTCAGATAATGCACTGGATCTGACTTCTCAGTCCCAAGCCCCAAACCCACCGGGTCCGGATCCCCTAAGGTAACCCAATTATTGAGTTTAGATCGGGACTGTCCGATTCAAATCCGGTCAATCCGGTCCGAGGTGGAGCTCACGGGGCCCCTTTAATTTGACGGTCCGGATCTAAACTAAAAAATTGGGTTACTTTAGGAGATCCGAACTCAAACCCAACAACCCCTCTCCCAAAAAATATAATAAATATATAATTAATTAATTAATAAAAGAGCTTACAAAGTAAAAGGTAACAACTAACATGCAACTAGAGGTGTATTTACAAAAAAAAAAAGTTACCGCATCCTCAATGGAGAAGCCTTTGGTCCATTTTATGAGTGTGCCAGAAGCAATAGAAGATTGCCTGACGGGAAAGGAGAAGGTGAAACCGAGTTCCCTCTGGCGACCGTCAAACACCTGAAATTTATCTCCCTCTGCTGCCACAAACTTGGCCAGTTCTGAAGCTATGAATCCAAAAAGCTCCTAATGTGCATTTGTTCGGAAATTCAAAGACGAAATGAAATTAATCACTATTGTGTTTATTCACAAGGATTGGTTTAGTCATCATTAATGTAATTAATCACTTTTGTGTTTATTTACAAGGATTGGTTTAGTCATAATTGCACCTAGTCTATATCTTTGTGCTTATTGCAAACAACATACATATGTTTAAACTTTAAAGAGTCTTTTTTTTTTAAATTACGATTAAAGAGTTGGTTATATCAAAAGAAAGAATTGGACATACTCGGCCAATCATTTAAGTTCAAAAAATTATCTTTTATTTATAGGAGGAAGATTGTCAAAAATCAGAATATACCCCTTTAGACACCTTTAACTTCTGACTGGGCGTTATTTCAAACAGCAGTAACATTGTCAGTAAGTGATTACATGCTGGGTGGTGCCTGCTAATTAATATACTAAAATATAAGGTGTTATTTGCATAGAGAGCAAAAACAGAGACTATAGGTACACTCACCCCAGAGCTTCCAACCATGATATGGGGTGGAATGGAGATCTCCTTTGCATCTTCATTAACAATTCGATTCTCCCTCCCTCCCAATTGTACTCGCAAGACGCGAAAATTAGTTCCTCCAAGGTCTAATGCATAAAATAATCCTTCCTCGTCCCTAATTCAAATATTTAATTAACTAGAGTCAGAATTAGCAAGTAGAGAAATAGAATTCGGTGCAATCAACTTATCAAGTCTTATCAAAGCAGAGCTAGCAAAAGTTTCGGATCTTTTAAAATAAACGAAAATACAAAATTGAACACAAATTAATGGAAACGAAATACCCAGTTGGAAGGCTATCAACGTAGGTAAGAAGCATTTTGAGGCGACTGCCCCCTTCTAAGGCCAACCCTGCATGCATCTCCACCTCCATAGCATCAGCGAGCTGCCTCAACCTCTCCAGTGGCGATGCACAGGTCCTCTCCAGTTCTGCCACCATCTCCTCGGCCCGGGCCAGCTTTGCATTACCCTCCTTCTTTTTATTCAACTTCTGGTACCACATCAATCCTGATACCGCCACCGCCACCGCCACCGCCGTGGTAGCGGCCACTGCCATGGTCGTCTTTATCATCGTCTTCTCCATTTCCGGTCCGAATAGCCTGTACGGATCTTGTTCTTTTAAAAAATGAAAAAGTTGGAAAACGGATCAAAGACGGGAGCTTTTCATCAAACGAAAGAGAAGAGGAAGAAAAGTTTATAGAGATTTGCGCATGTGCGACAACCCGTTATCTATCAGGATAAAGTTAGAAAAGAAAATAGCAATTGGTTCTTTTCTTTATATTTTTTCCTTGTTGGGATGGGGGTAAGAAGGTCAGCAATTCAGCTGATGAATTTTTGTCTTCATGCAGTTTATAACATGGACTATGGAGCAAAAGAGAGCGAAGCGAGAGAAATTAATTTTGCAAAGTTTGGCACCTTATTTATACTTTTGTACTTTTAAATTTAAAGGGACGATCTCTCGTCAATGGAATCAGAGTAGGTCCGATGCCCATCGGACCTACCTTGGTTCGATGGGTGTGATGACCATTTGATATGCATCAAGATTCGTATGATCTGCATCAAAATACGTACAAGTCTGTATCAATTTCTGTGCACATAGATCTTGATGCTAATCGTACGGTCCTAGAGCTAATTGAATCTAAATATAGGTCCGATGCCCATCGGACCTACTCCTATCTCATATTACGAACTTCTTTTGGATAGTAATTTTTAAACAAATCACCGATTTAGGTTTCAATGTTCTGAAATTACCAAAATGATAAGCGTGTCATTAATTTGGAAGTCTATAAAAAATTAAAAACTAAGACATAAATAACTTCCACTAACTAGGAATATTTCAATATAGATATAAATTACTAATTAAGAGTTATGTCCCGATTTAAATTATGTAGGAATATGCACCTAGAAAGTTCCGTATGTTGTTCAACAGTTCCACTTAAAAAGAAATCAGATAAATGAAATTATTTCATGTTTGTAAAGAACTTTATGGATGCTTGTAATGATAGGATTCAAAAATGTGATTTTTTTCGAATTTATAATTATATTGTAATAAAGTATTTGTGAATATATTGTCATACGATGAAAAAATCGGCGTTTTAAAACTTACAACTTTTTCTCAAAAAAAAAAACTCATACAACTGCTCTAAATTACTCGTGAAAAGAAATTTGGTACATGTAAAATTTACGCTCTCTCTTTTATACGTCGTTCTAAAGACAAATATAATTTTATAATTGCTTTCCATGCATGTAAATTGAAATAATATACCTTAGAGCTATTTTTATTGTCTTTTATGAATTAACTAATTTTAAATTTAGTTTTATTTATACTTTTAGGTAGTAAAATTAGGGACATCTATAAATTATTTTAGGATATCTATAATTTAAAATTTATAAGTCCATTAGTAAAAAGAAAAATTAAGATTATTTTATGCCAAAGTATAGGAATGTCAAAATAGTTTGGTTAATTTGGTTTTAGCTAAACCAAATTTAGTTTGGATAAACAGTTTGATTTTATTATTTATTTAGTTTGTCGAGTTAAAAAAAATGCTAGTTCTCTTTTCGGCTTATGCTCGATTTTGTTGATAATCAAATAAATTGGACAAATCAAATGAATCAAAATGTTAGTAGATATTACGTTAGTATATTGTAATATTATGTACATTAATATTATCAAGTTAGCATATGTAATATTGTATCTTAATCGAAACTTTAACTTTTAATGGGATTCAATTCGTTCAATTTATATTTATGGAAGCTGATAACAGTATCCGCACTATACCCGCACCATAACTATCTGGGGGCTGCAAAAACTCCATTCCTGAATTTTTTTTCTAAAGTATTAATATGTATGTAAGGAAGTATTTATATCTATGCACGGAAGTATTTATACCTATGAGGTAAACAATTTTTACGTAAATATTATTTCTCCAACTAAATCTCCCAAACGTACCTGCATTATAAATATTTGTGGGGACCACTCAACTACATGGGGTACCATACACATTTTTAGAGATGGTTTTTTTTCTTCGTTCAATCTCATCCATATTTCTGACGATCTGTGAGGAATTTTGCGAATTTAAAACCACGAACGTCTTCTATGCAATTTTCTCTTTCAAATGAGATCCATGATGACGTATTTTCGGACTCGTCGGCACACAAGTATTTATAACTCATTGTGCAAGTATTTATACCTATACTTGTAAGTCTTTTTTACATATGACACTAGATTACGTCTGAAAGTATTAATATCAAGTACTGCATGTATTTATACATATGCACTGAGTATTTATACCTATGTGATAAACTATTTTTGTTAGAAGAAGGTTGACACGGAAACAATTGGAGAAGGTTGATGCAGTGATACGGGGTCCCCACTACTTCATTAGAGGAAAGTTGACACGGAGACGATTGGGGGAGTGAAAAAAGGATAATCATAATAAGTTACGCATCAAAGTATTAATATCTTATTTTTCAAGTGTTACTATCTTATCCTCCAAGTATTTATATCAATCAAGGTTGACGCGGGATTAAGTGCGGGGACTGGGAAAGGGGACCATATAATTAGTGGGGACCATAAAAGAAGAGTGTTGCAGGGATTTTAAAATAATAATTAGTGGAGACCATATAATTAGTGAGACTATATAATATCTTTTTAGAATAATAATTAGTGGGACTATAATACATAATTTCTATAAATAACGTGCGGGAATTTTTGAAGTACTGAATTGAGAGTACTCAAATTATTATTCTATATTTATACATATCGAATATAAATCTAGTTAGATAAATTTTAACTTAGTTCTACTCAAACCGACCAATATACAGCTTTGCGAATTTAATTAGTCGAAGAGACATAATTTATGACTGGATAGCATAGAATTGGAGTTGAAAACTTAATTTATACTATTACATTAAAATGAAAGGTTATATTAGTAAAATTCTACTTGTGCTTGACAATTGACCGCTGCGACGGCTGGAGAACAGAAAACTAAGCAGAGAGAAGAAACGAAAAAAAAGAAGATAAGAATAGGATCGGAGATAAAAAGTAAAACCAGGAGCGGAACTAAAATTTATGATAGGGTGTTAAAATTTAAAATGATTAATATACGTTGTTATTGAGAATTTTTTTTGATGAAACTGTTAGTGAGAGGAACTCTAGTTCTCTACAATCACAAAGTAAACTCTAACTACTAGACTACAAGTAAACATGTAATATTTCATGAGTGGAGCTGGGTTATATAAAAAGTTCTAAAAAAATAAAATTTAATTAAATTTCAATATACATAATTAAAATATTAAAATTATAGAGTAACTTAGCACATGTACGGATGAATGTAGATCCGCCCTGAGTAAAACCATGTTATTAGCTGAAAGGAAAGGTCAATATTTTCCTTTGTTTGACACTTGACCGACACGACGGCGGGGAAGAGAGCACAGCACCAAGCGAGAAAAAAAAAAGGCCATAAAGGAAAAGAAGAACTAAAACACTTCTAAAATAGATGCAAAGTCTTTTTTTTCCTGACGAGCGAAGAAAAAAAAAATCGTCAGCAGATCAAGAGTTCCATATCAAAAAGAATACTTCGTGCAAAAAATATAACATAAACTTTTGTCTAAGTGCTATTATTGTAGATTTGTAGCTATTCTTAATCTCCAATCATATTTAAAATATTTTGATGTATTAGGGTACGTTTGGATGAACTCTAAAATAGCTAGAATAGCTACTGTTTAGAATAGTAAATAAGAATAGCTACTGTTTAAAAACAGTGCTAACTCAAGCTATTCGGAATAGTGAAAAAGTTGTTTGGATTGCATATTGGAATAGAGTTTGGAGGGAATGAATAAAGTAATAATTTATGTGTTAGATTAAATATAATACAATATAATATTAATTTAAATATTAAATGTAATATAATATTATTTTAAATATTAGATTAGTATTAAATATAATATAATATTAGTTTAAATATTAAATATAATATAATATTAGTTTAAATATTAAATATAATATAATATTAGGTTAAATGTTAAATGTAAAATAATATTAATTTAAATATTAGATTAGTATTATAAAATATTAGATTAAATGTAATATAATATTAGTTTAAATATTAAATGTAATATAATATTATTTTAAAAATTAGATTAAATGTAATATAATATTAGTTTAAATATTAAATGTAATATAATATTATTTAAATATTAGATTAGTATTAAATAAAATATTAGATTAAATGTAATATAATATTAGTTTAAATATAATACAATACAATATAATTTAATTATTAAATATAATATAATATTATTTTAAATATTAGATTAGTATTAAATAAAATATTAGATTAAATACAATATAATATTAATTTAAATATTAAATGTAATATAATATTAGTTTAAATATTAGATTAGTATTAATATTGAAATCAACAAATGTTATTCCATATTTTTGTAAGAAGAGCGAATAATAGCTCTATTTTTCCTATTCCGAATAACTTTATTTTTCATTTGGATTGTCCTTGTTCCGAATAGCAATGTTATTCTAAGAATAGTGTTATGTTTAGTTTATTCAAACATAGCCTTGGTGTGCGACTTTTTTCTGTCTAATAGCTCGAAATGAGTCGACAAAAAAGGATTCTAACTGTACCATTTTTGAGGAAGAGGTTCAAATGATCAGGTGGCACCTCATTTCTACGTGGCACTAGAATAGAGTTTGTATCGATTACGTGTTCAACCTACGGTACAGCCATTTAAGTACCCTCCGTTTTCTGATAAGAAAAATTGTTTTAGCTTAAGAATTTATGTACTAGATGTAGTTGGTTCTTAAAATTAGTTGTTAGGTAGAAATGGCATGTAAAACTAAAAGATAAAGAGCAGGTTAATTAGCGTTGCACGTTAATTTTATAACCAAGTTATTAAAACCAATGTTCTTTATCATTTTCTTTGGGACAATTGCATGGTCTAAAAAATGAGGTGCCACCTGATCATTTGAACCTCTTCTTCAAAAATGGTACAGTTAGAATTCTTTTTTCTAGTGATCAGGTGGCACCTCATTATAGCCTGTACAATTTTTTATCTAACAATATAGGTAATGAGTTTTTACTGAGGTTTCGAATAATGAGTCCTGAATTCATTGATTAAGTCATTGTTTTGCTTAAGATTTTATTTTAACAAAAGTTTACATGCGTTATCAATTTAATTAAAAATATGAGTAGGGTTAAAATGCACCATTGTTTTTGTGCTCCAATTATGTTCCACGTCTTTTTCTCCGTTTTCAAAGTTCGACCAATCGATCCGAACCGCTCAATCTGATCTTCATATTAAAATGTGCTTGGAGACAAAATTTTATATTTTTGAAATTTGTTTACTATTTTTTTAGATAGGTACAAAATCACTGTTTTGGATGGTCCAGAATCTTCTAAAAACAGTGATTTTGTACCTATCTAAAAAATTAGTAAAAAAATTTCAAAAAATATATTTGGTCTCCAAGCACAATTTAATACAAAGATCATATTGAGCAGTTCGGATCGATTGTTCGAACTTTGAAAAAAAAAAAAAGATGTGGAACATGATTAGAGCACAAAACCAATGATGCATTTTAACCCTATTCTAAAAATATATATTATTGTATACTCTATTTTTCAAAAGTTGCAGCATAAAGTTTGGTACAACATGTAGGAAGGGAGGCAATACAGGAGGCGCATCACTTAGCAAACTGGGCCAGGGAAAACAAAACAGCATTTACTGGTAACCCGAACCAGACGTTCAGGCAGCAAGTTAATTTGCATCGAGAGCTCAATAAGCAGTTCTTTCAGATAACAGTGCAAAGTCAGTAATGGACATATACACAGAAGCAACCGTCTGTGTGAGATCCTAGGATTTGAGTAGTTTGTTTATCAGCATTTTATTTAAGCAAAAGTTTATGTTAGTTGCTTTGTAATTTTTATACTTTTATGTACCTGCCCCTCTGTTACATAAGGGGTTGTAAGAACTTTCTTCTGATTAATCAAGGCCTACAGGTTTATAATAAAAAAAAAAAAAAAAGACAGACAGAATGCTAACCAATTTGGGAAAGTGAGCCGATGCAATGGGCTAAAATATAAAACAATTTAATCAGTGCGCATTTTGATTGACGCCAAGTGGAAAGAGGCGGCGATATACCAAAAAGTTTAGCTTGGACCATATCAAGTTATCAACACTTGTCCTCTTGAGCTTTTCTGAACTGCTATGGCGCCTTACACATCATTTGATAAATATCTGATCAATCAGCCTATTTGATAATATATTAAGAGTGAGGCTATGGTACTATGCATAGTACGGATGGGTCCGTGCTATGGCTCTAAATTTGAGTTTTCAAAATTCTAACGGTCCATCCAAACTATTTAACATGATTATAAAATGAATATGTACTTGCAAACCAAATTTTACATTTTTTTAAATTTTTTTACTATTTTTTTAGATAGGTAGAAAATCACTGTTTTTGGATGGTCTAGAATTTTCAGATCAAGTGATTTTCTACCTATCTAAAAAAATAAAATAAAAAAAATAAAAAAAAAAAATGTAAAATTTGATTTGCAAGTACATATTCATTTTATAATCATGTTGAACGGTTTGGATGGACCGTTAGGATTTTGAAAACTCAAATTTGAAGCCGTAGCACGGACCCAACCGTGCTATGCATAGTACCATAGCCTCACTCATATATTAATATATTTAATTGAATTCAAATAGGACTTGGTCCCGAGTCGAGATTTACCGTCTACCGGTCTACGTAGCGTTCAACTTAAATTACTTCTCATTCAAACTTCCTTTAAACGTTTATGAGAAAATCAGAACCAAAGTGTCGAAGCATTAAGTTATTTTTATTATATTCAATAGTTTATTTAAATAAGGAAGTTAAGTAAGTTTTAAACAAAGTTTTTTTAGGCTAAATCAGTATCAGTATCAAATAAACTTAGATAAATTATTGTTAAAAAATGTTTTCGTAAATGTCTTAGGCTACTGATGTTTAACCATCAATTTCTGAATGGGCCGACTTTGGAAACTAAAAACCATGAGCTTAAATTTATATATATATTTTTGGGTTGTAGGGATTGTTCTAAATCTAGCCCAATTATTTCTACCAAACCAGCCTGCGGGCCTCTAAATCTGTTTGTATAATTGTTAGCGCTTAAACCAGCCCGCAGGCCTCTGAACTTGTTTGATCATGGAAAAAAATCGTCAAACTATTTTACTATTACGTAATTTTTTTTGGGAGGGGGGTGGGGTTAACCCGAAATTTTTATTAATAGAAAAAACAATACAAAAATATCAACAATAAGGAATAGTTTCGCTAGATTTTGAAAAATAGAAAAAATTGTTATGGTTTGTAACGTCCAGGGTATTGTAGTTGGACGTTATAAACCATAACATCCAGTTAATTTGATCGCTAATGATCTCTAATTAACAAAAAACACTGTAGCTGGACGTTATGGTATATAACGTCCAGCTACAAATTTTTTTTTTTTTGCTACTTCGTTTGTGAATTTTTTTAAAAAAGAAAAAAATACACTGTAGCTGGACGTTAATGACCATAACGTCCAGCTACAGTGTTTATTTCGGTTAATTAGCAGTAATTTTATTTTGTTAAGCTGGCCGTCATGGTCTATAACGTTCCCTGGACGTGATAGACTATCACGTTTTCTTACAAATCGAATTTTCACAAAATGCTTCCTCATTATCAATATCTTTTTATTAATTTTTCTATTAATAAAAATTTCGTGGGGTTAACACTTCTTCGGTTTTTACTTTTTACCAGATTAAACGGACGACTCAGATCGCATTCTACTCGGCCAGCTATTGCACTGGATCTGAATCGTTATTTGGGTGTGGATTTGGGAATGAATATTATATTCCTAAAAGAACCTAGTACTTCTTTTTGAAAATCTTCAAATGTGGCATTTGAAAAGGGATTTTTTTAGAAACCATAATTAAAAAATTTATTTTTAGGAAACTAACATGATTACTTTTTTTTTTTACAAAAACCAACCGAAAAGTCATTTCGGTTCCGGAATTTTTTTTTTGTTTTTTTTGGACTGAAATGGAATTTCGGTCCCGACTAGTTTCACAGTTTTTCATAGCTTTTCACAGCATTTTTCTGTGAAACTAGTCGGGACCGAAATGATATTGGTCCCAAAAAAAAAATTTCAGGACCGAAATAGCATTTTGGTTCTGATAGTTTTTGTAAAAAAAAAAGTAATCATGTTGGTTCCCTAAAAATCAATTTTTTAATTATGGTTTATAAAAAAAATTCTTTGAAAAGCATAGGCAGCTAGGTAAAGATCAAAATTGAACCTGTATTTGGTAGATGCACTTACCATATAAATCAAGGAAAGAGTAAATAAATGGGAAAAAAAAAGTTGCAACGAAGCCTACCCATTTTTAAATCATAAATTTCTATGGTAAAGAAGAATTGGAAAACTGAGATCTAAGCATTCATTTCCTACTTTTAAAAGAAGGATTTGAGCATTCATTTTGAACGAAAAGAATATATTTCTTTTCCATAATGGTCTAAGAGCGATGAAAAAGTATAAAAAGTTAAGAGAAACAGAAAAAAAAAAAAAACTAAACTAATCTTTTTACTGTTGATGAAGAGTTAATGTTAACTTGATGAATTGAAAAACAGGACAATTCAAAGCAGAGCAGAATGTTCAATGATGCCCATCTTTTAATATATGCATATTTAATTCACTGGAACTTTTCTGACATGCTTATATAATGGTAATACTCAAGTTCATCTCTTTGTTGCTCTGGTAAAGCTTTCAACAGAAACTTTTCTGTGATACCCATCATCTATTTGATGCAATGTTGCATAATCAATATTTGATTATTTACAATATGCTAAATCTTGAGAGATATCTATGCAGTTCTGATTTAGGATTCTACAGAGAGATCCAATTTGTTTCAAAATAGAAAATTATCTTTCATTGTTGGTATTTGAATATTTAAGTATCTTTACCTCTTTATGGGAACCTTTTAGTTTCAGAAAAAGAAAATATGTTCATCGTTTACTGATTATTGAAGCATTCTTTCCCAATTTTGGGTGGGCTCTCAGATTTTGCAGTGAACATTCAAGTCGCACAGTTCAAAGAATTAACACCTCGGGCAGAGAAGATTTGTACGGACGAAGAGAAATTATTTTACCATGTGGGCCCCCGCATTAACCCAAATGCTGGGCCTAACAGAGAGGGTTGGACTGGAGAGACAAGGTCCAGGCCTAGGCCATTAATTGCACCTCTCTTAATAGTTTTATGATCATGTTGATCTACAAGGATTATTAAAACCAACTGAAATTGAGCACAAGGATATAATTCTAATGTTTCTTCATTAGGCCCATAATGAAGGATCCTTTGGAGGTTGTACTGTAACAAATCTACAGTTGAAAACAAACTGATAGCCCAAAGCTTTTACAATAAATAAATTACTTCAGCACCAAAAGAGAAGCTGAAAAACACAAGCAAACTAAGGGCCTGTTCAGCCGTTTACTGTTCACGTTGGGAAAAAAAAATCACTATGAATAAATTTTTTTTCCACGTGAACAATAAAAATTAGTTCAAAATTTTTCAATTCTTGTACCTATTCCCCAACCATGTGTCCGCTGAACACACCTTTCTTTCACATCTTGGGATGTTAAATGCTTCCTTTATATTTCACATTTTTTGTTTTCCATCTCGGACAATCTAGTAGCCTTTGTTAACACCATAAATATTAAGTACATGATTCACAAACCATTTGAATGAACCCGAATTTTTTATTAATATCCAAAATTATTAATTAATTTCACAATCTACCTACTTTTACGCAGGATTTTCATAAATGACTAAACCGCAAACTTTAATCCCGGTTTCAAGTCTTCTTTCCGCAAACTTTGTTTCCAATCCCTGCCCCCCTGAAACCGCAAACTTTGTTTCTGATTCCGAGAACCGCAAACTTTGTTTACGGTTTCATCAATAAAACCGCAAACAAAGTTAAAGTTTGCAGTTTCGTGAGAAAATTTTAAATGAGTTTACAGGGTCAAAGGGATGAGATAGGAGTAGGTCCGATAGGTATCGGACCTACATTTAGGTTCAATTAGCTCTAGGACCGTACGATTAGCATCAAGATCTATGTGCACGGAAATTGATACAGACTTGCACGGATTTTGATACAGAGCACACGAATCTTGATGCAGATCGAATGGTCATCACACCCATCGAACCAAGGTAGGTCCAATGGGCATCGGACCTACTCTGATTCCCAAAGGGATAGATCATATGGGGGTGTCTTTGCATGGGAGCCACGTGGTCCCAATGACACGTTGGCCATTTTTTTGTTTTTTTGTTTTTAAAGTTTGCCATTTTACATAATGAACCTTAAAATTTATAAATATCATATTTAAATCCAAAATAAATTAAAAAATTATATTAAAATTTACCGGTGTTACAAAATTCCCCCCCTTTAAAAGAATTTTGTCCTCAAAATTCGAACGGATGATATTCAAATTGAACGGGACATAATAAGTGATGATCAAATCGAATTTATCAGATACAGATCAATCGGAGAAAACAATCAACTTGAATCATATCCATTTTGATAATTAAAATTTTGATTTCGTTAAAACTCAATAATATTAGAGTAATATCGAATGGAATAATCAGATAAATAATCGAACAGTACCACAAATAACAAGTGATAATCAAACGGGATTTATTCAAAGTTTTCAGACCGATCTCCTGAATTAGACATATCAAAATTCAGAATGGATAAAGATAACAAATGGAACTTGGACTCAAACACAGTCCTAGGAACGAATGCTCTGATACCAAAATTGTCATGACTCCGCCATCGAGTAGGGGATCGCGACAAGAGAGGCAACCTCGCATCCATTTTGGGTCCAATTTCCTCTTGTCACAATTTTGGTATCAATTCTGGAACCGAAAACATGACTATATCCGTATTCTTATCTACACGGATATTCGGATATCCGTAACTAATTTTCGGATACGAATCCGGATACGGTCGGATATTATCCGACCCGTTTGCACTCCTAACTATGATTGATTGTCTAAATCTTTCTCATGTATGAAGCTATAATAACTTTGCCTTACTAGTGAAAAGTTTAATTTTAAAAAGGAAACATGTAAAATAAAAAAAATTACTTCGTTCAGCTAACAAAGCTACAAAGATAAATATAAATTCAGACGGGACAACTGAACTAGTCGACTTTAACTAGTGACAACGATAGAACAATAAAAGAAATATGAAAAGCCTCGTTAAAAGAAAAGTTATATGAATGAAAAGTTGAAAACTTTCAATGAGAGAGAGGCATTTAAAATGGCACATGCAATCTATAAACACCTCGACATCGACAGCTCTATAAATATCTATCGTGATCATGTCATTAATTGTTTCCCATGCCATTTTTGCGAAGCTAATTTTTGTACGTTCACAATACGTAAGGCAACATACAGTGTACAAACTAAGGTTATAAAATGCGGTTTTCATACGCGCATACTGCATATACGGTATACAGCTGCATATGCGATATTATATATGCGGATTTTAAAATGAGAATTCATATATATATATAAACAAGTATGCGGTAGTATGCAGTAATATGCGATAATATTCGATATTATACAAACAAGTATGCGGTAATATGCGGCCGAATATGCGACCGCATATTGATTTTCTATGCGGTTGCCAACCACATACGCATATGCAGCCGTATATGCGGCCGCATGAACCGCATTTTCTTACATTGGTACAAACAGTGTACGTAGACAATATATGGATCGAGTTTAATGAAGTATAAAGACAACGCAAATGTGTAATAGATTGCTCTTTTAATTCGTACCTCAGCGGATCGATGATGTATAGGTATTTAATGGCTTATGAGATTGTCCACTTTAACCTGATAGCCGGTATCAGGTTTCACAAAAAAAAAAAAAAAAAAAAAAAAGGAGGAGAGAGATGGTCCAACTTTTAATGTTTAGTTCAAATCTCCAGTAAAATAATGATTCTTTCTTTCAAAAACAAAAAGGGAGAACTCGGTACAAATCATGAAAACTATATATTAATTATCCATAAACGACTGCACCAGTTCTATGGGTGAAAACGTATACGAACATATACGGGTCGGATATCAGCTGATACAGATATAGATACAGATCGGATCGAATATTTATTAAAATAATATTAAAAAATATTAAAATTCATAATATTTGTCTAATTTTAATGTGAATAACAATATTTTTTTATAATATATTAAAATATATGATATACGAGGAGGGATCCACTTGCACCATTTGTAAGTTACAACAACTTACAACAATTTGGTTTTGCAATTTTAAAAGTCCAAATAGTCGATCTAAATCGTTCAACATAATATATATATTAAAATGTGCTTAGAGATAAAATTTTACATTTTTTTGATTTTTTTTACTATTTATTAAGTATTTTACAAAAATCAGTGGTCCAGAATTGTCTAAAAATAACAGTTTTGTAAATACTCAATAAATAATAAAAAAATTCAAAAAAATGTAAAATTTTATGTACAAGCACATTTTAATATGGATATCATGTGGAATGGTTTGGATCGACTGTTTAGCCTTTTAAACTTACAAAACCAAATTGTTGCAAGATGTTGTAACTTACAAATGTTGTAAGTGGATCCCTCCTCATAATATATATCTACTATTCATATACGGATAATTAAAACATAAAATTACATCAGTATTCATATTCACACGAATATTCGAATATCAGATATCTATATCTAATTTTTCGAATACGGATACCGTTTTCACCGTATGCACCACTGATATATACTGTATTGCTAGGTATGTGAATTAGAAAACCAATTTTACTTGTAGAAAGCAGAATTGGGGCTATGTGCGATCAAAATGCTAGAAAACAAAACACTAGTACCCACTAAATAGTATAAAATAGAAATGAACAGTTGACAGACACTGAAACTTGAAATCTCATATTGTTTGGTCATTGTAAAGGAAAAGGAAAAAAAATAAAAGAGACGGATATGACTGATTATAAGCCAAGTCACATCATGGCATTTTCTCATTTAGACGTGACTTTGTAGTTGTAGTTGATTCTGGAATTTTTTTATTGGTAGAAATTAATGAAAAAGAAGAGAGAGAAATAGAAAGAGTACATGAGTTGTAATATTGGTAGAAAGACCGGTAAAATTCTTACCGGTCTAAAAAATCAAAAAGTTTGGACCGGTAGGAATTCTACCGGTCCAAACTTAGTTTTTTTTTTTTTATTAAATCTGATGTATAGATGGAGGGAATTCTTATATTAGATTTTTAGTAAAATATGAAAAGTTTTTCAAAAAATAGATATAATGTATTTTAAGATACTCTATCTATTTTTATAAAACAAATTATATTTTACAATAAAAAATGAAAGAAAAAAACTTTTAAACCGGTAAGAATTTTACCGATCTTTCTACTAATATTACAACTCATGTACTCTTTCTATTTCCCTCTCTTCTTTTTCATTAATTTCTACCAATAAAAAAATTCCGTTGATTCTTGCCTCCACACATTTTCTCTGGTAGGAATAATTTCAACAGAGAAAACAAGCTGACGTCAGTCACTCCAAAAGCTGCTCCATCCTGTCAAGCAATTAATTAGTAAAGCCCGGTTAAAGGTCAAAGGTTTGAGGGGAGTACAAATGGACAAGAGAAATGGGGCCCATGGGCTAAAACGGATTGGGCTACATTTCTGGGTCCGAACCGTTTGTCAGGGGAATGCTGAATGCTGACGTGTGTGATGCTATTGCATAGTTGTTCCGTTCAAGTGTGTGGTTTCGCCAAAAGTGCAGAGAGACAATAATTCATTTGTAAAGCAGCTTTATGTTATCTTTTTTATGTTGACATTAAAAGTTAAAACTTTATTGAGAAATAATGGTTTAAACTTTAAATAGTTTGAATGTTGTAACTTTCTGATTGTCATTCAAAGAAAAGCCATATATATGTGAAGTCAATTTACTAGATTATTGTACCAATCTTATAGACAAATCAAATCTTCATTCCATAGTAGGAAAAAATAGAATCCCTTTTCTCATACTCGTTCGAATTGAATGATGGTATTTTTTAAACGATAAATTATAAAACGAAAAGAAAATGTAGATAGGATGCCTGCCTAGCTGTTTGATTGTGTGATTTAATTGGAACGGATCGATCGAACTAAGAATCAATTTTGTAAAATACTTAATAAATAGTAAAAAAAAATTCAAACAAATGTAAAATTTGATTTGCAAGCACATTTTTAATATATCCATTATGTTCAACGGTTTAGATCGACTGTTGGAATTTTGAAAACTTTAAAAATGTAAGATGTAATTTAGTGTCACCAAAAAAAGAGTATAAGTGGATCCCTCCTCTTTTAAAATATATGTGAAAAATATAATACACATAATGTTTGCAAAAATTTATATCTATCATACACTCTATGCAAAATATGAATTAGTAAAAATTGTATATTATACATACACTAAACGCTAAAATTTATGTATGAACATGATACATCTTTCTATTGAAATAGTAAACACTTCCGTGTTTATTTTCGATGTTGTTCATTTTCTTATTATCTTGTTTTTATATTTTTCGACAACCCACCATATCATAATGAGTCGAAAGGTTTCTTCCTAAAACATGTGTCAATCGATGCTTTAGAAATTTCGAAATTACTCAAAAACAAAAAATGTATGTGAAAGATTCTCGATACACTTTAATCTGTTTTAAATCCATGTACGGATAAAGAGTTAATAGCCACTGCTAGGTTGCTCAGAGATCCAGCACTTTTGAAAAAGTAATCAAGGTGCTTACCCATGTGGCACTGTTTTATTCGCAAGCTACATGAGTTTTCATGCCCAGTGATGTCAGCACGACCATATAAAATATATTAAGTTAACAAGCATCGTTAAGAAATGGGAATGAGAGTAGGTCCGATGGGCATCGGACCTACCTTGGTTTGATGGGTGATATGACCATCCGATCTGTATCAAGATTCGTGTATTCTGCATCAAAATCCGAAGACTGTATCAATTTCCGTGCACATAGATCTTGATGCTAATCGTACGGTGATAGAGCTAATTGAACCTAACTCTTGGTCCGATGCCTAACGGACCTACTCCTATCTCTTAAGAAAGATCCTTCCCCGAACATCAGTACAAATTCGATCTGATGTAAAATTATCTCCAAATTATATGTGAAATGACGGAATGTGAAATTTATTCTTCTTCTTTTTCGAGTAAAAGCTATCAAACTTCTACCAGACTACAATATTTTCGTTGGTATTGTCGTAAAAAAAATATGTTTGTTAAGATGGATTGCAAGGAAAACTTGACATTAAAAATATGTGGAAATTATGTAGTCAAAGGAGAAATCAACAAATCTTGCGGAAACATGCTGGGTTCTAGAACAGAGAGCCTATAATTTCAGCGTTCATATGCTATGCATTGAATTAGTACATCTAAACCTGTTAATTTGGTTTTAACTAGGCACAAATGATGGTTGTGGCAAGTTTCTGAGCAATGGAAGGTACTAGCGGTGCACACATTTCAGGAACCAATATTAGTTTTTTATTTATTATATGTTTTGCAATTACGAATTCCCAGATTTAGAACAGTTACGATTGAACTCTACATATGGGTGTCGCCTGCTTGTTCTGGATTATTATATATTTTAGAAAAAATAAATAAATTGAAGGACAGTTCACTGATCATTGAATGACAGTTCACTGTGGCATGCGAAGATAGAAATTTAGTTAGGTTGTAATTTAGAGTTCATATTTTTAGATATTCCATACGAGTGGATAGAGTGGGAAAAATGGCACGGTAGAGCCGGCTCCGTCACGGAACTGCACGGTTACGGCACGGCACGCGTATCAGTTACATGCCGTGATTTGCGTGTCCCGTGCTGTGTTCATTTTTTGAAACTTTGACGTAGCATGGCACGTAAAAGATTTAGTCACGGTGCGGCACGGCACGTAGTCACGTGAATTAGGACCATTAGATATTGATTTAATGGTGAATCTTGAATAAACTAACTTAAATTATGATTAAATAATCACACGAGTCACGTATAGTCACGGCACGTTTAGGCACAGCGTGACCATTCGCGTGCCGTAACCACCCCTTGACATTTTGATCACTGTACGGCACAACACGTTAAAAATTAACTTGGTCACGGCACGAGATCAAAGTCACACGTGTTAGTCACGTCACGACACAACACGGCACGGCACATTTTTTCCACTCTAGGAGTTGAAATCTACCAAAGAAAACAGCCCCTAGCACGGTACAAGATTATCGCCCAATAAGCCTATTGCATGGTGTCCAAAAAATTTTCTCCAAGGTGTTAGCGAACCGGTTGCAACATAGGATACCAAAGATGTTGCACAATGCGCAGACAGGGTTTCAGAAAAATCGCCATATTGCGGAAAGCTTCATATATGCGCAATGCATACTACACAGAGCTAAGCAAAGTAAGTTGCCAATTGCGATCTTCAAGGCAGACTTTGCAAAAGCATTCGATACGATCAGTTGGGAGTTCATAATCGAGGTCATGCGGCATCAAGGCTTCCCGCGAGAATGGCTATCTTGGATAGAGAAATTGGTTCTCACAGGATCCTCACAAATCATGATCAACGGCCTTCTAGGGAAAAAGATTGTGTTAAAGAGAGGGGTCAGGCAAGGAGACCCTCTTTCTCCACTCCTGTTCATTCTAGCAATAGACTTTCTCGCCCGTTATGCACAAAAACTTGCAGACATACAAGCATTGAGAATGCCTTTTCAAGAAATGACGCCTTGTCTGCTATATGCGGATGATGCACTATTTTTTGTCAAGCCAGAAATCCAGCAGCTACAAGCCTTACAGATCATGCTCACAGTCTTCCAAAGAGTCTCAGGGTTATCGGTTAATTTGGCTAAATCAGAGTTAGTGATCTCCATGGGAGCCCAGGAGGGTCAGCAAGAATTGGCAAATGTCCTTGGTTGTAAATTGGGTGAGTTTCCCTTTACATACTTAGGACTTCCATTATCAAACAAGAAGTTACCGAAAGCAGCATACTTACCTTTGATCCAAAAAATGAACAAGCGTCTAGCGGGATGGGCAGCCAAGCATCTTTCCATGGCAGGCAGGATAATATTGATCAATGCAGTCCTAACATCAATACCGATATATTTCATGACATGTTTAAAGTTGCCCAAATGGGTAATTAGCAAGATGGACAAGATACGAAGATCATTTCTATGGCATGGGGTGTCACCTGAATCCAAGAAAATGAATTTGGTTAATTGGAAGGTAGTATGCTCGCCGAAGGATTTTGGAGGGCTTGGAGTCTTGGATTTGGAGATGTTCAACCAAGCCCTAATAATCAAATGGGTTTGGCAGTGGGGCAGGCCAGAAAAAGCTTTATGGAAGCCGCCTATGCAGCGCTGTGCAAGGCTACATACACTGTTGCCAGACGTGCCCATTTTCACAAAGGAAGCGAAACATGCTACACACTTTTGTTGCATGTCTTTCGAATACAAACCGGGCAATGGACAGAAAACCTCTCTTTGGCACCATAATTGGAGTAATGGAATATTAAAGAATGAACTACAAAACCTATACACCCATACCATGGATCTCAACATCACCTTGGCAGAAGCTTCACGGGCCAGCACCATACGGGACCTATTCACACACAGACTGACAGAAAAGGCAAGTGAAGAATTAGAAGTGTTGAAACATAAGCTTGCACAGGTCTCATTAATGCAAGCACAAGAAGATGGCATAGAATGGCGATGGTCAGACACAGGGATATACACGGTTAAAAGCGCATACCAAAGATTGAAGGATGAACCTAGAATACGAAGCTCGATACATAGAATTTGGAAATTAAAGGCACCGCCACGAATGAAGGTATTTGGATGGTTGTTACTTAAGAATAGACTGCTGACAATAGATAACCTCAAGAAGAGAGGCTTCCAATTAGTTAGTAGATGTGTCTTATGCAAGGCGGACCAAGAAACTAGGCGGCATCTGTTCAATCACTGCACTTTTGCTACAGCTTTATATGAAGAGATGGCAAGAGCAATTCCAGAGAGAATGCCCCTAAGGAATGCTGATACATCAAGAATACAACTCTTGATAAGTGCCAGAACTCCGGTGCAACAGAAGTCGACGTTGTTAATCACACAATTCATAATATGGCGAGAGCGCTGCACAAGAACGTTCATAGACAACATCAAGACCGTCGAGGAACTCAGGAATGAAGTGCTTTGGCAAATACAGTTTTATGAAGCAAGAACACGCATCATAGTAACAGATTAGCCAATGAAGCATTGATGGAACAAATAGCAAAACCTGATGAAAAAAGGGGAAGGAGAAGTGGCTGGAGCTAGCGCACCAGGGAAGCAGCAGCATACTGGCACCCTTGTTTTTCTTCATGATCTTTTTCTTTCTTTTTTTTTTTCTTTTCTTCCTTTATTTTACTTTTTGACTCTTACTCATATTTACCGATTTCCTTCAAAATCCAGCTCAAATGTTTTGAGCAATTTTCTTTTCATTTTACTTTGGTGGTTACCACCCTTGTGTAACGGATCCTTTTATCTAATATAATTGCGGGCACGACCCGTAATTTTCTTCAAAAAAAAATAGATTCATATATCGTAATTTTTTTTCGAGCTAGATATCTTTAATTAGGTCATTGGTGTTTGGTTGAGGTTCAATGTTAAAGAGATCTAAATTGTTAATTTTAAGTTGAGATGATCAAAGTTATTCATATTTGGATATGAATTTTAGTTAAGTTACGTAAGTTATTTCTTATTTGGTTGAAATTTGTAGTTTATGTCACAGCATACATTATTTTATTTTATTTTTTGGTCTCATTTACTTGTTCTGACTAACAACAAAATTAAAGTAAGATAGTCAAATTAAATATAACATTACATAACATGAGAGAAAAAAAGGCATCCAAATTTAAAATTGAAAGGTATCAGTTAATAATTTAGAAATAAATTGATAATAAAATCGAAATAAAAAATAACACTACATTAATTTATATATTAAAAAATAACACTTCATTGACAATTAAAATGATATCAGATTGTTCCTAAGCAAGCAGAAAACATAACTAAAAATAAATTACTTGCCTCGTTGCAGATAACATAATAAAATTAAGAAAATGAAAATTATTTATCATAATAAAAAAGATAATTTTTATTCACAAAATTTATTCATAATAGCTGAAATTAATTTATCAAAATACTGGTTGTTGAGTAGAACTAGGGTGTTCCTAAGTTCACCAAGCTTCTTTGTGAACTCAACTCTAAAACTTATCGGATTCACTTTAAATGACAAATTCGAACCGTTAATACATGTCTACCTTACGATGATGCATCTACATACCCATTTTACCCATTTTACTGTATTTTATATTAAAACTCACATTAAATTTATAAAATACTCATTTTACCCTTACTAAAAGAATAAAAAAATTGTAACTTATTCAAGAAAAATACAGTCTTATTAGATATCCATTATATCCTTTATCGTTAATAAAAATATCATTTGCCCCTCGAAAATCGAATACCCATTATACACTTTACCCTTTATAAAATATCCATTTTACCCTGAAACCGATCAAATATAAGATCAACATTTTTCTTAAATAAGCTATAATTTTTTATGCCTTTACTAAAGGTAAAATGGGTATTTTATAAATTTGACATGAGTTTTAATATGAGAGGAGGGATCAAATTACATCTTTTTTTGTGACACACTTTGACACCTATCATTTTCAAAGTCCAAATAGTCGATCCAAACCGTTCAACATGATGGATATGTTAAAATGTGCTTGGAGATCAAATTTTACATTTTTTTTTGAATTTTTTACTATTTATTAAGATGGCTACAAAATCGTTGTTTCCAGACCATTGAAAAACAGCGATTTTGTAACCATCTTAATAAATAGTAAAAAAATTCAAAAAAATGTAAAATTTGATCAAGCACATTTAATATGGTGATCATGTTGAACGGTTCGGATCAACTGTTTGGATTTTGAAATCGCAAAATTAACCTACAAAAAAACGGTTTCATGATATGTCACCAAAAAAGGTGTAATTGGATCCCTCTTAATATAAAAGACAATAAATTGGTAAATTTGTGAGTTTTGAAAGTTTAGAGGGGGGATAAATAATTTTGAAGTTTTTGAGGGGTATACATGAAATTCCCTCTAAATAAATAGTAAAAATATTATAAAAAATATAAAATTTGGTCTCCAGACATTTTAATATCGGGAAATTGGTTATTTGCCACTCCAAAACCTTCTAATTCTAAAAATGCCATCCCGAAATTTGAAATTGTAAAAATGCCACTCTAAACTTCATTAATTCTTAATTTTGTCATTTATACTATATTCTTATGCTATTTTTATTAAAAATTAACTGAAAATACTGTTTTGGTATACGTATTTCTGTATTTCCGATTATACCCTTCATACAATTTCAAGGTTATTTGCCAAAACAGTATTTTTCAGTTAATTTTTAATAAAAAAAACATAAGAATACAGTATAAATAGCAAAATTATAAATTAATGAAGTTTAGAGTGGCATTTTTACAATTTCAAATTTTGGGATGACATTTTTAGAATTAGAATGTTTTGGAGTGGCAAATAACCAATTTTTCCTTTTAATATATAGAGATCATGTTGAATAGTTTGGATCAGTTATTTGAACTTTGAAAACAGAAATAAAAATGCGGAGCACGGTTGAGACATAAAGTAACGAGACATTTTAATCCTACTTATTTTAAAGACAGTGTTATGCAAATAAAATTATTAACCCGACAATGCAAAAACATTTAATTTAGATTAATTACTGATATTTTCAATTACAAGTTTTAGTATAGGGTTGACAATTATTACCATAATTGCAACCATGTCAATTCGAATTTACCTCAAATCTAAAATACTACCCTCCCACTCACGGGTCCAGATCCCCTAAAGTAACCCAATTTTTGGGTTTTGGATCTGGACCGTCCGAATCGAATCCGTCGCTTGAGATTGCCTCGGGATGCGTACACTTCACTTTAGTTGGATGGTCACGGATTCGAATTAGACGGTCTGGATCCAAAACCCAATTTTTGGGTTACTTCACTGGATCTAAATTCCCCACTAAAACGGCCACAACAAATTTAATGCACACGATTTTAATCAGATGGATCATATTGTGCATCAAAATCATGATGTCATCAGAACTAACAGCAACATATCGAAACTTTTAAATAACATATTTTATTTCTCAGACATAATAATCGGTGAGAACCAGGATTCATGACCCAACAAATGCAAAGAGTAGGAACAAAGCATTAAGCATGCATATGTGTCTGAAGAAATAATTGGTGTCACCAAGGAACAAAAGTACAAACACATAATCACAAATTTTAAGCTTCCCGGCAAAGCATGGTTAATCCCATGCTTTAGTGGGTTCCCACAGGCTTTTCATGCTTTTACAATAAATCATTCACCTCAGGCTCAACTTGTGATTAGTCTAAATAGAGAAACACATTGTCAGGTAAGTAGGTAACTGAACCAAATATGAGGTTCAATCCAGAAGCAAAATGATTCGGTAATACAATACCTGGTGCACTGGACCATGATCATTCTAAAGATGTAGAAGAGATTAGTTAGTTAGTCATTGATTGTAATTAGTTAAGCTGTTAGGAAGTTAGACTTTCTGTTATACATAGCTTCTGTAAGCTTCTGTAAGCTTCTGTAAGAAGGAATTATAGAGCCTATATAAACAGCTCTAATGTACAGAATCGATATTCAATAAAACAAGAATTCTCAGTGTCTCTTTTCTATCTTTCCTCTAAAGTCTTTATGGTATCAGAGCACTTCTAATACCTTTCTTCTCTATCAATCCTAGTAAGGCAAAATGTCTACTGGTGATTCTCCTGTATCCAATATCACTCCTCCCTCTTCTGTGAGCACTGATCCAGTAACTCACATCACCATACCAGTTTCAATCAAACTTGACCGGAGCAATTATCTTACCTGGAGGTCACAGATAGAGCCGATTGTTGATGGATTTGATCTCACAGATCATCTTGATGAGAATCGCACAGCACCAGATCAGAAAATTCAAGTCGGTGATCAATTCATTGATAATCCGGCTTTTCACAGATGGCGCAAACAAGACAGACTCTTGCTAGGTTGGCTGCGATCTACCATCTCCGGCAATGTCTTGTCTCAATACGTGGCTTGCCAGACCTCTGCCTCGCTTTGGTGCTCAATCCAGAAAGTGTACTCGGCTGTCTCATCAGCTCGGGTAATGGAACTCCGGCGAAAACTTCAGACAACTACGCGCGGAGGTCAACCGTGCAACGAGTATTTTGAGAAGATGAGAGGGATCGCTGATCAACTTGCGGCAGCTGGCGAGACGATTGCTGACATCGATCTGATTCGGTACATCCTAAATGGCTTGGGTGCTGATTTCAACTCCTTCGTGGTAGCTATCACCACACGCGAGAAACCGATCTCGATCTCCGATCTCCATGGCTTTCTGTTGTCTCATGAGAAGCTCATTGAGACTCAGGCGGTTTTACCAGCATCTTCCTCTCTTCCCTCTTCTCACAACCCCGCTGCCTATTACTCTAATCCGCGTCCCAAATCGGGTTCGCCCAAACCCGGTTACAATCCTAGACCCGCTTCAGGAGGACCTAGACCCGGTTACACCTACCGACCCCCTTCCTCTCAGCAGCACACTACGCGGCCCAACACTCCCATTCTTTCTACTCCTCCTCACAGGCCACAGTTTAATGGTTCTCAGCCCAATAACTCTCAACCCAGGCCTTATAATCCGGACAGGGCCGAAATTTGTCAACTGTGCTCAAAAAGGGGTCATATTGCTAAGAACTGCTGGTATATTGCTGATTTCGTTCCTAAGCAGAATTCTTCTGATTTTCAGTCTAACCTTGCTCACACTACCCAGCCACCAGTTCAAGCTCTGGCTGCTCAACCTGCTACATCTTCCTCGGGTTCCGAATGGTATCTAGATTCGGGAGCCACTCATCATGTGACGAATGATCTCAATTCCCTTTCTTCTTTCATGCCATATGAAGGCTTTGATGCTTTGCATATTGGCAATGGTACGGGTATGGCAATTCAACACATTGGGTCATCCCGTTTACAATTCCCTAATTTTACCTTTTTGTTAAAGGATGTCTTGCATGTGCCTACCTTCACCAAAAACCTCTTGAGCCTTTCTAAGCTTTTATGTGATAATAACATTGTGATTAACTTTTTCTCTCAATTTTGTGAGATAAAGGAGCGCCGCACTATGAGAACTATCCTTCAAGTTCGGCTTCTTAAAGGCCTCTACATCTTCCCTTACACATCTTCTATTTCTCCTCAAGCATGTCTTGGTGAACGGGTGTCGGCCGATCTTTGGCATTCTCGACTAGGGCATCCTTCTTCCTTGACAACCTTGAAGATCTTACATGAGCATGGCTTATCTTGTTTTTCAAATAAAATGTCCTTATGTCATTCATGTTGTAAGGCTAAGGCTCATAGGCTTCCTTTTCCTTCTTCTTCTTCTTCTACCTCTCATCCTCTTGAGCTTATTCATTCGGATGTTTGGGGTCCCGCCCCCATTTTATCAAATAATGGATTTCGATTCTATGTGCTTTTTATTGATGATTTTACTCGGTACTCTTGGATATATTTCTTGCATTCTAAAGATGAAGTAGTGCAAGTTTTCTCTTCTTTCAAGTCTCAAGTTGAGAATTTATTTTCTCGATCCATCAAGACCCTTCGAACGGATGGAGGGTCCGAATATTTCAAGATATCTCGGGTTTTTCCTTCCATTGTTCATCAAAAAACTTGCCCCCATACACCCCAACAAAACGGGGTTTCCGAGAGAAAACACCGTCATATTATCGAACTTTCTCTATCCGTTATGGCTCATGCTTCCTTACCTTCTTCCTATTGGGATGATATTTTTTCTAGTGTCGTCTATTTAATTAATAGGCTACCTTCATCCGATAATTCTTCTTCCCCATTTTTCAAATTATTCGGGAAAGTGCCCGATTACAATTTCTTGCGGGTGTTGGGTTGCCTATGCTTTCCATATATTCGGCCATATACCGATCACAAGCTCCAATCACGCTCCTTACCATGTGTGTTCCTTGGGTATTCTCTTTGCCAAAAAGGATACAAGTGTCTGAATTTGGATTCTAATCGACTTTTTATTTCCAGGCATGTTCTTTTTGATGAAAATTCATTTCCTTTTCAGACTTTACAGCCCTCAGATGCCTCTGACTCCGACTGGACCTGCTGGTTGCCACTGCTGCCTCATTCCAGCCTTCTTTCCTCCAATCCGTCGGGTGCTTCTAGTGCTGGAGCGGATCCCTCCCCAGGCTGCCCTTGGTCCAACCCGTCGGGTGCTTCTACCGCTGGAGCCGATCCCTCCCCAGGCTGCACTTGGTCCAACCCGTCGGGTCCCTCCTCTGTTGTAGCACATCCGGCTTCCCCACCTTTAAGAATTTCCTCCACAGGTGCGGGTACTTCCCCCTCTGCAGCCGATCCACATCAGGTTCAAACTGAACCTGGCGCCATTATTTCTTCTCAGCCATTTACCCCTGCTGTTGCTCTCAGACCCTCTTCTACTTCCACCCATTCCATGACGACCCGTACCCGTGACAATACTCGTAAACCCCGAGTGTTTCCTGATCACATTGCTTTGACATCCCAGGCATTTCTCGCAACAGAACCTTCCACATTCAATCAAGCCAAAAACCATCCTCATTGGATCGATGCCATGTCCAAGGAATATCAAGCTCTTTTAGCTAATCAAACATGGGAACTTGTTCCCTTCTCTCCTTCTCAACATGTCATCGGGTGTAAATGGGTCTACAAAATTAAAAGGCATGCTAACGGGTCCATAGAGCGCTATAAGGCCCGTTTAGTGGCAAAAGGCTTTCTTCAAAAGGAGGGTGTCGATTTCTTTGAAACATTTAGCCCGGTTGTGCGCCCTACTACTATCCGCATTGTACTTACTCTTGCCATCTCTCATGGGTGGTCAATTCGGCAATTGGATGTCCAAAATGCGTTCCTTCATGGAGATCTACATGAAGTCGTGTTCATGCAACAACCGCCGGGCTTTATCGATTCTTCATACCCTAACCATGTGTGCCGCTTATCCAAAGCTCTTTATGGCCTTAAACAATCCCCTCGAGCGTGGTTTCACACCTTGAGCACCGCTCTTCTTGATCATGGCTTTCGCGGTTCGCATTATGACCCTTCTCTCTTCATTTTTTCTTCTTCGCACACCTTCATGATTGTTCTCGTATATGTCGATGACATTATCATTACGGGCAATGATACAAGTGCGGTTCAGTCCTTCATTTCGGCCATCCAACAACGCTTTGCTCTCAAAGACCTTGGCCCGCTCCACTTTTTCCTTGGCATTGAAGTCTCTTCTTCTTCCCATGGCCTTCATCTTTCACAAACAAAATACATCAAAGACCTCTTGTCTCGTGCCAAAATGACTCAAGCCAACCCCTGCCCTTCTCCCATGATTTCTAAGGCATCTCTATCCTTGCATGATGGGGATCCTTTTGACGATCCACATTTATACCGATCTATTGTAGGCGCGTTGCAATATGCAACTATTACACGACCCGACCTTTCCTATGCGGTGAACAAAGTCTCCCAATTCATGCAATCGCCTACTACAAATCATTGGGCTGCTGTGAAACGCATTTTGCGTTACTTGAATGGCACCATTTCCCATGGTTTATCCCTCAAACCGGCTTCCTCTTTTACTCTCCATGCCTACTCGGATGCGGATTGGGCCGGCTCTCCGGACGATCGGAAATCTACCACAGGTTATTGTGTCTATTTCGGCTCCAACCTCATCTCATGGGGGTCCAAAAAGCAACCGACGGTGGCCCGGTCAAGCACGGAAGCCGAGTACAGGAGTTTAGCGGTTACTAGTGCTGAAATTGCATGGGTTCAGTTTCTCTTGGCTGAGCTACAAGTCTCTCTCTCTTGTGCTCCTACCCTTTGGTGTGATAACATTGGGGCATCGTTTCTTGCTTCTAACCCCATGTTCCATGCTCGTACTAAGCATGTTGAGATAGATTTTCATTTTGTTCGAGAGCGTGTCCTCAACAAGACCTTGCAAATTCAGTACCTATCTACCCGTGATCAGCTTGCTGATGTCTTTACCAAACCCCTTGCTGCCCCACGCTTTCTTCACCTCAGGTCCAAGCTTTCGGTTCTTGAGCTACCTTCAGCTTGTGGGGGGGCTAATACAATACCTGGTGCACTGGACCATGATCATTCTAAAGATGTAGAAGAGATTAGTTAGTTAGTCATTGATTGTAATTAGTTAAGCTGTTAGGAAGTTAGACTTTCTGTTATACATAGCTTCTGTAAGCTTCTGTAAACTTCTGTAAGAAGGAATTATAGAGCCTATATAAACAGCTCTAATGTACAGAATCGATATTCAATAAAACAAGAATTCTCAGTGTCTCTTTTCTATCTTACCTCTAATGTCTTTATTCGGTCTGTATTATCCGAATGGAGTTGGATATCTGAGTACAGAAATGATTTGGTCTGACCTTATCTACTATATACCGATTGTTTTGCAAACAAGATGATTTATTTTCATGTTTAGCACTAGAAATAAATTTCACAAATTTTAATTTAGACGCTCACATTGTTGAATATTGCTTGTTGGAGGAACATTTTGTCTTCGTATTAATGCCGATACTCATAAATTTGTTTTCCAATCGAATTGACTTCGTATTTTCTGAGATATTTTATATACATTGGATATGATCTTAACTATTGATTTAATTTCAGTGACGGGAACTTAACAATATAGGTAACTAGTTAGATATCCTAAAATAAATCAACAGGATATGCTGCAATTGGTAAATTTCTACTGTTTAAAATAAAGCAACAGTCAAAGGGGTGTAAACCGAGCGGACAGTGATAAAACCATATATATATCCATTTTTATTTTTTCGAATATAGATATGGATCGGATCGGATCGGATTGGATATTTATTAAAAAATATCAAAGTTCAAAATATTTATTTTATTATAATGAGATAACATAATTTTTTTCATAATATATATATTAAACTATATGGTATATGTTTACTATTCGGATACAGATAATCGAAACGTAAAACTATATATGTATCCATATCCACACAGATATTCAGATATCAGATATCCATATCTAATTTTTTGAATACGGATCAAATACGAATCAGATATTATCCAATCCGTTTTCACCCCTAAGTCACAGTCAGCAGGCTGCCTAAGAAAGCATCTCTCAGAGAGTATAAAATTGATTATGAATACATCGGCATTTGAAGTCTGTCTTGTATATTATTCTACATTAAAGAGATTAAATTGTTCTTCTATATAAAAAAAATTTATATGGAAGGTCTGTAAATTATTTCTTAAAAGTTTGTATCAAAATGAACGAGATTTTTTTTTTTTCACTGATGATGTCATTCAGCAATGAGTATCCCCTGAGATATTACATTGGATCTGAATTCTAAAGGAATATGCTTGTGACTGTTCACAGATGGCGTGGCCCGCGGGGCCCATAATTGTTTGATTTTCAAAAACGGGTTTTGGATTTATCAGAATTCTAAAATGTTTAATGCAACATGATTTCTTTCTTTCTTTTTTAATTTTTTTTTTATGATTTGACATTAATTTTTTTTATTACCGATCGAACAATACTACTTCCGTGGTTCTTAAATCTTAATGTAAGACAGTAAAACACCCAATCTTTTATTTTTATCCACTTAAAAACCTTCATTATTTTTATCCTTTCCATGCGCTAGATAATCACATGTTATCTTTTCACATTCAAATTGATACAAATTGAAGGAAATGTTTGGTTGTCGTGGTACATGCGTAACGAGATTCATGGGTTTCATAATTCAAATTTATCACATCATAATTTAGATTCTGAAGGTTGGAACACAACACGTCGCTAACTACACGTAGAATGCTAGCTAAACTCAAATTCTTCCTTTAAATTTGCTTAGGATTGCACAAAATACTCGTGTCTCGTTCTAGATCAGTTTGGATTCAATTTGCGAATTTATGAAAGTTCAGGGGTAGGCAAGTGTCTATTTCTAGATTTTTTTTTTTTTTTTAAGATTAGTACTAATTGTTTCATATACCTACCTCTGATTCGATGGAGTGCCTATTCTGACTCAGAAATACCTTTGCTTTGGTTTGCTTTGGCTCGTCACTATTATGAGAAAAAAAAATTATTTTAAACAAATTTGAGATTTGGGCGGCTAGAGGGGAAATGTCCAAGAGAAGAAGAGAAAAGTGAAGAAAACATTTCTCACTGTGAAACTCATTAATTTATTACACATGGCATTTAACTTTTAGACAATTTTAGCCCAATTAGACTTACCGAAACATTTAGACCATATTTAATATATTCAAAAAATAAATCTAACCTATTTTAAATTATATATAACCTATTTGAAAATAAATATAACGTACTTAAAAATAAATCTAACATATTTAACCTATTTTAAAAATAAATCTAACCTATATATAACAAAACAAACATATTTAAAAAATAAAACCGAATTTAATAAATCTAACCTATTTACAATAAATATAACCTATTTAATCTAACAAAAAATAAGTATAACATGAAACAAATCTAACCTTCAAATTTTGCAGAAAAATCTTGCGTCTTTGCGGGATGAAATAAATTTGCAACTAAATCTTGCGCCTTTGCGGAATAAAATAAATTTGCAACTATATTTTTTTTCCTAATAATTAAATTAAAATTTGGGAACAATGAAAAAAAAATAATGATAGTATGAGATTGAGAATTTGAGAGAACAAAAGATAGAGAATAATGAGAGTTTGGTGTGAAAATGAGAGCAGAATGGGATGTAATTTATAGAGTTTTGATTGGGGGGGAAATTCGGATTGCTACAGTAAATTTGGAGCTGTTGGATTCAAAAAATTTTGAATTGCTATAGTAATCTTTCAAATCAGACGGTCAGGCGGGTCTGGCGGGTAAAGCAGGCGGGTCCAGAGGGTTCGTGCGCAGGTTGGCAGGTCCAGGCGCGGGTCCGATGGGTCCAGCTGCTAAAGGGTGCGGGTTGGCGGGTTTGAGTCCGGGTCCGACGGGTAAAGCGGGTTTGGGTGCGGGTTAGGCGGGTAAAGGGTGCGGGTCCGACGGGTTGGCGGTCCGGTCTGGAGCGGTTTCGCGGGTTAGGACGGTCCGAGTTCGTGCGGGTTTGGTTTGAAAAAACCAAACTGTCCCGTTCCTAGACCAGACCATGCCGAACCACGGTCCGGGACGGATTTGGGCCACGGTCCCGGCCGGTCCGAAAAAACCCGACGGGTTCGACGGTCTGGTCCGGCGGTCGACAGGTTTTGTCAAAACACTATTTAGTTCCTTCTTCTTTAGTTTTCAAAAAATTACCCAACCCACTTTGTATTTTTATCAAGTTCAGCTTTCATTTTATATTTTATCCGCGCATATTTGATATGTTAGATATATATATTTAATATATTAGATATCAACACTTGTACGTATATGTATTAATACTTAAGTTACAAATAGAATTTTTATTTTCTCTCTCATCGCTCATTCCATCTTTTACATATTTTAAGAGAATATTTGTTTTTCCTTCATTCAATTTCGACTATATTTCCGACAATCTATAATAAATTTTATGAATCTAATACTATGAAAGTCTTGTAGAGACTTACAATAACTATGTAAATTGTATAGCTATCATGGAACTATTACAACGGTTGAGGGAGCAGAGTCGGCTCTTATATATTTTCAATCGCACGTAGTTTGTATCAACAATAAGAATTTGAATTTTTGTTGTACAACATACCAAAACTTCAACTCGCCGAAACGCGATTGAATTATTACTTGTAAGGATTCCTTATTATGAGATCAATGACAGAGTTACATAGAAGGATTGGAGTCAATTAACCTTCATATAATTTCAAATTTTCTATATTAATTTGTATCTTATTTTCAATATAGCTTAGAATGAAATGTTTTGAGCGGTGAAAAATTGTTCATCATTTGTAGCATGATAATTTATATTATTGACATCATTCATGTTTAACCTTTATCGATTAAAAGTTTAGCTCCGGATTTGCATGTGATATATTATGAAATTCTATATATAACAAGTAGGGGTGTTCAAACGGTTCGGTTTTCAACCGAACCGAAAAATTTCGGTTTAAATGGCTCGGTTTTTCGGTTTAAATGGATCGGTTCGGTTAAAATTTTGAATTATTTCGGTTTAAATTGATCGGTTCGGTTTAGACTTTTCAAAACTGACTAAACCGAACCAACCGAATTATATTGGTTCAAATATGATTTATATTTTGTTTGGTTCAATCATTGCTTCATTTATTTCATTTTAGTTAAAATATTTTAGAACATCTACATATTTTGTATGAAATTGAACAACTTGTGTATGAACATGTGTAATTTTCGTTAATAATGGTACCAATAGGTTTACTTCTGTTTGAATTGAACAAACCGAAATTTACTTCGGTTTGTTCGGTTCGGTTCTTAATCGGTTTATAAGTTTAATCGGTTCGGTTCAGTTCTATTTTTGAAAACAAAATAAAATTTTAGTTTAGTTATTTTAGTTCGGTTTCAACTGAACCGACAGTTTGAACACTCCTAATAACAAGTCAAGATGACCATATAATCAATCCAAATTTACAATGTTTAGATTAATCTGAGTCACGGGCGAATCATTCTCACACTCCCAAAAAAAAAACAATAAAGAAACCTTAAAAGACGTCCTTTCACTAAATATATGAACAACACATAAGACAAGCATTTTGGAATTTATCTGGGATAAATTAATAAGAAAACCTGAATGTTGTCAAATTATTAGCTAAATAACAAAATATTAACATTTGTGTGACCGCATCACACGTGATTTCATACTATAAGATAACTTCGGTTTCCAACTTCCGAGCATGAACAAAATGGGGGTATTCTTGATCCAATTAGAATTTGACAAAAAAGTTCGTAATTCGTCGATTGTTCGTGACTTGCTTCTAACTCAATCACTAATAGTCTGCTCGATAGTACACCGAACTGTTAGCGGGCCAGTTCGCCAGTAGTTCGCTTTGGAATTAACAAGCTAAGTTAGGGCCTAACTCGGACCAAGCTAGCTCAGCCATTAACGTGCTAATATATAGGTCGTTGGATATATGTAATTTATTCAGATTCATTCATTCAGATTTAGGTTTTAACTCCCATAAGTTCCCGACTCTCTGTCTTTCTCTCTCTCTCTCGTCACTCTAGTGCGGCACCTCACCAGACTTCTCAAATCTTCAATTCGACAATCATCGGCTTTTGCTCCATCTAAACCCTAAACCCTAAACTCGTCCTCTTCTCCTCGCGTCAGAAGTGGAATCAATGTCAGAGATGCCTCACCAGTCACTTACTCTCACGACGACGAGCATGGACCTCGCCTGACAGTGACTCAGGGGGGTCAGCTCAAGGTGGTGACGTAGGTCACCTAAATCTATTGTTCTCCCCCTAAGAAGCCATCTGCTTCTACTCAAGCAAGCAAGGTACAACTCGTGAGCTAGCTCAGTCCAGCTCGGACTGACTTGTCACGATTGGAAGCTGAAGTTTTAACTCGGATGCCCAAAGTGCAGCTCGCTCGGTAGTAACTCGGTACGAAATTAACAAGCTGAGCTTGGACCTAACTCCGACCGAGCCAGCTCGTTGCCACCTAGATCCAATATCCAATTGACAATTTTTACACGACCAATCTTCCATTACTATATATTCAAAAATTAATAAAATTCAGAAACCGTTATTTAAAATTGAAGGTATTAACGATCAATAATTCTTTAAATTACTTCAAATTTAATACTCGATTCACATTTATAAAATACGTCCATAATTTTTATTTTTATTACTGTCACGTTTGCCAGATAAATTACTCTTTAATGTAATTTTTCTCTAAACTAAATAAAAAAAAAGTGATAAGTAATTGCTGTTGAAACTATACTTCCAAGCCAATTGCTTCTGAAATTTCATCTCAAAATTTTGCTTGTTAGTTGTTAGTTTGTTACTTCGTGTAAAATACAACCCGTTACACCAATTGACACACCACGACGAAGGATAAGGAATGAGATCAGAGTAGTCTATGTAGGAATCTTCCGTTATTGTACTCTGTTTCAAAATTTTAAAAAGATTCCGATCCGATTCCTCAGCGGGAAATTCAAATCGCGGTCTACACGTAATTTCACGTAAATCTGGGGCTTCTTTGTCAAGGTTGTCTGTTTTTTATCCCATAAAAAAGTTAAAAACTAACCTCCAAGAAAGAAGTCTGCGCAGCTATGGACCTTCACATCACGTGACGCGTCGAAAATTGACGAATATAGCCCTAGTGTGAAAAATAGTGAATCAACCCCTTAATTGTGTTTAAATTAAATTACAAGCGTGAATTGGAATAGGCAAGTGGGTCACAAAACATGGTACCCGCTCTTATTTCGGAAATATGCGGAAATCTTGGGATTACCTTTTAAAACTCCTTTGGGTTTTTGCCCGAAACACGGCCGGGTTTATTGTCATGCATTAAATGGTGCTTACATCAGTCGGAACATCAAAATTACGAAACCATCCCCCGCAATGTTGAAAACTTGTCATTGGTCCTTATTTAAATTTAATTTGGTTTTTTTTTTTTTCTTATTGAAAGCCCTTGGGCATAAATTTAATTTGTTTGATATGGATTTAATTTCAGTACGGTCTATGAAGACATTAATTGAATAAGTTTCAATTAAAATATGGTTTAAAATTTAATTTATTGGATTTGGATTTAATGTCATTGTTAAAAAAAAATTGAATAAATTTCAGTGAGATTGCTGCTTGTGCTTACTCAGCAAAAGGCCACCATTGAAATACGGTTTAAAGCTATGCGTTATGAGCAATTTACGGTAAATCTAGCGAAGTTTGTGGAGCTTTGATTTTTATTTTTTTTATGACGTGAAATTTTTTTTTCATCATAATAAAAATATTATACCATTTTAGATAAGAGTCTTCATCTACTTCTTTTCCCATTTTGAACAAACGATATGTATTATATTCTAATATAATCCAACGATTTGAAACGAATGGACCAAATTATAGGAGGCATTCAATTTGAACAAAAAATTAACTAGTATGTTAGATCAAAATATAATCTTCTAATCAGGGGTGGATCCAGAATTTTCGTCGGGGGGCAAAAAAATATCGAATCGGGTTTAAATACTAATCGAATTTAAATTCATTAACCAATTGAGTATTCGATAAAAAACAATGTTTTAACTTATACTTTCCAATGCTTTGACTTTTAATTTCTGATGCTCTTAACTTATAATTCTAATTACCAATCAAAATTCAACAAATTTATTTCAATTTTAACCTTAAATTTAATCCGAATTATAAATCAAACGTCCAGAGGGGGCAAAAAATTTTTTCAGGGGGCGGCAAAGTCGGTCAGGACTGATAGATTTCCACTAAAACTAAAAATCAAGAAGAAGCCAGCTGCCCCCCCGGAAACACTCTGGGTCCGCCCCTGCTTCCAATAAAAATTCTGATGGACCATCGCATATGTTCTGGTACCTCCATCCTCCACTTTTGGCAAAAAAAAGAGTACAAATATTGATCAATAAAAATTTCAATGAAGTAATATGTAGAACATTTCTAGCGCCGATGAGGAAAAGTATATAGAAAATTAGAATCAATCAACATAAAGTACTAAAAAAGAAAATATTGTTTTTGTCTAAAATCAACCACTTGCTTCCTAAGTCAACTAAAATAAATAAATAATAAAAATAAGAACACATCTAATATAGCTAGTTGAATTATAAGTTTCGGTATCGCAAGCACAAGTTTGAAATTAAATTTCAACTTAAATTTATATAATATAAGCATAGGCCCTCTTGTGGTTTACACTCTTATCTTTGTTTTCAAATTTCAAATAGTTTATCCGAACCGCTCATCTCGATCTCCATATTAAATTGTGCTTGGAGACCAAATTTTACATTTTTTTAACTTATTACTATTTTATTTGAATTTTTGAAATTCAATTTTTCACAATATTTGGACCATAAAAAAATCAATTTTTAAAATTATAAAAAAATAGTAAAACTTTTCAAAAAAATGTAAAATTTGATCTCCAGCACATTATAATACGGAGATCATGTAGAGCGGTTCATATCGTCTCTGGGAGAGAGAGAGAGAGTTGGAATACATTGCTTTGGAAGGTAGAGAGACTGTTTAACTTTCTGATTATATTATCATTTCAAAATCAAACAGTGGATTTGTATCTTTTAACATGAACTCCATATTATAATGTCTTGTGAGACCATTTTTTTTGCAAATTATTTACTATTTTCAGAAAAAAATTAAATTACTGATTTTCATTAAATAAAGAAAAAAAATTAAAATAGTAATTTTCAAAAATTCTATAGAAGTAATAAGCGACAAAATGATGATTTAGTTTCTCGTAACTTGAAAATACCGGTTGGAATTGTATAGTAAGCGACACGTGGATGCCAGGTCTGCGAGGGAACAACCCTGTCATGAAATGCCAGGTTAAACTATTGGCAAAAGGAGATCAGATCAGGATTCAAGAAATTGATTGGATAATTTTTGTAATCCGACACGACGCACAAAATTGGAGCCTAAAATACAGTAAGACAAATATGTGGAGCTAGTTTTAAACTGTTTTTCCTGATCCAGATTTGACCATCGGCAATGGCATACAATGCTACAGTATTCATCTCCAGTAAATTATCCCCACAAGTTTGTCTCCACCTGTCCTCCAATGAAATTAAACGTCGTAAGTTACCACAAAAAGTATATATCATGAATAAAAAAGGGTATGTATCACTGTCCCTTGGCCTTCTTTCTTATAATTTTGTTTTTTTTGCAGACAAAAAAACATATATTGTTTGATTCTTTCCGAATTTAGTTTAACTACGAGATCATATTTATATTAATTTTGTCCTCATATACCTTGTAAAATTTTTTTTTTTGCAACATTTATATGCATTTGTAGCCAATGAATTGTTTAAACATGGTTCACGAAGTTATCTTTTAATCAAAATTGAAGAATTCTTATTGCATTTTTTATCTATCAATTTTTTTCTTTTATAACGTTATCAGTATAATTTGAGTTTGTTTCGACATTTTATGTTTGAGTAAACTCAAATTATTCGATTTTGTATTGCAATAAAATTTGACACGATGACAGAAATTCCAGGTGTTAGTCTCTCTCTGAAGCATGAAATTTTCATTGTTTGCAAAAGTAAGAAGATAGGTTGTTTCCCTTTTTTGTTTGAAAATGATCCATTTCCACGGCATGTAGAAGTATAACGTGTTTGTAAAACTCAGCATCTTTGTCTTACTGCGCATCATTTCAATTAACTCTGCTTTGTATTGAAATTAGGGGTGGAAACGGAGCGGATACGGAGCGAACAGTGGTAAAATTATATCCATATATTTTTTTTAATTTTACAGATTTGGATTCGGATTGGATATTATACGGATTCAGATACAGATATAGTATCGGATTAGATATTTATTAAAATATAAAAATATTATTAAAAATACTAAAATTTCGTAATATTATTCAATTATAATAGTGAATAAAACAATTTGTTCATAATATGTATTAAACTATATGGTATATCTATATATGGTATATATATCTATTATTCGGATACAGATAATTAATATGTAAAATCATATATGTATTCATATCCACACAGATATTCTGATATTATTCACATTTAATTTTTCGAATACGAATCGGATATTTTTATTTTGAAACCTTGGTAGCAGCTATCAAATATAATTTTCATTAAATAAAATAAAACTACATCAATCCTCTACCCAACATCGTCACATTCAAGTCTAAATAACACATCAACATCTAACAACACAACACGATATCTAAAATCACAACATTTAGCAAACCGACTTCAAGTGGTCGCCAATCTTCTCTCTCACCTTCTTGCTCTCCGTTACACTAATTGGCCAACAACATGAAGAATGAGGCATCTATGACAATTTTTTTTGTTTTTTTGGAGAGTGGTGGGTGGGGCAGGCCGCGGTCGTCGGCCTCCCCCAACCTTGTTTAGAGTTTCGAGGTAACCGGTTTAGAGGTAGGAAGAATGACGGTGTTAGGGTTTGAGGTGGATCTAGGTTAAAAGCGGCGGTCTAGGGTTTAGAGATGGAAAAAGATGGAGCGGCGGCGGAGGAAGGTAGAAACGACGGCGGCAGAAGGTAGATGCGATAGTAATGAACCGAGTCGGAGCAAAAAGGGTTAGGACAGCAGAAACCCTAGATCTGTTTTTCTTTGCTCTTTTTCGCACCAAGTCACTCACGCTCATTGAATGATATTCACAAAAAAAGTTTAATTTCTACTTTTATATTTTCATAACAATCAAATTTGTAGCTGAGTATAGTCCCATTCTTTACTTTAATTAAATAAAAAATAAATAAACAAACCACTATTTTTTTTAAGTGAACAACCTTCGTCAACAACTGTGTACCTTTTCTTCATTTTAGTCACATAAAAAAAAATATAAATAACCTAAATAGGCACTTTGCAAGCTACATGCTACAGAATACGAAAAGTATTCATTGGATCCAGATATTAAACGGTAAGGTTTACCGTGAACCACTAGACATTCAATTTTTCTATAGTAGAAAGTTATACGTCAAGTCTAGCCACAAAAATAGTTGAACATCCTTCTTCCTAATCCAGTCAGGACTCTTCGCCCTTTACAATTTTTTTCGATCACCATTATCATTCTTCAAAGATGCAAAATTGACTTAAAGAATCTGAGCCAGGGGTAGGCAAGACCTATTAAAAAATCTGATTCAAATTTTTTTTTTTTCCAGGAATAGGCAACTGCCTACCCTTGTTATACTATAGCTCTGCCTCTGATCCAGAGGGGAAATAAATCTATTGTTATTCGAGGGGAATGACATGATTTCTGGGGAATAACAGAAAACCTATTATTTCGATCCCAATAGTTGACTGTTGTTGAGATTATTGCATGAAAAACTAATTTCGTTAAGATTTGAGCATGAAAAAGTTTGAACAGTTTGAATCGGAATAACATGTTATTGTTATTTTCAAGGAATAACATGTTATTGTTATTTTCAAGGAATAACAACATATTTATTTCCGTCTGGAGGGCGGGAGTTGAATTCACATCACCTCAGGTTACCTAACTGAAGACAATTACGACCGGACGGTTATTTTAACATGGCACGAATCTCAAAACAGACGCCCCTACAATCTCCATAGGCACCAGATTGAGTTTGGCCCAGATAGGTTTAATCCGGGCCGTCCATTTCAATTTGCTAGAGTCAGGTACCTGAGAGGATACAGATCCGCGGGAGTTGCCGCTTTTGTCGTCTCGAATGGTAAATTCTTTGCGTGCATACGATGCAAAAAAGCGTAGCAAATGCAAATCTTACCATTTCATTTTATTTATCAAAAAGATGCGGTATATTTACCATTTTAAAATATTATTTTCGAAAATTAACCTATATATATGTAAAGAGACAAGGATCCATGTTGTGAATCCGTATCCTTTTTATTAACTCAGAATTTGACTTAATACATTTCGGTCATCCGATCAGAATTCGAATTATCCGGTCCGAGGACAATCTGGATTCATTCTGCATTAACTCTAATTTTGAGTTAATGTATAAGTTGCTGCATTAGAGCCCATAATTTTAGAAATTTTCATTTATTTTTATTTTTTTACGAAAACCTTAAAGTACCATGAAAATTGATTCAAATGGGGAGGAGAGCAATCAAGAACATGTATTCTATGCATTAACTCACAATTTGAGTTAATGCATCTCAGCCGTCTGATCAGAAATTTGATCCAATTTAGTTTGAGGTGGAATGTAAGGTGCCCGTTTATTAATTATGTCAACATGGATTAAGCGGTTCGGATTCGTTCTGCACTGACTAAGAATTTAAATTCTGCGTTAAATTCAGACTTCACGAATTTGATCCAACCGGGCGATTCAACATTGATCGTTCAATTAGTTCGAAGCTCTCAAATAGTATCCGTACAAAAGACCAACACGTATATCCTTTATCGCCTCATATTCTTTGCATTAACTCAAAAAATAATTTTTTGAGTTAATGCATCGGGACTGTCCGATCTACTTTAAAATTCGTGCAAACTAGATCCGCAGTAATATTGAAGAATCTCATGCTTTTGTAGGCCGGGGCCGGATTAACTTTGTTTAAAATCGGACGGCCGAGATGCATTTAACTCAAAAGATGCTCTTTTGAGTTAATGCAGACGCTGCGGATCATATTGAATTTGATCGTATATATTTCTAAAGATGAACGGTATCTTGCAGTATCGTGGAAAGTTGTATAAATACACAATACTATTCTTGGCAAAAAAAGGAAAATTTTAATACACCGTACTACTGTTTAAAGTTCGTTGACCGTTCAAGAAAATTAAATACGTATCATAAAAGCTACCGTATATCTCGGGCTCTCAGATCTCAAGGCAAATCCAACGGCCTGACGTACGCTGGCTAACAACGACTACTTTTTTACGTATAAAAATATGATATTTTTACCCTCTCAACCCCACCAAACATTTGATTCATTTTCATTTTCGGATTTTATTTCTATGAAAGGGAACCGACTCTTCTTCGCTTTTTCCTCTTCGGGTTTGATCCATTTGCCTTTTCAAATTCAATTTTAACCATTTAAAATTTTCGAAAAGTTGTCAATTGGTCAGAAGAGAGAGAAAGACGAAGCGGTGCGCATTCCTCTGTTTATTTGGTGACGCCTATCTAAGATCTTTACAGTGTAAAAAGAAAAAAAAAGGAAATAACAAAAGCTGAGAGAAAAGATAGAGAGAGAGAATCTAAAAGTGCGCAATAAAAACAAAACTTATGGGTGTATTCACGAGTGTGTCAGCTCTATCACTATAAGAGCGAATCAAGCGAATATATACTCTCTCTGTTCTCTGCACTATCTTCCTTTCTTTCAAAAGTAACGATAGAAAAAAAAAACGAAGAAAGAAGGAGATTTGTTTGAGGTTGGTTTCTCCTCGTTTCTTCTCTTTGCGCATAAAACATGTTTGCTCTGTTTTCGACTTCTAAGTTTCTGAATAGGTCCGGAATTTTTAGGTTTTTGAGCGCTCTCTGTCTTCTCTCTCAAGATTTTGAATTTTGAGACCAGATTAGATGGACCCAGTAAAGAATTATCTCTCTAGCACTCCCCCCTTTAGTGAACTAAACACCAAGAAACAATACAATAGTTTTACATTTTCTTTTGTTTCTTTTTGTATCTCTGTGTCTTGCGGGACATGCTTTTGTCTTCTACTGCACCTCTTCACGAGGCCTCAGAGGATTTTCTTTTTTACTACCCATTTTTTTAAATTACAGAACTCCAATAACAGAGCCCGCTTCTCACCTTCTCTCTCTCTCTGCCTCCAGGTTTTTACACAGCCCATTTTTTCATTCTCTCCATCTACCTTTAGAGAAAGAAACAATGGGAAAAGCAACAAGGTGGTTCAGGAACCTCTTAGGAGGAGGCAAGAAAGAGGCCAAAGAAAACCCTAGCCCAAACTATACAACAGATAAGAAGAGATGGAGCTTTGCGAAGTCTACAAGAGACTCGGATTCAACCTCCTCAACGCCGGTGGCACCCACGAAGCCTTCGCCAATTGACAACAAAGCTTGGTTTAGGTCTTTGTATAACGAGACAGAGAGGGAACAGAGCAAGCACGCCATTGCCGTGGCTGCTGCCACGGCAGCTGCGGCCGATGCTGCTGTGGCGGCAGCCCAAGCAGCAGTTGCTGTGGTGAGGCTCACTAGCCAAGGTCATGGGGCCCGCGTGTTTGGTCCTGGAGGAGGCGGTCAAATCCCCGGTGGGTCCTGGGAAAGAATTGCTGCAGTCAAGATTCAAACGGCCTTTAGAGGCTACTTGGTATGTGATTATTGTATAATTTTTTTTCCAAATTAACCTTTATCTTGTTTTCTGAATGGAATGCTAATCTTTATTTTTTTGGTAGCTAAAGTACATTAATAGACTATGTTTTATTCTATACTACGATATAATATAATTTTCCTAACTGCTCAGGCGGTTTTGTGTTGTATTTACAAAAATGGAAACTACAGGTCTGCATTTCTGAATTATTTTCTCTTACTATTTGTTTGATATTTTATTTATTTAGTGGCAGTTATTACGGTGTTGTCTATTATTTTCAATTTTCTATTTTGATGTTCTGGTACTGGCAAGAACAATTATAAGCAGGTTAGAAGGGAAATGGGTAGAAGTATAAACGTACAGAGTTTTGATTGATAAAATACTGTACTCTGTTTCAATATTCGTTTAAATCATCGCCTCATTAAATGTGAGATAGAAAATTGTTTATACAGTTTGGTAATAGAGCATTCTTTATTGTAAAATAAATTTAATTTGACCTTGATTTGATTGGATGACATCTTCTATATTTCCAGGGTGCATTCAATGCTGTTAGTTCGGTTGAGAAGCCTTAGCAAAATAAAAAGGCAAAATGGATTTGAATTTCTAACCTTCAAATTTATGTTTTTACAAACCTTACAGGCAAAAAAAGCTCTCAGGGCTCTTAAAGCATTGGTGAAGCTACAAGCACTGGTAAGAGGCTATCTGGTGCGTAAACAAGCAGCTGCGACATTGCAGAGTATGCAAGCCATGGTTCGAGCTCAGGCTACCGTTCGAGCCCAAAAATCACGCAACTTGATTCGAAATGATCAAAACCTACTCAACCAACAATACCGTCATAGGCGGTCCTTTGTATGTGTCTCTCTTATTTGCAATTGTACTGGTGAAAACAAGGCATTAATTTTAGTTTCTTAACGGATAAAATCAAATCTACGAGATTCTAAAATTTTCAAGGATATTTTGAAGAAAAAGAAAAACTATCCTAAAAATGTACACAGTACAACTAAGTAACCATGTATTTATTTTCTCATATGGCAGCAAGAGAGGTACGATGACACGAGAAGCGAGCAAGCTACATCGTACTACAGTCGCCGTTTGTCTGCCAGTGTGGAGTCCGGCTTTGACCATAGCCCCAAAATTGTTGAAATAGATACGGTTCGCCCCAAATCTCGTTCATCACGACGTACCAGCCCTTCGGTTTTCGATCTAAGTGAAGAGCTGCCACCAATTTCCATTCCCAGTTCACGCAACCTCAATGACTACGACTGGGGCTTTTTAAGCACCGAGAAGTGTCGTTATTCCCACACGGCACAGAACACGCCACGGTACATGAACTCGTGTAACATCATGCCAGTGACACCGGCTAAGAGTGTTGCTAATTTGTCATATTGTCCCAATTACATGATTAACACACAATCATTTGAGGCCAAGGTGAGGTCTCAAAGTGCACCTAGGCAAAGACCCGAGCCAGTTGGGTCGAACAGGAAGAGGGTACCTCTGAGTGAGGTTATGCTCGAATCGAGGGTGAGTCTAAGTGGGGTCGGAATGCAGCGGTCGTGTCATAAGGCACAACAAGAGGTGTTCAATTTTAAGAGTGCTGTGGTGGATCGGCTTGACCGGTCTACTGACTTTGGCCGGGAAACTGAGAGAGAGTTCTACATGCAGAGGAAATGGTGATGTTTAATTTGGATTCCATGGAAATGGGAAAAGCGCTGTAATAAGATGTTTGATTATGAGGAGGCTATTAATCTCCTTTGTTCTTTTTTAACATTTTTTGCGTTTATGCATTTTGTTGTTGTAGCAAGGTTGGAAGGGAGATGTAAATTATTGTGCCCTTCTTATTTCTTTTTATTTACTTCTGTTTTTTTTTTTTTTCCATTTGGGTTCACTAGCTAAGTAACTAACTCAGTATATAACTCCTATTGTTGGGTCTTGCTGTTTTTTCTTTTTGGAAAGGGTCTTGCTGTTGTTGTCTTATATAGATGGCGTTATTTTTGGATTTGGAATAATTTTTCAATTAATTGAAAAAGGTGATGATGGCTATTTCTGATTGGAGGAATGGGAATGAAGATGGTGCATGTGAGCGATGTGGTTTTAAGGAGACCCAAAACACTGTAGCATCATGTGGTTGATCCTATTGTGGGGCATGCAAATGAAGATTTGGTTGTGTGGCTAATGGTTTCCCTCGCTTCTCTCTTCATCTAACTGGATCCTTAATGCCTACTGGTTTCAACAAACAAACAATCTGTAAAAAAAAAAAACGATAATCAGAAACAATGAGTGCCGTTCTTTCCGCCCACCTTATTTTCTCCTATTTTCAGCTTTCTATAATTCCACTTGGTCACAAAAACAACATCATGCATAAAGCTATATTTACTTGTGTGTTGCGTGATTGTGTCCCATCTGAAGACAACAGTACTTTCCTCTTGCCTCTTGGTATTATAGCACTTGAAGAATAAAGACATGCAAAATAGCTGATGTTGTTAGAGTGGAAAAATGGCACGGCAGAGCCGGCTCCGTTACAGAACGGTACAACATGCGTGACGGTTGCATGCCGTGACTCGCATATTCCGTGCCATAATTATTCGCGTGTCATGATTATCTTTAGAAAATTTGGCACGGCACGTTACGCGAAAGATTCAGTTACGACACGGCACGTGGTCATGCGGGTCACGTTGATTAGGATCGTTAGATCTTAATCAAATGGTGAATCTTGAATAAACTAACATAAATTATGATCATATGGTCACACAAGTCACGTTTGGTCAAGACACGTTTGGGTACGGCGTGACCACCCCTTAATATTTTAGCCACGTTACGTGAAAAATTAACTTCATAACGGCATGGCACGGTACGTTTTTTCTCTTGACATCAGTAATATTATTATAGTTGCAAATAAACTATATCGGAGTTAATTAATAGCGGTAAGTGCAACCATTCAAAACAAATTTAATATTCAAAATTTTAATAGCGGTAAGTGCAACCTTCTATTAATTTTGAAATTTTTTGTTATTCAAATGAGTACCTTGAAACCTGGTGATCTGGCCAATGTTGAATATATGCCGTGTCAAAATGATTTTAATATGTTGAGAAAAAAAACAAATTTATGAAGATGTTGGCGGGAATATGTCATGATGAATATTCTCGCACAATTATTCTGAGAAATCAGAGATAGATTATGTGGACGGTGAAGTGACAGGGTTAGAGACTTAGAGCCTAGAGTAGTAGCTATGCTATGTTATGCAGCTATGCTATGCTCTCTCTATAGTTGTACTAAGCTTTTGGAAACAACACGGTTGATTGACTGATCAGCTGCTTATCTGATTTGCATTTGGACAATATTTATTGCCTTATTGGCTTCACCCGTTTAGCCCCCTTCACTTGTCTCTCGTATTTGCTTTTAAATTTCTTTTCAGTAATCATTAGTTGCTGACTTGATTGATGAGAAGCATTGGATTCTTTTGCTCTTCTGTGAAGATTTTGTTCACTCTTTTGTGTACCAGTCAATACTCAATAGCCGCAGTAGTATTGCATTCTTATAATTTGGCTTTACTTCTAGTTAAGTGTACATTGTTTTTATTTTAGAGAGACGCATCTACTTTAGTTGGTATAATTTATTCTTATGCATTGTGCTGCAACGCTATGGATATTGTGTTATTTGATTTGTTTTTAAAATTTTGATTATAGCTCCTTTTTGTTCAAAACAGATATAAAATATATTTTAGACATTAAACAGCTATTTTTTTTTTTTTAGTAAAAATTAGAAGTCATCCAATTATTTCATAACCATAGAGAATTTTTTCATTCAGATTTTGAACTTATGACATTTCACAAGAAAAGTATTGTTTTCATCACTACGGTATATTACTCTGATACTTCATATATTGTCTCATATCCGTATCCGTATCCGATACGTATCGTATTGCCCATATCGATACCCGTATCGTGTTAACAATTGCCATATCGCCGTATTCCGTATCATATCTAATACGATACTCGTACCTGTATCTATACAACGTAGTCATTAGACCAAATGTTGATTTTCTAATTGTAAATATGAATGATATATTAAAATTGAAACTTATGAGTAGGCGCATTTGCACAGTTGACGTTTTGGATGATTTATCTAACAACTATTGAGTTCCTTGTTTTCTAAAAAAAAAATGTTAAGTTCCGTAGTTTTGTAATTATTCTAAAATGATTCGAAGCTTTAACATTTCAATTAAACCACGAGTAAACTGGAAAATAAATACCAGCCACACAATTTGACACGAACAAACGCCACACAGAAAATCGTAGACAGGGAGGAGAAAGGAGGTAAGTTACTTTTTCACTGCTCCCGAATCAAAAAGAAGAGCACAGCACAGCCAAGGTGCTCGCATCATCCCTGACGGATCTCTATAACCGAAAAATGAAATATCTAATTTCTCTCGATTCAAGATAAAAAAAGAAGCAATATATAGGGAAACGGGCTGGACCCGAGACCGACCTAATACAGTCTACAAATTTTGAACTCTTGCCATTGTCTTTTTACGCTCCGGCCATCATTCCCACTCTACCCGATCCCGCATATCACCCGGACATATATGCTGATGCGACCAAGATCTGTGGTCGAGCAAAAACGAGGATAATTGGAGAGCAATGGACATGGATAATTTTGAAATTTTGTTTGTATTTATATTTTGATTTATGTACTTGTGAATAAAATTAAGATTATGTGAGCAGGGGCGGACCCAGCTGTATCCAGGAGGGCAGCTCTCCTCTCTGGATTTTGAGTTTTAGTGAAAATTTATCGGTTTCGACCGACTTTGTCTCTCTTAAAATTTTTTTTGCCCCCCTCTGTATGTTTGATTTGTAATTTGAGTTAAATTTAGGGTTAAAATTGAAATAAATTTGTTGAATTTTGATTGGTAATTAGAATTATAACTCAAAGTATCAGAAATTACAAGTCAAAGCATTAGAAAATATAAGTTAAAGTATTGTTTTTTATCGAGTACCCAATTGGTTAATGGATTTAAATTTGATTATGTATTTAAATCCAATTCGATATTTTTTTTTTGTCCCCCCCTGACGAAAATCCTGAATCCGCCCCTGTATGTGAGTATATGTATTATTCAAATATCAAAGCATAAATCGTACTCAGATTACGGTGCATAATATTAATGAAAAATACCATCACAGTTTTTTGGGAGATAAAGCAGAAATCACACCTTTTGTGACCGAGAAAACCGAGGTCCTAGGTGGTTAGAATTTTCCTAGAATATTTCGAACTTGATGACTCGCTCGTCATAATAATTAAAAATCTTCTAGATATTCAATTTTTCAATTTTACCGTCAAAATTTTAAAATTGCTTATTTTTTCATAAAAACAAATAACCTTTCAAATTTTTAATGTTTAACAAGTTTAGTTATTGGATGTGTATTGATGAAAAAACTCGGTTATTTAACTATAATAATTTGTGAGTATATACGAGGGTAAAAAATGACTATTGCAGAGGGTAAGCCGACAAAAATTATTATTCCCGAAGATAATATTTTTACCAACAGGACTATCCACGAGAATACCAACGTTGCTAAACACTTTTATTCTCTCGGATACTCAAAGATTCTAGTAAAATTTGTTTCAGCGTTTAAAATTAAACAAAAGTGTAAAGGCTGGATTATTTTTATCAATCAAATTAAGGTTTCAAATTGGATTAAAGAAAGAAAAACTGAGAATAGGCTTTTACTTTTAGTGGAAAAATAAGAAAATTTTATATTTTGAGGGTGAATTAAATATTTAGAAGTTTTTTATGGTTACATCAAACGGTTATCTCTATTACTTAAATATATATAATTTATAAAGAGTGAGGCTACGGTACTATGCATAGCACGGATTGGTCCGTGCTACGGCTCAATATTTGAGTTTTCAAAATCCTAACGGTCGATCCGAACCGTTCAACATGATTATAAAATGAATATGTACTTGCAAACCAAATTTTACATTTTTTTGAATTTTTTTACTATTTTTTTAGATAGGTAGAAAATCACTGTTTTTGGATGGTCCAGAATTTTCAGATCAAGTAATTTTCTACTTATCTAAAAAATAGTAAAAAAATTCGAAAAAAAGTAAACTTTGGTTTGCAAGTACATATTCATTTTATAATCATGTTGAACGGTTCGGATCGACCGTTAGGATTTTGAAAACTCAAATATTGAGTCGTAGCACGGACCAAACCGTGCTATGCATAGTACCGTAGCCTCACTCATTTATAAATTAGAAATTAAAGAGGGGTAATGTGTAATATGATACAAGTACACTGAGAGATGTGCGTGCTCCCATGCTAAAGAGGTGAAGCATCTAATTTATTGCTAAACTTAAAAATAGAGAAACAAAATATTTGTTGATATTTTATGATTTTTGTGAATATTTTCTAATCATGTCTTGATATCATATAATTTTCCGGTGATCCTACTATATATTGTTTTAAAGATTCGTTGTTATTTTTTCTTGGGTGCTAGGTCTTCTGTTGCATGAATTGGTTGTCGCACCAAAATAGTAATCTACTCTGGAAACGGGCTTGACCCTCACATTCTTTAATGAAACGAAATAATTATATTTTTTTTTTTGGAAAAATTGGTTATTTGCCACTCTAAAACTTTCAAATTTGAAAAATGTCATTCCGAAATTTGAAATTGTAATAATGACACTCTAAACTTCATTAATTCTTAATTTTGTCATTTATACTATATTAGTCTTGTTTTTTAAACAAAAAAAAGTAATGCATAAAATACCCTTATTAGAAAAACACGAACCCTAGCCTCATAACCCTTATCAGAAGGGAAATCTCGTGCTTCTCTCCAAAATCACGAACCAACAGCCACTCCGCCTCAATCGCCTCCGTGCTTCTCTCCAAAATCACGAACCAGTAGATCCTGTTCTCCAAAATCTGGTACTGTAAAGATTCTTTTTGTTTCTGATTCTTAATTTTTTGAGAGAAGGGATCGGCTGTGGCCGTTAGCTTTTGTCCACTACGCCTTTCCCCCATCCAAATCTGGATCTCACAGCAACACAAACAAACCAAATTCACCACCTAATACTAATTATTCCAGCAACACCAATGTTCGCAGCCTTTTTGGGAATGGGAAGCAGCAAAAGGACGGGAGAAGGCAGCACTTGAAGCCAGATGCCATTTCTACCCAAGAGGCGCTTCACCAATTCAACCAACTGTTGGCAGCCCAGAACCCTCCATCCTCTATCCGTCAATTCAATCAACTCTTTACTGCCTTGGTTCGCACAAGAACCTCAAACAACATCATATTTTCCCTCTTTAACCGCTTGACCTTATTCTTAATTTTACATGAAGGGTATAATCAGAAATACAGAAATACGTATTCCAAAACAGAACTTTTCAGATTATTTTTAATAAAAATAGTATAAGAATTGTATAATTGTGGCAAAATTAGAAATTAACCAAGTTTATAGTGGCATTATTACAATTTCAAAATTCGGAATGACATTTTTCAAATTTGAAGCTTTTGGAGTGACAAATAACCAATTTTCCCTTTTTTTTTAAAAGACAAAAGACTTCATTATCATGAAACATGAGTTTGACAAAATAGAAAAGAAAAGAAGATACTAGAGTATGCTAAAGGTAAACCAAGCATAAAAGGCGAGCACACAGGCTCATATCCATACTTAAAACAAAGTATAACATGATCTAAACTAAGCCACATCAGAGCTGGATAACAAAATTCTAAAACAATGCATTAGGTGGAGTGCTCAGAAATCTAGTGCACCACTTGTTCCTCTTCAGGAGAGGCAATCTGAAGTGAGATTTCATCTAGATCAGGAGGTAACCAATTATTAGCCTCTACATTGATCTCTTCAGGCAGTTTCCCTATACAATACACCACAAAAGAAAAAGGATAACATTTTTACCTGAGTGAGAGATGGAATATTAAAGCACAAATCATTTCATTGTTTCCAAATACACCATATTACAACACTTATAACAATAAGGAAGGTTGTTCTTTTTGTTTTAGGAAGTCTATAAGCATAATTCAACACATCATAAATGGACTGCCAATGAGGTAGTAGTATTTGACAATTACACATATGAAACCAAATGTGTTTAGCAAAATAATGTTGAAAGAACAGATGTCAGAATCTTCAGGTTAGTGACAAAATTGACAAGTAGTCCATCCTCTGTGTCTAAGTAGCACATAAAAAATAAGTAAAACATAAGATAATCCAAGCATAAAACACCAAACATAGTATACCAAATATAAATATGCTAAATTATGCTAAATTACGTTAAAATATGCTAAAATATGCTAATTATACTAAATTATGCTACATTAATCTAAATTTAGTTAATTACTCTAAATTATACTAAATTAAATGATAAAACTAACTAAAAGGAATTAACACTTATTACAACTAAATTATACTAATTTTGGTACATTACTAACAAATTCTAACATTTTACAACCATTTTGCACTAAAAATGAATTAAAAAAAAATTTAGAAGGACTTACTTGTAAATTTAAAAAGAGGAGGAAAAATCAAACAAGGTAGTTACTGTAACAAAGCAACAAAAATATAATGCGAATTGAATATTATTAGACAAAACATTTGAGCATTTTACATATCAAATTACTTGTTATTAACTAGGATCTAAACGTGAAATTGGAAATTATTATTTAATATTTGCATGCGCCGGTCTCTGTTGATGTCACAAAGAAAATATTATTTTACAATTTTTCCAACCAATTGCTTTAATAAACTCAATATATAACAGAGGTGTCATAGAAATAAATAATAGAAAAATAGGTACATCGATTGAGTGCAGTTGTCCATTTTAATATTTTAAATTGTGTGGCGTTTAGAGTCTGAAACAGGTATAGCGAATTTTTAAAAACCTCACTGCTACCATATCGGCATATCCACATGCGTATATGAAAACCAAGAACAATATAAATAGGAGTATGAATTTAAAAGATAAGTTTTCAAAGACGAATTCAAGTCATATATTTGAATTTTCTTGACAAGTTCAGCATTTATGTTTCAAACATTTAATCTCTCAAGTCTGATAACTGATTAAAATTGAACATCAAAGTGGTTTAATTAGCAAACATCTTGATTATTCATGTAGACCAAGATTGAAATTTAAATTCATTGCCTGAGGCTCCGACGTTAGCTGGGTATTTTTAAAAATATTCAAAGTGGTCTAATTAGCAAAGTGGTAAATTTAATTTCAAAGTAGTTTAATAAGCAAACATCTTGATTATTAATATCCAAGTTAATTACAAATTAATAAATATACCCACGTTAGCTGGTTATTTTTAAAAATGCCAAAATCGGCTATTTAATGGCTGGTTCCCATTATTTCCTCCACCGGCCATTAAATGACCGGTTTGGACATTTATATATATGTGTAGAGGGAGAGGGTGGGGCGTTTTTCTCAAAATTCATTCTATCAAATTTCACACTATCTATCTCTTTCTCTCAAATTTCTTCTCATCTTCTCAAATTTGCAAGTCCCTCTATTTTTTTTAAATTCATTTTTAGTGCAAAATGGTTGTAAAATGTTAGAATTTGTTAGTAATGTACCAAAATTAGTATAATTTAGTTGTAATTAGTGTTAATTCCTTTTAGTTAGTTTTAACTATTTAATTTAGTATAATTTAAAGTAATTAGCTAAATTTAGATTAATGTAGCGTAATTAAGTGTAATTTAGTATAATTAACATATTTTAACGTAATAAAAGTACCCAGCTAACGTGGGTATATTTATGAATTTGTAATTAACTTTGAATATTAATAAAAATGTCGGCCTGAGGCTTATTAGGCAATTTTTATTTTAACAAACTTGACCTCAGTGTAGGTTTTCTCTTAGGGCCTGTTCGGCTTCTCTCCAAATTTTACTGTCCACGTGGGTAAAAAAAAATTCACTCAGACTGAAGTTTTTTTTTTCCACGTGAACAGTAATAATCAGTTAAAAAAAAAAATTTCCCATACCCATTCCTCAGCCCACTGTGCTGCCGAACAGGTCCTTATAATATATTTTTCAAAACAAGTAAACCAACCCCATGGTGTCATTGATAATAAAAAATATTCGAATTTCTATACGAGACAGGGAATCAGAGATCTCTGTCAGACGGTGTTTTAATTTTATTTAGAAGAGGAAGTACAAAAATATCGTATGCATGAGGTCAAGCAAAAGGACACATTGATTTTTTTAACATAGTAACCATGTTTTCTTTAGAGAAGGAAAAATAAAAACACCAAACCTTCCGTTTCGAGCCCATTTTCAAAATTGGTTTTTGATGATCCAAAGTTCCATACTGACATGTCTGACTGAAACTAGAAACTGATTTGCTCCGATGCCTGTGCTCCTTTTTTTTTTCGTTCTCTTGAACACTTCATCATAGCTAGTGTGTTATGTTGCATGAATACGGATACGAATATCATATTGGATAACATACGAATACGACGATACGGTAATTTAAAAAAATCAAAGATATGATACACCTATTATATATATTATTCTAATTATATTTTTAATTCAACATTTGTATTATATAAATTAAATATAAAAAATTATGGATACAATTTGATACAAGAGCTCAAATGTACAATAAATATAATAGCTACTAAGTTTTAACAATTGATGTGAAGTGGTCTAGTGGTAGAGAGGTGTGTTGTTTGGGTATGAGGACATAGGTTTGATTCGGCTTGGCGTTAGAAAAACAATTTTTTGCATATGGTCCATGCGCGGTGTATGGGCTGGAGCACTGCCCTTGGTGTATGCGCGGTGCATGTCTGCAAAACCCTTCAGAGTCGTATCATATCTGTCTAAGACATATATCTGCGACAACATAAAATCTAAACAAAAAAAAATACTAAAATAACATAAAATACACACAACATATTCTCATATAGCAAACACTATGGCTTAAGAGTAGTGAAACTTTCTACCGTCGTCTTCGAAGGCCTGTAGCAACACGCAACACACTTTCTTGTTTGAAAATGATAATTGTTTACTAGATCAGCATTCTTATCGATACATTTGAAGTGAATTCTCCGCAATATCCCCCTTGACACGACATGCGTGGTAGATTTCCCAATCAGGTGGAGGGTCGATATTGCCGAAGTTCTCGTAAATAATGCTTCTAATAGTTGAATCATCCGTGGTAGCATATTCTTCAATCTCGTTGGGTGGAAACCCTAAACGAGATAAACGTCTCCTTAAGCGGGTTTCACCCGTCCAAAAATTGTTAGCGAGAGATATGAGAGCATTTCGTGCGGTTTCACTATCTCCTTTTCAAAGTTCGGGTTTGAGTGCCATGGTAAGATCTAGAGTTTGAAATGAAAGTTATGAATTAAACAATCTATATTAATTCTAAACAATTTCTAAAAAGAAAAAATAATAAATTTACAGGAAAATCGTTTCAAATATCACTTTTTTCGCCTCAGAAATTGCCTTCTCTTTGTCTCTTTCTATTCTGTAGGTTTGAGTGAGTTGTGAGAGATAGGAGAGATGGGTATTTATCGGGTCTAAAACAACAACAAAAATTCAAACCGGCTATTTAATGGCCGGTTGAGAAAAAAATTTGGGACCGGTCCTTTAATGGCCGGTTTGGGCATTTTTAAAAGTACCCAGCTAACGTGGATATATTTATGAATTTGTAATTAACTTTGAATATTAATAAAAATGTCGGCCTGAGGCTTATTAGGCAATTTTTATTTTGAAATATAAGATTATGAATATTTTAACAAACTTGACCTCATTGTAGGTTTTCTCTTATAATATATTTTTCAAAACAAGTAAACCAACCCCATGGTGTCATTCAAAATAAAAAATATTCGAATTTCTATACGAGACAGGGAATCAGAGATCTCAGTCAGACGGTGTTTTAATTTTATTTAGGACAAGAGAAAGTACAAATATACGTATGCATGAGGTCAAGCAAAAGGACATACATTGATTTTTTGTAACATAATAACCATGTTTCTTTAGAGAAGGAAAAATAAAAACACCAAACCTTCCGTTTCGAGCCCATTTTCAAAATTGGTTTTTGATGATCCAAAGTTCCAAACTGACACGTTTGACTGGGAATCAGAGTAGGTCCGATGCCCATCGGACCTACCCTGGTTCGATGGGTGTGATGACCATTCGATCTGCATCAAGATTCGCGTGCTCTGCAAAATCCGTGCAAGTCTGTATCAATTTCCGTGCGCATAGATCTTGATTCTAATCGTACGGTCCTAGAGCTCATTGAACCTAAATGTAGGACCGATGCCCATCGGACCTACTCCTATCTCGTTTGACTGAAACTAGAAACTGATTTGCTCCGATGCCTGTGCTCCTTTTTTTTTCGCTCTCTTGTGCTATTGTGCTATGTTGCATGAATACATGTACAGATATCATATTAGATAAGATATGAATACGGCGATACGATAATTTTAAAAAATCAAAGATACGACACACTTGTATATATTATTCTAATTATATTTTTAATTCAACATTTGTATTATATAAATTGAATATAAAAAATTATGGATACAGTTTGATACAAGAGCTCAAATGTACAATAAATATAATAGCTACTAAGTTTTAACAACTGATGTGAAGTGGTCCAGTGGTAGAGAGGTGTGTTGTTTGGGTCTGAGGACATAGGTTTGATTTGGCTTGGCGTTAGAAAAACAATTTTTAGCATATGGTCCATGCGCGGTGTATGGGCTGGAGCACTACCCTTGGTGTATGCGCAGTGCATGTCTGCAAAACCCGTCAGAGTCGTATCATATCTGTTTGAGATGTATCTCTGCGACAACATAAAATAACAACATGCATACTACAACATAAAATCTAAACAGAAAAATACTAAAATAACATAAAATACACACAACATATTCTCATATAGCAAACACTATGGCTTCGGAGTAGTGGAACTTTATACCGTCGTCTTTGAAGGCCTACAGCAGCACGCAACACACTTTCTCGTTTAAAAACGATCATTGTTTACTATATCAGCATTCTTGTCGATACATTTGGAGTGAATTCTTACGCCATAGAGATGACAAAAGAACATCTCCGCAATATACCCCTTGACACGACATGCGCGGCAGACTTCCTAATCAGGTGGAGGGTCGATATCGCCGAAGTTTTTGTAAAGAACGTTTCTAATAGTCGGATCATCCGTGATAGCATATTATTCAACCTCGTTGGGTGAAAATCCTAAACGAGATAAACGTCTCCTCGAGCGGGATTTACCAGTCCAAAAATTGTTACGAGGGATATGCGAGCATTTCGTGCGGTTTCACTACTTCCTTTTCGAAGTTCGGGTTTGAGTGCCATGGTAAGATTTAGGGTTCGAAATGAAAGTTATGAATTAGACAATTTATATTAATTCTAAATAATTTCTAATAAAAATAATAAATAAAAAAGGAAAAAAATATTAAATTATAGAAAAATCGCCTCAAAAATCGCATTCTCCTTCTCTTTTTCTTCCTCTCTTTCTATTATGTGGATTTGAGTGAGTTGTGAGAGATAGGCGAGAGAAAGATGAATATTTATCGGGTCTAAAACAACAACAAAAAATCCAAACCGGCTATTTAATAACCGGTTTGGATATTTTTAAAAATACACAGCTAACGTGGGTATATTTATTAATTTGTAAAATATTAATAAAAATGTCGGCCTGAGGCTTATTAGGCAATTATTATTTTGAAATATAAGCTTATGAATATTTTAACAAACTTGACCTCATTGTAGGCTTTCTCTTATAATATATTTTTCAAAACAAGTAAACCAACCCAGGGTGTCATTGATAATAAAAAAAATATTCGAATTTCTATACGAGCCAGGGAATCAGAGATCTCAGTCAGACGGTGTTTTAATTTTATTTAGGACAAGAGAAAGTACAAAAATATACGTATGCATGAGGTCAAGCAAAAGGACATACATTGATTTTTTTAACATAGTAAGTAGGGCTGCACAAAGAGTTTGATTTGAAAAAGTTCGTAAATAATTCGATTCGAAATTGAGTTCGTTCGAAATTAATTTAAATCAGACTCAAATTGGATCTAGTTCGTTCGAAATAGGTTCACAAACCAAACTTAGTTCGAAATTAACTCAAAAATGAACCGTTAATTTCCGCTGATAACTTATATTCGTGATGAAAATATAATGCTGCCCAGTCCAAAATTGCTCTCAGTTCTAACTTAAATTGTTGTATTTTAAATACTTTGGATACTGTGATTGTACTAAACTTTGGTATTTGATATAAATTTTGGTATTTGTAATGAACTTTGATATAAATTTTGGTATACTGTGTAATTAGAATTCAGAATGTCCGAATTTTTATTAAAGTGTTGTAATTTCGAACTATGGGCCCAGCCATAAGTCATAATTCGTAAGTCGTAACAAAGTTCGTAAAAATTTGAAATTGAGTTGATAAAAATTTTGATTCGAAATTGAGTTCGTTCGAAATTAATTCAAATTAAATTTAAACTGGAGATAAGTTCAGTTTGATTCGGTTCGTGTGCAGCCATAATAGTAACCATGTTTTCTTCAGAGAAGGAAAAACAAAAACACCAAACCTTCCGTTTCGAGCCCATTTTCAAAATTGGTTTTTGATGATCCAAAGTTCCATACTGACACGTTTGACCGAAACTAGAACTGATTTGCTCCGATGCCTGTGCCCCTTTTTTTTCGCTCTCTTGAACACTTCATCATAGCTAGTGTGCTATGTTGCATGAATACTGATATCATATTGGATACGATATGAATACGGTGATACGGTAATTTTAAAAAATTAAAGATACAATACACTTATTATATATTGAGGAGGGATTCACTTACATTCTTTTTTGGTGGCACTGAATTACATCCAATATTTTTAAAGTATTCAAAGTCCAAACAGTTGATTCAAATCATTTAACATGATGGATTTATTAAAATGTGCTTGCAGATCAAATTTTACATTTTTTTTAATTCGTTTACTATTTATTAAGTATTTTACTAAATCGTTGTTTTCAGACCATTGAATTTTTATACCCATCTTAATAAATAGTAAAAACATTAAAAAATATATAAAAGTTGATCTGCAAGCACATTTTAATATATCCATCATGTTGAATGGTTTGGACTTTGAAAATGTAAGTTGTAATACAGTGTCACTAAAAAAGGATGCAAGTGAATCCCTTCTCTTCTATATATTATTCTAATTATATTTTTAATTCAACATGTGTATTATATTAATTAAATATAAAAAATTATGGATACAGTTTGATACAAGAGCTCAAATGTACAATAAATATAATAGCTACTAAGTTTTAACAATAGATGTGAAGTGGTCTAGTGGTAGAGAGGTGTGTTGTTTGGGTCTGAGGATATAGGTTCGATTCGGCTTGGCGTTAGAAAAACAATTTTTTGCATATGGTCCATGCGCGGTGTATGGGCTGGAGCACTACCCCTGGTGTATGCGTGGTGCATGTCTACAAAACGTGTCAGAGCCGTATCATATCTGTCTGAGACGTATCTCTGCGAGTCAATTTGTATCAGAGACCGTATCGGATGGTATGGGATATGCCACGTAAGCAGATACTCCAGCTGACGTGTTTGATACGTATCAGGGCCGTATCGCACGTGTATTGTATCCAATACACACCCGATACGGGTATGGAGTATCCGAGTATCCCAGTAACATAGCTAGTGTGCAATTGTTGTGATCTCTCTCGGCAGTAAATTTGGATCTTTTGCCTTTTGGGCTGCGAATTGATATGATGTTTTGTTCCATGTTTTCATAAGTTGAACTTGATTCCATTGGGATCTGTATCCTCCCAGGTACCTGACTCAATTCAATTAAAACGGACGGTCCAGATTAATTCTATATGGGCCAAACTCAACTCGGTGCCTGTGGAGACTGTTTTGAAATTCGTGCCATATTAAAATAACCGTCCGATTGTAATTGTCTTCAGTCAGGTAACCTGAGGTGATGTGAATTCATTCCATTGTAACATGAAATGTCTGGGTCCAAATCATGATTGCATATTAAACGAATCAAATGTCTGGGTCCGAATCATGAATCATGATTGTAATTGAACACAGAGCAAGAGTTTGCAATTATGTACGTATATACCTTGTACGATTGCATAAACGCAACTCAGCGTGTCTCATCAAATACGTATGGTAATGATTAGTATGAAGAAGTAAATTATTCCTGCTACATGTACATTTTGTTCAGTTCTTATCACCAGATAGTAAAATAAGAATTTTGAAAATATTATATTTTAATAAAAGGGATTTGATTATTTTTTGTCTTGCAAAAATAGTAAGAATTTGGGTGTGCTGAAAATTTGTCTCAGTGCACCCAGTCGTAAGTCGTAATAAAAGAGTGTACGGAGACAAAATTTCAGCACATTTTAGAGGTTACCGAAAATTTATTTCAGTACACTCATATACTGAAAAGTATTTCGATCCTCACTCCAAATTGTTAGGATTTGTGTCTATAAACTCCTTTTATCTTCTTCCTCCCTACTAACCTCCATTTTGGACTTTTGATAAAAAAAAAAAATTCTAGAAGTTTTCTCTCTCGCTTCTCTGCATATCACATTGGAGAAAATAACATATTTACATATTGTCTCTGCCTTAAGATTCAGAATTTTCGTCTGAAGATTATTGTAAGTTTTTTTATTGTTTCGTTATTTCGGTGGTATAGAATTGACAATGTTAATTGTAATTTTTCTGTTTTAGAAAAATGTCTATAGTAGTATTCAATGTGTATCACAGACATGATAGCGAAAATACTCTAACATGCACATTTTATCTTGCCAAAACCATTGGTCTTGTTGATTTATGAAGGCAAATTTATACCGTAGTTCGTTCGCTCTCCCAATAAATTTGATCTAAAGTGCACGTTTGAACACTGCACCACCTGAATTAGCTGAAAAATAGCAGATATTTGCGATAGACCATGAACCACGATATTTGCGATGGACCCAACGAAAATTACTAAAGGTAGGATGAACCACAAGAGAGAATTGCTATGGCTATATATGAAATGCAAGTACGAAGACAGGAAAGACAACCACCGGAGTTCAGCAAGACCATCAAGTACTATTTCTCAATATTAAATATCAAATTTTTCATATTTAATTATAATTGTTTGTAACTAAGTAAAATTTTCATATTTATGTACATAAGCCTCGTCTTCGAAAAGAAAGCGAGCATGAAGTACTCCAGAGTAGTGGTTTAAAAACGGTCTGGTTCGGGCCGGACCCGGCCGGGCCACGGGTCCCATAGGCCGGAAGGGTTAAACGGGCCGGTTTTTTTTGTTAGGCCAAACCCGTGTCAGAATCTTGGTCCAAAATGACACGGTTCGGTCCGGTCCAAGGTCCGGTTCGGATTCAGGGGTTTAGGCACGGGTCCGCCGGGTTTGGATGGGTTGGGTCAGTCTACACGGGACGGTCCGGATTTGGTCCGGTCCGGTCTAGGTCGGTTACACGGGTCTATACGGTCCGGTCCGGTCCGGTCCTACACAGGTCTAGGAAAAAAAATCGAACCAAACCCGTGCCAGACCCATCCCTAGTTTTGGTCCGATCCGGTCCGGATTTGGAATACGGTCTGGGCCGATCCGAGTCTGAACCCCGGGTTGTCCGATCCAGTCCTGGACCAGGCAGGTTTTTTTCAAACCACTACTCCGGAGTTCATAATATTTGAACTATTTGTTAAGGGAGTTATTTTTCGAAAGAATTGGAGATAAAGAAGCAAAATTCGATACTAAGAATTTCTTATAGAATTAAGAACTACTATTGATCTAGTGACTAAAGATAATAGTCTGAATGGATACGAGAGATCACTGGTTTGAAATTCAGATGATTTTTTTTATATGTATTTAAAAGTGAGTAGCTTGTTACTAACTTACTTAAAAAAAAGGTAAATGGCTATAAAAAAATCTCTATCTCTGAGATATTGAAAGTTTACCTTCAAACTTCCTAAAACAAAATTTTAGTTGCGAAATTGTTGATGCAATTGACTCGTAATCTTTATTGTTTCTTTGTATTTACTGTTTCTTTTGTATTTGCTAGTTCTTTACTCTTACTGTTTCTTTTGGATTAGTTGCTCTGATTTTGTTGTTCTATTATTTATTTTGATATAATCTAAAGTAGTAATTATTTTATGATTTTTTATTTAAGGAAATAATTGATGGGTTGTTACCGAACTAACTTTACAAAAAGAATACGGTTAAATACTTTATTGTTTTCTTGTTCAAATCATGCATCCCATTATTACTTGGTTCAAACAATCAATTTAAACATTTTTCAGAAATATTTTTATATTTCTTTGCAAATAAATGTAATTCTATATAATTGAATTTATTAGAAAGACTGTGATAAATAATCTGAATCAGTATTTTTCATATCGGATTTTTTACGGTTGTAAAAAAAATTAATATATTTCATTGTATGTTATTGCAAAATAATAAAAATATTTTAATTTTTGAGTTATTGATCCTGATTCAAAAATAACTCTAACGAAATGTCTTACTTTGCCTTAATGTGGCCCCACCACATATACAGAGGCGGAACTATGGCTGAGATTTGTGAAGCCACTTCAAATTTTGAAATTTTTATTACTAAGTATATAAAGAAACTATACTAATTTGTTTCTTTTACATGTATCCTCCCATAATAATATAACAATTAAAGAGCTTGAATGTAAATTTTAAAAACCAAAATCAGATTCATTTCTGTTTGGCAATTGAACTTAATTTCCGTGTGCGCGCAGTAGAAAAGAAGAAAAAACTCTTTCCAAATTGAAAAGATAATACATAGAAAGAAACATTAAAAAAAAAAATTAATGATATTATTTAGGGGATTGGGTTTTGTCCAAAAGGCTTTGGAGTTTGGACAAAGTCTCATCCAATGCTAAATTTAAACGTCCGATTTGTATTGAGATTTATGCAAATATATTTAAAATTTAATAAATTTAAATAGCTCCTTGAATCTTACTATCTGTACGAATTTTGATGCAAATCAGACGGTTTAGGTCTGACTTTGAATGAGGCTTTATCCAAAACCGTTTGGACAAAAACCCCACCCATTATTTAGCCCTCTTAGCCCCCTATACTCGAATTTTGGTTCCGTCTCTGCACATATAACTTAACAATCTTAATTATTAATAATTTAATTCATTTCACTTCAAAGTCTGTTCCCATGAAGATGTATATGAAATATTACAAAAATAAATCTTTACAATATCTTTCATTTATTTGCACCTGTTTAAATGAAAAATTATATTCTTCTTATTATTGAATATCTTAATCTTATTAGGGTACGTTTGGATGAACTCTAGAATAGCTAGAATAGCTACTGTTTAGAATAGTAAATAAGAATAGCTACTGTTTAAGAACAGTGCTAACTCAAGCTATTCGGAATAGTGAAAAAGTTGTTTGGATTGCATATTTAGAATAGAGTTTGGAGGAAATGAATAAAGTAATAATTTATGTGTTAGATTAAATATAATACAATATAATATTAATTTAAATATTAAATGTAATATAATCTTATTTTAAATATTAATTAGTATTAAATATAATATAATATTATTTTAGATATTAAATATAATATAATATTAGGTTACATGTTAAATGTAATATAATATTAATTTAAATATTAGATTAGTATTAAATAAAATATTAGATTAAATGTAATATAATATTAGTTTAAATATTAAATGTAATATAATATTAGTTTAAATATTAAATGTAATATAATATTAGTTTAAATATTAAATGTAATATAATATTAGTTTAAATATTAAATGTAATATAATATTAGTTTATATATTAAATGTAATATAATATTAGTTTATATATTAAATGTAATATAATATTAGTTTAAATATTAAATGTAATATAATATTATTTTAAAAATTAGATTAATATTAAATAAAATATTAGATTAAATGTAATATAATATTAGTTTAAATATTAAATGTAATATAATATTATTTTAAAAATTAGATTAGTATTAAATAAAATATTAGATTAAATATAATATAATATTAGTTTAAATATTAAATGTAATATAATATTATTTTAAATATTAAATGTAATATAATATTAATTTAAATATTAAATGTAATATAATATTAGTTTAAATATTAAATGTAATATAATATTATTTTAAAAATTAGATTAGTATTAAATAAAATATTAGATTAAATGTAATATAATATTAGTTTAATATTAAATGTAATATAATATTATTTTAAATATTAGATTAGTATTAAATAAAATATTAGATTAAATGTAATATAATATTAGTTTAAATATAATACAATATAATATTAATTTAATTATTAAATGTAATATAATATTATTTTAAATATTAGATTAGTATTAAATAAAATATTAGATTAAATATAATATAATATTAATTTAAATATTAAATGTAATACAATATTATTTTAAATATTAGATTAGTATTAAATAAAATATTAGATTAAATATAATATAATATATAATATTAATTTAAATATTAAATGTAATATAATATTAGTTTAAATATTAGATTAGTATTAATATTGAAACTAACAAATGCTATTCCATGTTTTTGTAAGAATAGAGAATAACCCTATTCTTCCTATTCCGAATAGCTCTATTTCTCGTTTGGATTGTTCTTGTTCCGAATAGCAATGCTATTCTAAGAATAGTGCTATTCTTAGTGCAACCAAACATACCCTAATTGGAGATCAGGGTTTTCAACCCAGCAAGGATTAGTTATATAAAATAGTTGAACCTTTTCTCAATTGTTTTGGGTTTTTCCAGTATAAATTAGTTATTCAACATGCTAGAAATAACCCTATCTTTTCCTCTCTGGCCTTCACTAAGTGTCTAACTACAAATTAAATGTTATCTTTTAATCCTTAAATATCTCCAAAAACGAGGTTTACATTTTTTCTTTTGACCCTATCGTTATCCAACGTATCATTATGGTTAGCATTTTCAAATAGAGTTTAACTAATAATATTTTCAAATTTTTAATAATTTTAATGTTCAGATGCTGTCCTATGATTTGACTTTTTGAAACCAGCAAGTTCCCGAATTCATATCCTCTGCATTAACTCAAAGATAATATTTTGAGTTAATGAATCTCGACTGTCCGATTTGTTTTAAAATTCGTGCGAATTAGATCTGCACTATAAGAGACCCTATGTTATAAACATGAGCCGGATTGGTTCCGTTTAAAATCGACGATTGAAATTCATTGACTCAAAAGATTCCATTTTGAGTTAATGCAGAGGATACGGATCCGAAGTTCCCGGTTCTCTTTGATGGTCTCGCTGGAAATTCGCATCCTCTGAGATATCTCAAACTTTGCGTGACTTTATGGAAAATATCAACCATTGAAATACGTTCTGCACGAATCTGGAATAACAAATAATACTGGCCCCCTGTGCTATCCCCAAATAGGCACCGGACACGTCGGTCACGCAAAAGTTGAGATATCTCAGAGGATACGCACTCGCTGGAGCTGGCACCTAGCAGTTTATTTTTTTTAATACATTAGTTTATCCTTTTATGAATTTCTGTGTCAGAAAACTATGCGACCTCCTGTGTTTCCTTATAACTGACACCTCGTTGATGAGTGCGTATCCTCTGAGATATCTCAACTTTTGCGTGACCGACGTGTCAGGTGCTATTTGGAGATAGCGCAGGGGCCGTATTTTTGTGCCTCGAGATTCGTGCAGAACGTATTTGAATGGTTGCGATTTTCCATAAAGTCACTCAAAGTTTGAGATATCTCAGAGGTTGCGAATTTGTTTATATGTGGGTAACAAGTACGGGTAATATAACTTTTGCTGGTACGCCAATGGAGAAAAGCTTTGGGCCACAAATTAACAGAGTTGTTACCACAAACAAATTCAATTCATTTATCTTATTTAGCATTTCCTTTTCCTTTGTTATCATTTCTTTCGTATGAATAAATTTTATTTTTCGGCCAACCCGCCGTTTGTTGAATTCAGATCCAGTGAAATAACTCAATAATTGGGTTTTGGATCGGGACCGTCCGATTCGAATCTATGACCATCCAACTAAAGTGGAGTGCACGCATCTCGAGATACATGTTCGAATTCCGAAGCAATCTCGAGCGACGGATTTGATTCAGACGGTCTCGATCCAAAATCCAAAAATTGAGTTAGTTTAGGGGATCCGGACCCCGTTTGTTGGGGTGTCCATTGAAGTTATTAGAGATTGTCAGCAGATACTATACGAGTCGGATGAACGTGTTAATATATTATATTCACATCCGTCTAAATTAGTCTTACACTTATTTTATTTTTATCCGTATTTTATCTTTATCGGTTCGGTTAAAATTAATAAGTATGAAACTAATGACGAATAATTATTATGTAAATTGATGACTTTGTATTATTTAATATTAAATATATTTTATAAACACATCATATGTATAATGTAATATATAGAGTATGGTTAAAATGCCTCAATTTTTTCGTCCCTCAACCGTACCATAATTCACATTTTTTTCTCCTTTTTAAAAATCTAAACAACTAATTCAAATCGCTTAACGTAATCTTCTTATTAAAATATGCTTGGACACTAAATTTTATATTATTAAAAAATAAATTACTATTTTTTAAAATAGATATTAAGTCATTGTTTTTCACAAGATTTTGGATTTTCTAAAAACAATAATTTTGTACCTATCTAAAAATTAGTAAAAAAAATTCACAAGATATAAATTTGTCTCCAATCCTATCTTAATCGGAGATCATGTTTGATGATTCAGATCGATTGTTCGAGATTTTAAAAACAGAGATAAGAATTCGAGACATAATTGGACATAAAATAATAATATATTTTAATCCTACTCATTCTAAATTATCTTATAAAATAACTCTCATCTAGACCCTTAAGCTAATAAATAAAGTTTCATCCGTTCATCCGAAGATTCTTGCTTTTCCTTTTACTGAATAAGATGAGAATAAACCACCAAACCAGTTTTGTTCACAGTACTGTACCAGACAGCATAGGCGTTGAACTCCACCAAAAGTCGTCTGAAGTTTCAGAAATGCAAGGACGTTCAAACCAAGTACAGGCGTTGAACGCTCCACAAAAAAAAAGGTGAGCGTAAAAGCGTTGAATGTTATGTTAGGAGGTTGCTGGTCGTAGCAAGATAGTGTCGTAGTGGTGTACTGGCATTCCAAAGAGGTCCAAGAGGAGGCACTAGCGTGGTATGTGTGATGGGTTTACAGTACAAAAGTAATTTAGATAACATCTAATTCTCTATATTTCGAAATGCACTACAAGAATTGAACAATATATCGAGAGAAATGTATTTTTTTCTATTAGTGACGGGAGTGTCCATCAGGGGTGGACCCAGAGTGTTTTAAGGGGGAGCAGCTGCCCCCATGGATTTTGTTTTTTAGTGAAGATCTATCGGTCTTGACCGACTTTGTTCCTCTCTGAAATTTTTTTTGCCCCCTCTGAACGTTTGATTTGTAATTTGAATTAAATTTAAGTTTAAAATTGAAATAAATTTGTTGAATTTTGATTGGTAATTAGAATTATAAATTAGAGTATCAGAAATTACAAGTCAAAACATTAAAAAATATAAGTTAAAATATTGTTTTTTATCAAGTACTCAATTGGTTAATGGATTGAAATCCGATTAGATATTTAAATCCGATTTGATATTTTTTTGACCTCTTAACGAAAATTCTGGATTCACCCCTGGTATCCCACGAGGGTATATTGACAGTATCTCTCGCGGATACTGTCCCATTCTTGTAATGATGGGATTCCAAAGCTTTTGTAAGCATACTGTACTCCAAAGAAGTGCCACAGAGACCAGCAAATAGGAATAGGAGATGTAGGAAGTTTAATTGACCTGGACAAACCTCTGACATGAACTGAATAGATATAGAACCAATGCAAAATAATTTGAAAAATATCCAACCCCTGGAATCTCTAATTGCTCATCTTTGTTTATATTTCTCCAATCAATCTGGATTAATGAATAATTTTTAAATTAGTTTTCTTACTGGAATCTCTTATTGTCAGTACTGAGAGCAATCATTTAAGTTATCTCATGATCACACTTGAACATTAATCAATTCGGCCAATAACATGAATTCACCTCAAAAATAAATATGTTCAGAGGTTGAATATCAACATGCGTTCGTTGTCTGCTATGCAGTAAAAAAAAAAAAAAACAAGGGAGAATTTCATATATACCACTCAAAAACTGTAAAATTACGTATTTATCATCCAAATTTCTGTAATTACGTATTTACCATATAAAAATCTAATAACTCACATATTTACCCAATCAATTAAAAAAATGAGATTAATTAAGTTTAATATCACATAAAATATAATTAATAAGTTATTTAGTCTATCTTCTCATTCTTTGCCCTCTTCCTCTTCTTCATACATATTTCTCTCTCATTTTTTTTGCATAACTTTCCCCTTCTTGTTGAAACTCTCTCCTCATCTCGTCTCTCCTGCTAAAACTCAGAGAGAAAGGGGTAGCAGACTCGGAGACTAGAATTCTAACTCCAGCTTGATTACTCCATCTTTTCCAACAGAACAACTTGTACTGAATACGACGCTAATATCACAACCCATTATCAAAGTAGTAACTGAGTTTGAGAATCTGCGTTTTGTTACTGACTTAGTTTCAAATATATGTTTTTAATCTCTTATATTGGTTATAAAGGACAACAGATCTAACGAAAGAACTAGAGTGTGCTAAGTTAATTATTGATTAATTATAGTTTAAAGAATATTGTACATAATTAATTTGAGTTTTGGGTATATTTGATATATACTAAAGTTATATTGGGTAAATATGTGAGTTATTAGATTTTTAGATGGTAAATACATAATTACAAAAATTTGAATGGTAAATATATAATTTCACAGTTTTTGAGTAATTTAGATAACCTCTAATTCTCTATATTTCGAAATGCACTACAAGAATAGAACAGTATCCGCGAGAGTAAAAAGTGATTATCATCGAAAGTATACCGAGAGAAATGTATTTTTTCTATTGGCGACGGAAATATCCACGAGAGTATACCGACAGTATCCTTCGCGGATATTATCTCATTCTTGAACTAAATAGAGATAGAACCAATGCAAAATAATTTGAAGAATATCCAACCCCTGGAATCTCTAATTGCTTATCTTTGTTTATATTTCTCCAATCAATCTGGATTAATGAATAATTTTTAAATTAGTTTTCTTACTGGAATCTCTTATTGTCAGTACTGAGAGCAATCATTTATCTCATGATCACACTTGAACATTAATCAATTCGGCCAATAACATGAATTCACCTCAAAAATAAATTTGTTCAGAGAGGTTGAATATCAACATGCGTTCGTTGTCTGCTATGCACTAAAAAAACCAATACACGGCCATCAAATATGCTAATTTTTAACAAGCTAGGATATATACAAGTTCATTTCATATGGATATACTTGCTACCAATGTATCTTACGAAGACGTATGCAAAATTTAAAATAGTATATATTTTTATAAAGAGGACGATTAAAATAGCTCATATCTTTCATGTCTTACTGTGTCTCACATTATTTATTTTTGTTTTCAAAGTTCAAACAGTCATTCAAAATAGCTCAACATAATCATCATATTAAAATATGTTTGGAGATTAGATTTTATATTTTTTTACTATTTTGTAAATTGGTACAAAATCAATATTTCAATGATCATCCAAAAACAATGATTTCATGACCATCTAAAAAAAATAGTAATTTTTTTTCAAAAAAATATAATAGTTGGTCTACAAACATATTTTAATATTGAGATAATGTTCAACTGTTCGAATCGACTGTTTGAACTTCAAAAATAAAAATAAAGAATATGAGACACATTAACTCAAAAGGGAATCTTTTTAGTTAATGAATTTCAACCGTTTGATTTGAAACGGAGCCAATCTGACTCGTGCCTATAAAATAGGGAGACCTTTAATATTAGTGTAGATCTAATTTGCACAAATTTTTTTTGAGTTAATGTAGAGAATACAAATTCAAAAGACACGAGATATTTAAACCATCCTATGTTATAAATACAGACATACAAAAGGATAAAGAGGGGCAACATGGCAAATCCTTGTCCGACAACCGTTGCACAGAATCACGGTTACAATTCGCTTATAAAAAATCTGACAACCGATGCATAAAACAACAGCTGCTCGAGGTACTTGTATGATACAATTTTCTATGATATGATGTACAATGGTATCTTGTATGTACGGTATATTGTCATGATTTCTGGCACTTTCTGGAAATCATAACAATATAGTAATAAAATCATGCTATTGGTCGTCGAAGTTTTGTAATGTCTTGTAAATTTGCACAAAGACAAAAAAAAAAAATTCATAGTCGTTAATTCAAGCATAGTATTTCGTTAGTAGTTTCCAATTTTTCCTCCTGGTTTTACGGATCCGTATCCTCTGCATTAACTCAAAAGGGAATCTTTTGAGTTAATAAATTTCAACCGTCTGATTTTAAACGGAGCCAATCCGGCTCGTGTCTATAACTTAGGGGGCTCTTTAATATTAGTGCAGATTTAGTTCGCACGAATCTTAAAACAGATCGGACAGTCAAGATTTATTAACTCAAAAGATTCTCTTTTGAGTTAATGCAGAGGATATGAATTCCTGGTTTTACTGGCCAAGTGATATTTGTGAATATTTTATGGATTCAAGAATCAAGAGAGTGGATTAGTTAAGAATCCGTATCCTCTGCATTAACTCAAAAGAGAATCTTTTGAGTTAATAAATCTCGACCATCCGATCTGTTTTAAAATTCGTGCGAATTAGATCTGCACTAATATTAAAGGGCCCCTATGTTATAGGCACGAGCCGGATTAGCTCTGTTTAAAATCAGACGGTTGAAATTCATTAACTCAAAAGATTCTCTTTTGAGTTAATGCAGAGGATACGGATCCATTAGTTAAGAGGTCTCTGCAAGATTAGTCAATACCGTGGCTCTGAAAAGTGTACTCCGAGTTTATAAATTTTGAATTTGTAGGAATCAATCACATCTCAGTATTGGGATTTAATAGCCTATTTTTCTGTGTCACAGTTCACTAATCAAATGGTTCTGTCTGGATCTCCTGTAGCATATAAGTTGCAGCATTTTGTGGGGCAGTATGTCGATGACTTTTATATTCCAATCCATTGGTAAAGGGTAAGCTGATGATTATGTTTTATTTATCAACATATGCATAATTTTGTTCTTGATTGATAAGAATCGAACCTTATTGCATATGGTTTCATCAAAAAACAATTAAGTCACAGTTACTCGTTTGGAAGGCACAAGACAGTTCCACAATACATAGTTAAAATTTACGTATTAAATTTTCAAAAAAAAAAGAACGTTACGATGTAATCTCATGAGCTATGACTAATTTAATAACCTGTAGGCAGTTTGAATTTGATCTCATTTAAATATCTTTGCATATATTGGGTTAGAATATAACAGCTCACATGGTTGACTACATGAGAAAACCTTGAAGGGGTGCAATAAATGGCATAGACTTTGGACCTCGTAATACCTAGCCTCCAAGGCAACCCGGCCCATTATGTGGGGCCCAATGTTTATAGTGTGGGCTCATTTGTGGGCTATTGGTCTAATCAGAAAGGCTACCCCACTCCCGGGTTTTGATTATCTATGCGTCCGTACAAACATCATTAACATATCTGTTATAGAAACTTAAATGCCATCCACGTTTTGTTGTCATCAACAACTGCTTCTGTCTGCTGCAGTGGTTGTGGAATTCACCAAAAAAATGTTTTATTATTTAATAAGTGCTTAAAATCTATTTAGAATATAATGTCATTTGTTTGGAATTGTTTGCATAACAGTTCTCGGTGCAGAGTCTATGCCGGGTTGGTATTTCGTCGAATGTTTATGATATCGGCTTCCTCATTGTGCTACAATGCAAATTGCTAAAGCACCACACTCGTAACAGTTATATTAGTTTAAATTTAATTAAGAACAGGAAGGGCCCCTAAAATGGTCTCATGGGAACAGGATATATATGACACGCATTAAAAGGAGAAAGAGGAATCATGTGAATCTTCATTAAAATAAATTAAATAAATTATCTCTTCAGACAGGGGATGTTTTCTGAATTTATGAGGGATGCTACAGTGTATCGAAATTTGAATGTGAAATCCGTGTACCACAGTACCTCTGCTTGAATTCAGGCTTTCAGCAAATGAAGTGGCAATGAAATGCCGTTAATTAAATGCACGAGTGATGTAGACTGACCAAGAAAGGGAGGTGTAATTGCTCTGTTGAATGGTGAATATTGATTGTGAATTAGACTTATTTGTGTATGTCTCTCTGGAAAGAAACACATGCACATGTCTCTGACTACATAGATGGCGCATATTTGCGAAATTTTCTCTCTTAAGGAAAGATAAACTCTTCACAAAGGCATGGCGTGTCTAGCAGTCATTTATATTCGGTCCCACAGGATCCATTTGGTGTAAAACCTGACAAATTTCAAAAAGCAAAATTTACAGTGCCGAAGATAGTATTTATCCGCGCTCTGGTAGTCTGGTGCATATTAAATGAAGGCGACAAGATCTAAACAATAGGAGAAAATAACCAAGGCCCAAGATAGCAAGGATCTATTGTGCAAGCCTGTCTGCTGCTAATATTACGATGTTGTTATTCAAATAGCATTGTTGTGTCATTATTCAATTTGAACAGTTTGATATAATTTGATTTGACGTGTTGTATAATTTCACAATTAGTGATGTATATTGGCTTAATCCAAACCATCAAATTACAATCAGACGGCTTAGATAAAATAATGGCTCAACTGTGCCATTGCAATGATCGCAGCAACGTGAATCTTGTCCTACAGAGACTTTCCAAACAATTTAGAAATTTAACATTTAACATTTTGAAACATGCAACGAAGGAACTTTTTAATATAAAAGACAGGTATGCATGCTTAATTAGCATTGGCCAATTTGATTTATCATTTCAGATTAAAAAGCTGAGTTTGGAAAAAAAAACTAAAATAATGAATCAAAATATCATGGTATAACACTTCTATGCACCGACTCAATTTCAAAAGAAAGACAGTAAGAAAAGTACATCAAATCTCTAAGACAAGTGCTCTGAGAAAAATCGAAACAAATCTATCATTCCTTCGCATAAACAATTAGAATAGTTAAACCTTCAATATATTCCACTTTATCGGTCAAGTCTGTAAGCTCGACCACGAAAGGCACCAGTGCCGGTACTGGTGTTGTCTCTGACAGTAGGACCCGCACCAGCCATCCTTTGGGTCCCTAACCTCCATTGCACAACCAATCTTTGTCTGTAGCAACAAAATGTAATGTTAAGGGTACACATGGCATTTCAAAATTCTCACAAACTCAGGACAGCCTTCAAATTTCAGGCCAGATATGGCCCAAAAATCTCTCATTAGCATGAGTACCAGGGGGTACATACAATTACAAGACTGGTGCATTCAAGACAGACGTGATTCAGGTAAATAATCCTCCAAACAGAAAATCAAAGGTAAACTTGGTTTGATAGACCATGTACACCTCAAACAATCATGCATTACCCTCTAAAACATGTTAAATCTCTCTTCGAAAGGTGTGTATGCAACATTTCACAATTTTGCAAGGGCACAAAAAAAAGTTACCCTTAAGTCTGTAAAATTAAATTAACAAAAGTAATAATGTTGAAGTAAGAAAAGCATACAGCCAGAAAGGGGTCTTGAGTGGGTTTCTCCCAGTTTTGAGAGGGTACAAAACCGAGAAGAAATAATAGAGATGGCCGACTACTATGCCAAGAAGGTTTGGCAAGAGAGGTGAGCCGAATATCATATCCAGTGCTAGCATCGCCCACGGGAAGTAAAAAGCCTATTAAAAGAAAATAAAACCAAATGCTTATTATTATAAACCCAATTAGATGGTAGTTCCTGACAGCCTTCTCTTTTAGGTTTATTTGTATAAGTCAGCACCTTTTATTTGATATATAATTGGGTTGGGTCTTACTGTGACCTGAATCCAACTACCAGTAATGAAAATAACAACGTGGAGCTTTACTCGTTGGTCAATCAGGTCAGGTGGGACGGATCAACATTGCTGTATTGCAGAATTTTGTTTGCTCTGAAATTTTGTTTGTTAAATTAATCTTTACTTTCTTGAGGTAACAAATGGGATTACTTCCATTGGGAAAGTGAGTTACCACAACTAAGTGCTAAATGGGTAAGATGCCAGGAGATCCAGAAATCCTGAACCAAACAAGAAATATCTACCAATCTGGTCAGTCTTAACTGCGCCAGGCATGTTGTTTGGTTGACCTGACTCTTGACCAGTCAAGTAAGGTCAACAATGGCAATAACTATGTTTGTTTGAGTGCGGAGCTGGAAGCTAGATGTCATCTAAAAGTCAATTCATCCATAAACGTCAGGTAAGCACAACATAAAAGCACCACAGATTGCAAACTACAGCTAATTATTATTAGAATTGGAAAGAGCATCTGGCATTTCTTACATGAGATAGGAGTAGGTCCGATGGGCATCGGACCTACATTTAGGTTCAATTAGCTCTAGGACCGTACGATTAACATCAAGATCTATGCGCACGGAAATTTATACAGACTTGTACGGATTTTGATGCAGAGCACACGAATCTTGATGCAGATCGAATGGTCATCACACCCATCGAACCAAGGTAGGTCCGATGGGCATCGGACCTACTCTGATTCCTTCTTACATTTGAAATAAATAGCCAATATTTTTTGGTACTTTTGCAAATGCATTGTAATCCTCAAAGTTATGTCAAGCAATAAAGACTATCATATTTATATCCCTTAAATATATTCCACATAAATTCATACAAACTAAAAATCCAGAACAGGAATAGCTCAACCTGGTTTCAGTTCAATTTTAATTTTTTCACCCAAAGGAGGCAGGCTCGGGTATCAGTTATATTGTCAACATTCAGAAAAATAAATACTTGATCCTCACCCTAACTTCTCAGTTTTTTTTTTCCAAATAATCCAAAAAAATATTCTGTGCTCCTTGAATTATAATCGATACAATTTTGCCCCCAAAAAAGAAGCAAAAATTTACCTTCATGTTGACTAGGCCATAAATGTTAATTTGGGCATTAGGAAATTCTCTACTCCAAAGATATACAAGCATTGACACCATTGATGTTCCCAAAAAAGGAGACCAGAAATAAGGAATGGCTGATAATCCCTAAAAACAAAAGGTAACAAATTCTCAGATAACAAGCCTATTGATCTATGATTAATTCCTGCCAAACCAAGAATCCAAAATTTCAGCTGGCATTCCAAAATCATAGTCAACAATTAAAGCTTTGCCAGGTCTTTAGGATATAGTTCTTTAATCTGGTAATTGCCTGGAATTAGCCTGAATTTTACAGTTTAGAGTCGGTGAAAGACAAACTTCATACAAAGTTGTGTCAGTCATATTACAAATTTTATGGTTTTATACCCTATTAGCTTCAACTAACCCTCAAGGGGTTGTCTCTGATTAATTTGAAGTAACTTTCTCTCAAAAGTACCCCTTGGGAAAATTTTAGCTCAGCCCTGAACAAACAGGTAGCCAAACTACCCACAAAACAACCAAGGTTTACAAACTTTGGGAGAAAAATTAAGCTGCAAAGGAAATTAACAGCTAACCAGTAAAGAAAAGGCTCCAAGAATCATCATCCACAAGAAATCTGCAGTGCGTTTATCAAAAGGACCTTTCTCCAGCTGTACACCATACCGAGCTCTACATTTCAAGTTCAATAAATGTCAATATATTTATTTGAACTTGTTGGCCACCCATGGGTAATATATTTATTTGAACTACTCATACAACTACCCATATGATTATAGAATAGCATTATTTCATAATGTCAGTGGGTGCAAACAGATCTTATCTAAACTAAGGGCTTAATAGCACAACAACAGGTTGATTGAAAAAATTGGGATAAATTTTTGGCTCCGTTGCAAAATGCAACTGCTACTTCAACTATTACCTGTTAACTGAGGCACATTTAATTTTTTTTTTAATAAAGAATAATAGCTAATTCGGGCTCTCAGCAAGGTGAAGTAATTAAGGACCAAAAAACAGGTATGAAAGGGCCCACTTCATACACAAAATTATAGCTTATCTGCTCGAATAATTAATGCAAAAACAACAAATGTTTATGAGCATCTCTTACATCATTAACAAGCGGATACCAAAGTTGATTGAAAACTTGCCAAGGAAAAAGAAAGGTGTTATCAACCTCCATATCTGCAAACAATTAAATGAAAGCATGTAATTGTATTGGGTATCTTAATGCAAAAGTAAGAAATTTCCAAAAATAATAAAAGGTATTAGTACATGTTCAACTCATATTCTGATCAGTTTGTCACTGTTCCCTTGGGTCTTTTGAAAACCAATTTAATTTATGCAACCGGAAGTAAATTGATTATTAAAAGCTTAATTAAGATTGGTGAAATTGCACAACCAACAATCATTTAGGGAAAAGAGAAATCAATATTAGATAAAACTGCACAATTAATGGTCCATGGATGCTTAAATTTAAGATGAATTTCTTAATAAGATACCTGCAAATTTTTTAATATGAGAGGGTAAAACAGAGCTATATGGTAGGTGGTCAAAATGCCTAGCTGGACAACTGCAGTCGTCAGAAAACAAATTGTGCCGTAAGCCTTAGTAATTGGCGGAAGCGAATTGTAAAATCTGAAAAGTCAAATAAAAGTACAAATTAAAAGGTTTCATAATAAGAAATGAGAGAAAAGTGGACATAATAGCTATAGGATCATTGTCTATCATAGTTATAAATCTTTTAGGGTACGCAACCCCATTTAAGTTTTGGAGCTAATTACTTTCACACCTAGTTTTGCCAAAGCAGTTGCCTCTGATAGGAATCTCAAATTTGACAATTATTTAGGGAAGGTAGATAAAGACTTTGAATTTGCAATAAATTGACTCAATTTTGCTCTAATTTTGTTAACTGGAGGTTCTAGTTCTGCTCTGTTCGATCAAATACTTTAATCCAAAAAAAAAATTGCAATAATGGATACTGTAGGCAGATAATCTCCTTTTTGTACTGGATAAATAAGGTAGAAATTCATGAAAATCACACTTAAATCTACAAACTACACTGGCTTATTAACTAGAACAAAATCAATGTAACTAGTGAAAATTACAGAATGCGACTTACTCTGCAGGGGATGACATCTCAAAGTTCAAATCAGAAGTTCCCTCTTCAATCCAATGGGGAGTTTGCGCGAAAACTGAGATGGAAGACGAATTAATATTTAATATTTAAAGAAGGAAGAAGCTCGAAGAACCTTCGCAGGAAGTCGCGACACGGGGATCTATTACTTGCGAGACTTGAAAGAACATCCACTTTCCGATCGAGATCGAACAGTTGTAGATCTAGGCTACGACGTAATGGTATCCAATCAGATTCAAGTGACACGCAGACTTCGGGTACCCCGTTGGATTTATATTTACGATGTTGATCATTATGCGCCTCAAAGAGATGGATGCAGTTCACGCAGGCTGGGCTTGAAAAGATCCACTCGAAGGGAAAGAACTTTCTAGGTCCGGCCCTTCTGTGGCCTGTTGGCTTAATTCGGAGAGCCCGTTTCAGTTAATCCGACTAGTATATGAATAATATGTTAAAACACGTCATACCATGCTCGGTTTTCTGCACAAAACTACAAATAGGATTTGAAGCGTGTCAGGCGATATGAACTGTCTATTTTAGATGGAATTAACAAGTTTGAGTTCTATCGAAGAAGTTTTTTTTTGTTATTCTTGAACTTTCATGTGTATTAATTCAGTTCTTAAATTTCCTAAAAAGAATCAAAATAGTACTTTATTATTTAAAAAAACTAATTTAGTCTTATTTAATAGATTTTTCTGCTGACGTGATTTATTTTATTCAACACATGGATACACTAAATCTTAATGATATTTAACTTTATCAATTTATTTAAAAAGATCATTAGACATATATGTACTAAATTAGGTAGAATGAGATTAGAGGAAGATTATTATGGCAAGGATCAGATTATATTAGAAAAAATATTCACTAGTTTTATTTAAGTTTAGTGGAAAAAAAATCCACTAAAAGATATATTGATAGAAAAGGTATTTACAAAGGTCAGACTGTTACTCGCAGTCTTGTGTTTATTTATTACAATAGCTCCTCATTTGTCATAAATTCCCTGTAACAATATTAAAAAAGCTAAGGTTATCAGTAGGTCCTCTCGGCTTGCTTGTGTCCTAAATGAAAAGCATCCAATTATGAACATCAATTGACGCTGCATTGATGAGGATGATCTCTGGTTTGTTTAGTTGTGAAAAGATGCGGCGGTTCCGCTCCTCCACAGTGCCCACGAGCCTGTCGCCCAGGCCGTGTCCCAATGCTTTCTTTGCTCTCCTCCTAGATGTTTTTGTCCCTCCCACTATAAAAATATTCACTAGTTAATTGGCATAGAGCTTGTTTAGCTAAGGACTATGGTGGTGGAAGTTTAAGGATCCTACTTACACTTATGGAAAGATATAATCATATACAAATATTATTCTAAGAACCCAATACAATTTAGAAGGAAATAGTTAAACTATAATCCTTAGGGGCTAGTAGTGTTACTTACCAACCAAGAGAGCAGACCCAACTTAAATTTTAGACAGATGTGTGGGACCAACAGTGTACATTAACAACACAATATCCACAACTATTCAATATATGTAGAAACCCCAATATTTCACTTAAAGAGGTAATTCATTCACAAGTGGGGAGCAACAACCTTCAAGAGACACTTATATGTCATTGTGATAGCTGAATGGTCTCAGATTCTTCATAAAATCAGTACAATCTCATTTACTCATGTGTCTGATAAGATATCATGGAAATGAGAATCCTCTGAAATTTTCTTAGTTAAATCCTTATACATATTCCTTAATTTTGGTGGTGTCCAAATTACCATACCTCTATTATGGTGGCAATTACCATTACCACATAAGATTAGAGTTTTCATGTGGCTACTCCATTATAAAAAAATTCTAACTAAAGACAGACTCAGGAGTAAAGGTTGGTCAGGGTATACTAGATGCCAATTTTGTCATGAAAATGAAACCATCAATCACTTGTTTATGCAATGCTCACTAGCTCAACAGATCTGATTTTGGATGGGATGAGTTAACACCACTTTAAACAATGGAATAGCATAGCTGATATAATAGAATTCTCTTATACCTTAGGAAAGGATTCTCAAATTGCCTTAGTGGTTTTCAGTACAATATGCTGGTCCATTTGAAAATTGAGAAATGAACTATGTTTTCAAAATACTAGAAAGAAATATTTTCGCACAAATATTCTACTAATCATTGCTTCAATCAATTACTGGTCAGGAATGGTCAAGAGGCAAGCACGAGAGCTAATTCCATTTTGGATGCCAGAAGATATTGACGAAATTCCGCTGCAGATTTGGGACCCTTTTGATACATAAATGGTGGTTTACCAACCCCCAGAGGAGGAGGATGTCACTTCTAGCAATACTGATTAAGATGCTGACACTTATATTAATTAGCTCTTTGGATGTTATGATTGTAATAATTCAGTATCTTGTTTGCTTATATGTAAGATAAGTGATGATGAACTTCTCTAGCTTTTAGCTTTTGGTATTAGTTGTGATATTATAACACAACTAATTTTTTATTTGTAATGTGTACAAGTTTCTCAAAAGCCTTCTTAAGAATAACTGAATTTTTTTAATTACTATCCCATTAAATCCGAATTAAACAAACATTTACCACCCATTCAGTTATATTTAAATTCCTACCACCCAGACATACTCAGTCGGCGCATCAAATTGGACTGGTGAGCAAACTGGGGATGCGCACCAATTTGTTCCATTTCTGCTCACAGTGCGAATGCGCACCAATTGTATTTTATATATTTTGGCGAATGCTAACATGTGGGGCTTTATTTTGGCCCAGTCTCTAGGGTTATTGGAGGCATTTATTATTTGTAGTGCTCTCGGAACAAGAAATGCAACAAATTTCATAGAAATAGGTGCGCATACTCAGTCTGCGCACCAGTCCAATTTGGTGCGTCGACGGGGTATGCGTGGGTGTAGTGTTTGGCAAATACCCCCACGGGTCAGACCCGTGCCCGCCCTGCCCGTGCCCGTGCACGGGTTTTGCACGGGTACACGGGTTCAACGGGTACGGGTTGAGAAGGGACGGGTACGGATTTTTTTTAAATTTACCCGTGATACCCGTCCCGTTTCAAACCCGTACCCGCCCGTACCGACCCGTGGACCCGTATTACCCGTACCCTTACCCGTACCCGTAGACCCGTGCCCGCCTACCCGTACCCGAACCAGAACCCCTGTACTTTTTTTTTTTTTTTTGAAATTCGAATTTTTTTCCCCCCAACCCCAGCCAGCCCCCTCCCCCCGGATCTTCTGTGCCCTAGCTAGTAATTAGATTTATGCCAAGTAATTAGATTTATTAGATTTATTCAGTGTTCTAAATAGCGCGCTATAGCGCCGCTATAGCGTTTTTGGACCCCAAACGCTACGCTACGACATCAAAATGCGCTATTTGCGCTATACAAAAGCAATTTATATGGGTTTTAAATAAAGATAAAAAAATCTCAAACCGAAATTGAATTTGTTGCTACTTGCTACAAATAAATCAATTTGAAATTGGGAATAGAAATAGAAATTTGAATAGAAAAAAAGTCCAAACCGGAATTAAAATTTGAATAGAAAAAAAAAATAGATTATGTCATGAATCATGATACTTAAGATATTTTTAATAGGAAAAATCGATAGTTTATGATATTACTATGGATATTTTGAACCGCAATTTGGACTTTGTACGGGTTCAATATGAATATTATAATTTCTTAATTACTTTGGTGTTATTTATTGTTCTATGAGACCTTAGATAATGTTGATATTTAGTACAAATATTGAATATACGAAATGTAAAAAAAAAAAATGCTATTTGGAATAGCTTCCGCTATAGCGACGCTATTCGCTATAGCTTTTTTTTTAGCCTTCCCGCTACGACGCTATAAACGCTATTTAGAACCTTGGATTTATTTGTGAATATGCCAAGTAATTAGATTTTTTGAATATGCCAAGTAATTAGATTTATTTGTGAATAGGTTAGATTTTATTTTTCAAATTCGGATTTATTTCTAATAGGTTAAATAAGCATGTTATATTTAGTTTTTGAATATGTTAAGTAATTAGATTTATTTGTGAATAGGTTAGATTTTATTTTTCAAATTCGGATTTATTTTTAATAGGTTAAATAAGCATGTTAGATTTAGTTTTTGAATATGCCAAGTAATTAGATTTATTTGTGAATAGGTTAGATTTTATTTTTCAAATTCGGATTTATTTCTAATAGGTTAAATAAGCATGTTATATTTATTTTTTGAATATGCCAAGTAATTAGATTTATTTGTGAATATGTTAGATTTTATTTTTCAAATTCGGATTTATTTTTAATAGGTTAAATAAGTATGTTAGATTTAGTTTTTGAATATGCCAAGTAATTAGATTTATTTGTGAATAGGTTAGATTTTATTTTTCAAATTCGGATTTATTTCTAATAGGTTAAATAAGTATGTTAGATTTAGTTTTTGAATATGTTAAGTAATTAGATTTATTTGTGAATCGGTTAGATTTTATTTTTCAAATTCGGATTTATTTTTAATAGGTTAAATAAGCATGTTAGATTTAGTTTTTGAATATGTTAAGTAATTAGATTTATTTGTGAATAGGTTAGATTTTATTTTTCAAATTCGGATTTATTTCTAATAGGTTAAATAAGTATGTTAGATTTAGTTTTTGAATATGTTAAGTAATTAGATTTATTTGTGAATAGGTTAGATTTTATTTTTCAAATTCGGATTTATTTCTAATAGGTTAAATAAGTATGTTAGATTTAGTTTTTGAATATGTTAAGTAATTAGATTTATTTGTGAATAGGTTAGATTTTATTTTTCAAATTCGGATTTATTTTTAATAGGTTAAATAAGCATGTTATATTTATTTTTTGAATATGCCAAGTAATTAGATTTATTTGTGAATAGGTTAGATTTTATTTTTCAAATTCGGATTTATTTCTAATAGGTTAAATAAGTATGTTAGATTTAGTTTTTGAATATGTTAAGTAATTAGATTTATTTGTGAATAGGTTAGATTTTATTTTTCAAATTCGGATTTATTTTTAATAGGTTAAATAAGTATGTTAGATTTATTTTTTGAATATGCCAAGTAATTTGCATTTATTTTTTAATCTATTGTTTTCAAATAATTCATTATTATTTTTAAAGTAACTGATTTAAGAAATTTTTGATTTATATTTTATTGTTTTAAAGTAATTGATTTAAGAAATTTTTAATTTATATTTTATTGTTCAAAATTTAAAGTAATTGATTTAAGCAATATTGTTTTAAAATAATTCGTAACTTTGATTTTGATTTTAGTATCACAATAATTATTGAGTTCAAATATGCAATCATGTTAAATGAATTTTGATTTGTATTTTATTGGTTTAAAAAGAAAAAAAAAACAAAAACAGAAAAAAAAAAAAAAAAAACAGCAGCGGAGCAGCTCAGGCAGCAGCCTAAAAAACAGCAGCAGGAAAGGAAAAAAAAAAAATTTACCCGCCCGGACCAGACCCGTTCTACCCGGATCTAAACCCGCTTACCCGCGACCCGTGTTGCCCGTGATCCGTGTTACCCGTGACCCGTGTTGCCCGGGGGGTTTGAGAGAGGCCGGATAGGGTTTTTCAAAAAAATACCCGTGCTAACCCGTCCCGTGTCACCCGTGACCCGTCCCGGATTTTGCCCGTGTCCGCCCGCCCTTACCCGTTTGCAAAACACTACGTGGGTGGTAGGAATAGAAAAATAAAGAATTGGGTGGTAATTGTTTAGTTTGACTTTTTGGGAGTGGCAAGTAAAAAAAATTTCGGTAAAAATAAAATTCATTAAAAATATACAGGGCCCATGGGTAAACTACCCAAACATTATCCCTTCTCTTGACGCTAGCGTGCCCTCAAGCGGAGCGTTCCCTCCTCCCTAGCCGACAGCCCTCTTATCTCTCCCTAAAAACAGCAGCCACCAAAGAACCTGACTGAAAAATATAGAGAGAAACAAAATGGCTCCTCTTACGCCTTCTCCTTCTCCTTCTCCTTCTCAACTGGAATCGCCACAAAACAGCTTCCCTTTCAGCTTCCTTCTCTCGTCTTCCTTTTCCTTACCCTCCCCTAACCCCGCTGCATGCAGACCTTCCATCCCTGATCGGACGGTTCACAATGCGCATCAGCTACTCAGCAATGTTGCCACCGCCTTCTCCAACTACCCCTTCATCAGACCGCTTATCTCTTGTCACGCTCAATTCAGAAGCTTTTGCCAAGTAAAACAGTTCTTTTTTTTTTCCTCTTCATTTTCATGCATTTCTTTTTAGGAATTCATGTCATTCTAATTGAACTTCGTATGAAATTCTTATCGAGGCTAAAATAGCAGCATGACATGTCATTATTATATATCTCTGTAATTAATTTCAACTAAATTTGATAATGATTAACAATTCGTAATGCAAATTGGGGTTATGTACGTGCAGATGCACTATAAGAGACTGAACAAGCCAAGTAACATAAGCTTATCTGCCGTGGGATTTGCAGCTGTGTTACCAGGAGATTCTGTGGCAGGTCTTGTTGTGGCCAATGGTGTTGCAAATTTCTTGAACATATACAATGCACTTCTTGTGGCAAGGCTTGTTCTCACCTGGTTTCCCAATGCTCCTCCTGTTATTGTTAGTCCGCTCAGGTGCAAAATTCAAACCCTGTTTAATAATTATGTACAATATGTTCTTATATGGTAAAGGTCCACTACCACTCTGGTACTAATACAGTCCAGTTAGGTACCGTAATTATATCCATTATCGTCAAGAGCGGAGCCAGACTTTCAAGCTATAGCGGTCAAATGTGAATGGGGCTTAATCATATAAAATTTCCATGTTGAGTATGAAGGTCAATTTTACAGTACCGCGTAGCATTTTACTCTAAACTATATAGAAAATCATTTTTAAGTACAAAAAATTTGAAAATGAATGGGGGTCAATTGACCCCCATTGTTTCTTACTAAGTTCTGATTATAGTTATTTAGATCTTGGACTCAGCTGTCTCAACATATAGTTTCTTTTGTTATCTGTTAGCACTTTAAACTGTTTAGGGGAAACCTTTTGTCCATTCCTATTTTCTTATAAGACAATGCCGGATTAACCCTTCTTTAATATTAATCTATATATATTGATGATGAAGAAAAGAAGGAACCCAAGTATTTTTTATTTTGGATTTCTATTCATCAATCAATGTTTAATTGAGGCGTAATACTTGTGTTTTTTCTTCTTATTTTTGTATCAATGACAACGTTCTTTGACAAACAAGATTGCAATCTCCTGCTCATGTTTATAGTATCGTATCAATCATGTCTGAACTGTTTCAACACCAAGGGTATTTTTATCAGTCAATTAAAAGAGGCTTTTGACTTCTTTTACAGAAAGAAAAGACCAAAAGGGTATAAAAAAGGATAAACTAAAATAAGGTTCAGTACATTGAGTGAGGCTATGGTACTATGCATAGCGGATTGGTCTGTACTATGGATCAATATCTCCAATTTCAATGTTGAAACTGTCGATCTGAACCGTTCAACATAATCTCCATATGAAAATGTACTTGTAGATCAAATTTTACATTTTCTTACAATTTTTTTACAATCTCTTTACTATTTTTTTAGATAGGTAGAAAATCACTTGATGTAAAAAATTTAGATCATTTGAAAGTAGTGATTTTCTACCTATCTAAAAAATAGTAAAAAAATTATAAAAAATGTAAAATTTGGTCTGCAAGTACATTTTCATATGGAGATAATGTTGAACGATTCAGATCAATTTTTGAACTTTGAAAATGAAGATATTGATTTATAGTACAGACCAACCCGTGCTATGCATAGTACCAACGCCTCACTCCAGTACATAAAAGGTTATGGTTCTCTTGGGAGCAAAATTGTTGTTAAAGCTTTTAAGTGTACCGAAAAAATCTGTGAGGAACAATATAATAATAACAGTTGAATTAAATCTTTTATTCACATTAGTAAACTTTATTCTTGTAATATGTGTGTAGTGATAGGATGAGAAAGGGTGATAACACATTTTCAATATTCACATAAAATGTTCAAATCTTCAGGGGGTTGCATGTTTACAAAAAGTGATGCCTAAAAACAGTTTCAGTTTGACTTTATTTTTGTGTTTTTGTGCAGTACTTTGTGCGATCCTTATCTCAACATTTTCAGAGGAATCATTCCACCTCTAGGCGGGCTAGATTTGTCACCTATACTCGCTTTTCTTGTTCTTGATGCATTTACTAGCACTGCAGCTGCACTTCCTGCCGAACTTCCTACAGCATCTCAGGAAACAACATCCGCTGATTCCATGCGTTTGAACCTCACTACAACTCAGAGAATGTGGATGAGAAGGTTATGCTCCAAGAAATCACAGAAAATGGAAAATTCTAAATAATTTTGGCCCTCGTTGTTTTCGGTATAGAATTTTTTTAATTTGTAAACTTCCTCTGAAGATGCTCAGTCGCATTGCATAGGATGTTGATCTTGCACTTTATTGTTGCGGAGTAACAAGAACAAAAAACATATTAAATGAGAGAATCACTGTTTCTCGTTTTCTATTTTCACATGCATTAATTGTGTAATTTTTGGAGTAGAAATATGAACTGTTTTCAGGAGCAAAGCTAGAGTATGATGTGCTCACTAAGAGGGATTGGTGAGCACAACTCCAAAAGTATATCGGATTAGGTTCATATGACGAATCTAAACCGTTGAAATTCATGTACTTCATAAGTGATGCATGTACATGCAAAATTTTGAAAGTTTTGAATTTATTTGCTACAAGGTCAAGCGGTCAAAGAAATGAACATTCTTAAGTTATTTATAAGTTGTTTTATATATTCATTTTTTATCATTTCTTTGACCGCTTGACCTTATAGCAAATAAATTCGAAACTTTCAAAATTTTGCATGTACATGTATCACTCATGAAGTACATGGATTTCACTAGTTTGGATTCGTCATTTGAAGCCGATCCGATATACTTTTGGAGTTGTGCTCACCAAACCCTTTTGGTGAGCACATCACACCCTAGCTTTACTCCTAACTTGTTGTATGATATTTCTTTATTTTTCCTCTACTTGTTGTATGATATTTCTTTATTTTTCATCTTCTGTAACATATTTTGCTTAATTGCACGCAGCATGCTTTTGTGCATCTTTTGTCTTCCTACATATTTGTGTTAATTTATGATTAGGTGGGCACTTGTGTCTGCAAAGAAGCACTTCATTTTTGTCATCAAGATCTAATTTACTCTAAAATGTAAACTGTCTGGGATGGGAATGATGCGAACAGCTTATGTTACCTTCGAATATGAGCAAAATTATGTGCCCGTGCAGTTAAATTCCGTGCCCTCTCCATTTTTGTACAAAAATAATTAAAGACGTACACGTAATTTACATAAGTTTTGCACAACTTTAATACCCAGGAAACGCGCTAAATCATATATTCAGATAATACATCTGCATAGCAATCATACCTAGTACGTCAACTGTCTTCAACTTTGAAGAAAAAGATGACACAACTTAAAACTATGTTTTCAGGCATCAACTACTGCTATATCCTTTTTCCCTGTTGGTTTTGATAGAGACTTTACTACTTTAGGAAAGAATTAATGATATCCTCGTATACTCCATCTAAAAGAATAATTTTTATACACTTTAAACAGTATTGTGGTCCTTAATTATGCTTTTTGTTGGGGTTATAATCGTCTTTTCATAATGACCATATATTGCTTTTCCATGCTTATTCGCACCAGCAAGATTGTGTCCAATATTTAGCTGGGTCTAGAACACACCAGAATTTTCTATCTACTAGTTGCCAATGCATCTGATTCCCCCCAAATCGTACATCACCAACCATTATATTCCCCAATATCTAAAACTCATGATCAGATTCTTCTCTTTATCATGCGTCACACACCCTCTTAGTCAAAAATTTATCAAAAGCTTACCCATCAATCTAGATCTCCTCTCTCTCTCTTAACAATTTCAAAAGAAACAAAGTGCTAGTAGAGCATACATAGAGTAAAATGGGTAGAACTAATTCTACCGAAAAATTAGCCGCGGTGGTTTTGGGTCTCCTAGCTGTGCTTTCGCCTTTGTACATCGACAGAAAGCCAGAAATTGAAGAAGATGAAGATGAGGAAAGTGGTGTTCTCGCATTGTGGCTTCCACTGTTGCTGATTTTTCTAATTGTGGCAATTAATTTCTCGTGTCTCTCAGACAAGGGATATTTGCGGTTTGATCCCTACTGGATACATCGGGTTGGAGGTTCATCTTGCGGAATTATTATTTGTCTTTTGGTTATTGGTTTTGTTTTGAAATGTAAGGCTTCTCTGTGAAATTATCTTGTAGCTGGTAATTCAGGGCTGCTTTTGCTGGTATGTGGGATTGTGGGATTGTGGGATTGTGAGATTGCACGACCAGTTTCTCTTATCCCTCTCGTGTTGTACTAGCATATATAGACTATAAATTCTAAAAGCTGTTTATATCTCTTTATCATATATATTATTGTCTTTTTCTTTTTCCCTTTGTTTGTAAATAGGGATTACATAATCATAGAAGAAAAGTTGCAGTTCCATAGTGATTTTTTCTCCATGAGGGAGGATTTGTAATTCATTTTCTTGTTCCTGTGATGTGGTATATTCCATGGTTGACCTGTACAACCATTGTTGTACATTTATAACAGATTTTGTTACAGGATGTTGCATTTATTACCTGGCTATCTGTAACCTATTTTACTGTCATGATCAACAAAATAGTACAGTCTGAAACATCCTTTGTTCATACTTTCGGGGTATAAACAAAATAGTACTATCTGAAGGTTGTATGGTTGCTTTGTTAAGATTAGAGCCAGAAGTTATTGTTCAATACCCAGATGTTAAACTTTGTAAGTCCATCTTTTAGAACTAAATTATGAACATCTCGATTCCGAAAGAATATCTCAGTGTATGAATCTAAATTGAATTTTACATATTACAGACACACTAACACTGCAAATCAAATACAAATGTACTCTCAGTACAAAAACTTAGGCTTACACAGTAACAGCATTTACAGGATTAATTAAGTCATTCACTAGAAGCAGACTGAAAGATAAAGAACGCTGCACCTGCTCCAACCAATGCTGTCAAAGCCAGTGCTATTGTTGGTAAAGGGGCTGTCAATCCAAAATTCTGCAAGTAGATCAATTTAACTAATAATTAAATAAATTAAAATAAGATAGTCCACTAGTAGATAACAAATCTAAGGAAGAAACCATAATCGATCAAGTAAACCCGTTTTTAGCTGCCAAACTATTTTCTTAATTTATTTCAGCTCAAGTTGTACTTAACAGTATTGATGAGTTGTATTCTTTTCTGGTGTATGGTCTATTACCCAAAATTGAATATACTTGTAGCCAATTTGAACTGATAAAAAAAAAATTTCCTAAATAATTCTATAAGAAAAGGCACCTCAAGGACGCCTTTTCCGGTAGCAAGCTCAAAAGTAATTGCAGCCGTAAAACCAAGCATGGCACCACGGCTTAGCCATACATCCAATCCATCTGGGCTCTTTCCTCCCTGTTCACACCTTATGGAGCTAACCATAGCTCTTGATTTTAAGCTCAATTTCTTGCTTGATCTACACTGAGTGGGTCCTGTAAACCATAAAAAGATTTCCAAAAGGAAGATCATAACACGGGTCAATTTGTCAATTCTGTTATTTTGAAGCCAGGTTGGTATGCATTTACTAATTGGCAATTAGATATTACGCCCCAAACTGCCTGGTCCTGGTTTCATATTGGTTTCAATATTTTTATTTTTCCTTTTGCTCAGCATGTTTTTTGTTCAATTGCTGTTTTCTGCATGCGCTGACATTTAGTTGTATTTGTGGAACTTATCATCTTAGTTTCAGAATTAAAGCCCTCGAACAAAAACCAAATTTGGCACCAGGATAATGCTCGATTTTACTGGTGTGATATACCAGCAGTCCGGTACATACCATGCAGTCATTCTACCAATGTAGTTTAATCATCCAGAAAAAAGAGAATATGTCTGTTACCTCACCTGTTAGTTTGTAATTTTTTATATTCACCCTTTTTCAGCCAGATAAGTTACAAATATTATCCCATTGCCTTCTTTCAAAAAAAAAAAAAAACAAATTATTAATAATTAGAAATCTAATCCTATTTATGCCAAATTTATCTTCTTTGTCATTGAATATTATCCGGCAAAACAGAAAAATTAATATTTGCCAGTCGACTATTACTCAGGTTGAAATAAGATAAGTTCACCTATTTAGACAAGCTCTAGAGTTCGAATCAATTCGTAAAGAACTTGTAGCTACTAAACACTGCAAGACAAAAGAAAGGGAGGGAACTTACCATGGGAGGATTCACACATGAAGGAAGAAGCGGGGAGGGATGTGCCGACGGAAGGGAGAAGCCTACGCGTGCCATTTTCTACAACACAAAAAGAGAGAGAGAGAGAGAGAGAGAGAGCTTAGCTAGTGCAATGGAGAAAAAGAGGGGGAGAGTCGGAGAGAGAGATTACGGATAGAGAAGCAGGAAGGAGAAACGGCGAGGAGGGATTGGGCCATGGATGGAATGGAATTACAACTTATGAGTGGCCGATAGCTCGAAGCAATCACCCGAGCGCCGGCCTGCGTTTAGTCAGTTTACAAATTAAAAATGTTATCCTAACTTTTTTTTTCGCGTTTCTTTTGAAATAATCGGAACACCCAACTGCTACACAGAAAGTACTTTAGTACAAGTGGCGGAAAAGAGGGTTACTTGCATCCAAGTATCCAACGCAGATAGATAGATATCATATAATAGCATCTTGTAAATATTTTATCAAGCTAAAAATTAATAGTATAGATTTATCAATTTTAATTAGTAATCAAAAGAATTTTAAATTGTATACATTTGATACATATTATCTCTAAATAATAATAAAAACATAAGATATATCAGTTTCAGATTTGGTGGATTTTAATATTCCTGAAGATAGCAGGAGTGGTATATATAGAATTCCAGTTTAAGCTAGCTGGATTCGTATCCTCCTAGGTACCTGATTGAAGACAATTACGATCGGACGGTTTTTTTAACATGGCACGAATCTCAAAACAGGCCCCGGATTGAGTTTGGCCAAATAAGATTAATCTGGGCCGTCCCATCGTAATTGTCTTCAATCAGGTACCCGAGAGGATACGGATTCGTTTAAGAAAGCTGGACCGTGTTACAGGTGTGATTTGCTACTTTTTCTCTGCGCAGAAGCCCTTTTTGCTTTGGAAATTACAAACTAAGTTACTTTAATAGTTATCAAATAAAAAGATGGGAAACTTTTTGTTGAGCTAAGTTACTTTAATAGACAAGTTCAGGACTGGTGGTACACAGTACTTTTTGCTTTGTGTCATGTCAAATTAATTTGTATTAAAACCTTTTGTTGACTGAGGGAGTCAGTTTAAATGGAGAAAACATTTGAAAAGTCATTGCTTACGTTAACATACATGAACTTCAAGAAATATTTACTTTTTTAAGAGAGCGGGTGTCGAACACTCTCTACGAGCTGAATTCGGATCCAGTGAAGTAACTCAATTTTTAGGTTTTAAATTAGGACACCAAAAGTTACACATAATTTGCTATTATTTTGTTTGAAGCTTTTGTGGATTTCAGATAAATTGACAAGTTCGTCAGCTAACTTGTACTACATGGAGTTTAAGTTTCAATCAAGAAAAGTACAGCCGTGCAGTACAAACCATTACTTGGTACCACAACAATTCCACAATATAAAACCCTACATTTTTGTGTTAGTGGAATACCAGGACAAAAAAGGATTGAATAGCAAAAATGAGCACCTGAAAAGGCCTTTGTGACCACAGTCTGGAATTGGGCACAGTGACAGGCTGATCGATGACAATTGTCAAAATAAATTGGTTAATCATGTATATCCCTTCTTGTTTTCCATGCTACATGAAAAAATAATGCTTATTATAGAATAGGATCAATGCCTATCTTGATAAAAAAAAAACATATATATTTCTCATGCAATATTAAGAGTACATCTTGATTCTAAAGTTGAGTGTCATCGTTAAATTTGTGGATGATATTTTAAAAGATGCTTTAACCATTTTGACTAGAGACAAAATATGTTACTGGACAAAGTTAAATAGTGATATTAAACATAATTTTTTGACATATTTGACTAGCATTATTATATAAAGTTAGGTCAGAAATGGATACAATTCGTTGGGTTTAATTTATATACAACTTTGTAATTTTGTCATGAAATTTATGAGATGCAATAAAAAAAACATTTTCATTTTATTGGTTTTCTTTCACTCTCCCTCTACTTTCACTCTTTTCTTTCAGTGATATAATATCCTTTAACACCAAATAGATCTATCTACCTATAAAAACATGTCATAAATAAATACAAATATATAACAACATAAAATAACTACATTAACTCAGTTAATTAAATACCGAAATATATACATATATCAAAATATTAGTATATTCATGCCCTGAAATAATTAGCAGAGTTTTAAAAAAAAAATCAGATAGTTGAGTTGCTAACACAAATCAGTTAACTTCTACCTAACTCAACTCCTTGATTCATAATCTGGTGCAGATCATATGTACGCGTAGCACAGGCAGAAATAATTTGAAGCTCATAGGAGTAAGTCCGATGGGCATCGGACCTACTTTTAGGTTCAATTGACTCTATAACCGTACGATTAGTATTAAATCTGTGTACACGGAAATTGATACATATTCGCACGTATTTTGATGCATAGTGCATGAATCTTGATGCTGATCGGATGGTCATTCACCCATCGAACCAAAGTAGGTCCGATGGGCATCGGACCTACTCTGAATTCCGCAAGAATATTGACGAGAAAAAGAAAAACAATGGTAGATTGGCTGAGAATTATACACGCATTGGCTCTCTTTTTATTTTGGCATTTACACAGTGGCTCACTTGGCACTGCTGTGACCCAGTCATGACGACACCGCTCCCCGCCCGAGGTACGTTCCTCCGCGGCGTGAATCACCTCCTAACCGAAACACCTATAACCACCACCTCGCACTCTCACCGCCGGCGAGTCACCGTCACCTGTTCGGTCATCCCACCCTCTCAATGCGGTCGAACCACCAGGCGCACCGCCTCCATTTCAACTTTCCTTTTCTTGATCGCCTCCGCTTCTCATCCCAACCGTACACTCTCTTTCTTTTTCCTCCGGTTCATTTTTTGAAATTATTTATAAATACCTGCTGATATATATTACACTGAAAATTGAATTTCCTAAGATAACTATATGCATAGGTGCCAAATTTTCCTATTGAGCTGAGCTTAGCCACTTTGGTTGTGCGTCTCTGGTCTGTATATCACCACCTGGGTATTCTCAAGTCTGTATGATCTAAGTGAATGGCATGAATGATCTCCTCATCTGGTATCCAGCTTTGTGCTTCCTCTCCAATGCCACCTCTTGCCCTCTTGTTCCCTGTCCAGTATACAACAAGAGAAATTATCAGTAATATAATGTTTTTAGTGGTTTTAGGAAATGAATTCTGAAAACACAGTTCATTTCTGTGTTTCCATATAATCCAGCACACAGAACTAAAAACTAATAAAAAGGCTGTTCTCTTTTTGGTAGATAGGGTACAAGCAAATTAAAAGTATCATTGATTAACTGCCATTCATGAAAATAGTTCTGACTTTGACCGATCCAAAACCAAATCTGTCTTGTAAAAGAGCAATTTAAAAAGAGATGATCTACTGTCTCTTCATTTGGACAAAATTGGCATTTTGTATTTCCTTTCCACCTTTTTTGGCTAAGTTATCCTTAGTGAGAATCCTATTTTTATAAGTAAGCACATGAAATTTTTTATTTTTGGTGGTAGAGGTAACTCCCACCATATCATTTGGTTTATAAGGTAAAATGCCTCTAAAATTCAACATTTTATAGGTGGACTGTACTGTATATCTTCTAGATGTCTCCCATCTCCATGATAGTTTATCATTTACATGAGTAAAAGAAATCAATTGTAAAAAGTAAATTGGTCCAGTCCTCAAGCCAACATCCTGTAATAGTTCTTCTAAAGGTAATAACTTGCCCTTGTGTATGTATTACTTATGTGAGAGAAACATCCTTGTTATTGTGAAAATTGAATGAATCCCTTTCGCTGCTGCATCTCTAAGCACCTCTAATTCAGATAATGTAGTCGAATTACACCTAAAGCATATCTAAGCTATACCAATTCTTTCTCATGTTTAAATTAATAATTGTACAGGTGCCGATGCCGCTAACCCTCTGGACAAATACGTCAAAAGGTTTCTCCTTTCCCCAAAAACTTTCCCTTGACCTCTATTTTTTTCTTCTTTGGCTGGTTTAGTTTTGCTCACTGAAATCTTAATTAGTTGCAAATGAAACAACTATTAGGAAAAAGTTGGAACCACTGGAAGCTTACGTTCCTGCTGTAATCTTATCTCAAGACCAGTTCAAGGATTTAGGTGATCATCTCCAGTCAATTAAATTTCAAACCATATCAAATGTTCATATATTTCAGATTTTCATGACACATGAGATTTAATGTTAAATTTTGTCAGAGAAATCACTGGAGTACGAGCAGCCAAGATATGATCAGAGCAGAAGTTTACTTCGCTCCGGTCCAGCAGCATCTCTGCGTGTAAATATCCGAGCTGTAAGTTGAAGTTTACTTTTAAATTTCTACTTTAATATTTGTTTGTGTTTTCGTTCCTCGGTTGGAGTTGGGCTGTTGGGGGCATAGTATTCTGCCTGAAATTGTCTGTGATTTCAGGTAGCACAATATGCAAATGATTGTGGTAAAGGGAAGGTTGCTTCAGATGCTGTCGACCAATGTCTAAGGTAACCTACGCTGTGCCCTTATGATTAGCGACTGTCACAAACTGAGCTTGCTCTTTTTATATTACAGCTAATTCTGAAATTGTATTACTCATAGAGCATTGGAGGACCTTGATTCACTATTGCTACGTGCATCGAGGAAAGATCAAGGAGCATCAGTCGAATCCATGAAGGGGAAAATTACTGTAGCAATTGAAGCATTAGACAAGTATAGCAGATAAAATAATTTCTATTTTTCTGAAATAGCATAGGGCCTCTTTTGTGGCATCTCTGCCGACAGTGCTCAGTACTGTGATCTCATTGGCACTGAAGTGAAAAATTAGAAATCTAATTATAACTGTTCCTTTCCGTTTAAATTTTCTTCTTCTAATATTTTTTATGATATTCAACCGTCTCCTGTCAAGTGATCCTTCAAATTTCAAGCAATTGAAACTTCAACGAGTGACCTTATTTATTCTCTTGCAGCCTTCTAGAAACAGTACCATCAGCAGCCATGGATAAAGGCAAGGCAATTGCTGAAGCCTATAGGACCCCAAGTAATGACGAAGAAACTAGTATGCTTGAACAGACTGATCCAGAGATGAGAAGATTGAAGGCCATTCTTTGACAGCATAGGATTGCTGATGTATTTTTAGTATTATTTTTTTTTAAGGAAGTAAGCCGCAGCCTACTTTAAAGTTCCATTAAACAAATTTATGAACCAACGTTATAATTGAGCTGTTCAGTGAGTATAGTTTTACTACTAATACATCAGCAAAGTTGTATATCTATTAATGTTGTTTTCTTTTCTTTTTAAATTCTGGATGGCGTCCAAATAGTAGAGTTGGATGTAATACTGACTTTTTATAGAGAAATTCTTCAGACATAATCAGGCCTGTTTGATTCCCCTTCGCAACCTTCCAAGTTCCAATAATAGAAAGGAAAAAAAGGGTTAGGTTTTTATATATCCTTACAAACTTCTCTAATTTTCTATTTACCCCTAAACACTTAAATATATCTAATTTGTCTCTGAACTCTTCTTCCTTTTTACCCACTACATAATAATTCTAAATTAACTATAATTATATTTCTTTTTAAAATAATAAAAGACAAAAATATCCTTTATTTGGTGCAGTATACTCTAGATTCCCTTTTAATTTTTTAGTCTCAGTTCATTAAGAGAAGCGTGGTTTTTCCCGAACCAGGTGAACTCAGCAACAGGGTTAATCTAACAATTAAGCATGTATAACAATAAAGTAGATAAAGGTTAGTTTATTAGTAATTTAGCTATTTTAGTGCCCAGACGATATTTGCTCAAAAACAAGAAATATTTTAACTGCAGCTTCTTGACTAAATTAAGGTTTATCGTTTATTTATGCACATATATTCCAAGACCATTATTCTCATGTTTAGTTTTTGTTCTTGCTGTTTTAAAATCTCTTCTGTAGAAACAATAGGGTCTTATCAAATTGAATCCAAATTTTTAGTTGATGCATAGAAGCTGTGAATCAGGCCTCAGATCTTCGTTGAGAAAGAGAGAGAAGAGATAAGTACAATCTAAACAAAGGTTGAGAAAGAAGAAGGGTACAATGGGAAAAGAAAAATTATGACAATAGGTAATTAAGTCTATGAGTAAATAAAAACGTATAAACAAAGTTAAGGGATTTATTAGATATAATAAAGACTTTTAAGAGTAAATAGAAAACTGAGAAAGTTTTCAAGGGTAAATAAGAAATTAACCCAAAAACGGATGTCTATATATATAAATATATGATGTATATTATTTCTTTTTTGCTGTTGGAAGGCTTAGAGCATCTACATCAATCCCTGATACTACTAGAGTTTCTAACTGATGTGGCAGTTTCTAATTCAGTTTCAAGGATGTGGGAGAGTTTATTATTTAGAAACTATGCAGTAAAGTTTCTTATTAAGAAACTGTTTATAAACTTCATACTGACCAAATAATTAGCTCAAATTATTTCTGCTTTTTAATTTGTTGCTGACATGGCTTAGTAGAAACTCTAAAATTAATTTCATGATGTGAGAGTTTGAAATTTTAAAGACCTTAATTTCTAAAAAGAAGTTAACAGTTATTTAGAAACTCATTTGAGTTGCTGGCTCTGATATTATGAGAGTTTCTAATCTGATGTGGCAATTTCTAATTCAGTTTCAAGGATGTGGGAGAGTTTCTTATTTAGAAACTATGCAGAATTTTTTTTTTATTAAGAAACTGTTTATAAACTTTACGCTGGCCAAATAATTGACTCAAATTATTTCTCATTTTTAATTTATTGTTAACGTGGCTTAATAGAAACTCTAAAATTAATTTCAGAGATGTGAGAGTTAGAAATTTTAGAGACCTTAATTTCTAAAAAATAATTAACAGTTATTTAGAAACTCATTTGAATTGCTAGAATGTAGATACTCTTAGCACATGTACTTTTTAAGTTGTGAGCGGTAGAAAACAGCGTAAAGATTTCAGCTAAACAAATCTGAGAAATATTTCCGCTGTTTTCTGCCGCTCACAACTATTAAAATTTAAAATTGTTTGTTGCCGCTAGTGCAGCAGATTTTCTTGTATAGACTTGATAGTATGGCAAAGTAAAAAACTTCCATCTACCTAAGAATTCTATGGTGCAGCATTGAATAACTATAGCACAGGAATGACGAATTTTTTTTTTTTTTATTTCAAAAGGTATGCTAACAGGAGAGAACGAGTACTGCACGAAAGAATGGGTCCGGATCTCCTAAAGTAACCCAATTTTTGGGTTTTGGGTCCGGATCCCTCAAGTAACCCAATTTTTGGGTTTTAAATCGGGATCACCTCGGGATTCAAATTTGTCACTCAAAATGTGTGCGCTACACTTCGGAATGAATTGTCACGGATTCAAATCGGACAGTCCAATCTACAACTCAAAAATTGAGTTACTTCACTGGATCTGAATTCCGAAAGAATACCATCACCTTAAACAAGAAATATGCCATACGTCATTTTCCCCAATAAGTGAATTCATGCATATATTAAGAGAACTAACATACAAACCACACTATGGTTCAAATAATATTAATATCAGTCCGCAATTCTCAGAGAGTACGCATTAAGCTCTACTACAAATGCAACTAACACACTACAACAGTGCAGATTCTACGAGCACAATCCCACCATGGACTCTGTGATTTATTATGTACAAACAAGAGCCACCGACGGGTCCTTTTTTTACTTCAAGCTTTAATACATAAATACTACTACAAGAAAAAATACATTGCCATGAAACACTACACACAACCACCACCCAGTTGCATTAGGTCCCTCCAGGGCTTCCACTCTGGATGCGTTTAAGGCTTGGACAAGCAGCACGCAACCTTTCAAAATCTTCCGAGTTCATCTGCCAGAAGGTCCAAAATGACAAACAGTGAGTTTGTATCGGAACGATGTCAATAAAAATAATGGAAAATGTGTGGTTCAACAAAAGTTGCAAAAAGAGAGGTTTATTTTATTTAACATAAACAAACGACCATGAATGCGAAGCAATCCAACCTTGTTGCAGGAGTGGATATTAAGGCTTTCCAACATGCTACAATGTAATATCGCACCCTCTAATTCATCTACTGCCAACATTGTGCAGGCCTAAATTTAATATACAAAGAACAAACAGTTACAACTTGCTTCCATCACAGTGGAGAATGGTATGGATGTGTTTACCCAATAAATAAAGAAGTGCAATTTCAAAGATATCAGGAAATACCGGCAGCTGAAGGTTCGTCAGTCTTGGGCAATCGAGCTTCAAAAACTCCAGAGAAGTGCAATTGCTATGGAAAAACGGAAGGAAAAAATAAAAGAGGAGAAAAACCAGAACAAAATTAGTATAATACTACATGCACACACAATCAAATAGCAGAACAAATAGACTAGCAAAAGAAATCACCTCAAGTTTAGAATAGAAAGATTGGAGCAGGTGAGACTGACTTCCTTGAGATTTGTCGATAAATTAAGATTGATCTTCGACAAGTGCAAACAATTTGCTCCAGAGGGGATGACAACCTTCCTAATGTTGGGACAACCGGTGCAGTTGAGCACCTCCAGTAGACGTTCAGGCTTCCAACTTATCATGTCAGCATCTACAATTGCAGAATCGGAGGGGCAACTATCATCAAGCAATGTTGCATCAGGCAAAAAACAAACCAACTCGTGCAGGTTAGTGCAGCCGTTGAGGTTCACATTCACCAGGTTTGTGCAGCTGGCAAGGAGCTCGGTAATTGCACTTTGGCCGATGGATGAATAGGAGAGATCTAGCTCTAGAAGGGACGGTAAAGCACCTAGTTTGTAAAGTGCATCCAGAGAGGAGTCGGTCAGGTACTTGCATGCAGAGAGCTTCAGCACCTGATCAACAAGGAATACAAAAAAAAAATGTAAAAATTTAAAGAAATTGTTGAAATGAGATTTATAATTTTAAATTGCATCCCAAACCTATAAATCATAGACGTGGATAAAGAAAGATGACGAGGAAAACAGTTGTAAGTAGCAAGTAGCAACGTACCTTCAGCTGGGAACAGCTATCAAAAACAGGTTGGAGATTGATCAAAAAAGTGTAGGAAAGATCAAGTAGAGTGAGACGACCAAGGCAACTAAGGGAATACAGTCCATCATCCCCTATGGAAAGGCACGACGAAAGGGTAAGCTGCTCGATCAGAGGGCAGAGAACAACTGTACCAGACAATGACTCATCCACAAATTGCCTGTTTGAACAAAGAATTTATAAAACCAAATTAACAAGTAACATAAAAAATTAAAATTAAAAAACTACATCAAAGTTCAGTTTGTCAAGAGAGAGAAACCTGCAGAAGGAGGCATCTAAGGAAAGTAGGCGGGGGCACTTGATTAAAGCCTTAGAAAGCACACCACATCCCTTCAGCTCGAGTGACGTCATTATAGGGGCCTCGATATGCACAATGCTCAACTTTGGACAGATTCCAAGATTAAGAGACTCAAGACCAACCTACATAAAACAAACCTATATCAGAACCATCCACACAAATATGATTGAAAAGCAATAGTGTACAAATATTAACAAATATAACTCACTGGTGAGAAGTTCGCCACTTCAAGATGATCACAGCCATCTAGATTCACCTTTTTAAGACTGGGGCATGACAATTTGAGTGAAGTCATCGTTCTGCAACCAGCAAGTGACAGATTAACCAAAGAGCAGCTCCTTATTTCCACCATACTCAAACTCTGAAAATCATATAAAAATATCATATTAAGCTTATACATTAGAAAGAAATCTTAGATAAAGAACAAATATACAGCTTATACTAATCTAAGAGAAATTGTATACCTCACAATTGTCAAGAACCAATGATCGCAGCATAGGGCAACCACCACCTTCACTGAAAACGTCACAGATTGAGTTTGTCAAAGACTCACAGTCGCTGAGATCTACATCAACCAAACTGTAGCATTGTAATGATAAATTAACCAAGCTCTCTTGCTTTTGAAGCACCAATTTCTGTAAGAAGAGAATTTTACACGTTATATTTCAACACAATCCTTTATTAAGAAAAAATAATATGTGTCACAATATAAAAGAACTATGTAGCTGACCTGAAGAGAATTGGATATTATGTTGATGCGCTGGAGCGCAGAACATCTCGAGACCTTTATGTACTGAAGTACAGGACTCCGCAGATTCAACTCAACGAACCTAACAAATTCAGGAGAAGAAGTACAAAATGAATTGATAACCTCTACAGACTACTGTTTGTTTTCCTAATTTAAAAAAAAAAAAACAGATGAGAAGCCGTACCTGCGAAGGTGCACAAGGCTTATTTTGCAAAGATGGGGAAGGTCCAATGACACAGATGTTAGCAAGCTGCAGTTGTCAAGCTGCAATGCCTAAAATGAGCACAGAAACAGTGTTAGAATGCAGAGGAATAAGGACTATAGGAGAGAGGAGAGTGATGCTTACCTCTAGCAAACGGCTTTGAGCTATTGCAGCCATTGAAGCGGAAGTGATACCTTCGCAACTGTGAAGCTTCAAATCCACCAACATTGAGAGCTTGACAGACTTCAAAATTAATAATGCAAATGTCAGTTCAAATTCCACTGATTGAAGAGAAGGAACAGCAAGAAACAGGCAAATCCTGGAGTTCAATGTTGTTGAATCATAATTTGAATTGTGAAACGTTGTTATTGTATCGTATCATGAATCGTCTGTCGATCAAGTCGTTAAAATATGCTAAAAAAAGTCTTGAAATGAGCTTGAACAACCAGTTACGACATATAGAAAAACATTTATCATGTATTTTAGTACATTGCGTTCTACTTGACCATAAGATAAGTTCAACATCTATCAAAGAACATTCATCATTCAAAATGATACATAATATTTATTACTTAAACTACCAACAACTTAAAATATTATTCATAATCATAGAAATAATATGCTTAAATCATAATTCCTAAGTTCATAAATTATTACACTAGTGATTGCATATAGATTGATTGACAGATGTCCGTAGGAATTTTAGAGTAATTACAGAATTTGACCTGTTATAACCATATTGTTCGAATTGTACAATTTGTATTGTGCATCAATGTTGTAAATAACGGTATGCACTCGTCGGACGGACAGGGTACCGCCAAGCGATTAATCGGGAATAATCGGGAAAAATCGGCCAATTATTCGGGAAAATCTATGACGGTTTGGTCACCGCCAACGACTAAACAACCTAAACGGCCATTTTTTACAACACTGTTGTGCATTGTATCGTTTGGAAGAATAGGAACAATACACATGATTTACTTCTCCCCCGATACAGATGGCTGATTCATATCTATGAGATTCAGTATAATATCGTACGATTCATATCATAAATCAGAAATAGTATGATACTAACTTCAGAACTGGATTCTTCTACCAGCGTGGCCGTCCTGTTTCTTCTATTTACCAGTCATTTTGTCACCTAATTTTGTATTTCTATCTTTATGTTTGCTGAAAAATGAAGTTATAATCTATTGAAATTATCAGGGACTAATCAAAATGTAGTGTTGGAATGGTATGAAAGGGGAACCATACCTCAAAGGAAATGTTGGGGCAGTTGGAGGCATCAAGCGAGGAAAGGGAGGTGCAGGCTTGAGAGATTTCACGCAGGGTCTCGTCAGTCACACAGGAGCAGAATGAAGTATCAAGAGACAACAATTTAGGGCATGCCACAGCAGCAGCTCTTATTGCAGCATCTGATAACTTGTGGCAAGAAGATAGGTCCAGCTCCCTTAGCTGTGGACTGTGCAGTGTAACATGAGTCATGCTCGACCTTTTCATTGACAGCTTGAGCAGCTGCGGGCACCTGTCAAGAAAGTCAAGCTTGTTAGCAGTTATATTCTCTATTTATCTGATTACTTTTGTTGATAACAACTAAAATTGGGATGTCTCTCAAAAAGGTTGGTTCAGACTAAGAAGCATAATCATAACAAAGCAACAAATTTAAGCAAAAACGGTGGACAGTTATCTTAAGTTTATTTTCTAATTTACCAACATACAGACAAGTACAACAACATCCAATCAAAATAAGAGCATAATATGACCAACATAGAGAAGTTTCACCGTTTGGCGCGAAACTCATCACTTAAAAATTCAGCCATTTAATTCCACCAACACTACCTTTCCAACATACAGATTCAAACAAAGCTCCAAACACCCAGTCCCGCCTTAACACCATTTTTTTTCTTAATCACTGACACAAACAATGAAAAAGAGAACTTAAAAGCCAACCTCACAGCTATGCGATGAGAACGGCACTTGACTATGTGAAGGTTGCATAGCCGATCATGTTGTATGGTTGCCTCATTGATACCGCCACCCAAAGCAGAGTCGCATATGCTCAAGTTCATCAGAGCAGGCAACTCCGACAGGTCCTGGAAGAATGCATCACTTAGATGTCCCTTTCCCAGTGTCAACGTCTCCAGTCGACTGAAATATAAGTTTTAAAAAAAAATTCATGATATTTTTATTTTTTTTCCTGAAGGAATAACCAGCCAAACAGTGACATTTAAAATGGAGATGAGAGACAAGAATTAAGAAAAACACTAAAAGAGAAACCTCAAATATCGAGCTGCTTCCATAAAAAGTACATCTGCTCGTGGGACACCAGACAAATTTAGTTCCTTCACATTCTGGTATCGGTTGCATAGGGAGACGACTGCAATTAAAGAAAGCCTTAAGTCAGCTAATTAAGACAAAAAAATAGCATATCCAAATTGATTCCACAGAAATAGGCGCATACAGTTCTCCAGAGAAATTGGGATGTTATCAAACTTGAGAGACCTCCAGAAATCCTCATGTGAACTAGCCACGTGCCACTGTTTGCATGCTGCACCTGCTCGACATAAATCCTTCTGCCCCAGGAAAGAAAATATCTGCAAAACAATCAATTTACCATTGTAAGATCCTTGAGCATGTAAACTAATCCATAATTAAAAGTGCCACACATTGGCATCAAATACTTATAAACAAAACTTGAGGGCAGGGCATACCAAGTACAAAAGATCATCAGTGAGGTCCATCCTCAGCTCAGGTAGGGGTTGTTCAGCATTTCCCTCATTAAGGTTCTCAGCTTGAGCAACCTTCTCGCCAGTTAGATCTTGAGAGTTTGTGTCAATACCACCCTCCCCAGCTTCATCTTGCCTTTCAACAATATCATCACAGAAACCGATCATGTAGTCCATCTCAGTGTCCGACGAGAACTGGAAGTTGCTAGATGGAGTGCCAGCATATTGACTTGACCTAGATACAAACAAAGAAATCATTAGCACAAAAAAGCTAAAATTATCGATTTCACTATGGATTATGTTGGAACAATAGAACTTTTTTAGAAAATTTATTCCCAGAAAACCTCACATCTCCTTATTCGGCACTGCAATTAATGAGTTAAGTATTTAAAGTTCTATGATTTAATGATTTAGGTACTTGACTAGTCCGGCTTAAATGCAACCTTCACTACGTTCTTCAACATATCATTTTTTCCCACAAAAGTAGACGAGCAATAAACGACCGAACCAAAAATGAGAAGGCCAAGACGAAATGTTCCTCGATAATTAAATATTGGAATGGACATATGGGCACCCGACTCATAAGTGTGTCAAATATTGAATAGACCTGTGCCCGTAGAAAAATTCCGCAAAAAAAAAGGTTCACAAAAGGAAAACATAGTAACCAAGAATTCAGTCTCTCGGACAAAAACCCTTATTCAACAATCCAAAAATTTAGAGACATGCAACTTACTCCCCAGAATCAAAAACCCTGGCTCGCTTATGCTGTGATTCCCTCGATGTCTCCGCCGGCTCTTCCGTCTCGTCCCAATCCCTCACGCATATGACTGACACGTGGGGCCTCTCAGGAGGCTCCCGTTGCCATTCTCCCACCCAAAGCGACAGGTCTGGTTCATCGCTCTCCGCCTCTTCTTCTTCCGCCTCCATATCTTCTTCGTCCTCCAAATCCATCGCCAAAGCCTTCATCCTTCCATCCGCCATCAGATCCGCTGAGAGTAGTAAAATAACCGGAACCTGAACCCGGATCCGCTTAGATCTGGTAAGGGGATCTCCAAAACCCTAATCAGAAGACCTCCTAATTATCTTGGAGTGAGAAATTAGGGTTTCAAAGGGTGTTGAGGAGAAATTGAATCGCCAATCAAGAGGAATCGACGGGGATTACGTAGATCTGAACGGAGAGAAGATATTTCGGCGGCTCCTCTTTTTCTTTGGCGTTCCTGTTCTCTCGCGTTTTGGTCGAGAGGAGGGGGAGGGGAGACAGGAATTGGGGTCACGAGAGGAGTGACTGTATAATGGACGGGCTCTGTTCGGACAAGAATGATACCAGATTTTCTGTGGCGAATGACAAAGAAAATATTGAGAGACGATTTCACTGAAATGGTCCCCACAAAATTAGTACGCGACTAGCCGACTTTCGCGAGTTTGATAATTAAATTTTGTGGGTGAATTCGAATCTTCGAATAAGATCGAAAGATCTGATAATAATTATTTTTGAGTGCTGTGCATAGCACGGATGGCTAGTGTACTACGGCTCAATATGGTACTTTTTAAAATCCTAACGGTCGATCCGACCGTTCAATGTGATAACCATATGAATATGTACTTGCAAACTAAATTTTATATTTTTTCGAATTTTTTTACTATTTTTTCAGATAGGTAGAATTTTGATGGTCCAGAATTTTCAAAAAACACTGATTTTTCTACCTATCTAAAAAAATAGTAAAAAAATTCGAAAAAATATAAAATTTAGTTTGCAAGTACATATTCATATGGATATCACATTGAACGGTCGGATCGACCGTTAGGATTTTAAAAAGTACCATATTGAGCCGTAGTACACTAGCCATTGGTGCTATGCATAGCACCATAGCCTCACTCATTATTTTTTGCATTTTCTTATAATTTATATCACTCGATCTTATACAAAATCTAAAAAGTATATTTTGTTAGGGAAGAAGATCGAGTATGTAATTTATATTTGTAACTGAAGCCGATTTAAAAAATATATATATTGAACTCACAAATATTGTCAGTAACTTGCTACACGAGATGTAATTATTTATCAGCTACAGAGGTGTGTATATTTGGTTGAGACGGGAATATCTCATTTAAGATGTCAAAATGGGGAATAGTTAGGCGGACTTAAAATAGCGTAAGTCTAATTTTAGACCCGCATAACTGAAGGCACATTTAGAGGTACGTTTGGATGCAATTTCGGAAATAGCAAGAATAGCGTTAATTCTAGGAATAGCGCTAACTTATCGTTTGGATGGGTTAGTAAGAATAGCGCTAACTTAAGAAATAGCTCTGTTTTTAGAGTAATTCAAACGTAGAATAGCGGAGAAAAATAGTTACTAATCCAAAAACAGTACTAACCCCATGTTATTTTTGACGATCCAAAAGTAACTTAATTTTATTTTGCTTATGAGGTCCGCTTGACTATCTTTTTTTTTGTTCTTTCTTTCTCTCTTGTTTAATAGGTTATTTATACTGTACTTTTTAGTTCACCTCAAATTTGATAGTTATTCTATTGTAACTTGTTTATGCAAGATAAAAGTTTACGATAAAAAAAAATCAGAATAAAAGACCTAACTAATTTATTATCGGTGCCAATTTAGGCCAAAATTTTATTAATGTTCAACATTAAATAAAAATTAATAGAAATGTTCACGATTTTTAAAGAATAATAAAAAAAGCTCAGGCCGTCGAGAATTTCGACGGTCCACTTCTTTTCTAGACTGCTAGGATTCTCGACAGTTGAATTGAATATTCGGTCTGAATTGAGCTTCTACAAATCAAACAACAACAAAAAAACAAAACAACTGGGAAACAGCTGCCTTTCGATTTTCATTTTAAAATCTGGAGCTAAAAATGAAATACTAAAGTACTTTCGATTTTTAATTATAGCTTAATTAGAATTAATAATCATGGTTGTACACTTGTGGTAGTAATTAATAAATCATAATATATTTAATTATGGCTAAATTTGTTTATCACCAAATTCAGATATTAATTTTTATTTGCAGTTCTTTTGGATGTACATGAATTATTTTTGTATGTTTTCATTTATGGACACATTGTTTATATTTTTAATATCTACAGGGAGACATGTTATAACTTATAACATAGCTACCCTAATTGTGATGTTCTAGCTAATCTAATTATGGTGTTCTGCAATAATCAAATTATATTTTAACAGTGTTGCACCTAATTATGATGTATACTATTTTTTTATTTATTGTTTGTGTGTTTTCTAATTATGTAGCGCTATTATTAATTAGGTTATTCTATTTAAAATGTATTCTAATTAGGTATGTATGCAAAAGGAGGCCAGAAAAAATTAAGTCAACTTACCATGAATTAACCTTAAATCTCAACCAAACAAAAAAAGTTTTAAGTTATTAATTAACTTTAGACCTCAAACAAATATAAATAATTTAAAATGACCTAAGTTGGAATAACTAATTTTAGATCTCGTTCAAAAAAATGACCTAAGTTGGAATAACTAATTTTAGATCTCGTTCAAAAAAATGACCTAAGTTGGAATAACTAATTTAAAAAATAACGCTATGGATTTTATATATTGCTCCGCATACTAATATAGAGAACTAGCTGGTGTTCTTAAGCACTTAAGCTCACGAGAGAAACTCAACTCAGAACCTATGAGATTGGCTTTGAACAACGAGCTCAAATAGTTAAAATCGATCTATTTCAAATTTATATGTTTTCGATTTAATTTATATAAAGTGAAGAAGTCAGAAAAAAAAATTTATAAGTTAATTTTCATGCACTTATTTTTAATCTTTTTTGACACTTAATTTTAGACTAAATTAATTCATAAATTTATATAAAATGAAGATGTCAGAAAAATAAAATTTATGAGTTAATTTTAATGCACTTATTTTTCATTTTTTTAATACTTGATTTTAGATTAAATTAATTCATAAATTTATAAATACTATATATAAATACATTCTTGCGAAGTAGATCAATTTAGTCAGTTTGAATTCACCGTACAAAGTCTCTTGATAAGCTTAAGAACACATTGGTTCTACTCTACACTACTAATATCAATACATTAGTATATACATTAGATGAAGCTATGGTACTTTGCATAGCCTGTATTGGTCTGCGCTATGGATTCAAATCTTCGATTTGAAAGTTCTAACGATCGATCCGAATCATTCGGTATGGTCTTCATATGAATATACTTGTAAACTAGATTATACATTTATTAGAAGCTTTTTACTAATTTTTTAAATAGGTAGAAAATGACTTGATCTGAAAATTATGGTTCTCATTTGATGCTTGAACAAAGCTGGTTCATATGATTATATTATGGTTCTCATCTGAAAATTATGGTTCTCATTTGATGCAGCAGATGCTTGAACAAAGCTGGTTCTCATTTGATTATATTATGAATTTATGATTGAAGTTACCAATAGAGATTTTGCATGATGAATTCCTTCTAAAGGGATACATGACAAGTTTTTCTTTTTTTAGTTATTTTTTTTTTCTTATCTTTTTTTTTTCTCTTCATGTTTTCAGCTTAGACCAATAGCTCAACTGTTTTGGACATTTTTCTTTGTGTTTTTCAACTTAGTTACAAATTCTTTGTAACTTCAATCATAATATAATCAAATGAAGGTTTGACCTTCATTTTTTTCTCAAACAAAAAATTCATTAATTGTACCGCCAGTACCGGACTTCGAACTTAAAACCCGAAGACCGTCAAAACTGTAAAAGTCAAATCAATTCTCAAATTATCCTTCACAATTTATATAATTTAATTAGTCAGTTTAGTATTAGTAGAGATATTTCAAGATATAAAATTCTATGCGCGTAAAAGCCATTAAAATAAACACAAACCGCACTATAAATACATTATAATTTTCCTCATAAATGACTATTATTTGATAATGTATCGAAAATTATTAGTCTCAGACGGTTAAAAGTAGAAAGCAGACACAACTCTCTGATCTTTTGCAACATATTAATTATACCTACAGTATTAGACTTCAAATTTAAAATACATTTTCACTCTGAAATTAATAACATTTTCACTTGCAACAGAAATTGATAATTTTGACTATTCGAGAGAGCATGCCGTATAAAATAAATATTTGAAAACAATTTTGTAATAGTGAATATGCATTACAAAGTGACAAAGACATGCAATTCTATGGCAAAAATTAATTGAGAAGCCTCGGCGTGTTTATGCGTGAAAAAGTGGTTTCAAAAAAAAGAAGGAAAGCATCAATGGTTGGACATAGGGGTGTCAATAGCATCCTTTCATCCGTTTATCTGTTTATGTGACTAAATTGCAATACATAGGCCAATTGAGTTGTTCTTTTCAGATTGGTAATGGTCAAACCGTTAAGTTTTGGACCGACACATGGCATTCAAAGTGCCCTCTTTCAATAGCATACCCTCACCTTTTTCAGCTATGTTATACACCTTTTGTCTGTGTACAGGAGGTTATTGAGTCTCGCGGGACCGTGTTGCGATTTCGTAGGAACCTACATGGCATTCTTCTCTCTGATTGGCATGCCCTTATGGCCATAATTAACTATTGTTTGTTAAATAATACTCCTGATTGCTCAATTTGGAAATGGAATTCTAAACTTCAATTTACTACTTCTTTGTACATATTCCTCTCATTTAGAGGTGTTCAACCTTCATTTAATACTATGTGGTGGCATATTACTGTGCCTTTAAAAATAAAGATTTTCACGTGGCTGTTGTTTCAAAATAAAATCCTTACAAATGATGTGTTGTCAAAAAACGATGGCAAGGCGATATACACTCTCTTTTGTAATCGTGAGGTGGAATCTGCCTTGCACCTCTTTCTTAAATGCCCTTACATTGCTAATATTTGGTTCTGGATGGGCCAATTTCATAACTTTTATGGTGATTGGACTTCTTTAGAAAATATCCAAGAGTTAGCTCAGTCTTTGCCTCTCAGACAACGAGATGCTATGTTAATGGCTTTAAGTACTATATGCTGGGTATTTGGAAAACCAAGAATTCAATATGTTTTGACCATAAACCTGTTCCTACAGTCCGATCCATGCTTTTACTAATTTGTTCCTTGTTGGATTATTGGTCAGGTACTAAAAAGGGATTGTGCAATTTGTTCATTCCTGGACCCCTGAGGATTTCGATATGGTGCCTCTTCAGTCCCTCTCTCCTTTGCCTGCTATTGAAAGGGCATTTAGTCCCTCCTTACCACTGGTTCCAGTGATGCTTGCCACCTGATCGCTGCACTTGCATTCATACCCCTAATCATGCCTTTCTACCTTGCCTTGTTGGGTGTTTGGCTATTCATTCAAGTTTGGCTATATACTATAATAAAGGGGGTGTTCCCTGTTTCTGCTGGCACACTTGTTAGTGCTGTTATGATTTTTGTTTACTCCTGTGGCTTATATACTGTTCATGCCGGTTTTGTTACTTTGGCATGTTGTTTTGGCTATTTTTGGTTCTTAGGTTGGGTGTAATTGTGTTTGCTTAGGGTCGATGATGTGAAAATTCAAAGGCTGAAACCTTGATACTGCCCCTTGATGGGTCAGTCTGGGGGTTCGGTATCTAGTTCACGATGCCGGGCATGCTACTGAGACCTATACTAGCATGTGATTTTATTGGGTAGCTCTTATCTTTTTGTTTCCTTTTCTTTTGAACAATGTATGTTTGATATTAATATAATGGACGGGCTTTTATGCCTATTTTTCTAAAAAATTATTTAACCTTTTACGAATTAATATTTATTAATACGTCAGTGTACCTTATTCAATTTATTCAATTTAATTACTTTATAATGTAACGTTATTAAAAAATATTTTTTATTGTTGCATTTGATTTTATTTGACGGTATTTATCTTTATTTTTTGTAATGTGTAGATTATATTCGAGGTGAAGTCCGAAAAATTGGACAAATGCAGAATTAATTTTAAGGACCTCACCCGCTTTTTTTTTCTTCTTTGAGCAACACCACTAATGTTTGATTTCGAATCTATAACTAATTGCACTAGTCATGATATGTAACAACCTCTTTTATTTGTTTTCTCATACTATTTAAAATCCAAGGCTATAGTATTAATTATGACTATTAAAGATTCAATCGGCACAGACTTCATGCGTCGCTAATATATCTGACACATAATTAGTTTAACACTGACAACCGAAGATAATTTTTAATATCGTGTTTGGGTTAAATTGCCGTCAAATTTGATTTAAATTACTCGCCTTATACAAGGTAAAGCTTATTTTAGAGACTTGATAGCAGCTATCAGGGGTTATACAAGGTAATTTTTTTTTTTAATTTTCGCAGAAGCTGTAAAGTCATGAGGGGGAATCAAACTCTCAATCTTTGAGTACAACATCTCTAAGGTTTTTTTTCTAACTAACTGTACTATCTCTCCTTTCTCTATACAAGGTAAAGTTAAAAGACGCATTTTACCATTCAGCTTGCTTGACTTCTCATTGGTAAATTTTGACATACTGATTGTATAGGAGAGAGTAGCAGAACTTGGTTAGAGAATTTAGAAAGAGGGTGTTGAAAGCACTAATATACTATTTTTCAAATTAGTTCTATAAATGTGGAATTAGATTGTCTAGGAGGACTAATTAGAAAATTTCAACATACTAGTTTTATAACTGTACTACGAGGAGGGTTCAAATACCTTCATTCTTTTTGTCTCTACCATTCCTCCATTTCTAAAACGATAATAACTCAAAATTAAATCATAAATATCAAAATAAAACCGTTAGATATATCTATATTATTTTCTCTATGTACTCATAAAAATTATCACATTTTGATTTTGTTTTTATGTGAATCAATAAGTTGAAAAATCAACATTTAGATATTATCCACGTTAGTACGTTTTTATAAGCTTCTGATGACAACTAAAACAATGTTGAAGTGTCATAATTTCTTATACGTGCATAGATAAAATGATATAAATCATATTCAACTGTTTTATTTAACTTTTGAGTTTTAAATTTTAAGTTATTAAAGTTTTTAAAAATAAAGATACGATAAAAATACGATAAATAAAAGCATTTGAACCGTTCTCCTCTACTATTCATTTTAGCACACAGTACATTGCCATTAACTTTGGAAAGGAGCAGCCTCCTTAGTCCCTTTTACAATACACTCCTAGACTAAAATTGACTAAAATTATTAGAATCAATTACTAATGCATTAAGTTGAATTTCAAATTGTCAGAAATAACTTCCAATTTTGAATTTCCATTTGGAATATGATTTTTCCTATATGTTTACCATACACAAAAAAATATAATAAAATTTGAGGTAAATTTTTATCAATTAAATAACTTAAAATCCAGGGGGCAAAGTCAGCCAGGATCCATAGATTTCCACTAAAACTCAAAATTCAGGGGGACAGCTGCCCCTCCTGAGACTACCTGAGTCCGCCCCTAGTTGGTGACAATAGCTCTAGCTGCCAGCTTCCCATCTTCTAGCGCCCCCAACTCTCCCTCCAACATCTCCGCTACACAAAACTCTTGATAGGGAAGGGGACGCCGAGGTCGAGGCTGCGCCGGCCTCCCCCTCTCGCAACCTAGAGGAAAAGGAAAAAAAAAAGATGATGCACCCTTTCCTCTGGTCGCTGGCCAGATGATGAAGGTTGTCACTGTCTACTACCAATGGAGAGGGTTTGCTTTATTTATTTGGTCTCCAAGCACATTTCAATATGGAGATCATGTTGAGCTGTTCGGATCGGTTGTTTGGATTTTCAAAATGGAAATATTGCGTGGAGTATAAACTTGTTTTATTCCACGGCTCACCCTAGTCCAAGGCCCTCGTGCAACCAAGTCGTTTTCGGATTTTCAAAGTTCAAACAGTCGATCCAAACTGTTAGATGTTCAATCTATATTAAAATCTGCTTGGAGACCAAATTTTACATTTTTTGGAATTTTTTTACTATTTATTAAGCCACTTTGAAAATTGCTGATCCGGGTGAACAGTAAAAACAGTGCAACCAAATTCTAGACCTTGTGATCAGCAATTTTCAAAGTGGCTTAATAAATAGTAAAAAAATTCCAAAAAATGTAAAATTTGGTCTCCAAGTAGATTTTAATATAGAGATCACATTTAACGGTTTAGATCGACCGTTTGGACTTTGAAAATTCGAAAACGACTTGGTTGCACGAGGACCTTGGTGCAAACGTTTTGATATTAGCCACACACTCTCTCTCTCTCTCTCTATATATATATATATATATATTTTTAATAAATAATAGTATTAGAAAACTGATATCTAATCCGTATCCGTATTCAGAATAAAAAAATCAAATACGGATATAGTTTTACCACCGTCCGATCTGTTTTCACCCAATATCCATCTCCTATTCTCAATTTACATATACGACTTTGATAAAATATACCTAGCGGGCTTCACCGGCCCAAACCTAAAATAATACCGGGCTCTCTGGGCATTAAATGCTGGTTAGGCCCCAGATTTCGTACCCGTACAGGCGTTGCAGTATTATATAATTATGTTTAATTGAGAGTTACATAATAAGACAGAAAGGCAGAGGTAATAAATATAAAATGGCCTGTAAAAAGAGTTAGGGAGCGAGAAAAGAAAGGAACAAGAATGCACAAAAAGAACAGCCGAAAGTGAGAAAGTGGCAGCGCAAGTGTAGTGCACTCCAAGAACCCTTTATTACTCTTCTATGTTCAAACTCACAAAAATCTTTTCTTTTTACATCTTCCTTTCACTACAAAATTTTCACTTTAAGTTGTTTGAAAACGACTACAGTATTTAATGTCATCTTATTATGGAGACAACAAACAGAGACACAAGTTGTGAATCTTCGTTTTAACTTTTAAGGCTAGATAGAGAGTTGGGGGCATCAAAACTCAAAAGCAACAGTGAGAATATTTTTTAAAGAAGGGTCAACGCACAGTTGAGATGTGTTGTAAAAAACTGTAGCTTTGTTTTATTAATGCTGAAGTAATTAACAAATATTTGAGGGTGTAGTGCGTAAGATTGCATAGAATTTTTTTTATAAACCATAATTAAAAAATTGATTTTTAAAAACCAACATGATTACTTTTTTTTTTTTACAAAAACCATCAGAACTGAAATGCCATTTCGGTTCTAGGATTTTTTTTTTTTTGGGACCCGACTAGTTTCACAGCCTTTTTTTTTTTAACTAGTCGGGACCGAAATGCCATTTCGGTCGGAAAAAAAAAATTCTGATAGTTTTTGTAAAAAAAAAAAAGTAATCATGTTAGTTTCCTAAAAATCAATTTTTTAATTATGGTTTATAAAAAAAATTCGATTACATATATCCAAAACCAAAAGTGACTGAATCACTCAACACGGAATGGGCAAAAGAAAAAAAAAAAAAACAATCCCCACCGTGCCCCATTTTTTGTAAAGAAAGAAGACATAAATATTGGAATTGAAAATAATCCGAGTATGACTATAATTTTCTTACCACAATTGTTACATAAAAAAAAAATGAAAGAGAAATAATGAAGAGAACAACATCTTGACCAAGCTATCAGATTTTAGACCGTGTTCAATGCTTGATACGCAATCAAATTTATGGAGTTAATTTTGACATTACATTAAATACAAAATTTAAGTGCAAATCACCTTTTCTATGCTATACAAGTTCTCTGTCAAGAATAAGAATAAGTAAATTTGAAAAAATAAATCTCGCACAAGCCAACGGTATCCTAGGCTCCAAGCTGAATTTTTTTTATAAACCATAATTTTTTTTTTTTTACGAAACCAACATGATTACTTTTTTTTTTTTTTACAAAAACCATAAGAACCGCAATATCATTTCAGTCCGTTTTTTTATTCCGGATTGAAATGACATTTCGGTGCGGTCCCTTTTTGAATTTTCTATGGTACTGGTTTCACAAGTTTTCATATGAGTCGTCACAGAAAATCTAAAAAGGAAACCGGATGAAATGTCATTTCAGTCCGGAATAAAAAAAAACATTTTTATTTTTATGATTTTTGTAAAAAAAAAAAATAGTCATGTTAGTTTCATAAAAATATTTTTTTTTAATTATGGTTTATAAAAAAATTTCCTCCAAGCTGGTGCTAAAAAATATAATATCGTGTATTTCTGATGGCTATGTAAAAGTAGCAGACAAGATACAGAAAATGGTTTCAGAGAGGGCAGGAGACGCAGGTTACAATGTCAGTGCTTAAGAGAGGAACTGACACACCGCACCTGCTCTTTGTTCAGGTCTCATAAATAAACTAATTCAAAAGACCGCACTACTGTGGCAGCATCATCTGCTCCTCCTGACACCAAGTTCTTAACTAGCATTTGGTTATTTTGCATCTCTACCACTCTTTTTATCTTTTTTTCTTTTCTTTTTCCATTCCGGTCCCGTTTATAAGAAAAATTGCAAGTCACAGAAGCGCTTGCTTCTTAAAGTTTTTTCTTCCATACCACTGTATTTATATACAATTTTGTTAATCTGTAAAGATTAAAAAATTCATATCTAATTATACAACCAAGCGTGCTATAGGGTCATAATGTTGTATTTTGGAAAGGAAATGTAGAAATAGCAAATAGACCTTGAAAGTTTCAAAATTTTCAAGGGAAATTTATAGCATAAAAGATCATAGTACTAGCAAGAGGATAATAATAAAAACAGGAGCACTGCAAAATACAATTAAAGCTTACACGAGCACTGTTACCTTCTCCTTCAGTCCTCCCTTTCTCTCTCTCTCTCCCCTCTGTTGATATCCGCTTATTCTATTGTGTAACATATTAATATAATATTATACATCTCCATTCTGAATAGGCTCTGCATCCCTGCAGTCTTTACTCTGTCCCCCTTGACTGAATGACACTTCCTCTTAAGACAAACCAACCACACCTTAATTGCCCCCCATTCAACACTCCACTAACTTATAATAAAACAAATGTGAAGAAACCTGCAATTCTATTCAATTACAGGAGTATGCAATTGTAACATACAAGGCAGCAAGAAAAATTATAAAATGATATTTTATTTTGTAACATACCTGCAATTATGTTCTATAATATTTTATTTTGGACGAAAGTACCTCTCAAAATTATAAAATGATGTATTATTATTTTTTTCGTTTTGGACGAAAGACTAATAAAACATTTACAATCTCGGTACTTTTGTTGGCCAGGAGCAAAAATTGCACATTTGTGCACTTAGGAGCAAAAACAGGGGATATGCAAAGATGCCGATTTAAGAGCTGCTCTGTTCTTCTCTCCAGATTCTCTCATTTGCACATTTCCTCTCCTCTTTTTTGAAATACCAACACTGTTTTTAGAGAAGGCAGAGATGTACCCCTTCACCTCATCCCAATGGAAAGAGCTGGAGCAACAAGCGCTGATTTTCAAGTATTTGGCTTCTGGCCTTCCTATCCCCTCTGATCTGATCATGCCAATCAAGAAGAGCTTTCTAATGGACCTCTCCATTGGTCCCAGTGTTGCTTCTCCTGGGTTTGGCTTTCTTCCTCTGCACACTCCGAATGGTTATGGTTCACCAGGTATGAATATTTGCACTATAAAATCAAGGGAAGAACCTTAACTCTTATTTAGCAAGTCCAACTAAAATATATTTGTCATTATCAATCTTTTTGAAGCCCCATGCACGATAGATTAAAGGTTTATGGCGTGTTAAGACTGGTGACTCTTGAAGACAAATATCCAATACATTCTTTTTTTATTTGGAATGAAGAAAAATATATGACATTTTTTTATTATTTATATCTGATACGTTAATCTAAGAAGTTCGAAGAATTGAACAAGTAGGGAATCAATCTCCCTTCAATCTTTCTTGTGCTAAATCCGTGATGAAAATACATAGCATGATTTGTTGTTGTTTTTCAACTGATTTAGTTTTAGCTGGCATACATCAAAAGGTTGAAACATATATATGATCATGGTCAACAAAATGTTAAGGATTTAGCATTAGCATCCGAATAAATTAATGTGTTATTGTGAAAATTAATTCTGGGGATCGTGGTGTGTAAGGTTTTATTTGAGACATGTTCATAACAAATAAACTCAAATTCATACCTGTAAAGGTCTCATTAGTTTCTTAATCACCCTTTGAAAGTAATCAGTTAACAAGAAACATCTATGCTCTTCATTCACTCGTTAATTTATTAGATTATTCAATTTAATTCAAATGTGAAATGATGCAGAAGGATGGGGGTGTTTCCAAACGGGTTTTGGCCGGAGAGTTGAGGACCCAGAACCCGGTAGGTGCAGAAGAACAGATGGAAAAAAGTGGAGATGCTCAAGAGAGTCGTATGGCGACTCCAAGTACTGCGAGAGGCACATGCACCGAGGGAAGAACCGTTCAAGAAAGCTTGTGGAATTGTCCCTCGCCACCACAAATACCAACAGTTCTTATTCCTCCTCAAGTGGGGCCCACAACCTCCATTCAAGCCCGTATTCCCCATATTCCTCTTTTAGAACTCAGAGTAACGGTACTGGTATCGGGTTGTCTTTGGGCGATGATAACCATAGGTATACCTTTTGGCAAATTCTCTAACTGGTATAATGAATAGAATCCTTATCCTCCCAGGTACCTGACTGAGTACAACTAGGTCCCAGGCAGTCCCAGCCGAGTGATTGGAACTCAGGGCCTATTTAAATATATGGGGCTGTTTTGAGATTCGTGCTAAGTTAAAATTGACGACTCAGATCTAATTGTTTTCGGTCGGGTATTGCACTGGATGTGAATTCATAATGAATAAGCATGATGCATCTGTATTTCTGGAGCTGAATTTGTTTAGTAAAAAGATAAATGTATTGATAAAGAAAATGTTGAGGCAAAATGCTAAGGGGCAGTCGCACAAGGAAGTACCAGTACTGGTACTTATCATTTTATTAGCATGTAGCAAACCAGAATGATGGAAATGAAATGAGCCTTATTTTAAATTTTCATTCTCTTTTCTGTAACAGATATTCTAGGTTTACCGTAGATTCATAAAATTGTCGACAGAAACAATCATGTAACTAGACACCAGATAAGCCAAAAAAACCCAAAAACAGGAGAACAGAAACAAATATTGAGCCGGTGCCAATAAACAGTAGCTCAGTACAAGTGGTCTGTAATATGCTTTGGTTTTACCTCTTATTTATTGAATGGATGTTTTGTCTTTCTGACTCAAATATACCAATTCTATTAATTGAATTGCTTTCAACTTTTTAATAATTTGACAAACCATTGCAGGGTGGATAATGCAGCGAAGAAGGAACCAGGCGAAGGAAAGTGGTGCATAGATCAATTTGGAACAAAAGGATATGGAAATGGCTTAACAATAGATTTGACAACGGAGGCAAGATCAAACCCTTTGGCACTAGGTTCTGATCTCAGCAAAATGGAGAATGCTCAGAAGCCAAGCTCTTTCCATAGCTTCTTCAATTAGTCGCCTGAGTAGTAATTATTATCAGCTATTTGCTTTCTTTCTTTTTTCCTTTATTCTTTATATAGATGTATGGGGGTTTGCTCTTATATGAGACTCCTACTAAGGGGTATGAATGGGTTCCTTGTTTTTTTTTTTCTTTGGAGCTGTATCATAAATTTGACCTCAATTTGCTATGACTTTTGCTTCTAAAAATATATTTTTTGGAACCAGCTTGTAGGTTTGGTTGATCAGTTTCATGTATCTGAGCTGCAGTACATATTAATAAATTTATACAGGTACGGATTGGGGGAATTCGTATCCTCTGCATTAACTCAAAAGATAATCTTTTTGAATACATCTCGACCATTCTTATGAAAAACTGTTAGAAATGTAATAATTGATCATAATATTTTGAGTCTAAACTAATAATTAATTTAAAGAATTAAATATAGATTAAGTCTTATTGGGCTGCATTGAAATATGGGCCCGAAATTTCTGTTCTCTCTAATATCTGATCTGATCATATAAGACCTGATTAGGCGCGAATGAATTGCTGCAAACGAACTGGTGTATTAGTCTATATATATATGTTAGTATTTCGTTTTTAGTTAGTTCATATATTTTCGAAATCACACAAACAGAAAAAGAAAGACAGAAAATAGATAAGCAGTATTTCTGATTAGACCGAAAATCTGATCCATTCGTTTGCACCAGTTTAGAAATCGAGAGAGAAAGAAAAAGACGAAAAAGGGGAATGTCAATCGGCGCTAGTACTCTAACTCACGGTTGTTTTCGAATTTGTTCATGTGGATACTGGTACAGACGCAACTGCTGTCGCTGGTGCGTTCACTGACACGAAGAAGGAGGTTAGAGACGTGACTGATTCGCTGTTGCATTGATCCGAAACGAGATCAAATTAGAAAGAAGATTACTGCTAGTATTCGAATTATCCGTTGCGGGTCTAGTAGTAAACTCTATTTATCTTGGAATTAGTTTTATACATGAATTATGGTTTTTGGATAGTGAACAAATGATGAACTGAATCGACTTATTGCATAATAACTTACCCGAATTTAAAAAAAAAAACAAGAAGCCGTACTTTGTTTTTGGCTGGTACTACCTTTCTGGTACCTACATAGCTAGAATAACAAAACATCAAACTATAAATGCAAACTAACAACAGAGCACCAAAATAAAACTAAAACAAATTGTCATATTCAACTAAACACAGAAGTCAACAAAGCATAAGCTACTATATAAAGCATTATTGTCAGCCATCTAGATCCATTCTTCCTCTAATCTCTTAACTGGTACCAACTCTATTCCATACAATAGATCTCTGTCCTCCATAGCCATCACCTTTGTACCTGGTTCTATCATATCCTTAGGGTGTGCTTCAGACGGGGTACGCGGAGGGAGGAGAAGGACACTTTTATTGTGCGGAGGTAAGAGCTCGTCAAATCGGAGCTGACTGAGCGAGTTCACCTGCTCCATAAAGGGGGAGTCGCAGAGGGAGCAGAGGGAAACAAAGGGAAGCAGATACTATGCGAAGGGGAGCGCTATGTAGATTTTGTTTTTTTAAGGTTAGTGGTTTTAAATGCCTACTAACAATTTTATTTATAAAAAACGTATTTACAATAGGTCAAATGACCGTAATTTCTAAATCTATTATTTTATTCTCATAAAATCCTCTAAACTAATATAATATTCTAATCCTCTCGTAATAACTCTAATACCTTAATCATCATCTCGCTTCATAACCGGATCCGCTTCTTTGATCGCTGCCGCGCTTTGACGACGACCGGATCTACTCATCGTCGCTCTCCAATCGAGATGTTGATCACTCTAGTACTTTAATCGCCATCTCGTTCTACGATCGGATCCGCTTCTTCAACCGCCGTCGCGCTCCGACGGCGACCGGATCTACTCACCGTCGCGCTCTAATCGAGATGAAAACTCTATGCTCCGAACTTCGATGATACCGCACTCTCGGCTCCGATCGGCTCCTCTCGGCTCCAAATCGGCATGTAGGTTTTACTGTTCAGACTTCGTTGATCGTCACCTTCCTCCACTTCCTTTTCCCTTCCTCTACGCAAGTTCTGAAGCACGCCCTTACTGTCACAATACAACATCAAAGTTAGCATGGAAGTATATCTATAATTTTAACGTTTTATTTGATTACCTTCGTATCGGTTATAGTTGTCGAATTAATGAATCGGGTTGGATTGGCAAAGGCAAGCCCAGAAACATTTAGCGACAGGCATTGCAAAGCTAATGACGCAAGGTACAGGCCTAGATGAAAGAAAATGGGCCTCAGGTCTTATACGAATACACTTGATTATATACCCTCGCCAATCGTCAATCGCCAATGGACCGACATTTTTAAAAATACCCCAAGTTAATTACAGATTAATAAAAATGCCCACGGTTCCCGAAAAATTTTAAAAATACCCAAACCGGCCATTTAATGGCCGGTCCCGCAATTTTTTTTTTTTTTTTATTAAAGAGGGGAACCGGCCATTTAATGGCCGGTCCCCCATTTAATTTTTTTTTTTTTTAGATAAATAGATAAAATGCTGAAATCTAAGACTAAAAAATCGAATTATTTTTTAAAATATTTGTTAGATTACTTTTTTGATAGCATATTTATACTAAAATACGCTAAATTACTTGAAATTATGTTAATTTATGCTAATTGGCACTAAATTACTTGAAATTATGTTAAATTTTTTTAAGAGACAAATAGCTAAAATACTGAAATATAACACTAAAAAATTGAATTTATTTTTAAATATTTGCTAGATTACATTTTATATATATAATTAACATATTTATACTAAAACACGCTAAATTACTTGAAATTATGTTAATTTATGCTGAATTACTCTAAATTACAATAATTATGTAGAATTATGGTAGAATACACTAAATTACGCTAAATTACGTATGAATAGGGATGATATCTTCACTGAGAAAGCGAAAAAACGACGGCAAAACTTCAAACGGCCATAAAACGGCGCTCGAGTGTCCGATTTACTAAAATACAGTAAATTTACTAAAATGCTAAAATTACAATAATTATGTAGAATTATGCTAAAATACGGTAATTTACTGAGCTACGTAGATTGAAGAATAGAAATGAAAATCTTAATCGGAAATGATGCAATATGGGCCTGTGCATGCTTCATGAAAAGGAGCGTAACTTTTGATCCGTCCGTCGGATCGGGCTGAAATTTTGACAGGAACTCCACAGCCCAAAACTGGTTTCGAAACCCATCTGTGATTGGTTTCGCCCATTTTGCTGGCTCAGATTCGCGATTCGAGTCTTCCTTCATGGACTTTTGGACCTTTTTTTATAATTTTAAAGTTTTAGGGTCTTTGATGTATCTTTTATATATATTTTCTGTATCTTTTATATATGTTTTCTATTTTATATATATTTTATGTTTTGGGTAAAAATAAAAATCTCGGATTTTGCATATTTTAGCACAAAATCGGCCCTATTCATAGTGTATTTTAGTATAAATATGCTATGAAAAAAGTAATCTAACAAATATTTAACAAAACAATTCGATTTTTTAGTGTTAGATTTCAGTATTTCAGCTATTTTTCTCTAAAAAAAAAAAAAAAAAAAAAAAAAAATTTCAGTACCGGCCATTAAATGGCCGGTTGGGCAATTAATTCGGTACCGGCCATTTAATGGCCGGTTTGGGTATTTTTAAAAATTTTCGGGAACCGTGGGTATTTTTATTAATCTTTAATTAACTTGGGGTATTATTAAAAATGTCGGCCAATGGACGGCAGTGCAACATGAAAAATTATAAAATCTCATCGACATCTGAATATTATTACGTTCGTGAAAAGAATATGTTTGTTGTGTAATGGCCCGCATAAAAGTAAAATGAAAATATTATTTTAGTTGTCATGTTTTTTTGTTAGTTATTCTAAATTACTTCACCTCTACAAAGACTTTGTGCTCGGTGCCCCCATACTAATTCAACTTTTGGGTTTTATATCGGGACCGTCTGACTCGAATATGTAAAAATATATTTCCGAAGTAAGCGCACACATTCTGATAACGAATTCAAATTCCGAGACGATTCCAAACGACGAATTCAAATCGGACTCCATACTGTGCTAGTAACTATTGCAAAAATCATGCCTTAGTGTAATTGCAATGATGACCCATATTTCTAACTTTTTGCATCTACCTCCCAACAGCTTTTCTGGTGTTCACCTTGGCCAAATGTTAGGTTTACAAAACACTGCAAGTGTTATTTGCCAAACACTCCACAATGAATTGTGTCAACTGGCATGCCTGCTCAGACTTTCTACACATCTCTCAAGCGATTGCTGGTAACCCCCGTTACAAATGTGTACCCAGGCCCACTCACTTGCAAATTAAGCTCGCACTGTGCAATTTTCTTATGTTGGATATACGCCGCCTCTCGCCTTTGTACTTTTTATTTAGAGCACCTGTTTTGGTTTGAAAACGGTCCTATCCGGTCCGGTCCGGTTCAAACTCAGCTGAGCCACGGTTCTCATGGGTCGGAAGGTTTAAACGGGCCAGGTCCGGCTGGCCAGTTTATTTTTGGTTGGGCCAAACCCGTGTCAGGACCTTAGTCCAAAATGACACGGTCCGGTTCGGTCTTAGGTCCGGTCCGGATCTGGTCCAAGTTCCAGCCGGATTTGGTTTTTTTTTTTTGCTCTGCTGATGATCAGTAACACGAGTTCTGGGGGGGTTAGGCACGGGGCCGGGTTTGGGTCTAGGTTCAGGTCCGGGGGGTTAGGCGGGTCTGGCGCGGGTCCGGGCGGGTAGAGTCCGGTTCTACACAGGGCGATCCGAGTTTGGTCCGGTCCGATCCGGGTCAGTTCCACGGGTTCTCACGGTTCGGTCCTACACGGTCCTAGGGAAAAAAATTGAACCAAACCCGTGCTAGGCCCGTTCCTAGCAAAAGTCCGGTCCGATCCGAGTTTGGGGCATGGTCCGAGGTGGTCCAGATCCGAACCACGGGTTGTCCGGTCCGGTCTGGGTTTGGGGCACAGCCCGAGGCGGTCTGAATCCAAACCACAGGTTGTCCGATCCGGTTCTAGACCGGCCGCGTTTTTTCAAAACACAAGCAATAGTGCGTAGCAGGTAGCGGTAATAGTGATTAGCTATTACAGCTATAACGATTGTAATTCAAATTAGCGCACTTTTATCTCATAGCTTAACTTTTGTGGTCCGGAAAAAAACTACCGCACAGCTATTGCTAGCTATTTAGAACACTGATCAGAATTCTGGAATGGAAATTTTTTCCTTCTGCATTAATTAACGCATAGTTTAAATCTGATCCGTTCATTATATATTATCACGAATCCTAAAAAGACACGTGTCTTACAATTAGTTAATGCGTCCTTTTTCATGTGTCGTGTGACATCGGAGCTTCTTATAGTTATTTAATTCTACAAAATATATAAAATATATTTTATTTCCACGCTCCTCGTCGCGTGGTAAAACTGTGATTTTATAATTCTTTCAAATATTTTGCATGCATTTCGATTTATATTGGGAAACAATTTATAAATTTATTATTTAGGAGGATTCAAATGTCTCTATTTTTCGTGCCTCCATCACGCTTCTATTTTTAAAAACTTTAATAATCAAAATTTAAAACTTAAAAGTCAAAATAAAACCATTGAATATGATCTACAACATTTTATCTATGCACGTGTAAAAAATTATGATATTTCAATTTTGTTTTGGTTGTCATTAAGAGCTTGTAAACAACGTACTAATGTGGATAATTTCTAAACATTGGTTTTTTAACTTATTAATTCACATAAAAATAATATCATAATTTTTTATGAGCACATAGAGAAAATAACAGAGATCACATCTAACGGTTTTATTTTGACTTTTTAAGCTTTAAATTTTGAGTTATTAAAGTTTTAAAAAATAGAGACATAGTGGAGACACAAAAAATAGAGGTATTTAAACCCTCCTCTTTATTATTTTCTCCTTTGTTTTCGGGAACTTAGATAATTTTTAAATTTTATTATTTTCTCCTTTGTTTCTTATCACAAGAAAATATTTTTGTTCTGAAAAAGCTTATATGTAGCTTGCCGTTATCTACTATATATTGTATAAGTACTTTTTGTGTATTTCTATTTTATTGGATTGAGTTTTATACCATGAATGAAAGATTAGTTCTAATGATTTTTGTACATTTTATTTGCTCGTCATATGTAGATGTGAACATCAAAATATATACCCATTGCTGTGCTCTTCAATATCCTAATATTTTCTTATTCTTCTTGTTGATTAAATGTTACTTTTTTTCTTTGCTCTCTATATATATCAAAGGTTTAAATAGCGTTTATCGCATCATAGCAGAACGGCTAAAAAAACGACGCTATAGCGCTAATAGCGTCATAACTTTTATGATCCGAAAATGCTATAGCGGCGCTATAGCGCTGCTATAGAGCGCTATTTAGAATCTTGATATATATAATATATCTGTAGCAGTCCATGTATGCGTATAAATTGAACAGAGGATTATAACCGTTATAAGAATTTATATGATACTGTTTTGAGATAACTGAACTAAGTTTGATGAGAACATCAATAACACATGTTGAATCCAAACACACGAAATTTCACTAACCACAAGTTTGATTTATGATGGTTCATACAAATGAAGTCAAACTTACTGCAAGAATATAACTGAAATGCGATATGGTATGCTTGTGAGCACAGTAACAAGGTATGCGTTTTATTCACGTTTAATTCGCGAATAAAATGTTTTTGGAGTGTTTTCGAACCGAATGGCGTATTATTCGTTGACTGAATCTTTGACCGAATAAAACGCAAATTTTATGAATTTTACGAATTATTCGCATTTTTTTCGTGTTTTTCTCAAGTTTTTCTTGCACATAAAGCTGCTGGGAGATTTTTTCTTTTGGCACCCACGTGAACTATATTGATTAACTATTGTACATCCATGTGGCCTCTACTTTTTTACTGTGTTGATTTTTTGTGGTAAATAAAATCAGTATTTTGTATAGTAAATTATCGGTGATGAATTAAATATGTACTGAGGTCACGTATTGTAATTTCGAATCATTTCCGAATTATACCTGAATTATTCTCGAATCACGAATTTTTGATCCTGCCGAACCGAACTCGAATTATTCATTTGTTACTATGCTTGTGAGTCTATCTAGTTATAGTTTGGGCCTATTTTTTTATCTTATTTTTGCAAAATTGATGGACATTATCCACATTGAAGCAACTTTCAATTCACATCTTCTACTGAAAAACAAAGGTTCTTTGTCCGATAGTAAGAATGAGATATTCTAAATTATATACGCATCATCCCCTAATTGGTTTGTAATATTTTCGAAATGTATATATTTTCTCTTGCTTTATAGGAATAAAATCAGAGATTCAGACATTCCCAACTTTGTTTGCTAAATTTATAATCGGATTTCGATTTTAGTAATTTTTTTGTTTTACGTTGGAAATTCGAAACAGTCTCTTGCACTGACCCTTCGGATCCTGTGTGTCAATGCGAGCGAAGTATAACTGTATAACTATAGTTAGCGGATCAACTTCGCTGCCTCTTTAAAATCTCGACAATTTGCGACCAACGATTAAGATTAAAACACGTTTTGATAGGCATGGACTGGGTTGAAACTGGTTTAGGACCGCTAGACCGTAGCAATGTGATTGGCAAGTGGCAAAAACAAGAAAGAGAAAAAAAGTAAAGTAATTAGAGTAGAACTAGGGTGTTTCTAAGCTCACCAAGTTCGTGAGCTCGACTCTAAAACCTATCGAATTGACTTCAAACGATATTTTCAAACCGTTAGATGTTCAATCTATATTAAAATGTGCTTGGAAACCAAATTTTACATTTTTTGAAATTTTTTTACTATTTATTAAGATGGTTTGAAAATAGTTGTTTTCCAATGGTGCAGAATTTTAATAAAAACAGCGGTTTTCAAACCGGCTTAATAAATAGTAAAAAAATTTCAAAAAATGTAAAATTTGGTCTCCAAACACATTTTAATATAGATTGAACATCTAACAGTTTAGAAATGTCGTTTGAAGTCAATTCGATAGATTTTGGAGAGCTTGATGAGGTTAGGAACACCCTAGTTCTACTCAAGTAATTATCCCTTTGTCTCTCCCTCTCTCTCATCAGCTTGACAGCTGCAGTCTGCTGAGCACATTTTACACTTTCCAATGCAGAAATATATCTCTCTGACATCCTGCTGATTTCAGAGAATCCTGCTAGAACGAAACAAAGGATTAACTGTTTCACACTGCTGATTTGAGAGAGAGAGAGTGGGAGGCGTGGCATCAGCGTGGCGTGGCCAGGTGTAGCGTGTAGGACTTGGGCTTGCGATAGACTCCACTGGCCCATTTACTCTTTGCTGGTAAAAATAATAACAAACAACAAGGATTTATTATCACTGGGACTGGGACTGGGCTCGCTTTGCTTCGGCAGAGGCAGTTGAGGCATGTTTTATGAGTTACTGTTAATATGCAAAATGAAAACAGTACATATCATGCGGGCATTAGCTTACACATGACAAAATAGTACAGAAACAAATTAAAAACTCATTTGTAAATTGCAAATTCAATAATAATTGCTAGTATATGAATAATTGTATATATGTTTTTCTTTGATTTCTCAACGTTGATTAATTTAATTATTGAAAAAAAAAATATCAATATAAATGTCATCGCATCTACTTTGATAATGCAGTAACAGTATAAGTATCATATAGTTGTAATGCTTTCAAAAAGAGTGTCTAGACATATTCATCCTTTATTTACAATGGGACAATTAGCTCAACTTCTCCAATTTATATACTGAAATAAATGAGCATGTCATAACCAGGGCGGACTCAGGATTTTCGTCGGGAGAGGGCAAAAAAATATCAAATCGGGTTTAAATTCATTAACTAATTGGGTACTCGATAAAAAATAATATTTTAACTTATACTTTTTAATACTTTGACTTGTAATTTCTGATATTCTGACTTATTATTCTAATTACCAATCAAAATTCAACAAAATTATTTCAATTTTAACCCTAAATTTAACCTGAATTACAAATCAAACGTTCAAAAGGGGACAAAAAAAATTTTAGGAGAGTGCAAAGTCGGTCAAGACCGATAAATCTCCACTAAAACTCAAAATTCAGGGGGGGCAGCTGCCTCCTCCTGAAATACACTGGGTCCTCCCCTGGCATAACCTTGTAACATCTATTACTATCTGTCTGTCCAATGTTGTTATATAGGGGTTGATTAGCTCAACATCTCCAAATTTTATACTCAAATGGATCCGGCAGCACTCCAAGCAAGACTAACTCGTTAATTAGACCTAGATAAAACAAAAATAAATACTGTGAGAATTTAATCAGTCAGTTTGCACTTATACGGACCATCAACAATAATAATGGATAGCCGTGCTTTTGTTGCAAATATTTATAACAGGCAAAAGCTAGAAGCAACTCTTGGCGTGTGGCGTCTAAATGGAAAAGTTCTACAATTTCCAACGAAAGGAAATTTACTGATCTACAGTGCATGATTTTTCCAACAAAATAAAGACGTCGGAGTTTGCACCACCTGAGAGCTCAGCAGATTCCCAGTTTCCAATTCACGGGAGAAAGAAGAGAAAGAAGAATCAATTGATCATCTTTTATTTTGCGAATAAAATCATTTTCAGGAGATTACTCTTTATCATTGCTGACATCACAAACTGGGAACGCAACCCAAGACGGAAAAAATGAAAAATAAAGCAAGGAAATTTTTTGAAAAATTATCCCAACATAATATCAAAAATATTGCCATCTCCCAAAAAGTTTAATTTTTATTCCAAATTTGATACCTTCAATTTACTGGTGTCTCTATTATGTGAAAATGAGTATAACTGAGACTTTCTACGTACTTTTTCATGAACTTTTTTTATAAACCATAATTAAAAAAAAAATTTACGAAATGATTATTTTTTTTTTACAAAAAAATCATAAAAACCGAAATATCATTTTGGTCCGTTATTTTTTTTTATTCCGGACCGAAATGGTATTTCGATCCGGTCCCCTTTTTGAATTTTCTGTGGCGGCTCATATGAAAACTTGTGAAACCAGTACCACAAAAAATCCAAAATGGGGGACTGGACCGAAATGTCATTTCGGTCCGGAATAAAAAAAAAATAATTGACCGAAATGACATTTCAGTTCTTATGATTTTGGTAAAAAAAAAAAAGTAATCATGTTGGTTTCGTAAAAAAAAAAAAAATTAATTATGGTTTATAAAAAAAATTCCTTTTTCTTTCTATGATATTTTGTAATTTGATTTTTTATTGAGGAAAAACAAGCTTTAAATGAAATCTCGGTTTATGATATTTTGAAACATCATTAACAAAAGTTCCAAATACGAAAAAAAAAAAAAACTTAAAATGAAATCTCGGTTTTTAAAGTTCAAAACAAATTTCGTTAAGCAAATCTATTAAATAGTTAGCTATTTAAATGCCATTAGACAGTCTAAATCGAATGTGGTGTAATTTTATCATGTAATGACGAAGGCATATGTCGACTCACAATTGACATCATGTTGATCAAAATAATGATCCGGATCAACTCATATGCAACGAGGATATATTGTGAAATGGTGTTCCTCAATTCTCGGGAAAGAATTAGGGAAATGCGAAACAAAATTTTGCAACGTCAATAGTACTCTGGGAGGCACAGTAATGTACTGTAGTCTAGTGATAACTCCGACTACGCCAAGACACTGCTGTTGCTAATCTGTTATCAAATGAAGAGTGAGGCTACGGTACTATGCATAGCACGGATTGGTCCGTGCTACGGCTTAATATTTGAGTTTTCAAAATTCTAACGGTCGATCCGAACCGTTCAACATGATTATAAAATGAATATGTACTTGCTAACCAAATTTTACATTTTTTCGAATGTTTTTACTATTTTTTTAGATAGGTAGAAAATCACTTGATCTGAAAATTCTGGACCATTCAAAAACAGTAATTTTCTACCTATCTAAAAAAATAGTAAAAAAAGTTCAAAAAAATGTAAAATTTGATTTGCAAGTACATATTCATTTTATAATCATGTTGAGCAGTTTGAATCGACCGTTAGAATTTTGAATAATCCGTGCTATGCATGTACCGTAGCCTAACTCATCAAATGAATATGCATACGAGTAAAAGTTAGAATGGCAGCTTCCTACCGGATTGTTTGTGCTTGAAATTGTGAAGCCTAATATGTTAAAGTTGATTGTTCGTTAATTTCACATTCGCAACACGTAATTACACGCAGTTTTTGTTGCAACGTTTCCCTGAATGTTCAGAGGTTGCAACGCGTAAGGCCATACGACTAAACGAATTAGCGAATTTTACAATAGCAATAGAGCTATGGTGTATTTAATCGTATGATTTGGAAAAAAATATACAATTAATTGATGTTAATTAATTTTTGAGATTGATTATCGCACAATTTTTTTTTTATATAAAGGTAAAATAAAATTCTCTATTCGGTTGCTAGGAAAAATTTAATTATTCGTTTTACCGATATAATTTATTGGTGCGATGTACTTCTGTATGTTTACAAGAAATGAACATAATTTATCTAATATGGCTTATTTGATATAATTGGACAATCAAAAAAAAAAATTGACTTTTTATTTGTACTGTTTGTAAATTTTCATCTCATAATAGAATATTTTGTCAGATCTACAATACAAAATGGATAAGTAGCTATTTAGTTTTCTTTTAGTAATTTATAATTTTTATTCAATAAATATACATTTATAGTTATTAATATTAAAGATAAATTTCGCTGGAGTTCTACACTTTGTCTTTTGTTACAAATTGGTCACTCTAGTTTGATTTGTCTTTTTGTAGCCACTGCACTTTTCATTTGTCCCAATCAAGTCACTCTATAACTTTTCTGTCCAAAATATATCAAAATATGCTAATTTCGTCCAAAATAATAACGAAATATACTCATATGGTCCAAAATACTAACCTAATATGCTCATTCCGTCCAAAATGTTAACGGAAAAATTACATTTTATTAATTTTTTGGATGAAAAAGTTATAGAATGACTTGATTGAAACAAATTAAAAGTCCAGTGGCTTTAGAGAGACAAATCAAACTTGAGTGACCAATTTGTGACAAAAAACAAAGTTTAGTGACCTTTGACGAAATTTACCCTAATATTAACTTATCCATTTCAAAAAAGACTTATACTTTTTTTTATATTAACTTATACAAATTGGATTATTTGATATTAACTTATTCATTTCAAATGTATAAATATTTTTTTGTTTTAACTGATAATATCTTTAATCAGTAACATTTTATACTCATTTCTTAATTTTTTTTCCTTCTAATTTTAGTTAATAAATAGCATATATCACGATGATTCTGTTATTTATTTATTTATAATATTATCAAATATGTAATTCCATAGTTATACAAAGCGTATATAATCATCAAATTATTGAATCAGAATAACGCGAAATTTGCTTCTATTAAATAAAAAAGAGCAAGGCAATGGTACTTTGCAAAATATGGATCAATCTGTACTATAAATTTATATTTTTGTTTTTTAAAGTGTGAATCATTGATTCAAACTATTTAACATGATCTTCATATGAAAATATATTTGAAACCAAATTTTATATCTTTTTATAATTTTTTTGCTATTTTTAGATGAGTAGAAATTCACTACTTTTGGTTGGTTCAATTTTTAAACCGGATGATTTCTACCTATCTAAAAAGTAGTAAGCAAATTATAAAAATTATAAAAAAAAATTCAAGAATATTTTTATATAGAGATTATGTTAAATGGTTTGTATCAATTATTTAAACTTTTTTTGAATAAGAAAAATTGAATGTCTAACTTACTAACTTTTATTTAATGTTCATAAATTTTTTTTATTTAGATTTCGAACTCACAACTCCTATTTAAATATATTATCTTTTTATCACTAGATAAAATCTAAGTTTTAATTATTTAAAATTTAAAAACAAAAATATTAATAACATAAACCGTTCGGGGCTTTACAAAATATACGATAACCTTACTTAATAAAAAAATATAAATTATTGGATAATACCGCCAGAATTCAGAAAGAAACTATCTCACCAGAAGGCTGTAAGTATTGTATATAAATTATCTACCTTGGCCTTGAGAGTTGAGACGATTCATTTATAGTCGCGCAGCGCAGCACCTAGCTTTCTTGGAATTTGCACCTCGTAGAACTTCGAGCGCACACAATATCCCACTCATTCCAACAAAGAGATCTCATTTCTTCTTGGTTTGTGGGTTCTAACTTAAAACTTCTTAAGCAAGCCCGGTAAGATATGGCAAGCTGGCTAGGCTTCCCTCCTTCCTTCGACAAAACTGATCCGACGAGCAGTAAATCCACCAGCGGTGTTGGTTTTCATTCTCTTTCTTTGCCCTCTTATGGCTCTGTTGACAGCATGCAACAGTATCTTAGAGCTTCACCATCAGGGAGCAACCCCTATTCACATGGTATATATGTATACCGTGAGTATCATTTTCTCTCTTCCAAATTAAGAAATATCTAATATTAATATATCGTTTATTGTGTGATACGAAAGATCACCCTTGGCTGTTTTTAATTTTGTCCTTGTCCAGTCTCTATGTAATTGCTTTATACATAATTTCTTGCTACAGGAAACTTAAATTTCTGGTATTGTTCTTTACAATTTTCAATCCGATACGGCAATACCCGTTCGAGAAAAAAGTTAACAGAGTAGTTCGTCATGTTTTTGGTAGAATGCAGTGCAAGTTCACCTACAAGCAACTCAGTGATGGGGTGCACAGAGAACCCAAAGCTTGAAGATTTTCTGGGTTCCTACTGTCAAGGCAATGCAAGTGGAGCGGATACAAATAGCAGAAAAACTAGTCTAATCCCTAGTTCTGATTCTGTGTACAATGTTGGTGTAGACGGTTGTACATCCATCTCAGAAATCAAGTCTTGGTTGAGACAAAGCACTGCATTTGGTCCTGATAAGCAAACAGGCCAGTCATCTCCGACCCTTTCCATGGGTCAGAAATTGCAATTTGATGAGGTGATACCTGCTGATGGATTCAAGGTTCATGCAGTTGAAGTATCTGATACATTAAATCAGAAATTGGTTGAAAAAGAGTCAGTTCCCAAAAAGCCGCATTTTGGTCAGAGGACCTCCCAATACAGGGGTGTCACAAGGTTAGTTCTTACTCTTTGTTTTATTATAAATTTTCTCTCCTCTATAATTTGCATGGCAAAAATATGTACACGTGATTAACTATATATGAAGAATGTCTATATGTATACACTATTGCTTAAATTTACTGAAGGAAAAGAAGTGAATTAACTGATCAGGTTATTCTTGACTGAAGTTAGAGAACAAAATTCAACAATCTTATAAATTGTTGCTCTTGTATGCTGAATAGTGGATAATTAATATGATTTATATTTTTGCTTTTGTTGGTTCTAGGCATAGGTGGACTGGAAGATATGAAGCTCACTTGTGGGACAATAGTAGCAGAAAGGAAGGTCAAACAAGGAAAGGAAGGCAAGGTATGGATAATTGTTTGCTTAAGTACTTGGTCCTAGTAATTTGTCATCATATTTCCATCTGATTTTTAATTTTTTTCTAATATGTGGAAATGGAACAATTAATAACTTTACCATTGTCTGTCTTTTGGCATTTGGCTTACTTTGTTGGTACCAATTTCATGGAGCAGTTTATCTAGGTGAGCAGTTCCTTAAATATTCTTCTTTCAATTGTTAATCATCCTAAAAGAATGTATCATATTCTTCTACATTTTCAGAAGGCTTGCTGTTTTTAGTAGAAAGAACCATGTTATGACCTATTATCCAAAATTTAAAGCTGGGCATTGATGTACTAAATGTGTAAATATTCATGCAAGGTGGATATGATAAGGAGGAAAAGGCAGCAAGGGCTTATGATTTGGCTGCACTCAAGTACTGGGGCCCACCGACTCACATAAATTTTCCTGTATGTCCTCTCTTTAACATTGCATTACTTTTTCTTTTGAAATGCATTTTATTTTTCGAGAACTTCCTGTGAAACAAACTTGCCAACTCTTACCAGTTACCACATCATCTTACAGTATATAAGAGGTTTTAAGTCGACCTTAACATTGTAAATACATTAGCCTAGCCATATTGCAAAATGCAAATAACCTCCCTAACGCGGGTTCACATGCAAGCCTAATATTTTATGATGACGTGCAGGGTTGTTCCATGCTTTTTTTGTTGTTATTATTTGACAGCCTTCCTATTAATCGGACAATGGGAGTATTATAAACAACTGCCCAGGCCATAGCTGCCGACCGCCTATTTATAATTTGATGTCCAGATAAAATAATGTCACAACATTACAATGTCAAAATGTAATTGCTTTTTCATAAAAAATAATTGATTAGTTCACTTGTGGATTTAGTTCAACACCTATGAGAAAGAACTAGAGGAGATGAAGCACATGAGCAGGCAAGAGTACATAGCTCACTTGCGAAGGTTGGTTTTTAACCTCTCTACACTCTCTATCTTGTTGTCGTGTGTAGCTGATATATGTTTTTTGTTTCTTTTGTTTCAGAAATAGCAGTGGATTCTCAAGAGGTGCATCAATTTACCGAGGCGTAACAAGGTTCTGTCCTCATAATCCCTGCACGGCATTTTATTTAATTTCTTCCGGGCAACCTTTCGTCCTTCCCAATTTGCTTAGTGTTTGCTTCTCTTTGATGTTGTTTCTTTTGATACTTGATAGGCATCACCAACATGGGAGATGGCAGGCAAGAATTGGCAGAGTGGCTGGAAATAAGGATCTGTATCTTGGGACATTCAGTTAATACCTCTTTTATCTCTGCTCATGTTGTTTGTTTTTTCGTTAACTAGTCCTTCATACTTGTTTAGCCATGCAATCAATTTGCCATCATCCTTCTAGATTGAAAGGTTCTTTCACCTAATTAACTTTTATGTTGCCTGATTTAGAGTCTACCTGCATTCTTTTTGTATCTAAAATTTTGTCATAGAGACCTATGGCAGGATAATGTTAGCTTGAGTGCTTTGAAGAATTAAGTCCAAAAGGAAAAGAAAACAAGCTAGTCTTTTTGGATTTTCCACAACTTACACCATTACTAATAGCATATTACGGATACAATTGCAACAGTATATGCTAAAATTAATCGAATTAGATAACATGACACCTTTCATTTGCTACAATGTAGGTACTCAAGAGGAAGCAGCAGAGGCCTATGACATAGCGGCCATCAAATTTCGTGGCATGAATGCGGTCACCAATTTCGTCATTAGCAAATACGATGTGAAGCGCATCTGTGCAAGCACACATCTGATTAGCAGCGATCTAGCCAAGCTATCACCTACCACCTCTTCAGATGTTGCCATGTCATCAGAAGATCTTCTAAGTTTTTTCGAAAATACTGATGGCAAGCGAATTGATGATTATCCCAAGATGCCTTTCTCGGCCTCTCTCAGTGAGCCTAATAAGGTCAATGGCGGCAGCAAGGTCGAGATATGTAATGCTTCATATAACGGGGAGCAGCATCCCTACATATGCTACTATCCTGAAGCATCAAATTATAAGAGTGGTGAAAGTAATGCAAATACAAATCGGATGGTGCCGGCTTGGCCGTTTCTGATCTAATGGTCGGTAATTATTCCGTGATGTTTGTAGTGTGGAATGATTTAGAAAACAGCTCCTAATATGAGCTGAAATTTTGGGGATCTTGTTTATGGGGTGGGAATGGGTGTTAGACTATGGCTGTTCTGTGTTTTTTGAGAAGAAATGTGGCTGTTCTGTGTTGTTATGGTATTGTGCTAATTAACGATTCATATGGATAGTTTAGATATATGTAATGTGTATATAGAAAAGCGCTTAGCTTAATTAAATGTACCCTTCTGTTTGTTCTGTTTTTATAGTGTTATGTTTATCTAATTCTCTTTGAATAATCTTGTGTCGTACGTTATCATGCCTAAAGATTTTGTGAATATCTCAACTATATAAAGTCCAAATGAGTTTGCTTATCATTTTATACCCAATTTCACAATTTGAGGAATTCCGTAATTTAAATACATTCCTTTCTCTCCGAAATAGAGCTTGGTCAGTGGTTTTTTTATTAACTCATTATTTATAATAACAAAAATTATAATTCTTTCCACACTATTCAAATTGATATTTTTCATTGTTATGTAATTTACACCTAATTCAAACAAGAGGAGGGATCCAATTACATTTTTTTTGGTAACACATCATGACACCGTTTTTTATATAGGTCAATTTTGCGATTTCAAAATCCAAACAGTCAATCCGAACCGTTCAACATGATCACCATATTAAAAGTACTTGGAGATCACATTTTACATTTTTTTGAATTTTTTTACTATTTATTAAGATGGTTACAAAATCGTTGTTTTTCAATGGTCTGAAAACAACGATTTTTTGTAACCATCTTAATAAATAGCAAAAAAATTCAAAAAAATGTAAAATTTGATCTCCAAGCACATTTTAATATATCCATCATGTTGAACGGTTTGAATCGACTATTTGGACTTTGAAAATGGTAGGTGTCAAAGTGTGTCGCCAAAAAAGGTGTAATCGGATCCCTCCTCTTCAAACAATACTATTATTATACTTTCAAGATCAAAATTAGGGGTGTCAATGATACCCTTTTAACCGTTTACCCTATCTGTACCGCATTCGATAAGGCGGGTATGGGTAAATTTTCTTTTTTCGTTAGTTTATCGGGTATGAGTATGGGTAAGAATTTTTTTTCATTAGCTAAACGGGTAAGGGTACGGGTAAAGCATATTTCGTACCCGTTACTATAGGGTAATTGTATAAAATAAAATTTTATAATAATGTTTGAGTAATAATCAGTGTGATGGTGAAATTTATTTGCAAAATATTTCATATAATATAGTTTGAGCAATAATTAGTGGTGAACTTTTGTTATTTAGTGTTTTACTATAAAAAATATTAAACATATTACCTTTATTTGCAGTTTTTGTTATTTAGTTAAATTATAAAAATTATCCAAAGAGATTGTGTTTTTGAATTCTCTTGCTTTATATAAAAAATTTAGTTGAAATTGATTGCACTTTTTTTTTTATTAGTAATGTGATTGTTTAAGTGTAAAATCAATGATTTTTTATGTTCTATTTGTAAAATATAATAAAACTAATTATTATATTAGTATTATTCGTTATTCACCCGCTACCGTTTCGTTACCTAATAATTGTAACGGGTAAATGTAGAGTATAGGTAAGGTTAATTCTTAGTGGGTATTGAGTATGAAAATGCTTCCACTCTACCCGTATCGTACCCATTAACAGCCGAAACTATAATTAATTATTTATTAAAAAAATTTATAAGAAAGACTAAATCGCTGCTTTAGGGCCTGTTCGGCAGCACAGTGGGCTGGGGAAAAAAAAATTTGAATTGATTTTTACTGTTCACGTGGGAAAAAAAAAATTCAGTCTGAGTGAATTTTTTTTTTCCACGTAAACAGTAAAATTTGGAGAGCAGCCGAACAGGCCCTTATATCCAAAGCAGATACCGCATTAAATAAAACGAAGGTCTGTATACTCATTTCAATTTCCATGTTGAGGCCCTATAGAGGCACATTTCAATTTCAAGGCCTTATTTGATTCAAGTTTTGTATTTGATACTTTCTCAAAGGCCTGCCGAATTGAACTTGTACAGCTCATTAATTTTACCTTGGCAATTTTAAGGCGTTAAGCCGACGGGTGAAAACGGTATGGATAATATCTAATTCGTGCTCGATTCGTATTTAATAAATTAGATGTAGATATTCGATATCTGAATATCCGTGTGGATATGGATACTGATATGATTTTATTTCAATTACATGTATCCGAATAGTAGATATATAACATATATTTTAATATATATTATGAAAAAATTATGTTATTCACCATTATAATTATAATTAGATAAATATTATGAACTTCAGTATTTTTAATTATTTTTATATTATTTTAATAAATATCCGATCTGATCCGTATTTGTATTCAAATTCGTCTGATACCCGCTTTGTATCCATATCTGAAAAAAGAAAAAAGAGATATAGATATGGTTTACCACTATCTCCGTTTTCACTCCTGGTACTTAAGCCTCATTTTAACAGCATACGAGCATTTATCAAAAAAGTACATTCGTCATTCTAATTTTTGGGACACGCTTTGATATATAAAGTAGGGCTAGCAAAATTCTTCCAAGAAATGAAGAATTTAAACTTGAATATTTTTTGAATTTGAATGATCCAAAACCCCATAAAAATATGGAGGAATCCGAAAATGGATTAATGGGCAAACGAGTCTGAAAAAAAAAAAAAATGTGACAAATTGTTCTAAGAGCAGTTGCATCTCAATTGAAAAAAATTACATATTTCGATGCGGCAATTGCAACATTTGTTCGAGAGGAACTCAAAATAGGTCCCATGTCCATCGGACCTACTTTGGTTTGATGGGTGTGATAACCATCCGATCAGCATCAAGAGTCGTGCACACCGCATCAAAATCCGTGCGAGTCTGTATCAATTTCCGTGCACACATATTTAATGCTAATAGTACGGTTTTAGAGTTAATTGAACCTAAAAGTTGGTCCGATGCCCATCGGACCTACTCCTATCTCGTTCGAGAGATGTAAAGTCATTTGATTAGAGAGTTTATTGATTTAAATATCTTATATAATAATCGTATTAACAGTAAAATCTAGTTTGCAAGTCTTTATTACAGTAATGTAAAAACAAAATACATATATGTTAAATGTTTGATGAGTCTCATAAATTTAAAATCGGATATGAATTATTTTTATAAGTTTAAGATATAATTTTTTAAATTGTTGATTTAACATGCTGACTTTTACAGTTGCAAGATGTACATTCTTCAAGACTCCAACAAGGAACACCAGTAAACCGCACGAAGGGTCTCACCGAAAGCGCCGCAGAAGAACAAGGGAAGAAGATCCGGTCTGAGCTGTTGTTATTGTAGCGAGGTCCCAAGTTCCTTCCGTGACTGACGAATCTACCCCTCTCTCTACTCTCTTTTTTCAGTGTTTTTTTTGTGCTCTTTTTTGTATTATATATCTACAGGAGAGTGTGTACCTTTCCTTCCTGATTCGATTTAATCCCGTCCTTTCTGCCTCCCTCCTCTGTTCCCTCTCTGAGATTTCCTCTCTCTGTCTCTCTCTCTCTCTCTCTCTCCCTCTACTGGAGAATGTTCAAGATTTCCAAGTTTCTCAGGTATGTCCACAAATTACAAGAATCTCTCTCTTTCTCTCTCTAGAAATGTTCAATGTTCCCAAGGCTGTCTAGAATGGGCTTTCTGTTTTTTCTTCTATTTCAATTAATTAGCTTCTTTATTCAATAAACAAATCTACTTAACTTCTTTAATACTATTTGTTGAGACGCCGACACTTGGATTTTATAAATTTATTCTAAACTTCGGAGGAGCCAGATTGTGAACCCCGGTACTAAAAATATCACTTGAAAAAAAAAAAATCTTTGGGATTTTTTTGGTTTAGAAATTTGATTCTTAGCAGACAAAACGGTGGTAATTTTTCCAATGCGAGCTTTATCTGATGCGGGTCAGCTTTTGTATTGTGCGTTATCACATTAGAAAGAGAAAGACTCCAGCTTTTTCCATCTGATTCCCATTTCTGAAAAGTATACAAGTGCAGAAAACCCCCTGTTTTTTCTTTTTTACTTACCTTTTACACCCCTTTTAACATTGCCTTTTGCCTCCCGTACCTTGCTTGCTTCTCCTTCCTTCTCCCAATATATTCTACCCTCTATCAATCATCCTTGATTTTCTCTCCCTTCTTCCTTCTATTCTATATCGCTATTTAATGTAGTTCAACCAATTTGCAATTTGGTACCTACGTTTGGCATATTTTGTAAATTCCAGACAAGTCCCTTTTGTACTATAAATCTAACCCTTGCCTATTCATAACAAATTTATGTTCTTGCAATTCCAGGTGTTGATGCAATCAAGCTGAGAAAGGAGATACAAATTAGCCAGAAGTAAAAAGAGAGAAGGAAAAACTTAACAAGGGACATGGAAGGAGATAACAAGGTGATGCAAGCATTTCAAAAGAGTTTTGTGCAAGTGCAAAGCATACTTGAGCAGAACAGGCTTTTAATAAATGAGATAAATCAGAACCATGAGTCAAAATTACCTGATAATCTCGGTAGAAATGTCGGTCTAATTCGAGAACTCAACAACAACATAAGGAGGGTGGTTGACCTCTACGCAGAGCTCTCCACTTCCTTTGCCCGATCGGTCGACTCAGAGGACTCAGCCGGTGCGGTTCGATCTGACACACGAGCCGCTCAAAAGAGAACCAGGCCTATCTAGGGTTGATATTTTTTTTCCTTGAATCAGTGCTCTAATTTTGTTTTGTGTAGAATCTATGTAGTCTTAACTTTTCAGTGGAGAAACTTTGTCCAAGTCTCAGTTTGTTATATGGTTTTACCTATGAGCTTCTTAATGGAAAGAGATTTGGTTTCCCTGGATTTGTGATTTTGTTTTATGTGTTGCCAATTATAGTTTGGATTATTGTGTTGGTATCATGAGAAATGGGTAATAAAAGGTACTGTGCTTTTAATGATTTTTTTTTTCTGGTTGCCAGTAAAGCCAAGGATCTATCATCTATATTCCCAGTACTGGTATGAATTTCTAGGTACTGTTTCTGGGATGTTAGGTAGTCAGCCTTTTCTGAAAGATTTTGCTAATATATCCCTGAAATAATTTTCTTTATGGACACAATTCCAAGTAGAATCATTATATACACTAATACGCATATTGCAGAGAGCTCTTTTCCATTCAAGGCATCAAGGCGTTGTTGAGTGTTGACATCTAACATAAATATTTTTGATATGTTCCGTTAATTAGCTTTAAAATGCATAGTGTGCACTGAGTTCAAGGTATGCTTAATTTATTTGTATATATTTTGTTAATGATACACACCACATTACATAGACAACTGATATCTTTTTCTTTGAGAAAATGCCCCCTTGGCCTAAATTAATAGCTCAAATGTTGTCTAATTTGCCGGTTTCATGAGACTATAAGCTAATACAACGAAACTAAACAACAGGCAGGGGCGGATCCAGAGTATTCTAGGGCCCCCTGGATTTTGAGTTTTAGTGGAAATTTATCGGTTCCGACCGACTTTGCCCTTTCTGAAAAAAAATTTGCCCTCCTCTGGACGTTTGATTTGTAATTCGGGTTAAATTTAGAGTTAAATTGAAATAAATTTGTTGAATTTTGATTGGTAATTAGAATTATAAGTCAGAGCATCAGAAATTACAAGTCAAAGCATTGGAAAGTATAAGTTAAAGCGTTGTTTTTTATCGAGTACCCAATTGGTTAATGGATTTAAACCCGATTCGATATTTTTTGCCCCCCCCCGATGAAAATCCTGAGTCCGCCCCTGGTCAACAGGGTATTATGTATTAGAAGGAAAAAAAAAATGTACTGATGACTTAATAATTATAAAACAAGTGTACATTTTGAAGAAAGATATATTATGTTATTGATGATTGTCCATTAAATATAACAGGAAATATCTTGTTAGCAGTTATGCTTAAATTAGGTATTTCTTTTTTCTTTAATATTATTTCCCTTGCAACTTGTTAGTCTCAGATCCTACATGACCCATACATTGCATATAATGTGTTTTCAATTTTAAATTTAAGCAACATATTATGTAATTAGAGAACCATGAAGGATTACAAGTGCAAAAGTCCAATCACCTAGATATATCACAGATGGCTTTGCCTAATAAAGAAATGGGCCATTAATGGAGGCATCAAATTGCTTCAATGATTGATGTGGCAAATATTCTTAGAGTTGCATGTTCTCAATAAACCACTTCCCTAGCATATTAACTCGTTTTATTATACCTTGCATCTATCACTCTTCTTCACAAAAAAATTCTGTACAAGTGGGCCCACCTCCTTTTGTCCTTGAATTAAAACTATTACTTTTCTTTGCATAACTACGGAAATGGATGGTTGATTACAATCAAGATGATTTTGCATCACATGTTTTAGCACACATGTCCATGTCCAGGGCCACTATGTTTTTAATTATTTGAAAGTACACAGGAAATAGTTGTCAAATAGTAAGTTTCACCAAGCAGTTAATTAAATTAGGGAAAAACTTGTGGTCAATTTCTGTTGTAAGAATTTTTACTCAGAAAAAATTCCTGCTGTAAGAATTAAATTAGGGAAGATTTAATTTGAACCTTTGCACAAAGTTAAAAAATCTGACCTTTAAAATTTGAGCTTGGTGAGATGCTTGTGATATATAAACATTTTGACAACGTGGTAAGTTTAACGCAAAAGAAAAATTCACTGTATTTGAAGAAAACAAACTAAAGATAATGGCTATAATTAAGAGAACAATTAATGTTTATTTGCCTAGGTAAATTTACTTTCTACGTCAATTTCCATGAGAGATTTGAAATGTTGTATAAAGGATAATAAAGCAATATAGACCACCATTACATGATTACACACTCCAATATAAAGCAAACTAAACCACCATTATATAATCAAATTGACTATGATAAAAAACTTTTAAAAGCATCGTTTTTTTCAAACTTCTCAATTTCCCATGGAATCACAACAGCTGCTATGTGCGTATATAATTGTTACCATCATACCTTCATGCTGGAGGGAGGCATGCATGATGCACCTGATATGGTTTAGTGCTTGAAAAGCTTTTGATGGTTTCTAAAAAGATGCTTAGTGCATCAGCATGGAAAGCCCCACCGAATTGTATAAATTTTAGGTTTTTGGGTCTTCCAATCATACATGCCAGAATCTCAGATAAGGGCATAAAAGCTTTTTGACCACTGATTTGGCCAAATCCAATAGCTTTCTAGTAATCTAGTCTTCTTTGCAACTAGACGCATTAAAATTATGTTAAAGGTCGTAATCTCCTACATTTGTCTTCTAACTGACTATTAAATGAAAGGTTAAGAGACTGGTCAAGGAAGGGTGTGTGTGTTGAAGTTGAAAGTTGAAACCGGTACCGGTATTTTTCGACAAATTTGAGGGTTGTAATTTTTTAGTAAAAGAAATCTTGTAAGTGGCTATTTGTTTCAATGAAACAATGGGCGCCAATCGCCTCTTTTTTAAAAAAAAAAAAAATGACTATTAAAAGATGTGAATTATTGTTATATTTGTTTGTTTGCAAAAGAAAGATGAAGAAAGATGTGCCAAGTGTTGGAAGAAAAATATTCTTTTGGCAGTACAATTACTCAGAGCAACAATTCAAGAAAAGTGGCTGTGCTTTCACTCAGACTATTTTAATTATTTGAACATGCAAGGAGTTGCCTTTTAGAAACTAAAGTGGCATATGCTGCCGTGATTTGTATTAATATCCAAAGTTAAATACAAATTATTAAATATACCCACGTTAGCTGGGTATTTTTAAAAATACTCGAACCGGCCATTTAATGGCCGGTCTACTTTTTTTCTCAACCGGTCATTAAATGGCCGGTGGCCAGTTGAGATCTTTTTGTTTTTTTGTTGTTGTTTTAGACCCGATAAATATCTATGTTTCTCTCTCCTACCTCTCACAACTCATTGAAACCCACAGAACAAAAAGAGAGGAAGAGAAGGCGATTTCAGAGGCAAAAATGGCGATATTTGAGGCGATTTTCCTATAAATTTTATTATTTTTATTTATTATTATTTTCTTAGAAATTGTTTAGAATTAATACAAATTGCGTAATCCATAACTTTCATTTCAAAATCTAGATCTTACCATGACACCCAAATCCGAACTTCGAAAAGGAGGAAGTGAACCCGCACACAATACTCGCATATCTCTTGCTAACAATTTTTGGACGGGTGAAGCCCGCTTGAGGAGACGTTTATCTCGTTTAGGATTTTCACCCAACGAGGTTGAAGAATATGCTACCACGGATGATCCGACTATTAGAAGCGTTTTCGAAATAATATAAAGTAAATAATAAATGTTATAGAAAGAGTTTATAGGTATTACCTCTGAATATCCTTAACAATGGACTCTGCTGTCAGACCAGCACTGAAGTGTTGTCGCAACTTGGTCATCTTCATATGGAACTTAGACGTCCTATGACTAGCCCGTAACTCGTCTGGATCAGCTCCCAACAACTGATCAATGTGCTCAACAAACCGACTGCTGTCAGATATGCCACCAACGGGTGTGCCAGCAAACCCCATAAGGCACTCACATCCTAAAGTGTCACTGTCATCTCTCCAAATGGTAAGTGGAACGTGTGCGTCTCGGGACGTCATCGCTCCACTAGTTCTGCAATGAGAGATGTATTGATGATGCCACTCCCACTCTGCATTATGGAGACAATACTGTACAACCCCAGATTGATGAGATAGGGGTCCATCGCCTCGTAGCTACACATCCGAACGCACCGCAGCTTGACATCTAAAAGAAACTTGTCCTGCGTTGAAAAAAATAATCCACATTGTTAACACAACAAAATTTAAACTCAACAAAATTTAAAAAAGAGCTAAAAATAGTAACGTACCTCACGAGAAGCCAGTGAGACTTGGTGATCGTTGTGGGGCATCCATAGGAGAGGACTGAAATGCTCTGTGCTATTAGGGGCGATCGGCTCATCAACAACAGCTGGTACTGGCCGAGTTCTAGCCGTCCTCTAGCCATCCTAATTTCAAAAAATAAAATTGTGTTAACTTACGCTAAGTGAATGCTAATTTACCTAAAATACGCTAAAATATACTAAAATAGGCTAAAATACGCTAATTGCGCTAAAATATGCTATTTGCCCTAAAATATGCTAAAATATGGTAAAATATGTTAAAATATGCTAAAATATGCTAAGAAAAGCAAAAATAGCCTAAAACATGATAAAATAGGCTAATTGCGCTAAAATATGCTAAAATACGCTAAAATACGCTTAAATACGCTTAAATATGCTTATTTAACTAATTAAAACTAAAATATACTAAATATGCTAAAATATACTTAATTAAACTAATTAAACTAAAATATACTAATTTTGGTACATTTTTAACAAATTATATCAATTTACTACCATTAAACTAAAATTTACTTAATAAAAACTAATTAAACTTAATTAACACAAATTAAAACTAATTGAGAACTAAATTATACTAATTTTGATACATTTCTAACAAATTCTACCAATTTACAACCGTTTTGGACTTCAAATAAATTTCAAAAAATAAAGAGACTTACTTGCAAATGTGAGAAGAGGAGGAGAAAGAGAAAAAGTGAGGAGAGAGTGTGAATTTTGTGAGAATAAGGTTTCAGAAAAAAAAAAGAACCCCTTTGCTATTTTTATAAATACCCGAACCGGCAATTTAATTGCCGGTTTGAGCATTTTTAAAAATACCCAGCTAACATGAGTATATTTATTAATTGTAATAATTTTTGGATATTGATAAAAATATCGGCATATGCTGATATGCCATGCAAAAGATTTATCGAACCCTTCGAAACAACAATAAGATTTTATATAATTATATCATCTTGGTAGATTGAATGTTGGAAATCCATATAACAAATTTTTGTGAATATTAAATTGTTAGAAAATTTAATCCAAACCTCTTTTCAAAAATATTATACCATACATTTTAAAAAAACTGAAGTGGCATATTATGATGCTCGCACTTCATTAACTTGTAATTGCTTGTTGGAGAATGGTGCTTCCAAAATAATATAAGAGTTCATCGACTTAGAAGTCCTCCATTTTACTCTAGTAAATGGCAGAACTTTGAAGTGGAAAAAAAAAAAATTAGAAGCAATAAAATAATTCTTTCAAAACAATTTGCTAGTATAATATTTTTGAGATGGTAAGTGCAACCTTTTGTGTTAGAGAGCTAATGAGTAACGATTAAAAATTGAGAACTATTGACCGGACATAATTAATGGAGTGGATGGGAAGGAGTTATTACTAAGATTTATAAAATATTTTTTTTTATTCTCCTAAAAAATCTTAAAACATATTTTCTTCCTCTTCAAAATTATTTTAGTGGTCAACATCCAAATTGTCTCTTCTTTTATGAGAAGTAATGATAAATCAAATTAATAAAGAGATGAGATGTGACATGTATTGAAGTGATGGCCAGAATGGAAGAATTTTGGTACTTTAACATAAAAAGATGAAAATATTTTTTTAAGATAAAAAAGGTGAAAATAATTATAAAGTAGAAATACAAAAATCAATCATTGATTTAATGATATAAAATAATACTTTTTGTGTAAGAGGTCGTGAGTTCGAAACTCAGATAATGGTCTTTTATGGGCAATAATGAAAGTGAGAAGGCTAGATATTTATTTTTCTATCTCAAAAGAAAATTATAAAACAGAAATACAACCAAAAAAAAGGAGAGACTAAGACAAGAAAAAGGTTTAAAATTTTGCTTTCGGTATTTTGGAGGCTAATAGGGAATACTTATCACCAGCCTATATCTTCTCAGGTTCCCTTGCTCATCAATTTGTTCTCTTCCCGTTAGAAACATTATCCAATAAATATTTAATTTGATGAGCTTGTACCATGACAACTTGTGTTTATAAAAGTCCTTTCTTTTCTTTTTTTTACTTCATGAATAAACCAATTTTGAGAATAAGTTTCTGTTTCATGTAATAATAGTCCGTCAGTGTTCACTAGGGGTGAAAACGGAGCGAATACGGAGCGGATAGTGGTAAAACCATATTCATATCCCTTTTTAATTTTCCGGATACGGATACGGATCGGATATTAGCTGAATACAGATACGGATACGGATCGGATCGGATATTTATTAAAATAATATTAAAAAATACCAAAGTTCATAATATTTATCTAATTTTAATGGTGAATAATAATATTTTTTCATAATATATATTAAAATATATGATATATATCTACTATTCGGATACGGATAATTGAAACATAAAACCATATCAGTATCCATATCCACACGGATATTCGAATATCGGATATCCACATCTAATTTTTTGAATACGGATCGAATACGGATCGGATATTATCCATACCGTTTTCACCCCTAGTGTTCACCCATCATTCTTTCTTTTCGGAACAGGGTGAAAAAGGAAGCAAGTTAAATTTTTTTGAAGTTCGAAATTTGCCGGAGAAATAAATAAGTACTGATAATAAATTGTTATTGTTGTTGTTATTATTTTTTGAAATTACTTAAGATCAATTGATTCCGAAATTTTTATTAATACTTTTAAAAAAAAAACAACTCAAATTGTGAGCAATTTAAAAAATATCAGGATCTCCAAACCAACCTGCGGCTCTTCAAGAATGGAGTCGCAGATTGGCTTGGCGGTCCTGATATTTTTAGAATTCCTCACAAAACATGATTTTTTAGTTTTTTTTTTTTTGGAATATGATATAAATAAATTTTTTGGCAATTGATTGCTTTACAAGTGTCATGTTACCTCAAATTAACACCAAGTTTTGTTTCATAATAATTGTGTGAGAACTCCTGACGGTTTTCTCTAAATTCACATTGCAAATTTCAAAGATAAAAATTAAGTCTACGAAAGACACAAAGAACATAGTGCATTTGGACAAAACAAAGAATAACTAAAGAATAGAACTAATTCAAAATTGAGAATAGTAGCTAATTCAATTTTTTGTTGGATTAATAAAATAGTAAGTTAATCCACTAAAGATAAATAAATAATAGTTGGTAGCTCTTGATTTAAATATGAGTTAGCTGAAAAAATAGTGTTATTCTTAGATTAACACTGTTCTTTTGAGCTATATATATTATTAGTTAATTAGAAATGATTGATGGACAATAATGGACCGAACACAAAATTCGATCCTATAAAATATACAAAAATATTATATGAAATATATACAGATTCCGATCGAGTGATCGCATTTGAACTTTTGTATAAGCCGAAAAAAATTCAGATAAAAGAATACTTCCTCAATATTAAGAACTAAACGCGACGCTGTAAATTTTATAACTTAATAATGCCTATGAAAATTGAAAATAAACAGCCTTCATTCATATCGAGAGAGGGAATGGACTCTGCTGCTTTTTTTAGAGAAAAACATAGTTCTGTTTTTTCAATCTCAACTATTCAAATTTGTTGAGATTTGTACATAAAAATATTTTTTATCGAGATACGCGAATAAAAAAATTTGAATGGTTGAGATCGAAAAAACATGACTCTGTTTTTCTCTTAAAAAAAACAGCAGAGTCGAATCCATCGAGAGAGGACATTAAATTGAAATCATCAACGCAAGGACAAAACCAAAATTGCCTGCTTGTTCGGAATTCATATCCTCTGATGAGTTAATGAATCTTGACTGTCCGATCTGTTTTAAAATTCGTGCGAACTAAATCTGCACTAATATTAAAGAGTCCCATAGGTTATAGATACGAGCCAGATTGACTCCGTTTAAAATCAGATGGTTAAAATTTATTAACTCAGAAGATTCTCTTTTGAGTTAACGCAGAGAATACAGATCCGCTTGTTCGAGCAAGAAAAGGTTTATACAAAATTGAATGGTCGGTAAAAATTATAAATGTTATCCAAAAGTCATCCAAGTATTATAAATGTTAAACATTTTGAATGGTCGGTAAAAATTTGAGAATAAAGCTGACACCAGTCTGACTACGAGTACTATCATCAATATTTATGTATGATAGCTGATGATTGATTCGAATCAGTAGAAACTAAGAAATGCATTTGTTAGTGTTTTATACATTGATCCTTTTTTTTAGAGGGTATTGCAAAAGCACAGCGTGTACCTCACACGTACTGGCATGTACAGTTAAGGACACGACATAATACGGTACGTCTTGTTAGACATTCTGTGTTAAGACGTGTCCGTACCGTATTGTAAATTGTGTTGTGTCTGTTTTTTTTTTAAATCGGCGTTAAATACAGCATGTCTAGACACGAGTACAACATATGTACGATACGGGACAACACGTCTAATTTTTCAGATTATTTTTCAAATTTTTGTTTCATTTTTTATTACTAACAACTGTTTTTCCAAATTATATCAAAAGTTCAAAACAAAAAAACATTACAAAATATATAAAAAAAACTAATAATTTGTCTCCAATTTTCAGAATATTTTTCCATATTTTTTTAATATTTATACATTTTAAAGTAACAAATTATTAAAATCTAAAAAAAAAACAATTGGCACGGTACGTCGTTCAAAACCGTGTCCTGCTTTTAAACGTGTTGTGTTCATCTTCGACACTGTGTAGAATCGATTGAGGCAATCAACTTATATATTCTTTCTTAGTTAAAGCTATTTATTAGCACATGCTTGTAACCATAAGCAGACTTAAACAAACATACATAATTATTTATGATTTAGATGTTATAAAATCTACATAAATATGAGAAAATAAGTATTTTTTATAATAGACAATTGTTAACATTTGTGTAATATAATAACAAATAAATAACTATTTTTAACAAATAGTATCAGTCTTTGGTCTAGTGACAAAGACAATATTTTTCGTGTGAGAGATCGCAAGTTCGAAAATTAAATAGAAAAATCTTTAGTGAATGTTAAATATTTTGTTAGCTTAACCTTCAACTTTTACTTAAAAAAAATATTTTTAATAAGGATTAAATAATTGGGTGGAAAAAATGAGTAAATTTTTAGCTGTACCCTTTGCAATTTGCTAAATTAAAGTATGTTCAATACAAATGCATTAGCAATAAATGCGCATAGCCTCAGCAAATAATGATCTCGTCGAAGTTTATTTAATTAATTAAATTATTGGGACTCAAAATTTTCACTTGGTTGTACTTGTACATGTGGGAGTAGCCAGAAGAATCAATTATTGGCTAAGATAAAAGATACTTCTAAGTAGATAAAAATAAAAATCACAAACATGGTTAAGTAGTGATGTATACAACAACCCACACAAAACGGGACCACATGATGCGTGGAGTCACTTGGACCAAATTCATGACGCACTCAAATGTACTAGCACATTAAATAATAACGCCAATAAGAAATGGAAAATGCTAAATGCACTAATACTTCGATTAACATATTTTACAAAATAAATAATTTTTTTTAAAATTGAGAATAAAATGTTACAGATTCAAAATTCAAAAGAAAATCTCGTATGAATACAAAATAGTTTGGTGGATTTTAACCTCCAACCTTAACTAAAAATAAATAAATTTGTTATTAAAACGTGCAATTTTTATGTTACAGTGTAAATGTCTGATTTTTTTTAGTAAAGATTAAGGATCGATGTTTAATATTTACAAAAAAAAAAAAAAAAAAAACCAATTCGATTTTTATATTTGTGATCTCATATCTTAACCTCTAAGTCAAAAGTTATTTTTGGGTGAAAGTTTGATCTTAATGTGATGAGAGTATTGAACTATTCTATTTGGTTTATAAGCTTGGACCCTCCGAGCGAGCGAAAGGAGAAATGGTAACGGTATAATTTTTGGTGTGCCATACAATAAATGCATAAAAAGTTAACAAAGATTCTTAAAATTATACAACGAAAGGGAAAAATGTTCCTCGGTTAAATTCAGAAGAATTGTAAAAATATAAAGCCACATAAATTTTCTTTCAAAAAAAATCCGTGAAGAAGAAACTACAGCATCAAAGAAGTGAGGTCTGCAGAAACAAAATAAAAGTATGACCAGCATTTTGTTAAAGTTAGAGTAAAACTAGAGTGTGATGTGCTCACCAAACTCTCTAGTGAGCATAACTCTACAATCTATCGATTCATTTCAAACGAGATGAATCTAAACTGTTAAAACCGATATACTTCACGAGTAATATGCGTAAAAGCAAAATTTTAAATTTTTTGAATTCATTTAGTCTAAAGTCAAGTGGTTAAAATTGATAAAAATGAATGATCCAAAATGAAGTTTTAGAAATTATTTTAATGCATTCATTTTTTATCAATTTTGACCACTTGACTTTGTACTAAATAAATCCGAAACATTCAAAATTTTGCATGTACGCACATCACTCGTGAAGTACATCGGTTTCAACGGTTTGGATTCATCTCATTTGAAGTGAATACAACAAATTATGGAGTTATGCGCACCAAAGAGTTTAGTGAGCACATCACACCCTAGTTCTACTCTTAAAGTTATATAGAACAGGGAAAAAAAAATTATGCATGGCTTTGGTACTGAAACACCGATATAATAATTACGAAGTTAGACACTTCTAGGAAATTTCTGAACCATCTGATCTTGAATTAGGTTTGAGGGAAAAATGCAACGCTTCGCAACACATTTTCCACCACAGAAAAATTCACAGAAAAAAAGATTCTAAACACTTGTCCAGAGCTAGCGGGCTCAGGAGTGCGTATCCTCTGAGATATCTCATATTCTGTGTGACCGACGTGTCCGGTGTCTATTCGGAGATAGCGCAGGGGCAGTATTATTTGAGCTTTGAGATTCATACAGAACATCTTTGAACTGTTGAGATTTTCCAAATAATCACGCAAAATATGAGATATCTCGGAGGATGCGAATTCGCGGCTCAGCGCCTCATGAGGGATGAGTACCATCCTCTATGGTAAAATATATTTGAGGTTAGATCTAAATCCGACCAATCCGTTTTAAGGTGAAATACACGGGCTTTTTTAATATTCGTGTCGGAATAGATTGGATGGTCCATATCTAAAATCAAAATTTCTTTTACCTCATGTGATTTGAATTCGCGCTTCATTGGCGCACTTATAGGAGATAGGAGTAGGTCCCATGGGCATCGGACCTACATTTAGGTTCAATTAGCTCTAGCACCGTACGATTAGCATCAAGATCTATACGCACGTAAATTGATAGATACTTGCACGGATTTTGATGCTTAGCACACGAATCTTGATGATATCGAATAGTCATCACACCCATCGAACCAAGGTAGGTCCGATGGGCATCGGACCTACTCTGCTTCCCATGCATAGAACCGAGGCTCGCACACAGAATTAGAGTTCACCAAAGTAACTCAAATTTTGAGTTTGGATCCTGACCGTCCGATCAGCTGTGACACAGATATTAAGGGACCTGTACATTCCAATTCGAACTGAATTGGCCCGATCAGTTTGGATCAAAACACAAATTTGAGTTACTTTAGGAGATCCGGACCTAGGGGTGCAAACGGATCAGATATTATCCGTTCGTATCCGTATCCGAAAATTAGATACGGATATCTGATATCTGATATCTGAATATACATGCGGATACGAATGCAGTCAGACAAATTTAAGTCGAGATACTTGTCAAACTTGTTCAGATAGATCATGATTCAATTCAATTCAATTCAAATAGAACACTGATAACAAATGAAACTTGGACCCAAACACAGTCCGAGAAACGAATGCTCTCATACCAAATTGAATTTGACATTCTCAATAATTGATTCATGAAATTGTTATGAGTATTATATTTGTGTTATGATCCGGTTTGAATAAGTCTGTCAAATTTTCTGACTTATCGAAATAGGCATTATGGAATATTGATTCCTGAAATTTTAATTGTCTGATTTATTTGAAAATTAATTGATTATCGATTTCATAATATCTATTATTTGTGGTATCGTCTGATTATCATTTGGTATATTATCTGTCTAACATACCCCGGTAATATATACTCTTTCATTATTTTGGACTTAATTATAATATTAGAAATTGAAAGGTTTTAATTGTAAAATTGCAAAACTTAAAAAAAAAAAGGCCAACGTGGCATGGGTGCCACGCGGCCGTGTGCATGTTCCCACCCCTTTTATAAATCTCACCCCTCTCACTTGAATTGATTCATTAAAAAAAAGGACCAAATAAAATCAAAGAAAAAAAACAGAAACAGACATTGAAAGAGAGAAAAAAAAACAATATATTTTTGATAAAATTTGTTTTGGATATTGATTATTGTTTGTTCCAATTGGAATTTCAACTACGTCGCATTGATTCTGAGCTACCGTTGCAACTCGATTTGGATTTCTGAATTGATCGCTATCAGGTAACTGGATTTCTCTATAATTTATGTTTTTGTTTTGTTTGGTTGAATTAGATTTTGATTTGGGTGTTAGATTATGAGGGCATATTTAACGTGATACAACGTCTGAGGTTAGAATTTGATTGTGAAATGATAAGATTGTGTGTTCTGAGAATGTAAGAATTGTCTGTGGCAGACATTCCAAATGTGTGAATACTGTGTGACTTGTTTTACTGATAACCTAGACCCAGGTGCTATCATCGTTTTATATACAGGCATAATTTGATGTGAATTTGTGTGGATTAATCCAATCTGTTTGAATATTCTAAAATCATTTTGGAATTTTCTAAATTATTCTAAACTATTTTGAAATTTTCAAAATTATTCTAAACCATTTTGAAATTTTTTAAAATATTCTAAACCATTTTGAAATTTCCTAAATTATTCGAACAATATTCTAAACCATTTTGGAAATTTCTAAATTATTCGAAACCATTTTAGAATTTTCTAAAATATTCTAAACCCATTTTGGAATTTCCTAAATTACTCAAACAATATTCTAAACCATTTTGGAATTTTTTAAAATATTCTAAACTCATTTTGGAATTTCCTAAATTATTCGAACAATATTGTAAACCATTTTGGAATTTTCTAAAATATTCTAAACCATTTTGGAATTTTCTAAATTATTCGGACATTATTCTAAACTATTTTGGAATTTTCTAAATTATTTGGACAATATTCTAAACCATTTTGGAATTTCTAAATTATTTGGACAATATTCTAAACCATTTTGAAATATCCTAAACTAATTTTTTATTTTCTAAATTAAATAGTAAATAAAAAATAAAAAATACCTGAACTGAAGTGCCGATCGATCAGATAGTCAGAGAGACGCGGAGAGACGAGAAGAGAAAAAAAGGAGAAAGGGAGATACAAGAAGAGAGACAGGGAGAGACGGTGTGAGGGATAGAGGAGGTGTTGTGTCGTTTAAATAGGGAAACTCCGAAACCGCAAATTTTATCTCCGGTTTTGAAAAGCTGAATCCACAAATTTAATCTCCGGTTTCTAAAACCGGTAACTTATTATGCGGTTTTGGATAGCCTAGAACTGGAAATTTTGTTTTCAAAAAGTTGGCTTAGAACCGGAAACTTTTTCTCCGGTTTGGATATTTTTCGAATTCTTCGACGTCAGGTGTAGATTTTGAAATTAATTAATAACTTTGGATATTAATAAAAATTTCGGTGTAATGTGCTGTCCTATAAAAATTGTATTTAAAATTCGACAAGTATAGACACTGCTTTATTAGCTTGGAGGGATCCAATGCTTGCTTATTAGATAAAGCTATCACTTTCCGCAAGTCTTATTCACTGAGCTTTGAAAACGAATTTTGGATATATATATCGCCGCAATAATGTCGTCTTAATTGAGTTCGGTTCTATGCTGCTCTAAGGTGCGGTTCACTATGTGGTAAACTACACTCATGATGCAATTTCATTATTAATTTTCTGATGAATTAAATATAGTACTGATATAGTGTATTGAATAAACCCGAACGGGTCAGACCCGGCCCGGTCCGCCCGGGACCAGTACCTGTCCCGCCCGTGCCCGTGCACGGGTTTGACACGGGTTCACGGGTAACCCGGGTACGGGTTGAAAAGGGCCGGACCCGTTTTTTTTTCAATTAAACCCGTGATGCCCGTACCCGCCCGGTCCGTCCCATGTACCCGGGTTACCCGTACCCTACCCGGGTTTGACCCGTGCCCGTACCCTACCCGGTTTTTTTTATTGTTTTTTTTTAAATTCAAATTTTTTCCCCAAAAAAACAAAAATAGCAAAAGAAAAAAAAACCAGAAAAAAAAAAAACCAGTCCGGACCCGTGCTACCCGGACCGTCCAACCCCCGGACCCGGACCGTGCAACCCGCCTACCCGTCCCGTGTCGCCCGTGACCCGTGTTGCCCGGGGGGTTTGAGAGGGGCCGGGTAGGGTTTTTGAAAAAAAAAACCGTGCTAACCCGTCCCGTGTCGCCCGTGACCCGCGTTGCCCGTGACCCGTGTTGTCCGTTGCCCGCCCCGGGTTTTGCCCGGCTCGGTCCGCCCGTGCCCGTTTGCAAAACACTATACTGATATGTAAGTGAGAATATTATAAAAAAAAAAATGGTTCTTGTATGTCAAAGAAAGAGAAAATTCGGTCTTACATATATAAATATAGCTATATGGTCATTGACACAAAAGAACAAAGCATCGAGTAGCTTATATTTAATTTGGTCTAAGAAATCAGATACGCCCACATTCGTGGGTGTGTGTGTTTAAGTGGGTGTGGACTGTGGAGCCATTTCTTAGATTTGTTCATCTTACATTCTAACTCGTCTCCAGTCTGTGCATACACCAGAGGCTCCGGTACAATGATTGAACTTAGATTAAATCACTACATATATCCGCGCGTAATTATTTATATGCCCACTGGATTTTGAGTTTTATGGAGATTTATCGGTTTCGACCGACTTTGTCCTCCCTTGAAATTTTTTTTGCCCTCCTTCTGGACGTTTGATTTGTAATTTGGGTTAAATTTAGGGTTAAAATTGAAACAAATTTGTTGAATTGTGATTGGTAATTAGAATTATAAGTTAAAGTATCAGAAATTACAAGTCAAAGTATTGAAAAGTATAAGTTAAAGCATTGTTTTTTATTGAGTACCTAATTGGTTAATGGATTTAAACCCGATTCGATATTTTTTTTGCCTCCTCTGATGAAAATCCTGAATCCACCTCTGTAGGTAGGCCTTCAAGTCTTTTATTTGTATCAGATTATCAATATTTTCATATATTCGATTCATTTTTTACTTTCCATTTTTTAATCTAATGGTTCTGTATCATTCTTCTCTCCTGATTTAAAACTTTACAAATTTTTGATGTACCTAAGTTGTAATACAACTGTTAAAACTATACATTTTTTTGGGTTCCTCTATTGATAGTATTGCGCACTTAATAGTATAATTTATCATATATCCAATGTATCTTGAATAATTAATTGTTTGCTTCTAAATTTTTAATGAAGATTATTTTTTATGAAACTATTTTATTTTAAAAATAATGTTTCCTTCAGTATATTTTTTGACCTTTTGTTTCCGGAGCAAGTCCAAAAAAATAATTAGCCAGCTAATTTTTTATTTAGGCTTGTAATTAACTTATCTGATGAAAAACATATTTGATTAAAAAAACCAAATCAAAATTTATGTACATAAAAATTTAAATCTAAATCGTCTAAAATATCGGTCATGTTAAAACTTCTCTTGCGAAGAAGAGAGAATAAAGAAATATGTCGAAAACAAAACATAATGATTTTGTTAAAATTGTGCTACAACCCATTAAAATAGTTGTAAAATGGATTATCTAGATAAAATAGTTACCTAAATTGCTTATATAACATTTTTTTTTTGAGGTTAACTATTAATCTATTATGTATTTGAAATTAATCTTTCGACCATTTTTCATAGTAACATGATTCTAATGTAATATTTTCTCTTAAAAATAATGCAAAATATATATAAGTCTTAGAATGGATCATACGTATTGACCACCTTCATGATTGTAAAGGAAAAATGGATGTATAATTCCGTTGAAAATGGAGATCATCAAAATATGAGTAAGTTTATATAGGATATTCTTTTAAGTGAGTATTTCATCGAAGTGAGAGATTCTCTAAATGAAGTAAATAAATTAACAGCCGTGCGAATGGTGGGGCTTTTAAGGATTCCAACCTAATACCTGCTTCATTAGTTAATAATTTCAATAGTTCGCTTTTTTTTGGTGCTTTCGGATGAGCTAGAACCTATCTAGATGCTTCAATTCAAATAGTAGCACCATTTATTTATGAGTAATGATTTTTTACTTTTCCATGTTTTTATTTCCCTCGAGGATCATCCGTCAATAAAGTTCTGTAACAGTGGAATATATATATATATATATATATAAAATATTTAGATATGAACTACCAATTTTAAGTTCTTTTTGTCTTGTTTCGTTTCAAATCTTTTCCAATTTAATCAGTATTTTTTGACCGAATCTCGATTTTGATTTTTGACTTCTAGTCCTAAAATTTGACCTTATTATTGTGACCTTCTATTGGAATTTTTTTTTATAAACCATAATTAAAAAAATATTTTTACAAAACCAATATGATTAATTTTTTTTTTTACAAAAACCATAAGAACTGAAATGACATTTCGGTCCGTTATCTTTTTTTTATTCTGGACCAAAATGACATTTCGGTCTGGTCCTCTTTTTGAATTTTCTGTGGTACTGGTTTCACAAGTTTTTAGACCGAAATGGCATTTCGGTTCTTATGATTTTTGTAAAAAAAAAAATAATCATGTTGGTTTCGTAAAAAAAAAAAAAAAATTAATTATGGTTTATAAAAAAAATTCTTTTTTTTTTGTGTGTGTCGGTATTTGGTAATGTACTATTCCGCTATTCGCTTTTTTGGCATCATAGTCTCATAGACTCACATTATTTATACAATTTCCCTGGATTTTTAATTTTTAATTTTTAACACCGAGTCGCTACTGTATGCTCTACTCGGTCACACCACAGCAAATCTGAGACACAGATCCCATGGCTTATCACATGCCACCAACTCCCTGGCATGCATTTCTCCCCAAAACTTAATAACAATTTTTTAAATAATAGTTTAATATATCATATTAGTTATAAAATTAATTATACTTTTATACTATAAATAATTAATATTTTATGAATTATATCTATGATATATTCTAATGACAAATTAAATCTTGTTAAATTATTTTGAAATCACAAATTGTTACCATGGGCGTGGTTCTTAGTGAATAGTGATCCACCACACCGTGTGGCCATTCCTGCTGCCGCAGAGGTTTGCACTGGCAAAATCGCATTTCCAGTTAATCTCATTCGCTTTATAAAATGACAAGAAAAAAGGCGACATATCACTGTTTATAGATTCTTTCATTCTTTTCTCCATGTTGATTGTTTCTGTTAAGTGGTGGGTCCATTGCATTTTTGGAACAAGAAACGCATGGTGGAAAGTGGAAACCATTTGTTTTGATTGACATGATATGTTGAGGCTGCAGCTGCATTAAGCTAATTAATAATTTAATACTATCATGTGGACCCAACAACACACATGTCAGCTTTCTTCAAATCAATTCATATCTTTATCAGTTATCATATGTGTGTTCGCATTGTTGAAGCAAAACCGAGTCCTTAATAATTTACTGATAAGCAAAACAATTTCTCATGTAATAGATCAGAAGAGACTTTCCTCAAAAAATAGAAATAAATAAAAAAGATCAGAAGGAAGAATCGTATATGATTGGAGCATGAAGCACATGGACATATTTTATATTTCCTAACCACCCTTTGGAATAGTTTATTAGGAGATCATGATAGTGACAACCATCCAGTTGGAACTTTAGTATTACAAAATAATAAGATTGGGATAGAAGGGAACAAATCTAATTAAGCAATGCTAAGATGTGAACTGTCAGATAAGTAATGACTGATTAGTTGGAAGGTCGCTGCATGTGTTAAGGAATACAAGATCAGATTTAATTTGATCCTTTCATAATGCTCATTGTGTGGCGACTTGTGAGTATATATATATATTGTCCTATTAATTGCCTAATTAAGGACAGTATAGTTATTCTATAAGAGAAAATTATTCAATTTACAAAAATATGTTTTATTTGCTAAGGTAAAAAATGACTATTGGCGAAGGTAAACTAATAAAATATTTATTTTTGAGGATATTATTATTTCTGACAGTAGTATCTACGAGAATACCGACACGGTTAAGTATTTCTAACTATTAATTATTGTACGGATATATATTCGGCGTGAATTAGATCTATCTTCTTTATCTCGTAATGCAAAAATTCATAACGAGGAGAACGAAATCCTCAAATTTTAGAAGTAAGAAATTGCTAATATCCTTTGAAATGTAAATTCAATGCCAAAGAACATTCGGTGCTGGCGTCACTCTTTTAATTTCGTGTTTAAATATTGTTAGGTGTGTTTATATTTTCAATTACATGCATGTAGAAAATATAGAAATTTGTATCTATTTAAAAAATTGTAGAAAGGTTCCAAAAAATTATAACATTTGGTCTCCAAACACATTATAATAAGAATATCGTGTTAGCGATTCGGATCGACTGTTTGAACTTTCTAAATATAAATAATGATATGAGACACGATTGAGATATGAAAGACACAAGGTATCTAAATCCTGTTCGAAATACAAACACAATAAAGATACGAGAAAATATCTCATTGTTTTCATACATTAATCATGCCTCATATCCTTATCTCCATTTTCAAAGTTTAAACTAGCAATCTAACTGCTCAACATGATTTCCATGATAAAATGTCATTGGAGACCAAACTTTCTATTTTTTTGGAATTTTTTTTACAATTCAATTTAGATATATAAAATTTGGTTTCCAAAAATATTTTAATATAAAAATCATATTGAGTTAGTTTTAAAATATAAATAATAATATGAGACATAATTGAAGCACCGAAATAACGGAAGCATTTTAACCCTACTCTAAAGATACATATGGTAGTTGGCATAACAACTTATGTAGTCCCTCGATTACACAACTCTACTGATTAACCTATTAAAAAGTAAAATTATTACTTTGCACTGACTTCTAACTATACGCGCAAATATATATACAATACAATGTAATTCACGGTCAATGCAACATGTCGTAGAAGAAAATTACTGTTCATGCAAGCTCCTTTGTTTCTGATTTTCGTTTGGTCATTTAATGCTTAAACTTTACTTTTGTGAACAGGAACAACTGCGGAAACATCTGAAGCAGTGAAGGACTGACTGCCCGAGGATACTACATACATCCGATAAGAAAATCTTTTGAGTTAATGTATCTCGAATTAAATGGAGCCAATTCAGCCGTTTGATTTTAACAGAGGGGCCCTTCAATATTAGTGCGGATCTAATTTGCACAGATCTTAAAGTGGATTGGATAGTCTGGATGTATTAACTCAAAAGATTATCTTTTGAGTTAATGCAAACGATAATAATTCCATACATCCCACTTTAAATCGATAGAGCCAGAGCAAGTGTTGGTGGAATCAGCTAACACAGAAGACTCTGATTAGTGTAGCTTAATCTTACCAGTAGTTCTGAGCTGAGAGCTTTTGTTATATGATACTTAATTGTCTCTTTTATAAACTGTTTGTTGTTTTATCCAGTGTTGTAAAAAACGTCCGTTTAGGTCTATTAATCGACCGATTAGTCGTTGGCGGTGACCAAATCGTCATTGATTTTTTCAACTAATCGGCCAATTATTTTCAATTATGACCGATTATTATCGATTAATCGCTTAACGATTGTATGTCCGACGAGCGCATACAGTTATTTACAACACTGGTTTTATCAGTCTAAGGACAAGGCTTGGCGTAGGAGAACGTTATATTGGTCAGACAACATGCATTGATCTGAATTGCGGTTTGCAAGTTAAACAGTTTCAATCAATGAAACGGACCTATGGCCTTTTAATAACTAAATTTTTTCAATGCTTAAACTGGGCCTATAATCATTTTGGGTGCTCATGTCAGCCAGCCCAGAGAAGGGTGATTTATGATAGTAAATAAGGTCCATCAAATGTACTGGGCCGAGAATGCAGAGTTTCCCAACATAACACAGAAATGGATCTGTTGAGTTTTGATTTCATGTTAACACACAGATTATATAATCAAAACAACGCTACATATAATTTGTTCGCCGCAGAAAATCAAATCTTTGCCCCCTTCATACCACCAATTTGATCAAGGGAGAAGCACTCTTACAATATCCATCCAGATTAGATAACATATAAACCAACATCATAAGCTTACCAAGGTGTTCTTAAGTAGAACTAGGGTGTTCTTAAGCTTACCAAGTCTCTTTGTGAGTTTAACTCAAAAACTCATCGAATTGGTTTCAAGCGATGCATCCAAACCGTTGAAACCGATCTACTTCACGAGTGATGAGTTTTATGTGAAGTTTTTAAAATTTTGAACTCATTTAATAAAAAAATGATGAAAAATAAACACATTGAAATTAACTTATAAACCATCTTTTTTTTACCGTTTAACTTTATACTAAATTAGTTCGAAAATTTATAAATTTGACATGTAAATGCATCCACTCGTGAAATAGATCGGTTTCAATGGTTTTGATTGTAACACCCCGGTAATATATATTTTTTCATTATTTTGGACTTATTTATAATGTTAGAAATTGAAAGATTTAAACTGTAAAATTGCAAAACTTAAAAAAAGAAGAAATAAGCCAACGTGGCAAAATAGCCACGCGGCCTCCATGCCTTCCTCCTTGATTCCCTTTGCGTGGCACACGTGCCACTTCACATATGCTCTCATAAAATCCCTATAAATGGGCCCTTCTATGCCACGCAAAAGGAATCAAGGAGGAAGGCATGGAGGCCGCGTGGCTATTTTGCCACGTTGGCTTATATTTTTTTTTTTAAGTTTTGCAATTTTACAGTTTAAACCTTTCAATTTCTAATATTATAAATAAGTCCAAAATAATGAAAAAATATATATTACCGGGGTGTTACATTAATGTATCGTTTGATGCCAATTCAATAAGTTTTTTAATTAAACTCACAAAGAGATTTGGTAAGCTTCTACTCCTGCACGAAATATGATAGGACCTTCAACAAATTGGTGTCAGTACACACTTTTTTTTCATGTTTCCAAGTTCAGTTTGTATGATCCAATTTTTGTTGATGCCAGTGCAAATCATTAGTCTGGATAGAAGTGACTTAAAATTTGACTTAATATATGTATATATATTTTTTAGTATTTGACTTAAAATTTTAAAATATAATTACTGGAAAGAGATGCCAACTTGTGGTTACAAAAAGCCTTCCTTTTTGTTGATACTAGATTACCATGTTATCTTTAGCGGATCCGTATCCTCTGCATTAACTCAAAAGGGAATCTTTCGAGTTATTAAATTTCAACCGTCTAATTTTAAACAGAACCAATCCAGCTCGTATTTATAATATAGGAGGTCTTTAATATTAGTGCAGATCTTATTCGCACGAATCTTAAAACAGATCGAATAGTCAAGATTCATTAACTCAAAAGATTCTCTTTTGAGTTAATGCAGAGGATATGAATTCATCTTTAGCGGTACAAAGAAAAGAAAGGATTGCCTAAGGGCTTTAAATCAAAAAAGAAAAGAAAGGATGGCAATATGGCATGTAGGTGGAATGTGGATTTGACATGTGAAAATATATAAAGGGCCCACACAAATGAATTAGTTCTTGTGATTGGGCCAATCCGGCTCAATATAGTGACAACCCTGTTGCTAGCTAGACCGAACAACATTGAGACAACTAATGAGTGCTGCCCCTGAGAAGACATTTACCAATGAGAGAGAGAGAGACTCTGGTCTCCCTTTGATTCATAGCACTTTTGGCTGCATCAAGTGCCAAATTTATATAGGTGTTATGATTGTCATTTCCTACTCAAATAAATTCGACATAGGAGTAGGTCCGATGCCTATCGGACCTACTTTTAATTTCAATGAACTCTAGCACCGTATGATAAGTATTAAATCTGTGTGCACGGAAATTGATACAGACTCGCACAGCTTTTGATGTTGAGTACACGAATCTTGATGCCGATCGGATGGTCATTACACCCATCGAACAAAAGTAGGTCCGATGGGCATCGGACCTACTCTGAACTAAATAAATTCAGATGGACGTCCATATTTGTTTGTGACAATTAACCTCCCAACCACTCATCAAGCATAAGTATATTAACTTTTCAACGTGAAATGACCGTAGGATCTTTGATAAATCTAGAATAGCGATTTTGTGCTTCATGTCGTGTATAAATAAAGAAAATAAAATAGCAAACATGTTGATAGCCGACATCATATTGTCTCGACTTGGAGTCACTTTTCAATTTTCCGGTCATTGAGGAGGTGGAGTTTGGTTTTGTGTAGAGTAGGGATGTAAATTTGTGTTGTGATCAAATAAGATATTAATGTGTCATGTTATGCTGTGATTTCTTTCAAGCTCATACGCAAAAACAAGTGATTAAATAAGAGATAGATCTAAACAGTTGTTATCGTTAGAAGATTATTTGGAGTTTATAAATAAAATAATAAAATTTTATTGCTCATTGAGACAATGATGCAATATCAAGACCCAATCATATGATTTTCTGATGATCTGTTTAAATGTGACTAATTACGTTGGATCATATTTAACGTTTTATTTTCGTAATTTAAGTTGGTTTATTCAAAATTCATTATTTAATAAAAAAATTGACAGTCATGATCAGGTATTACTCGGGTAACCATGTACCTTGCGGTGTTGTACCATGATTAGATCAAGTCACATAAATAGTCATGACATAGACCACACTAATCAGGTCACATGTACCGTGAAGGAACCGTAACGTATCCGGTCACGACGTAACTTGTTTACACCCCAGTTATGAGTTACCTTCTTTGTGGTTGTCTTGAGTTTCGAGGTATTGGATTCTTATTGAATCGGATTTTGAGTGAATTTTGGACTCTCTGGTTATGGGCCGTTCGAGTTGTTGGGTTTGAGGTGAGTCGGTCTCGTGTCTAGATCAGATCCGTCGATATTTTTAGTCTGGTATTATTTTGCCACCTCTATATATATTATTATTATCATAAATATTCCAAGCAAAGAGAGAAATAAATAAGTAACATTTTTCATTTGCCGTACGATCGATATAAACGTTTTTCCTTCTCTAATTTTACATGTGCCAAAACAAACTTTTTTACATGAAGAATTTGTATGAATTGGAAATGAAAGCTGCACCCATTTTTTTTCCTGCCGCAAATTTAAGATGTTCAATCTTGTTATCAATAAATCGTATAAAACACAGTACATAAGTTATATTCTATATTGACAAACCAATCGAGATATAATAAATTTTTGATGAAAAAACAATTAAAAAAAATGTAAATAATACAAACTTTTCCAAGAAAAAAAAGGACCTCAGCTTATCAAGATAACAGATCCATATTTTTAATAAAACCTTCTATAGCCTCAGTATAGGACGGAGTTAGAAATTGACCATTGGCAGAGCTACATACAATTAGGGTTAAGTAGTAGTCTACTTCTGGATTTTTAAGAACAGTACCAAGTTTGTATATAGTTGGCTTGGATTTGGATGTTGTGTATCTCTGGATTTGAGTTTTGCCTTTTTCTGATTGAGTCAAAGCTATCGATCAACGAATAATCGGTCGAGTCGCTGCAAATTTGGTAAAGTTTTTCATCAATCTATTTTGAAATATAACAAGAGGAGAGTGATTAAAAATGGTTTGATAGTGGGACCACAATAACCTTGTTATTTTTTTTACAAATAGACTAAATTGTTTTGCAAAGTAATATGCTGAAATTTAATGCAATGCATTGATTTATTTTATGAGATTTAACTGTTCAAAAATGGACTGAATTTTAAAAGAAGAGTCTTGTGATGAACTATACTTCAATGTAAAACTTAATACTTCAATTCTTTAGATTAATTTTTTTGTCTTAATAATTTTTTGAAAAAATTGGAGTTTTCAATCTATTTCGGCCGATTTCTACCGATTTTCTCGATTTTGATTCGTGATCAATTACCAATCCCGCTTCCAAAGAAAATCGTTTAATTATATTTTAATAAATAATTTACTAATTGAAAATTTGAAATAGAATATAATAAATTAATAATAATTTCTATTGTCTATCCGGTGAAAATTATGACTACATTGACAATGACAAGGTAAAAATAAAAAAAATATTTTTCTTACTGAGAACTTGTTCACTAATAATCAAGGTTCTAAATAGCGGCGCTATAGCGTTTTTGGACCATAAAAACTATGATGCTATTGCCGTGCAGTCTATGATAACGTTCTAAATAACGCTATAGCGTTTTTTGAGCCGTTCCGCTATGACGCGATAAACCCTATTTAAACCTTTGCCGATAATTGACGAAGATACATGTTGACAGAAGTCACAGAACGGAACCGTCCCATGTCTGAATAGTAAAATTTAAGCATTTAACAAGTATTAATACACAAAATCAGACGATGATTGGAGATACATGTGAATGAACGGACAACGCGTAAAGTAAAAAGACGAAAGAATAGAGAATTGCACGTGGGATTGTATGGAGCTGAATAGCTGATAGACTTCACGCGTGGGAGGCAGTGTCAGTCTGTCAGACCTCTCTGTCTTTATATATTTAAGTTATTTTTCCTTTCTATTAGCAGAAATTATATAATATCTATCAATTTTATAAAGTATTAAAATAAAATAATAGCCTCCTGTAGAAAACCTAAACTCTTTGTTTTGGTTTTTTTAACATAAAAATGTTCTTCCAATTATTTGTAAATTCAGGGACCAACAAAAGAAATATTCAATAAATGTGTCTCCCTGATACCGGAACAGTCCCACTGTGGGGTCTCTGTCAATTCTTGCTGTTGTTGAGTTGTTTTTGTTTTTGTGGATCTGTTTCCCATTGCAACAGGCTTTAAAGATGATGCAGTCTCCTTGTAATTTTTCTGATAATCTTGAGTATGTTCACTGTGAATTCATGAAGTATAGTTTTTAGGTTAAGTAGGGCTGTCAACGAGCTGGCTCGGGCCGAGCTGGGCCCTAGCTCAGCTTGTTAATTTTGGACCGAGCGAGCTGGACCTAGGGCATCCGAGTTAAAATCTCGGTTTGAAATCGTGGCGAGCCAGCCCGAGCTGACTCGCTGGGTCTGACTGTATCTTGTTTTAACCGAGCTGGACCGAGCTAGACAATATAAAATGCACACATTTCATACAAATTCACAAATTGATGCTTAGCTGAGCAAGCTAGGCCCCAGCTTGAACTCGTTAATTCTGGACCAAACTAGTGGCGAGCTGGCTCATTAACAGCTCGGTTCAGTAACGAGAGAGTCAGGTGTAAGTCACGATTGAACCACAAAGCTACGAGCTTTTTTGCCACCCCTAAGGTTAAGCAATGGATCACTCATCTCCCTATTATTGTGATTATTTAAGGAAGTTTGCTTATTATAGGAATGATTTGAATGAAAATTTATTATTATCTTTTTTTAGAAGAAGTCAGGGCTCAAGCCACCATTCAGATTTTTAACCTACAAATAGATTATTATCTTTTTTGTCTGAGTATTATCTTTTACCAATAGATTAAATACTGATTTTTCATTTTACAAGACTATTAATTGAAAACTTTAAATGGTTGCAAATGATAGTTCTTGCATCATAAAATGGATTAGAAAAATCTTATTGTAAAATTAGGAACCCTCAGTAAACACTCGATCTAAAATGTGAATGTAATAATGGTTTTTAGTTGAATGGAAATCGGTGGATTATAACCACTTCTTTCTAAAAAAATGTGAATGTAATATATTGTAGTTATCTTTATCATTTTTTGCAGAAGTACATATATAGATCCAGCTTATCTCTATCATTTTTCTTTTAAGCCCTCAAGCAAAAGCAAATGATTAATTAAGAGATAGACCTAAACAGTTGTTATCATTAGAAGATCATTTGGAGTTCATCAAAAAAGATGATCATTTGGAGAACAGATCAAAATCCACAAATCAGTGAGCAGACAAATTCTATTGCTCATTGAGACATTGACGTAATAGACCCAACCATCTGATTTTCTGATCTGATGAGATGTAATTAATTGTTATATTTATTTTTATAACTTCGTCAGTCTAAATTAAATTTAAATAATTGAGAATACTCATCAAATTAATTTCGGTTCCAATGGATATCATATGCCGTGCCGAAATTTTTATATATAACATTTATTAAAAAAAAAAAATCAAAATACCCATGTTTCTGAGGTTTTCGAATTCTACCCAGCCGCATCAGTATTTTGCGGCCCCAAAAACTGAGGTCCGCACAATGTCCCTGCGGTCCCAACTTTTTTTTTTTTTTTTGTCTAACAGAAACATAATGTGATATCTCAAAGTTTAAGTGGGAACCAAATGCCACGTAGGTGGGGTCCACATACTCATTACAATTTAAATTCCTTTTTGCTTGGAATTCGCATCCTCTAAGATATCTCAAAGTTTGAGAAATCTCAACCGTTAAATTACGTTCTGCATGAATCTCGAGGCACATATAATATTGGTTCCTGCGCTATTCCCAAATAGACATCGTACACGTCGGTCACATAAAAGTTGAGACATCCCAGTAGACATAAAAAAATTATATATGGGGCCGCACCGGCATTCTGCAGCCCCCTGACAGAGGCCTGCAGAATGCCGGTGCGGTCTGGGTAGAATTTGAATTTCCCAGAAATAGAGGTGTTTTGGTTTATTTTATGTTTTTGAGAAAATGTTATAAATAAAAATTTCGGTATGCTGTGAGGTGTTGTTAAGTATTAAATTGAACTAAACAGATGGAGATGATATCACTAATTTATTGGACAATTTTGCATCATCCCTTATTTACATTGAAAAATTAATTCCATAAGTTTTATTTGTCTATAATAGAAAGCAATATTTATATTTCATCATACATAAAATAAAAGTAAATATAGAAATTAGAAAAATGAATATCTACCTTATATTAGAGTAGTCATAGTTTAAAAACTAAAAGGATCGAAAAGAATAATGGATGAGACTATAATGAGATTTGATTTCCCTTAACCAATTGTATATAACAAAAATTACTTTTAAAATTTTAGACGACCTAGCCAGTTTCATCAAATGACTAATCAATTTCGAAAAAAAGGAACTCTATATCGTTGCTTCATGCAACTCTGACGAAGATCCGAAACCATATAAACTACCGTTTCCAACTGATTTGCCTAATCTTCCTTTTTTTGTTTTTTGTTTTCCAACACTGCTCTTCTTCTGTATAGAGCGAGATAGGAGTAGGTCCATCGGACCTACAGTTAGGTTCAATTAGCTCTGTCACCATACGATTAGCATCAATATCTATGCGTACGGAAATTGATACAAACTTGCACGGATTTTGATGCAAGAACACGAATCTTATGCAGATCGGATGGTCATCACACCCATCGAACTAAGATAGGTCCGATGGGCATCGGACCTACTCTCATTCCAGAGAGAGCTACTTTGGAATTTTTCTTTTTTCTGATTTGTCAGGCCTACAAGGTACGGATCCCAATAACACATGAAAAGTAGAGAAAATGAGAGCGGACCGAAGGAAGATCTTCTCTTATCCGACAATGGACCACATGACAAAGATCCGCAACCCTTTATCCTTTATCGGATCCCGATAAACACCCACACCCCCAATCCTGGCCCAACACATACACGCTCGGACAAAATCAAAAGACCTTCTCTCTTGCTTTGCTCTCTCTTCTCCTGTTCCTCGTTCCATTGTTCTCTCTTAGGGGACTTGTTTCACTGCTGCGTAGTGAGTCTTAGAGGAGAAGAACTTGACATATACAGTACATTTGAACTGGAGAAGAATGTGTCTTGTTTCAAATTTGGTTAACTGATTAGTCCTCTGGTACGATCCCTCGGGATCAGCACTGGTTGTCCTGTTCCAAGTTCCAAGCTATACACCTCTCCTCTGTTCCTTCTCTCTCACACTCCCTCTCTTTCTCTGTTCTTCCCTATCGCTCTCTTTTCTCTTTTGCTTTTCGTTTCTGTGCTTTAGCTCTTTCTCTGCTCCCGAAACCGTGTGATTCAGACTTTGGGTCTTTACTTGAGATTCCAATGATGGTCAATTGAGATCGGGTTGATTTCGAAAAAGGATAACTGATTGATCGATCGAAAGAAGAAATAAATCATCAATTAAGTAAACCCAATAAATCCATAATATTCTTTTTAATGGCATCAAATTTTGAGTGTCATATGTGTATTTCATTAGAGATGTTTAGAACAATATGGGCCTCGATCAAATTCGTTACAAGATCCAATTATCAAGAGAATATACAGCGTGTTTCTAGCGTGCATTTTAAGTATTCGCATACTATTCCTTTTGGGACATGTATGGCAATATATGGCACTCTTTTTTATTATACATAGATAGAAAATAAAATGCAATTATCAAATTGAGGGGGGAGAGGGAATTCGCATCCTCCCAGGTATTTGACTGAACTTGACTGAAACGGACATCCCAGATTTACTCTCAGTCAATATGTTTAAATTGGCACAAATCTCAAACCACAAATAATACTGTCTCTGCGCCATCCCGAGTAGTCATTGGCTAAGAGTAAATCTGGGCCGTCCGTTTCAGTCGGGTTCAGTCAGACACCGAGGGGGGTTTTGATGAATAAATATCATGTAATCATTAATGAAAATTTTCAATATATAGATGTGGCTTATTGTGCATCAATTTTATTTATAGAATTAATGAAAAGACATAAATAATTTTTTGATAGAAAAAAACTCAGATTGCTATTTATAAAAATTATATTGATTCCAAAGATTGTCTCGGTGTTATTAAATAATTTTCCTCTTATAAAAATTATACTTCGTCCATTTATTTTATATAATAAAAGAAATAAATCTTAAAAGAAAAATGTCTAAAGTCTCCATTATCAAGTCTGAAAAAACCCGTTGAAGATCGGTATTAACACTTCCGCTTAACGATGTCGTCACTTCAGAATTGTAAGATTTAAATTACGTTTGCTATTTTATTTTGAATTTATTGATTCTGAATTGTTTGTGTTCTAATTATAAAAATACGTTATGATTTTATTATTACTATCATTGAAAACTATAAGAAAAGAATTAGTTTGTTACTTTTTCAATCAAATTGATAAGATATAAAATTCAGACGATAATTTTTTATAGATTTTTAAAGTTGAAATATTTAATTATATTTTTATCTAAAAATAATATATTGATATCTATATATATAGAATTCTAACTCTTATTTTATGCTAAAACAAATTAATTTGTTTTTTTTGTTGTTGTTATGATGGGGTTTATCAATTATGTTGTGCTTTAGGGCTTGTTCGGACGGATTACTGTGCTCGCGGGAAAATAAAAATGAAGTCTGAGGTTGTGTTTTTTGTCCCATGCACACAGTAATCCGTAGTTCAAAAATTTCCGAATCCTATTTTCATTTCCGTTCCCCTCCGTCTGCCGAACAGGCCCTTATAATTAGTCTAAAAACATAAATGGTCGTGTTGTAGGTTTCTTTAATTCCAGCACTAAAAAATTACATGGAGTCCAGTTTGATCATTCTACTTCCTCAAAAAAATTCTATAACATCACAATCGTAAGTTGGTAACTAATTATAAGATAACGACGACAATGTGTGCTTAATCAAGATTCATGATTACTTTTCATTAAAAGAAGAATCACGTTTAATTCAATTCTTTTTGAAGTCAACAAAAGAAAACGAAATTGCGCATAAGTGGATTCCATGGCGGCCTAAAATCTTATATCTGAGATTTGTGCCAGGGTCTTATGTGGCGCGAAAGCATGTACATTTTCGAGCAGCTAAGGTCCCTTAAGAAATTAAGCATTATCAATTTAATAAGCGGAGTAGAAAATTTTTCAGTCCTATAGCCTATAGGGGTGAAAACGGTATGGATAATATCCGATCCGTATTCGAAAAATTAGATGTGGATATCCGATATCCGAATATCCGTGTGGATATGTATACTGATATGATTTTACGTTTCAATTATATGTATTCGAGTAGTAAATATATATCATATATTTTAATACATATTATGAGTAAATATTATTATTCACCATTAAAATTAGATAAATATTATGAACTTTGAAATTTTTTGATATTATTTTAATAAATATCCGATCCGATTCGTATCCGTATTTGCATCCGGCTGATATCCGATCCGTATCCGTATCTGAAAAATTAAAAAGAGATATGGATATGGTTTTACCACTATGCTCCATATCCGCTCTATTTTCACCCCTAAGTCCATATTTTTTTTTTTAACTTTTCTGTAATTATGGTCTTATGCACAAACAGGACATTGTCACAAATTTATAACTGAAATTTGGGGTGTAATTGAACGAACAACATTCGTTCTGTACGGTTCATAGCCGCGTGATTAATTTCTTTTTTTGAAATAAAATTAAGTGATCAAATCTTTATTTCTGAGATAGATATTCGTACATAACTTTCTAACTATTTTTTAGTATAAAAAATAAAAACTAAGTTCTCAATCTTTAAATATCGACAAAGAACTTTCATTGTAACTTACAACATGTGATCTACTAAGCGCATCCAATGGAGATTTCTTTTAAATTGCTAATCTGATGTGTTAATTGCTAATATAATTGCTAGATTAAAGTGATTTCTGAAAAAACAAATTTGCTTATAAAGCAAACGATTTTTTTTTAAAATACAGGTACTCTCTCTCTCTTTCCTATTAGCTCTGACCCCTTTGTTTTCTTTCCTATTGGCTCTGATCCAATTTTTGAGATGGAGGAGTTCAAAAATTAAAATGAACTTAATTTTTAAACAGTGTTTTACAGCTGTTTTTTATATTTTACGGATTGCTGAGTTGGAGATGCTCTAAAAATATAAAAAATAAGTTTTCAACTTTTAAATATTCAAAAGGACTTCCATTGTAAATTAAAACATATGATCTTCAACAGAATATTGTCTTTAGTTACTAGATCAAATATTAGTTTTCTGCTCGCTTTATTATTTATGGATATTTTATTTATATTTGCATATTTATTTAAGAGGGAAATATTTGAATTATGATAGTTTGTATTTATGCATCGTGGTTATTTTTCTGTCGAGAGATCTTCTGTTACCATTTCTTTGTAGAATGAGTGTGTTGAAGAGCATAAGTTGTATCCTTAACTGCAACACAAAATATTATGCAGTTAATTCGGAATTTCAATCCAAAGGGCCTTGTTTTGATTTTTTTTTTTTGCATAGCTATTCTTCTAAATAATAATTATGAACAAGTCCAGAAAATAAGTGTCACATTGAGTTAATTTTTTTTTTTTAAAGAATGTTCGTCTAATTTCAGCAAACAAAATTAGTCTTATATTACATATTTTTTTTAATTTTATATCCATCTTCATAATTTGTTAGATATCTTCGTTTGAAACCTATCTAATTTAAATATTTTATATAATAAAATGAGAGCTATATTAACGTTTGTGCATTCTCCTGTGTATCAATTAAATGTGTAATTTTTTTTGTAGAAATGGTAGCTAGCGTTCCTGGTTATCTGATATCATCTGAAATCGTCTTAAAAATATTTTTGTAAATTATATCTTATTTTGTAATCAGGCTGTATAGAAATTTTGTATTTTTATCAAGAAATTAAATCGGTTTTATCATGACACGTACAATTAATTACATATAGTTTGTATAATAAGGAAAAATAATGTTTTGTTTTGTTTTCATATCACAAATACTGTTACCTTATTAAATCCACATTTATGCATAAACGACATTTACAAATCGTCACAAAGTAATTAAAAAATAATTAGTTTTTTTTTTTCAAAAAATATGACTGTTTTAATTTTTAAATATAGCTTGTTTATTTTATGTAGATTAAAAATGAAGTACATCTAATATTTTATTTGTAATACTACGATAGAACAAAATACTGTTGACTTGTTCATAATGAGCTAGGGGCGGGATCCGCTCCTTAATGCACAATATGTGGTGAGTGAAAATTGAGCTTTAAGAGGACTAGACTATATATATAAAACGTTCTAAAAGAAATTCTTTTAATTTCAATATATATAACTATAATTTTAAAATCATTTAAGTGGCTTAACACCTCTATGAATGAATATAGATCCCCTCCTGAATCTTGCACTGCCATTGGTTACACACGAGAACATGAACATAGAAGAACCGGAAACATAGATAAAGCCAAGCTTATAAGCATGCTTCACAATATATATATATATATATATATATATATATATATATAGAATGGAGTTGGAAAATATAAAATCCACTCAGACTGCCTGTTTTGACTCCATTTCACACCCACTTTATTATATTTTCAAAGGTGACCATGATAGATAGGGATCAATCGTTGATAATGTTCATGCTAAGATCACTTTTTTTTAGATATGTTTCCAACAAATATAGCCATGCAAATTAAAGTGGCTGGTGACCAGTCTATCCAAGTATCTAACGCATTTTTCATTTAGATACCAAGTATGTGCTAACCATGCAATGCAATCCACCATTCTTTGCTAGATTCCTTTGCTAACTATCTACGGCAGAAAAAAAAAAATTTACTTGATCAGACCTTTTACAAAGGAAAGCATGCATGCATGATTATTTCCTTTTGTGATAGTATCTAAACTATTTTTTGAGCCAATGAAAGCATGATGATTTTATTAATTAAAAGTTCATTTTATCTCTCATCTCTATTTTAGTTACACAGTACGGGTACTATCTTTAGCAACCATTGTTTGAGCTCTCAGCATATATATATATATATATATATATATAGCTTAAGCTTATTTAAATCCATAACAGCATGATAGTGTCTTCATTCTTTATAGACCACTTACCATTGTTCATACATAGTACAAGCCCTATGAACCTAGTCTTTTATTCCAAGCATTCCAAATATAACAAGGACAGCATGCTTCCATGGCCAGAGAAAAAGCAAATGCTAGCTTGCATTTTATTACCCAAAAAAGTTCCCCTATTTCCAAAAGCCTGTATAGCTAGGCAAGAAGGCATATGATGAGTGCATCATCTCGGGACAATTTTCTGACACATTTCTTCATGCCATGTTGCCTTTTTGCCCCCATGTGTGTTCTCTTAATTAATCTAACTCTACCTCCTAAACTTTTACTCAACATCACAGCTAGGCATGGCGACAACCATACTTGACCTCTACGATTTTAGCTCTAAACAAATGGTTCCATATTTCTAATTCTGTACCGATATATAGATTGTCGGTTATTTTATAATGGTGTTTTAGTGCAAAGTTGCAAGTAGCATTTGGATCAGTATGCATCAAGGATGGTGCTGAAATATAATGTTTTTTTTTATATTTTTCAATGTGTTATTTCTTGTAATCAACAAAAAATAAAATTATATGTACAGCTAATTATGAGCATTTATGCACTTGTTAGTTGAGATTACTTCAATTTATTACGACAACATTACATTAGTCAACAATCAAAGATGACCTAATATTTTTTTCATAAAGAACAAAATCAATTTACATTAGTTAATGCATGGGCTGTTAGAGGTTTTATTTTTTTTTTCTTTCAAAAACATTCACTGCAAGTACGTATATACGTACCTCCAAATTTGCATGTAAAATAACATATCTAACATTTATAGAGTTTTGATTTAACAACGCATCTTTCTATTAAAAATGACTTGAATATTAATTAATTGTTAGGTTTCTGATTGTGATTGTGATGTCAACGGAATATCGATTCATTTGGTTAAAACAAGCACCTAATGAGCAGATGACACCTTTTTCTTTAGAAGAGAAGGTGGCAGTGCAATTGTAGGTTGGAACCCCGACCAGAGAAACACAGAGTCCACTTCGAATATCAGGTTTTGCCTGACATGGACAAAACAATCTCAATTCCAAGAGGAGCAGAAATCAACGGAGAAAACAACCTTGCTGCAGGAAATCAAATTTAAATTACGAAAGAATTGTGACGTCATGGCGTGTAAATTACGACCACATCCAATTTCCAACTGTCTTTTGTCAGTTGTTTAACCGTAGATTGGTGCATGTAGTCGATAGAAAGGCACGCAAAACGAGATGACGGTGCTATGTATATATAATATGAACCTGGCTAATATGCTGTGATTCAATATTTGAATTTTCAAAATTCGAACGATCGATTCGAACTGTTCAACATGATCTCCATACGAATATGTACTTGCAAACCAAATTTTATATTCTTTTATATTTTTTTAGATAGGTAGAAAATCACTTGATCTGAAAATTTATGTACCATTCGGATCAAGTGATTTTCTACCTATCTAAAAAAATAGTAAAAATATTCTAAAAAATGTAAAATTTGGTTTGCAAGTACATATTCATATGAAGATCATATTGAACGGTTAGAATCGACCGTTAGGATTTTGAAAACTCAAATATTGAGCCGTAGTACGGAGACCCTCTTGCTACGCATAGCACCGTAACCAACTCCATATAATATAGTACTTATCTGTTTTCATTAAGAATATAATTTAAATTTCAAAGTCTGTGGTTTGTTTATTAAGATTTAGGGGTGTTCATTGAAGTTAATTTATTTGATTTTCAATTGAAATGATATGTTTTGGATTTGGATTATGTAGTTCGAAATTTCAGTTTAAATGGTTCAATTCGGTTAAATTTTTAAATTGCTTTAATTTTTTATATTTAGTTCCATTTAATATCTCTTATTTCAGTTTAATAAAAAAAATCAAAATTACTTGATACTTGAATTACTTCGATGTTTTTAAATTTTTGTATGATTAATCTCTCCTATTTTATTTCGACTGATATATATCTTGATATTTTTTTTATGATTATTAAATGTACATATGTATGTATTGAGTTTTGACTTTTTGAACTTCATCCTTCTTATTTCAATTCAATCAAACAAGCCGAAATTTATTTTATTTCTTTTATTCGGATGAATCTCTCTTATTTTAGTTCAATAGATAGATTTTTTTTATATTTATTTTTATGATTATTAAATGTATTTGTGTATGTATTGTGTCTTGGTCTTTTGAAACTTAATCTCTCTTATTTATATTCAACTAAACAAGACCAAATTTACTTCAGCCATTTTTATTTGATTGTTTTTCGGTTGACAAGTTTAATTTGGTTGGTTTTGTTATTTTAAAAACTACATACAATTTTGGTTTGATTATTTTAATTTAACATTAACCGAATCAATAGTTTGAACACCTCTATTTGTGGTTTGAAAGATTAACTTGAGCTTCTCGAGATAAAAATATTCAAAAATATTTTCTTATTTTTAGAAATATAAAGAATATTAATGATTTTTAAATATTCTTGACCATCTAATATAAAAATTTTCTCCTATTTGAGAAAAATAAAAAACTGAACTTATATAAATTGTACTTTTCTTCTAATATCTAAGAGAAGGGTTAAAATTAGGGGTGCACAAAAAAACTTATGACTTATAACTTGTTCGGAATCAATTCGGATTCAATTCGCCAACAATTCGAGTTGAAACTGACTCGAGTTCATTGACTCAGTTGTCTCACGAGTTGAATCCAAGTTCCTCCCAAGTCGGTTCGGTATCAACTTGGTTGACTCATTGACTTGGTAAACTATATAATGTTTTGTTAGACTTTGTGCTATTTAGTTTGTACTACTTAATTATGTATTTGCCACTGTTTCATTATGTAAAGTTTTAAATGTGTACTATTTATTTTGTTAAACTTTATTTTGATAATTTTTAATTTGATAAACTATGTACTATCTACGAGTCAAGAGTCGACTCAAGTTGTTCGCGAGTTGAATCCACCCTGTATTGCATATCCACCGGTCCTAAAAAAATTGAATTCTTGTTATTTCAAAATTATATCCACAGTTTTAAAACATATATTTCTTGTAATGCATAACCACCTTGTATTGTATAGATATAACAACATAGTAAATATTCTTTTATTTTGTTTAGGAATGGAAATGCACTACTATATATCCTTTTTTCAGGAATGCATACGCCTTGGCCCGATTTTTTTTTTATTAATATTCAACATTAAATAAAAATAATAGAAATGTTTACAATTTTCGGAAATATTTAAAAATGCCCAAACCGTCGAGGTTTTCGACGGTCCAAATTTTTTCTGGACCGCCAAGATTCTCGACAGTCCAGAAAAAAAGTTGACCACCCAAAATCTCGACGGTTTACTTCTAATATCATTTTTTTCATCAAAATATTGTTTTCTTTGTCAAAACATTCGTCCGAATGCAATTTTCTGATTTTATTTTTAAATAAATAGAAGATTTTATAAAAAAATATTTTTTTATTTTTAGTATTGAAATATTAAAAATATTTTTATATTTCTTCGAAAATAAATGAAATACTATAGAATTGAATTTACTAGAAAGATTGCGACAAATAATCTGGATCAACATTTTTTTAATCGAGATTTTTTGTGGCTTTAAGAAAAATTAAAATATTTCTTTGTGTGTTACAAGAAAAAAAATGCTTCAGATTTAAGTTATTGATTCCGGTTTAAAAATCACTTCTTTGTAAATAAAAAATCGTGCTCCTTCTAGTATATTCAAATTCTAAGGTATTCTATCTATTTTCTTAAAAGCTATTTTAGAAAAATATTAAAATATCTTCTTAGAAAATAGATAGAATACCTTAGAATTTAAATGTACTAGAAGGATCACGATAACTTTTTTATTTACATAGAAGTGATTTTTGAACCGGAATCAATAACTTAGATCTGGAACATTTTTTTTTTCTAGTAATACAAAGAATTATTTTAATTTTTCTTGTAGTTGCAAAAAATTCCGACTGAAAAATGTTGATCCAAGTTATTTGTCGCAATCTTTCTATAAATTCAATTCTATAGTATTACATCTATTTTCAAAGTAATATAAAAAGTTTTCTAATATTTCAATACAAAAATAAAAAAATCATAAAATCTTCTATTTATTTAAAAATAAAATCAGAAAATTGAATTCGGCAGATGTTTTGACAAAAAAACAATGTTTTCACCAAAAAAATATTTTAGAAGTAAACTGCCAAGAATTTCGACAGCCCACTTTTTTTATAGACCGCATAGAATCTTTCCAGTCCAAAAAAAGGTGAATTGCCAAAAATCTCAATGGTTTGAGCACTTTGAAAATATTTTGAAAATCGTGGACATTTTTATTATTTTTATTTAATATTGGATATTAAAAAAAAATTTGGCGCCTTGGCTCTAATTATAATTGGATTTTGAGGTCCAGACAAACGGTTCGGTTTTAAAAATTCATCATACTTCCGAGGGAGATTGTCGAATTTTTAAAGGAACGCAGGATATCTCCCGATTTTTTTTATTAATAGAAAAAAATCAAGAATAGTGAAAGAATTCGTTAGATTTTGAGATATAAGAAAACCATGATGATTTATAACATCCAGCTGAACGTTATAAACTATTACGTCGAGATTAGCCGATTCAATTAAACTCCTAATTAACAAAACAACAACAAAAAACGTAGGACGTTGATGTCCATAACGTCCAGACCATTGTAAAAAATTTCTCAAGTTCTAACTATCAAATGACATAATTTCTCAAGTTTGAGTCTGGATGTTATAGACTGTAACGTCCGGGGTTTTTTTTTTGTTTGCTATTTTGTTAATTAATGGTTTAATTAATTTCGTTAATCTGGGCGTTATGGTTTATAACCAGCGGGATGTTATAAACCATAAATGTTTTCTTATATTTCAAAATTTGTCGAATTTATTAAATATTATTGATTTTTTTAATGTTTTTCCTGTTAATAAAAATTTCGGAGATATCTCATGTGTGACAAATAGGTCACATACAATTGGGACGCTGAATTAATTTCCAAAGATGTGAAGCCAGTCCCAAATCTATTTGATACTGACCCGTTTTCCCAATATGACTGTGGATATAAATTATATTATTTAACAAAACAAAATCAGTTGATAATAATTATTTTGAACATTTTAAAATATATTTATATCGAATCAATTCAAATAAACTTGCCAAATTAAAAATAACTTTTACATACATATTATTAGACATATAATTATATAAATAGTGTACTATCAAAACATGCTTTAAATCTTTTTTCTTTTTTTTGGTAGATATGATATGTGCACCATAGATCATATATCAGTAAAGTCAGATTTTAAAGTTAGATTGTATTTTCTTTTATGATTGTCTAGATCGTTATAATAAATAGTTATGAAGTGATTCTTGTAGTGAGAATGAATTGCTTGATAATTTTGACTGTTTCCAAAAATGATTTCTATTTTTTAAATCGAACATTTATAGTGCTATCGATACGATACTAATTTATACCATAAAGGTAAAAAAAATGATACATTTGATGCAAAATTTACCATTCAGCAACGAATTGGATATTTTTATTATAAAATATCAAATGACATTAGATTTGCATGAAATTTGATACACAATATGACTATAAGCTCAACAACATGTTCATAATTTGTTTCCTAATTTTTTGCAAAACTTTTTAACTTGCAAAATATATCAAAACAAAATTCTTTTGGGTCCGGATCCCCTAAAGTAACCCAATTTTGGGTTTTGGATTGGAACCGTCCGAATCAAATATGTCGCTCGAGATCGTCTCGGGATTCGAACCTATCTCTCAAGATGCGTGCGCTCTACTTTAGTTTGATAGTTATGGATTCGAATTGGACAGTCCCGATCCAAAATCCAATTTTTGGATTACTTCACTCAGGGGTGAACCTAGGATTTTCGTTGAGGGGGGGGGGGGGGGCAAAAAAATATCGAATCGGATTTAAATTCATTAACCAATTGGGTACTCGATAAAAAACAATACTTTAACTTATACTTTCTAATACTTTGACTTGTATTTTCTATTGCTCTACTTATAATTCTAATTACCAATCAAAATTCAACAAATTTATTTTAATTTTAACCCTAAATTTAACTCGAATTATAAATCAAACGTCTAGAGAGAGACAAAAAAAATTCAAAAAAAAACAAAATCAGTTAAAACCGATAAATCTCCACTAAAACTTAAAATACAGAAAAATCAGCTACCTCCCTAGAATACTATGAGTCTGCGCCTGACTTCACTGGATCTGAATTCTCCAGAATTGTGGCCATTTACCAAGCATTAAATTAGTACTTTTTCCTAACTACTTGTGCTACAAAAATATGTGCTTTAACTAGGAAAAAGAGAACACATACGTATATTCCAGCTTGGCCAAGTGTACTGGCTTCAAATAATCAAATTGCTCTAATAAAGGATGAGGTACCAAAAAAAACGGGTCACTATCCTCGGACTCTCCGACCCAACCATTTACTCCAATTAAAAGCTTACGTACACAATCTATTCTGACAAGTCCAATATCATTAAAAATAGAAACAACAAAAACTAACCTAACCCTATAGTTATATGTGGCGTTTACTAACATATGTATCAGGGACGGACCCATAAAGGCCGAGGGGTAGGTAAGTGCCTACCTCTGAAATTGAATTTTTTTTTTTGACTCAGTATATATTTGCTCTTGTGTCTATTCCTGGTTCAATGCTGTGCCTACACCTGACCCAAAGAAAAATAATAAGGCCCATTCCATTGCGCTGGAGAGAAATCGGATCCGAAACTTTGCTACTTTTCGCTACTTTTCACTGGAGAGCAAAGGTCCAATACTTCGCTACTTTTTGCTGCCGGGACTAGGGAGCAAAACAAAAAAATTCATTTGCTATTGCCTATTCCTGTTTGTCGCTAGGTGTCAGAGAGCAAAACAAAAAACAAAGGCCTCCGCTTATTCACTGGAGAAAGAAAAAACCTCCATTTGTTGGAGAAAGAAAGGACCTCCGCGGCTCTGCGGCCTCCGCCCTTCGACTCAAGCGCGAACACGTTAGAGAGAAGAATCACGTCTCTTCTCTCTTCGCCCGCCATTTTGACGCACCAACAGCCTTCTTCTCCTTTTTTGTGCCTACCCCTGATCAAATTCTTAGGTCCGCCCCTGCTTAGTATTATACGTGTTCTTTTAAATGAGTTTTAATTTCTAATTAAGTATGTATGCAATTAGAAGCGTATTAAGAATTTCTATCAGGGTTAGGCAATTTTTTTATTATTAGTATTACTACCGAGCTGTACACTTTGAATTAACTAATTCATAGTGTGGACTATATATGAGTTGATAAAATTTTCTCCAAAAATAAATAACAACCCAATTATACATAGATTAATATTTGATTTTAAAAATCCAGATATCAATTCCTGATTCAATGTGGTCTGCCATTGCATGTCGTAACTTGTTACACAGTTTGTCATGTCTATATCATCGTAGAGGATCCGGGTTAGTTCAAACTACTGTTAGAGAAGGAATTGGGATCCAACATACCATCGCATGCTCAATCCCATCACATATCAACTCAAACCCAACAAAAGCGAACCGGCCATTGAGTTTGTATCTTATAGATCTGCACCGCTTTATTTGAGTAATTTTACTGTTTTACCTCACTTTGCCCCGGTCTTCTGACTTTTAGGACCTGTGTTCATGATTTCACCGGTTTTATTTTGACTCCAACACAGAGTTTGGGCTACACCAAAAAGAACAATTTACATAATCATGTGTATTATTCCTGCTTTTCCTAGCATTCCAAAGTTTTTTATGTTGTACTCGAGTATAACCCAAAAGGTTTTTAAACAGATATATATGCTATATATATTTTGAGGAGGGTTCAAATGTACTATGATTTTGCTCCAATATGCTCCACATCTTGTATCTCCATTTTTAAAGTCCGGACAGTTGATCCAAACTGCTCAATATGATCTTCATAATAAAATATGCTTGGAGACCAAATTTTATATTTTTTGAAATTTTTTTACTATTTTTTAGATAGGTACAAAATCACTGTTTTAAGGAGATTCTGGACCATCCGAAAAAGTGATATTGTACCTATGTAAAAAAATAGTAAAAAAATTCTAAAAAATATAAAATTTGGTCTCCAAGAATATTTTATTATGAATATCATGTTGAGCGGTTCGGATCGACTGTTCTGGCTTTGAAAATAGAGATAAATGATGTGGAATATATTGGAACACAAAATAATAATGCATTTGAATCCTCATATATTTTATGGTGAAAGTTCCTTGTGTTTTGTAATTATGAATGGGCCTGTGTGTACGAAAAGTAAATATCCTAGAAATAAGAACAAGTTAATTTTTGCTGAGAGTAAGATATTAACCGTTAGAAGGGTTTGGATGTTATGGTGAAACCGCTGATAAAAAGGTTGTTAGTTGTTGCTAATTGATAATGATGGAAAAGGATGCAAAGATGAATGATAAATGGTTAACTTTAAGGGCAACATGGAAATTTTGTGGGAATTGAAATTTTTAATATGCAAATGGAAATATTAATTTGTCAAAACCAAAGTCATTTAATCTATTAAAAATTTTACATTATAGGTGTTCAGCAAATACATGAGAAATTTGTTAGGATGTTTTTTTTTTCTTCTTCTTTTTATAGAAAATGTAATACTAAAATTAAATTATATTAAGTGTATTGATACTAATCACTGATTATGATCAATATGACTGTATATATCAGATTCTCAAAAAATTTAAATGAGTGAATATAAATGAACGACCGCGAAATTACAAAGAGCTCTTTGATCTCCATCATGCACAACTTAGAAACCATATTGAAAAACTTGTTTAATTGTGTTTGTTTTATTATATTATTAAATTGTGTTTATTTAACTGTGCTTGTTTATGGAAAAACAAAATAACTTCAAAGTAAATTTGGTTTTCAAAATTATAGTTAGTATATAAAATGAATAAATTTGACAATTAAATATGGTTTCAACCATTACAATAAATAATTGGAGCATTATACACTTAATTTTTAAGTACTGTTTGTCCTATATAGTTGGAGCATTATTAGAAGCATGAATTCTTGGGAACTAAAACACCAAAAAATAATTGAACACCAAGTAAGATTAACTTTTTTTTGCCTCCTTCATTTCTCAATAGCGACTTCATGCCATGCCCACCTACTACAAAATGGTCCTTGCAATAATTCTTTCAGGGGGCTTAGTATCAGTTGCTGGTCTAATTTGTAGAAGCACCAGGTATAGAGGAAAAGCATCCATGATGTGCACTATACCATCCCTTGATGAAAAAGACTGCTGGGCTTCCTTAAAATGACTTTCTGATCTTCTGCGCACTTCACATTGTGGCCTTTCGTGTGCGACTTCTGTTGTTTATGTGACTTTTTCATTTAGCAGTTGGTGAGGAAGATTTGGAGAAAGTGCTTGCTGACTATTTTTACCAATGAAATTTTACATGGTACAAAATAACGCTTCCTGCTGTTCTGTATGTTTCATGTGTGATTTTTTTTTTTTATGTAACTTTAAGAAGCAAAGTTTACTTAGGAAGTGATGGTCGGTGATCATTTGGAGTCCGACTCTGCTGCTTTTCTGAAAGAAAAGCAGGAAACTGCTTTTCCGGATCCAACCAATCAAATTCGTCGAGATTTGTGTGCATGAAAAAGTTTCTTTATCGAGATACGCAAATAGAAAAATTTGAATGGTTGGATCTGGAAAAACAGTTTCCTGCTTTTCTTTCAGAAAAGCAGCAGAGTCGGACTCGATCATTTGTCCAAATCAATGCTAGTTTAATTTATCAATGAAATTACTAATTAAATTTACAGGGTAGAAAACAAAACTTAAGCTCTGTAAATCAATTGTTATTTCCTTCAACTCTTCATTTTATTAAACAATTACTTGTCATGCTTATTTATTATCTTTGCAAGAATAGAAGTAAATAAACCCTATCATCACCTAGAGCTAATTAATAGTGTCCTTAATTATTCGTAACAAGTTTCTTGTAAAAATACATATTTCGTTTCACAAAAAAAAAAAGCTATTAAAGAATGTGAAGTTTGAAATAAAAAATAATGTAGTATACAAGTTTATTAATAAATTGAAGTTATGTGATACTAAAAATGAAAATGATAATGATTTTACTTGTTGAAAATCACATTCTTCCCAACAATAGTGTGAGTCACATGGCTCACAAAATACTATGTCATGTGAATTATAGAGTAGAATTAGGGTGTTCTAAAGTTCACCAAGCTCATTTGTAAACTCAATTCTAAAATTTTTTGAATTGATTTTAAACAACGAATATGGACCGTTGAAACACATCTACCTTACAAGTGATGTGTCTACATGCGAAAATTTTAAACTTTCGAATTAATTTAGTATACATTCAAATTGTCAAAATTAGAAGGTTTAGAAATTAATTTTAATACATATATTTTTTGAAATTTTTTATTACTTGCTTCTATACAAAATTAATTCCAAAATTTAAATTTTTTGTATGTAGACGCATCACTCGTCAGGTAGATGGGTTTCAACGGTTCTGATTTGCCATTTGAAACCAACACAATAGGCTTTAGAGTTGAGTTCCCAAAAGAGCTTGGTGAACTTAGAACACCATAGTTCTGGATCCGTATCCTCTGCATTAACTCAAAAGGGAATCTTTTGAGTTAATGAATTTCAACCGCTTGATTTTAAACGGAGCCAATCCGGCTTGTGTCTATAACATAGGGGTCCTTTAATATTAGTGCAAATCTAGTTCACACGAATCTTAAAACAGATTGCACAGTCCAGATCCATTAACTCAAAAGATTCTCTTTTGAGTTAATGCAGAGGATATGAATTCCATAGTTCTAATCGTGAATTATATATACTAGTGATATTTATCCCACTTAGAGTGTTCATTGTATTATGTTTATTTGGTTTTCAATAGAATTGATAATTATTCGTTTAAATGGTTCGGATTTTCATATTAAATAGTTCGGTTTAGTTGGATTTTTTTAACTATTTTGTCTTTTTTATATTTGATTCAGTTTAAATCTCTTATTTTAATTCAATCAAACAAACATAAATTTACTTGATATATACTTGAATTACTTCGATTTTTTATATTTGGTTATGTTTAATCTCTCTTGTTTCGGTTCGACTGATATATATCTTGATATTTATTTCTATGATTATTAAATATATTTACAGGGCGGAATCAGGAAATTGAGATATGGGGAGTTGGATGAATAAGCGCTATGTAATTTCATTTTATGAGGCAGGCTAATAGTAATATTTTTTTTTATAAAAATTAAGATATATCGTGTTATTATGTAAGTCTCTATAAGAACCAACATATAAATACAAGAGCTTGACAACAAACAATTAAAACATCAACGCTTCACTACAAAAATATAAAGACAAATTACAATTATGTCGTGTTCATAAATGATATGGATGATGATTTTAAACAGAATCATGTCGTGTTCATAAATGATATGGATTATATTTGCATCTGATACAACACTGCCAATCATGCCAAAATAGAACTGAATCGAAGGTGAAGTATCGTGTGCTGTCATACATAGTCACAAAATTCGTGAATAATTTGTTTTGTAGTAATAGTGAATCGAACGATGAATAAAAATTCGTGAATAATTTGTTTTTTAGTAATGGTGAATCGAACGATGAATTATTCGGTTGAACGAACTTTAACTGAATTATTCGCGAATTTTTCTCGAATTTTTTTTTTTTTGCTTCCTTATGAGACTGAGATCTCCGATCAGGATAATTCCGAATCATTTCCAAATTATACCCGAATTTTTGATCCCACCAAACCGAATCCGAATAATTCATTTGTCACTATGCTGCCATATCATGTCATCCTGAATACCAAAACAAAACACACGAGAACACACAGGATTGGAGATAGAAGAACCGAGGAGAATTTGAAAGAGCTGCCGTCCATCCAAATTAAAGGGTTGGATGAGGAGAAAAAAAAGGAACGAAAGAAGATTGGAATCCCCCGTCCCCGTGCGCCTTGCCTGCCTAGTTACATCTTCTTCTCTCTCTTTTCTAGCATGGTCCCCTACTAATTAATTACAATTTCCACAAAAGCACTGCATCTTGGGCCCCACGTTGCAAAACATACTCATCCATCCTAATCTCCTCATTCCCTTCTTGCCCAAAAAACCAAAATAAATTCTTTTAAGAATTTATTATTTAAATCGCCAAAATAGAATTAAAAATCCTCACTCACCCATCTTCCAAGCGGTGCTTTCCTTTTATGTACGTGCACACATTCTCCCGATAAATTCGTTTATACAATAATTAATGAAATTTTCAATTAACTAAGCGCGTATGTACGGAAATAGCAAGTGACAACCTTTTAAATAAATAGTTGTGTACTATGTGTACACAAGTGTCACAAGCCTCGCCTTCCCCCGTATTTAAAATTGTTTTTCCATATTCCTTTCAAGGAAAATCAGCCGTTTTTTCTCACGTCGCCTGCCTTTCAATTATTCCGTTAATTGTGGAGACTATTTAATTACCGTAATTGGTCTTCCCGTTGGTTCATGAAATTCAAATCTTCTCAAATCTTTCTCAACAAAGTATGTATTTATGACCCTAAAATACTTCCACATTTTGATATAGAGATATTAATATACTGTACTGATTTAGTACATGTAAAAATTTGTATATTAAAGAGACAAATTTAATATTCTGAGAGGGTTTGCCGCACGATCAGTGAAGTTGGTTTTTAAAAGGAGGATATAAATTTTTGAAGAGCAGGCGTACAGACTCCACTGGACCAAATTCAAATGGGATCATGGGATGGCATATGTACCTATTAAATGAGGGAATCAGAGTAGGTCCGATGCCCATCGGACCTATCTTGGTTCGATGGGAGTGATGACCATTCGATCTGAATCAAGATTCGTGTGCTCCGCATCAAAATCCGTGCAAATATGTATCAATTTCCGTGCGTATAGATCTTGGTGCTAATCGTACGGTTATAAAACTAATTGAACCTAAATATAGGTCCGATGCCCATCGGACCTACTACTATCTCTTAAATGAGAGTGTTTTACTATTCCGGACACTTAAAAACCAAGTAATACTAATACCAGAGCATTAAATTAGAGGAGAGAGAAAGACACTACGGTAACCATACCGGAGGTAATTACAGCCAGAAAACATAGGAAGAGCCAGGATCCGAGATCGCACGCACGGGCAGAACACGGGCCCACCAAGAGTTTTAACGAATCACCGTAGTTTTAAATCTCGATGCAAATCTGACGATCAAGTTGAACTGAGGTCCCGCAGCCTAAGTGAGAAGGGGACTGCCACGTCACCTCTCTCGGCCCTCAAAAGGACCAGCACTGCACGCGAGGTCCCTTGCTTTGTTCCCCTCCTCTCCTCTTACACTTGCTCTCTCTCTTCTTCCTTTCATTCCACCCCTTCGTTCAAAGTTTCCATTTCCTTCTTAGCATTTTCTGCATAATTTAGAGTTACTCGAGTAATACATAGACAAAGAAAAAGGTGATCGGTGTAAAATGGAGAGAAGAAGCAAACCACCTCGGTATGAACAGCCGTCTTTCTCGTCCACTCTCCTGGATGCCATATACCGGTCCATTGATGAGTCGGACGGTACTGGCACGGAACCAGAGAAACATGCCTCGAAACAGTCAGACCGGTACTGTTACAAGTTGGATTCTTGGAAGAGTACCAGTACGACAAATCACCAACGTTCATCAGCTAGAACTAAGTCTGCGGCGACGGGTAGACACAGGTCTGGCGGTTGGGCCCATTCGACATCCAGCTCGTCAGATTGTTCAAGCTACGGCGGTTTCTCCTCGTCTGAGGCCGAGTCAGTTCGACTCAAACCAATACGAACTGCTCTCCGGCCCGATCCAGTTCAATATCATTTCCCGGCTCAATCCCCTGCTAGCACCACAACTGAGAACAAGAAAAAATCGAGTTCGATAAAGAGTAGAATAAAGGAGTTCAGAAAAACGAAGCAGCAGCTGCCTGCCTCTCCTGGAGCCCGGCTAACGAGCTTAATAAATGCGATTTTCCCTAAGAAGGCCGCACCGGCGCCGAAAGGGGGTGCCCAAGCGCCGGAGGTGGGGTCCACTTGCTCCAGCGTCTCGTCTTACAGCCGATCGTGCCTCAGCAAGACTCCTTCAACGGTGAAAAGATCGGTTAGGTTCTGTCCGGTGAGCGTTGTGGTAGGGGAGGAGGAGGATAGCGGCCATCGCCGGAGAGAGGCGGAGGGGAAGAAGAGAGTAGAGGAGATTTTGCGAGGGCTGGAGAGGGATGAAGAGGAGGAAGAAGACACCAGCGATTCGAGCTCAGATCTGTTTGAGCTGGAGGATCTAACGGGCGGGATTGAACGGAGGTTTAGGAATGAGCTGCCGGTGTACGGTACGACAAGTCTTGGGATTAATAAAGGGGTTCCTCACGGTTTGTGTCATCCTGTAATCTAGACTTTATTCGATCTTAACCTTCTTTTTCTGGATATTAAATAGCTAATTGTTTTATGAGAAACTTTTTACTTGTGAGTCCAGACTTCTTTTTTTCTTTTGACGTAGTTGAATATTAGGCCTGGAAAGTAACTAAGTACCTTTGGAGATGTATATTTTTAAATATTTGGAAAATTAGGGGCAGAGCAAAAATTGTGAAAAGAATGGTTGCTGAATAATGATGAGTGGGGAGTACTAATCTGGGTATAATTTAGGGCTTTGATGGGGCTAAGTGAAAATGTTTCTGTATCTATTTCAAGAAACTATTGTTATTTTCTTTTTTCTTTTTCTTTTTTTTTGTAATATGGTTAAAACAATCTAACCAGTTAGTTAGTTCGTTTTTGTTGAGCAACTTGTGTGTTTACTTGTTCGTTTCTCTTTCAAATTTGATAGAACTTAGTTTGTTAAATCCGGAATTAAAGTGAATATTTGAGAAATTGATTGCAAAAGGCCTTGTTCATAGTAGGTCCCATCTTTTATTGCAACTTGTGTAATTGGTAGGCATATACGAGTCATTAACAAAAACATTTTACATCATGTAATGTGTTGAAATTTATACTTGGTTATTTTCTAAGACCAACTAAATATGAGAACAAAAAATGTAGTAACTTGTGCATTTGCATTTCTTTTAACTCTTCACCTCCTCTGAATCAAAACAGAGTGCTTGAAGATACTTAGATGGGGAAACACTGGCTGCCTATTTTGTAATGACTTGGTTCACATTATTATTCCACCTGTAACTGTAGGGGTCTGTTATTTCGATTTGGACCGTTCGATCTCAAACGGATGTTCGTGATTCACATTAAAAAAAACCTCCTTGGAATGTGCCACTTAATCCTCTTTTCGTTGGTTAATGCACATTTTAAATTTGTTACAAATTTAAAATGCTGATTTGAAATCTTCAATGTTACTAGATGGGAGGTCATTATGTGTATAATTTAATCGTGAGTTGATTCAAATTTCATTACTTCCCCGGTAATATTTTTTGAAATCTTCGTAATAACAAACTCAAATAACAAAGTAAAACATTATTTGTGATCTATGTCACTCCTCTACGTGCTCCTAACAAAGTCATAATATCTCAAAATTATTCATTTCAATATTATTTTATAAATTCTTAATGCATATATATTAAAATAAATTAAATATTGTATTATTTTATATGCACACAAAATTAAAAGTGATGCAAATCACATTTAACTGTTTTATTTGAATATTTGAGGTTTTGATATTAGGTTATTGAAATTTTCAAATCAATATATAGTAGACATACTTAAATATTTCTCGTTATCATTATTTTGATTCTCTCAGAATTAGTTTCTAGAAAGAGTTCATGTTAAGAAATTCTCCAGATTAATAAACAAAATTTTGTTTTATGCAGAAAGTACACAAACAAAGTATCAAATAAAAAGAAGAACATTTTAAAATGTGCAAGATTTTAAACGCATTTTAACCCTTCTATTTAATTATTTCTTTATTACTTCTAAGATTTAAACCAAGGTTCTAAATAGCGTTTATAGCGTCGTAGTGGGAAGGTTAAAAAAAAAGCTATAGCGAATATCGTTGCTATAGCAGAAGCTATTCCAAATAGCGTTTTTTTTTTACATTTTGTATATTCAATATTTGTACTAAATATCAACATTATCTAAAGTCTCATAGAACAATAAATAACACCAAAGTAATTAAGAAATTATAATATTCATATTGAACCCGTACAAAGTCCAAATTGCGGTTCAAAATATCCATAGTAATATCATAAACTATCAATTTTTCCTATTAAAAATATCTTAAGCATCATGATTCATGACATAATCTATTTTTTTTTCTATTCAAATTTTAATTTCGGTTTGGACTTTTTTTCTATTCAAATTTCTATTTCTATTCCCAATTTCAAATTGATTTATCTGTAGCAAGTAGCAACAAATTCAATTTTGGTTTGAGATTTTTTTTATCTTTATTTAAAACCCATATAAATTGCTTAAAACAAAAAAAAAATTCATATTGTATAGCGCAAATAGCGGACCGCTATAGCGCTGTAGCGGCCGTAGCGCAAATAGCGCATTTTGATGTCATAGCGTAGCATTTGGGTTCCAAAAATGCTATAGCGGCGCTATAGAGCGCTATTTAGAACACTGATTTAAAATGAAAAAATAGCTTAGTCAAGAACTTTGCCACAAAGATAAAGAAACTTTGTCAGAAAAAAAAATGTACACAACATTGAACAATTAATTAATAAAAAATAAAAACGATTATTTATATAAGCTTGTTTTAAACAATGAAGTTCAAAGGATTAATTTTTGTTCATCTTTTCTATGTTACCGCCAGTAATAATTTAGAAAGATTTTTTTTATTTACTGGAAATCAATAGGAACTTCATCTCTTCGCAATTGAAGATCCGGCCGGATTTTATTTTTTTTTTATTTTTTTATTTAACGAAATAATTTTAGCTTTTTAAAAAAAAAAGATTGGGGATCAAGTCAAATAATTATAGCCTCTTATTTTGAACATTCAAACGAAACTATTTAGTTAGTTTTTCACGGACAATTTTCATACGGAAAATATTATTTTAGGCAACAATTATTTTTTCTCAGTTATACTTTTAACTAATAGATATATTGAAAAATTGTTTCTCAATCGCTTATGAACTTGATGTCTCTTCAGAGCCATTTTTATAGCTTAAGCTGAATGTATTAGTTTTTGAGTAAAAGTTAGAGATCAAGTGAGTCATCCATTTAATATCTATAGAGAAATATTTTATTCAAATTTCGAACTTGTATCTTTCACACGGAGAGTATTGTGTTCACCACCGCTGAATGTACTAGTTGATATCACTGGTCAACATATAGTGATATGGTCTCTTTGAACTCGCTCCAAAACTAGAAGCGATTTTCACTCTTTCGAATAGGTGATTCGTAAAGCGATAGCGAAACACTAGAGCCCCCTCTCACCTCTTCTCGACACAACAAAATCCTCCCTCCTCCCCCCACTCTCTCTCTCTCTCTCGTCTCTACCTCGAGCGGAGAGGATGGTGAGGGAGAAGGGAGGGAGCGGTGTCGTTGTGAGTGCAGAGTCGTCAGAGCATAGAGTAGTTTAGAGGAATTAAAGAGAATAAAATAATTGGATATATGAATGAGGGTTATAATGACGTGTTGTAAGTATAGTTTTTTTTATCAATGAAATCATTAGTATGCATTTAAGTCACTGATTTAAACAAAAAAAATATTACCGGTCGTACTTCTTATATCAGCATCGCACATTTTTTTTCTAATTGTAATCCGTGTCAATTATTTTCCGTTGATATATTTATATCGGTGAGTACGTGCTTTTACGTGCTTACAAAATTTATTTCTTGCCAATAAGTTTTCTTTAATCATCTGGGTCAATTAAGTTGATTATAAACTATGTTTTCTATGAAATAATCTTTTTAAAAGGAGAACATTTTATACTTTTTCTGTTTCTGTTAAAAATTTAAAATAATCTTGCAAAACACAATCTTGACCTAGCTAACTTGTAGGTTTCCCCTTGGAATATGGCAGTTAAACCGGATAACCATTCATGAAACTTCACGTGTTTTACTCTAAATAACATATGGTTAATTCAAATTATTAATTCAAGAACCACACAAGTACAACTCTGTTTGAGATTTTGGTGCGCTCCTGGTCTGTTCATGAGACCACTGTTACATGTTGATTACGTTGAGTTTTAAGTTCGTTAACAAAGTAAAAGGCAGATCCTTTAATTGAGCCTCTAATCATGGAGTCCGTACAAAAAGAGCACAAGAATACATACCTAAAAATGAGAAGGCATAACAGGTTAGGCCATTTTGCACTTGCTCTGTTTCAGTAAACGACAATTGTGGTTCTTTGGATGTTTTCCCTAAGAAATTGGTAAAAAATTGATGCTTTATGTACTTACAAAGATTTTTATACTTTATAGCCTTTGATTTAGATCATCTTCAAAGCACAATACCTAGAATAAGAAATGTAAGAAAGAAATATGCATAAGATATATTTTGCTGTTTTGAATAATAGAAACGTAAAACTTAAGGTGCTGATAAATCAATATCTTACTATTTTAAGTCGTTCATATAGTTGAGGAATTGCTGTTGCTTGATTGAATGCATAATTTGCACATGAAAAGGACATCATTAATTACGCTAGGTACAAGCTTGGTGCAGACAGAGGCGGATCTACACTATGGTCAGAGAGTGCTAAGCCACTCCATGATTTTGAAATTTTTAATCACTTATGTTGAAATTTAATTGATATTTTATTTCTTTAAAGTTTGTATATAGTTTAGCCTCCCTCATAAAATGTTAGATGTGTACTTATAGTCTAGTAGTTAAGACTCTATTTTGTTCTTGAGAGGTCTTGAGTTCAAGTCCCACTAGCCACAAATTAATATTTGTACATTTTAAATTTTAGCTCCCTCTAACTGAATTTTCTAGTTCCACCCCTGAATGCAGAAGAAGCTTTAAGTCTGAACCTAGACATAGTTGCATAATGTTTTGCCTATTCTAGTTAGATTTGGTTTAATTAATTGACTTCAAAATAAATGTCAATTTTCTTCTTTCTCTTTTCGAAGGAAAGGTGAGAGGTTCAGAACCCTGTTTCAATGAGGGGAAGAAAGTTTAAAACGTCAAAGGAAGAAAGAAAATACAGAGTTTACCACTCGCTCAGAGAATAATTGAGCCGAAAAAAAATAGAATTGCGCGTGCTCTGTTTTACTTTTACCCGAAAAAATCAGTAACACAAAGCTAAAATAATGAAAAGAGAGAATTTCACAGACCTAATAATCATTCTCAAAGGTTTAAATAGCGTTTATCGCGTCATAGCGGAACAGTTAAAAAAACAGCGCTATGTCCAAATAGCGCCGCTATAGCGTGCTATTTAGAACCTTGATCATTCCCCAATCCCCATGAACTCATCCCTAAACATCCAACATGAACATTTTTACGCACTTTAAAATGTATACTTGCCTATTGTATCCATACATACCAGTCTATTATATCGATTTACGCTTGTCTATTTTAGTTAAGACATAAGAATTAACAACTGTCGCATGATATTGATCTAGTCAAAACAAATTTTAAATGATGTTAATAATTGTCTTTGCTATTTTAAACTCATTTTCAAATATTTTAAAATATGTGTTTGCTTATTTGTCAATGCACACTTAGCTATTACATCAATACGTACTTAGTTATTGTGCCAATGGACAATTATTCATTTATTTTTTTAAAGTTGATAAAAAAATAGTTAGAAGTATTTGGAATGTGAGAGGTTAGAAACTACCTATATATAATATTAAAAAATTGCAGTTCGCAAAATTGATTGCCCTGTCTCCTTGGATCTGTTCATGGATGGTATCCATTCGGTCTACACCCCTAGATCTGAATTGTGATGCATAAGTGGCAAAGTGCTTTATCGAGGAGATCTTGGTGGACGTAGTTCAAACTTCCACTGATATATATAGAGAGAGAGATGGGCTATGGTGAGTCATGAAATAAGGATTTTGTTTTACTTTATGCTCATATTTCCGTTTTCAAAGACTAAATAGTCGATCCGAACCGCTCAACAAGATATTCATATTGAAATGTGCTTGAAGAATATTTTTACTATTTTTTTAGATAGGTAGAAAACCGCTCTTTTTGAATGGTTCTGGACCATAAAAAATAGTGATTTTGAAATATTTTTAAAAAATAGTAAAAAAATTTCAAAAAATGTAAAATTTGGTTTCCAAGCACATTTCAAATATGGATATCTTGTTGAGCAGTTCGAATCGACTGTTTGGTATTTAAAAACGGAAATATGAGTATAAAGTAAAACAAAGATTCTTATTTCGCAACTCACCATAACCCATCTATATATATATATATATATAGAGTAAAGCTAAGGTGCTCTTAAGTGTACCGTACTCCTAAATGTAGTCCGTTGGATTTCTTTAAAAGTCGTGCTACCACGCCTTTTAAAGAATCTACACGACTTTTAAAGAAATCCAACGGCCTACATTTAGGAGTACGGTACACTTAAGAGCACCTTAGCTTTACTCTATATATATATATATATATATATATATATGCATATCAATAGAACCTCCATTACATGAAGGTATGTGTCCTTGACAAAATCAAAATCACGTTGGAAATGATTGGGATCGTGATTATATGCTACCATCCAAATTTTTATATTGCAAAGCTTAATTGCTGGAATAAGAAAATAAATTTAAGCATATTTGGGTGCAAATTTATTTATCCTGCCTGAACTGAACAATCATTCTTTAATTAAGGGCATCAAATGTGCACACTTAAATTTGCATAATTTATCGTCGAAAGCAAATAAATAAATGAGAAATCTAAGAAATACTCATGTTTATTGAGAAGTCCCTTACAAACATACTTGAAATGGTATCTGGAATAAATACAATAAATGGATTCACGTGCATGAACCCTACCAAATTTGAGTTCCAGCTATGAAATCGATCCCAATATCTGAAACCTGTTGCTCTGGCCTATGTGGGAGCCAAAGCAGAAGAACAGTTGCTTTACATGAATATTTTATGGCTAAGGTGAGAGATCTCATGTTTAATCAGGTGCCATGCAAAATTAAATACATGGATGATCATTCATTTGTTCATTCATTGCTACTCACAAGTTGCTTTTGCTGTTATCTGTTGAACTGCACATGATCTGCCATCTACATTTATGGCTCTTCAATTCTATCCATGATCCATCTTCTTTTTAGGCTGTTTGCTCTATTTATATTTAGAAAGAATGTCTGTGAAGTTGAAATACCTTTAAAGATGGAAAAAAGAAAAATACAAAATGTCAACCAGAGAACAGCACATTGGCTTTAAAATTTCATTAGAATTTATTTTTTTGTTCGGATTTTTTAAATTAACACGCAAAAAAAAAAATGTTCTAAGTGCTGGAGCCTGGAGCAAAGCAGATAGCTAGGAGTGTCAATTCAATGACACTGTTTTTTTCATTTACCCGACCAGTATCATATCCTAAAAAATGGGTAAAAGTAAAACTTTTTTTCGTTAGCTTATCGGATACGGATATGGACAACGATCTTTTTTCGTTATCTTACCCGTTATCCTATAAGATAATTCTTTAAAATAAAATTATATATATAGATATATATTTGTATGAAGATAATACATTATACAATAAAGTTTTGCATTTTACTAAATTTTCATAATACAAATTAGTTGTATTCATTATTATTTTTTTCTTGTTTTGAAAAATATTTTATCGAAAGCACAAATCGAGATGTCAATGACACTATTTTATCTGTTTACCCAACCCGTACCGTATTCGAAAAAACAGGTAAGGGTAAAGATTTCTTTTCGTTATTATAACGGTATAGGTATGAAAATGCCTCCACCCGACCCGTATCGTACCCGTTGACACCCCTAAAAGCATAATCTTATAACACAGTGGATATGTTATTCTTAAACAGAAATCCTTTCAAATCTAGAGTCCTGAAGGAAATCAATGCTGCACAAGTTATATAGTATATATTTAGTGTACGAATAAATATCCTTAAGCTATTAATAATCATTATGAGATCAATTTAAAAAAATTATGTCTAATATGTCATTATCATTAACCATGACAGCCACTGTCAAGATTTCAAAAAAAAAAATGTCATTATCATTAATCTATATAAAGATCTAAATAATTAGAAAAAAATGAAAAAGTTAGTCACCTAGTATTATGAGAGATATACTGCACATATATACACAATAATATCATCATCTAGGCAACAAGAACAATGGTACAAATAATTGATTGTTAAGAACCATAATTCCATCGAACGGTACAAATGTATTCGTTAAAAATACTAAATTATTTTAGATATTTACATTTATTAAAAAGAAATTCAGTTCTATTTTAGATAATAGAACTGATAGTATCTTAATTCTCAATAACTGCCAATCATGATGATGAGAATCATACCCTTTGTTCAAATACCTATGTTATGTTATGATTCAAATTGTTATTCGGATCCATTAGATTATGTATGTTTATGTTATTACATATGTATAGATTTTTTGTAAGAGAGAGTATTAAGTCTAATAAAAATCAATTTGAATTGTTCCTTTGTCTCTTGCTCTCTTTCTCTTCTCAAACTCTAGAATTATTCTTAGGTATCAGAGCCAACCATTACCGTCAGTTCGATCCTCCGCTGCCGCTGAGGGTTTACTATTTGCCTCTCCATTCGTTACGCGATTTGGTTTTTTGGTGGACCGCGCAAGAACTCTGTGAGCCGCGATAATCCTTTTGGTGCGCGATTCTATTCTTCCTTTAAGCCGCGCAAGAACCAACAATTTTTTTGGTTTTCTGTACACCGCGCACAACTCCAGTGGACCACCTGCTTCTCATTTTTCTCCTGGACCGCGCAAAGACCTGGGAGAAACTTTTTGTGAATTTTGGTCAAAGAAGCGTAGTGATTTGATTTGCTAATTCTAATTTTATATTGAATTAAAATTTTCATATTTTGCTTTTGGGTGCATTTGGTGTTGGAGAAATTAGTGAATTTGAGAGATTTGTGAATTGGGGTTTGAAGAATTTGAATGAATATGTTGGGAAATACGACATTGAGAGTATGATGGGAATACGAGTTTTGTATTATGGCAAGTGCGTATGGCGGCAATTTTATAGAGCTAAGGCGTTAAGGATGTCATTTTTTGTCGAAAAAATTTAATTGATCCGTTGACGGATAGCAAGGGGAGAAATATGGATGATAAGACACTCTCCATTATCCAATTATGTTTGAGCAATTCGACATTGCAAGAGGTTCGAAAAAAAACCGCTAAGAGTTTGTGGGAAAAATTGAAGAATATTTACATGAAAAAGTCTCTCACCAATCGATTGCGATTAAAGTTGCGCCTCTACACCCTTCTCATGGTTGAAGATACATCATTTCCGATCATATTTCGGAGTTTGCATCTATTTTGAATGACTTAGATAAGATTAATGTTAAGGTGAAGGATAAGGACCAAGCTCTTTTGTTATTGTGCTCATTACCCGCATCATGTAAGGCCTTTAGAGACATGTTGATTTATGGTAGGGACAAGATTTCTCTTGAGGATGTTAAGAACAATCTCTAAGCCAAGTTGCATATTGATAGTGAAATGACCAATAATGAGAAAGTGAGTCAAGGTGTTGATTTGGTTGTTAATCGGAGTATAACATGGGACCGAAACTCGAAAGATACAAGGACCAGTTCGAAGTCTAAGCACAAGAATTTAGCTTGTAACTATTGTAAGAAGAAGGGACACATTAACGCCAAAAATAAACAAAAGACGGATATAAAGGTTTTTCGGAGGAGCTCAATGTGGCCGAATGTGAAACGGTTGATACTTTTTGTATGGTAGATACCAATGTTGATGACAAGTATTGTTGGTGAGATGTCGTCTTTTGAAGGTCCTATTACAGTGTTTTGTGACAACCAAAGCGCGATACATTTGACCAAGGACTGCATATATCATGAGAAGACGAAGCACATTGACATTTAGTACCATTTTGTTTGAGATGTGATCTCGGAAGGCAAGGTTGCCATGAAGAAGATTGGTACCGAGTCGAATCCGACCGATATGCTCACAAAGCCTCTTCCAATTGCAAAATTCAAGCTTTGTTCAAGTTTGGAGTCGGTTTATTTTTAGCTAGTTTGAGCTAGTTTTGTTCCTAGCATGTTGCTAATTTATCTTTATGTTTATATTTTTTTAGGTTATGTTTGTTTTATGTTTTAGTTTGTTTTAGATGCAATTTGGTTTAAGGTAGATATTGTTATGTTATGATCCAAATTATTATTCGGGCTCATAGGGCTATGTATGTTTATGTTATTGCATATGTATAGGCTCTTTGCAAGAGAGAATTAAGTCTAATAGAAATCAATTTGAGTTGTCTTTTGCTCTCTTCCTCTTCTCAAACTCTAGAAATCCTAAGAGCCTATCGCAATATATTATGTGGAAAGTTGTAGATTTGAAATGCTGTCATAAATTCCTTATGAATATCTAAATATTGACAGACTTAAACACGTCTATATCTCAAAAAAAAAAAATATGCCAGATAATCGTGAATAGCACACTGGAAATTTCTCAAAAATTGCTATGTTTTCTTTTTTTGTTCTTGGAAATTTGACTTATAATTTTCTTTTGCACATCTTAAAGAGAGCTGAAGATACCAACGAACAGCCATAAGATTTCCCACTGAAAATCAGTATATTAAATGCTCACAATTAAATGCCCGCTACCAATCCCTCACAAGTCATAACCATCCATAAAATCGGGACACTTTGCTTGTAATATTTGAAAGTAAAATTTAGGGGTTTCATGTCTGAGCATTATTGCCCAGTAGCCGATGGCAATAATCATCATTTATAGTAGAGCCTATTCGAGAGGTAAATTCTCTTCTCAAATCAATGTATTGTTCTAATTTAATCATGTTAAAAAATTCCCTGCCTTGCCTTGACAAAGCAACTCGGAACATTTTCAAGGAACTTCACAGCAAAAGTATTATTTCATGCCATATGATTATATGGGTCCCTATGGACAAAAGCCTCACATAGCCACCATAGAGGCTCTGCTGACCACCACTAGTTCGCGTCTCCTTGGTGAGCCAACATGGAGTGGAATATAGAAGATACTAGAAGTGAGCCTCGCTTTACTTCGGCGGCTATTATCGAGAGAAGTGTATAAAGATTGTATCAGAATATTACCGAAAAAAAAATAATTAACTATTAAGATAAACATCTAACTATATATAAAGTTATACCGGTTATAAACAAAATGCTATATTAATGAATTCAAAATCACAAAATCAAGTTGTTACTGTATAAAGTTATACCGGTATACCATATTCATTAATTTGTGATTTTCTTACTTATAAAGTTAGAGGAGGGTTCACAAATGCACCCAAATTTCTATGCTCCCAATGTACCCACTATTTTATCTGCATTTTCAAAGTCCGAATAGTCGATCCGAACCGCTCAACATGACCTTCATAATAAAATATGCTTGGAGACCAAATTTTATATATTTTAGAATTTGTTTACTATTTGTCACTGTAGCATATACTGTAGCAATTACTGTAGTATTGTAGAATATACTGTAGCGACCCTATGAGGATTATATATATATAATAGATGTGCTGTAACAAACTAATGCGGAAATGATAAGTGTACTATAACCAAAAACTCGAACTGATCAGAACAGTAGGCGAAACTCCTTCATAGGAAAATAACAGCGTTAAGTCATCAAATTACAACGTTCCAACTTCCAAACATCTGAAAATACCTCACTTACAAGTTACAACTGGAATTTAGATCCTCCCCAGTACCGTAATAGGGAATCTTTTACAATTAATGGATCTGGAACGTTCTTTTTAACTTGGCACAAATCTCAAAGCCCAATAATACTGTCCCCTACGCTAGCCCGAATCTCAAAACAATTGGGAGTAAATCTCACGCCGTAAAGTGAGCGAATCTTTTACAATACATGGAAGGATACTTGTCCGTTACAACTGTTGACTACCTCGTTCCAAACAGCCCCTAAGAAAGACTAACCAAGGTGACGTTGGTTTTAAGATTCCATTTGGACAGGTATCATTAGAGTGGAAAAAACATGCCGTGCCATGACCAAGTTAATTTTTCGCGTGCCGTGTCATACCGTGACCAAAATGTCAAGAGATGGTCACGGCACGAGAATGGTCACGCCACGTGAGTCATACCGTGCCTAAACATGTCGTGACCATACGTGACTCGCGTGTCCATTTAATTATAATTTAGATTAGTTTATTCAAGATTCACCAATAAATCAATATCTAATGATCCTAATTACACGTGACTCGCGTGACTATGTGCCGTGCCAAAGTTTCAAAAAATGAACACGGCACGGGACACGCGAATGGTCACGGCACAGAACACGTGAGTCATGACACGTAACTGACACGCGTGCCGTGCCGTTCCGTGACGGAGCCGGCTCCAACCGTGCCATTTTTCCCACTCTAGGTATCGTAGTACCGCACCATAGTAATTCCATTTTAAGGACAGATATTGAGGCCCAACAAACAATTAATGGAGTTAAGTTACAGACGAATTTAGTGGCCCAAGCGCCCAATAAGATCCCAACACCATACTGCATTCTATTTTTCATTAGCTTTTGTCTGAGATAGTAGGGACCAGAAATCAAGTATGAGATGATGAATAGCGTTTGAAATCTTAAATCCTCAAATGAAATGATAGAACCAGCTCTTTGCTGGCAAATCAACCAATAGCCCTCCACTCAATCAATTTCCAGGATTTGCCTTATTTTTATTATACATCAAAGCAATTTTGTTTGCAAAATAACAATGATTATGGAGGAGCTAAATGTAATCATTTCTGAGCGCTCAGACGTTGAAGATCTACCAACTGGTACAGGTCGCCCCTCCTTTGCTTTCCCAGAGGAAGGTGTGTCCTGGTAACCAAAATTTGCAAAATAATTTAGCCAAGTCATTATTTTACACACAAACTATTGTGTATGCTATAACTAGAACTAGTATCTCCACATAAAAGAAAAGTAAAGACTAAGACATGATTAAAGAAGAAAAATAGGAAAACAATAAGTAAAAAAAAAATTAGGTATTGTATAAATTTATAATGGATGGTAGCATATGCATATGAAAGGCCCAAAAAAAGGTAAAATAAACAAAAGTGATAAATATAAGACAAATAGAATTTACCTCCTGAGCTCAAGCAACGAATAGTCTATTTCTGCCACAATAGTCGTCTCCTCGTGCTCTGTAGTTGCAAGCACCTCTCCAAACTAACCAACCAACAAATTGAAATAATAATGTCAAAAGGAAAACAAATTAAATTATAGAAACTATTGCATATATAGTATTGATTAAAAACTAACAGGTCCAACAAGAGTAGAATGTCCCCAAGCAATATAGCCTGCACTAGTATCACGAGCAGGGGAACAAGTTGCTACATATAACTGCATTGTAAAAAAAAAATAGGTCTTAGATGCTAGTGCTGCTATTATCTAATTAAATGGCACATCAAGTTGAAAATTTCATGACAACAAAGAGAATGGCCTATCAGTTTAAATACAATTTACAACAAGAAATTTTTTGGCACTGTTCATCTGCAGTTTCTAAGGTTTATTGGGCTGTTAATGAACTGAGTCCATGCATCACATGACCTCATTGGATATGTTGAGAAGAGTAAATTTGGACAATCTCTGGGTTCAAAACGCTGAATCATGAAAATAATGTAATTTTGCTTAGAATTTTGCAAAAAACACACAAAAATAAAAAATCTATAACATGTATAATTTACCAAAAAAAAATAACATAATTATATCATTTCAGTCAGGAATGCACCTTTAAAAGATGTAGCACAGCATGATTAATAAAAGATATACATTGATTAGGTCATCGGGGAGCAGGAAATCTATTTCATTTGGTAGCCCTTTTATTCGGTATAGTTCTCTTCAGCTTTTGTAATGAAATGAAGGGTTGGAATACTTCAGATGGTCACTACTAGATAGAAAAAGGTAATTAACAAGATGCAATAGAAGGAGAAAAGAGCAGACCTGATTATCAGCTGCCCTGTAAAGATGAAAGAAACTAACCATTAGTAAACAAATTCAGAAAGTTAGTTGTGCTGAGCTGAAGTGGTAGTGTATAGGATTTTGGATATTGTAAACAGTATTCGCTTGTTTAATTAAGCTGAGGTACTATTCTGTACCCCTATTCTAGGAAAAGAGGAAGAAAGCATATTCAAGAAACAAAGGTAAAAGAGTTAATGATTAGGTTAATTACCATTTGTTGAATTCATCTATTCTAATGGAGAAACTTAAAACCAAGCAGCAGATTTTTTTTTAATGAACGATACTTAAAATTTAACCCAACGCATGAGCAAAACAAATCCTCATGGAATTCAAAGAACAAGTGCAGCAAAAGAAGTTACCTGGCTCTTTGCAACAACTCCCAGTGTAAAGGACCTGTTGTCATGTTAAAGGCTCCAGGATAGCATATCAAATGTGCACCTTCATGCCCAAAATAAACACATCAACAACTTTTATGTCATTTTCTCTTTTTCTTAGAATAAAAGACAATACTCATAGAACATGATTGGACCTATTTTAATTTTATCATCACTGGTAGTGGCTGCCTTTTCCATGCTTTTATATAAATTCCCATAGCTAAATCCACCATAAACTATGGGATCACATTGAAGTATAAAGTTTTGTTGCAGAAATTACTATAGGCTTTCTAATATGAGTAATTGTAGCATGACATCTTTATAATATATCCGTTTAATATTTTTGACAACCATTGTCAAAATCCGTCCAAATAAAAAACCATAATCATAGATGTGTCATCCATCATTTGACAAATGGCCAAATTTGATACACACCCCCATGTAAATCAGGGAACACACATCTACAATTTTATTTCTTTTATTTGGAGAATTATTATCAGCAGTGCCAAAGATATATTAAATGGATGCACAACGAAAATGAATGTATTCTATAATTAGCCTTCTTATATATTTGAAAAAATAAGGAAGGAACGGAGAAAGACTATACCACGTGCAGCGTACAACATTGCAAGCTCTTGAAAACGTATGTCATAGCAAATGCCGATTCCAATTCTCCCTACCTCTGCATGAATAAAATGATTAAGATGCCATGAAATTTAAGATACATAAAGCTGTATATGTAAGACAGAAAGAATATTTTGCAAACAACACCCCTCATTTTCCTGTATTGTAAACAGCACCCAGTGTATTGGTCTTCAAGCTATCACTGATAAAACCAAATGTCTAAAGTATTATCGGGCCGTCTGGTGTTAAATTGGGGGGGGGGGGGGGGGGGTGCTGGATTCCCGTCAAATAACATTCTAATACAGTTTGATTGACAAACTCCAAACTTCAAGCAGAAGTCGCACCTATTACCATCTTCCCAAACAACTCTTCATTGATACCAACAAAAGCATCTCTTATGACTAAAAGGTTGCTCAATCTACATCCAGATTGTACAATTCTGATACCAGAGCCCTTTGTACTGTATTTTTTTTTTCTTATTTCTAAAATAAGAATATGCACATTATATTTTTATGACCAAATATTTGCAGGTTTCTTTGAAAATAATGTCTTTGTTGCAACATTCAGTTTGTATTTTCTCAAAAACAGTTGCTGCTCGATTGTTGTTCTCGTCAGTATTCACCATCTGGTGGTATTGTCATTTATGCATTAGGTTAAAGTCGTCTAAAGAACTGATTGTACTGGGTTCCGTGGTAAAGTTTTGTTTTATATATGATTAGGTAAAGAAACTAAGCTTGAGCCATCATGTATGTGCAGGGTTGTTTCGAAAGCAAGGATTAATTGTGGCTAAATAACCACTGTTTGTTACGTAATTCTTGGAAGCTTTATTTATTCATGAAGCGAAGGCAAAGGTCAAAACTAATGAGAGCATCAAACCAGCTTTTTAATTTTAAAGCCATACAGGGGAGCACTCTAGCTATCCCCAATCTGCAGCTCAATCTGACCTAAACCCATTGCCCCTGATGTGGTCTCCTGGGAGTGCATTCATGTTTTCAGATTACTGTGTTGTGCAGATTTTAGCAAAACTCAATATGGACTGGAGTTCCAATGTACCTTGATAGTAATTGTGTGCCTCCATCTTTCTAAATTAAGGTAAGTACCTTTTTGATATAATTTACTCATGGCATCGAGCATTGTAGTGATTTTCAATTTTTTTTTTAATCTTCCATAGTGATTTTTAATTTTTTTTAATTCTACCGTATGTATATTGATTTATATCACTTATTTTGGGCTATTTTCACATTGAAATTTCATTCTAACTATATGTTTTTTCCTTCCTAACAATATTAAGTGTCTGGCACATCAAACACCATATAACACTTCCGTAGATTTTAGAATCTTCCACATCAAACAACTTAACAAGACACTACAATCAAATGTAGGTTTGATGCTGAGAAAGACATTTCTTGGGTTTTCCGGGAATCTTTATTCTCCCCCACAAATCAAAGGGGGCTTGAGTGACATTTCTAATTTATGTTCATTTAATTGTGTGATTCCTCTCTGAGGGTACAATAGAGGCTCATTAAAAGTATCAAATTTGTCAGAAGTTGACATGAAGGACCTCACCACCAAACTAAACTATGTCATTGGCAAAAATATTTTACCACATCTTGGCTGGCAGGTGCTCAAATATGAGAAATGACGGATCCTATTTGCAAATACATAGACAACGCTGGTGTTACTAGCAAAACTACCAATATAAAAAATGACAAAAGAAAACCTGTATCAACAACAGTTGGAACTTGACCGGCAGTAAGAGTCTTTGATTCCATGAAGGTTATCTTCCCAGGTATATCTATATCAAATAGATGTATCTATGTACACAAATACATCACGTCACGAGAGGTTATTTGGTAATTTGATGAGGAAATAAGCCTTAAAATTGTATGAAATTTGATAACCTTTCGGTGTTTGCCCATGAGGTGGCCATCAGTGCCAAACACGCAACAGGTGTTGTACAAGTGGTCCCCACATCGCTCTGGAATGGACCCACCAACAATTGTTATTTTTAACTGTCGAGCTGCCTCTGACAGCATAGAAAATGATGGAGCTGCATCACCTCCTGCTTCTATATCCTCGGCATACACCGGGAAACTGTCGGCCAGATACGGGCTATTCCATACCTCCTACAATTGGGAATAGTAGTAATTGGTAGGCAATTGTGCACTCCACTTACCGGTGAGTGTTAGTTACATACAACTCGACTTACCGGTAAAACAACAAGCTGAGCTCCTTTTCCAGCTGCTTCCTCGATTGCTTTACGGGCGTGTTGGATGTTTCTCTCCTTGTCAGTCGTCACTGACAGCTGGCACAGTGCGATCTTAAACTGGAAATTATTTGGAAGAGCAATAATTAGGGAGATCATGAGGAGCAATACCAAATTAGTATGAGAACTATAAGGTACCTTGGTAACTGGAGGGGTCGGTAACTCTACCACAGGAGGGACCCTGGCATCCTCCGGTTTGTATGCGGACGCCATGGTGGTGAGTCTGAGGCGATGAAGCGGTAATCTTACCAGGTAGGGGTTTGGAGTCGTTGGGGTTTTTCTTATGAGAGGAAGGGGCCGAATTGAGGAGGTGAGCAGAGCGGCAGGTCGAAGTAGAGAGACAGCAATTCTCATCTCATTGTGAGAGCGATTGGGAAGGAGAGATTGAGGATTTGGTTGTGACGCGTAGCATAACATCACCGCCGGTGATTAATTTTGATTGCCAGTGATTAATGAATCTTGACTGTCCGATCTGTATTCGTACGAACTAAATCTGTACTAATATTAAAGAACCCCCTAAGTTATAGACACGAGCCGGATTGGCTCCGTTTAAAATCAGACAGTTGAAATTTATTAACTCTAAAGATTCCCTTTTGAGTTAATGCAGAGGATACGGATCCGAATTACAGAACCCTCCATTGGTCTCAACTTCTTAAATTCATATCCTCTGCATTAACTCAAAAAGAATCTTTTGAGTTAATAAATCTCGACTGTCTAATCTGTTTGTGCAAACTAGATCTGCACTAATATTAAAAGGTCCCCTATGTTTTAGACACGAACTGGATTGGCTCCGTTTAAAATCAGACGGTTTAAATTCATTAATGCAAAAGATTCCCTTTTGAGTTAACATCCAAGTAAAAATGAATGAGTAACACTATTACATCATATTTTATTAGGATAGTTTTAAGATCATCAAATGAGCTTAATTTTAAAACATATCGAACTTAATATAAAGTCATAAGTTGAAACTGATTTACTTAACGGGAAATGCATTCATATTATAAAAAATTATAAATTTTTGAATAATTTAATATAAAGTTAAGCATTAAAAAATGATAAAAAATTAATGCATTAAAATTAATTTGTATTTTTTTACTGTTTGACTTTGTACAAAATTTAATATGTAAATAGTAAATCAATTTCAACAAATTAGATTTATTATTTAAAACCAATTTAATAAATTTTGGAGTTAAAACTCATTAAAAAAACTTTGTGAGCTTAAGAATGCTCTAATTCCACTCTTTTATTTGATATATTTATCCTCCCCTTCTAATTTGAATCTGATACAACAAATTGGAAACCTGATAAATTCCCAAAAAAAGGAAAATATTAAACCTAGAAAATGAAAGTCAAATATTAAGAATAGATCAGATAATCATAACAACGAAACTCTTTAGACTGTGTTTATTCTAAATTCGATCACAAACTTAGTATTTACGTTATTTTAAGTTTGATTTTGGACAGGATAATATTCACCTGATTTAGAACTGGCAATTTGCCGAGATTTTTATTAATATCCAAAGTTAATTAAAATTAATAAATATACCCACTAATGTTGGGAATTTATAAAAATATCCATACCGGCCAAAAAATGACAGGTACTAATTTTTTTTTTTTTTTAGAGACACTATGAATAGCAAAATGCTGAAATATAATACTAAAAATTCGAATTTTTTTTTCAATATTTGTTAGATTACTTTTTTTGATATATAATTAGCATATTTATATTAAAATACGCTAAATTACTTGAAATTATGTTAAATTACGCTGAATTACACAATATTACGCTAAATTACGCTAAATTAATTTAAATTATGCTAAAATACGGTAAATTACGCTAAAATACATATGAATAAGGATGATATCTTCTCTAAGAAGGCAAGAAATGACACGAAACTTCAAACAGCCATAAAACAGCGTTCGAGTGTCCGATTTCAACAAATTACCACTTTTCGGAAAGCTTGCGAAAATATGCATGCATCAATGTCTGCTTTGCCGAATTTCGAAATTCATAATTTCCAAAAAACAAAGGGAAGCGCCTCAAAACTTGAGTTGAAGTTTCCGATAAGATTTTCATTTCTATTTCAATCTAAGTAGCTCAGTAAATTAATTATATAATGAACTTGTAGAATACCAATTTTTATTATTTTTGAAATTTTTTTACTATTTTTTATTATTTATGAAAGATGGCACAAAATCGGTCTAATTTAGCGTAATTTAGTGTAATTTAGTGTAATTTAACATAACTTAGCGTAATTTAGCGTAATTTTGTGTAATTCAGCATAATTTTGTGTAATTTCAAGTAATTTAGCGTATTTTAGTATACATATGCTAATTATATATCAAAAAAAAGTAATCTAACAAATATTTAAAAAAAAATTCAAATTTTTAGTGTTAGATTTCAGTATCTTGCTATTCATAGTGTCTCTAAAAAAGAAAAGGAAAATTTAGTACCGACCATTTTCTAACCCGTTCCGAAAAAAAATAAAACCGGTCATTTTTTGGCCAGTATGGATATTTTTATAAATTTCCAAAATTAATGGGTATATTTATTAATTGTAATTAACTTTGGATATTAATAAAAATGTCGGGACGATTTGCCTAGAACACTTTGGACAAGTTAACGTTAATCTTTGATGAGTATAAGATTTATTTTAAATATCTTCGGATTCACCTTCTACAATTATACTAATCTATTCAAAAAAAAATTGTTTCATCTTTCGCTGGTTTAAAATTGGTATTCACGATAAACATGTGAGACATATTCACTATTAATTAATTTAAAATTCACTTTATTATGTTAAGATTTGATTTTTATTGGTTAAAAATATAGATTGGACATGTCAACACCTTTATGTATTTCAAAATTTACTTTGAACATGTTAGAGTTCACCTTGTGTGTTTTAATATTTAATTATTTGTAACATCTTTAAAAGTTTATCAAAGCACCACAAAATGTTTGTCAGAGCTTTGATGGAGGTCTCGGTTTAAATCCACATTAAGCATGTTAGAGTTCACATTATCCTAATTAAAAATTTAATTTGAATATGTAAGGTTTTACTTTCATCTATAATATAATTTATTTTAGATACGTTCAGGTTCATCTTTCCCCGGTTTAAAATTCACATTGCTTTAATTAGGGTTAGTGAATTGAAAACGGGCCGGTCCGGTTCGATCCGGTCCAGACCCGGCCGGGCCACGGTCCACATGGGTCTGGCGGGTTTCACGGTCCGGGTTCGGCGGTCCGAGTAATTGGGGGTCGGCCAAAACCTGTGCTTGGACCGTGGTCCAAATTGACACGGGCCGGTCCGGTCCATGGTCCGGCGGTTTTTTTTTTTTTAGGGCTGTTGCACATAATTTAGAAGTTTTTGAGGGGTATACATGAAATTCTCTCAAATTTATAAGTTTTTGAGGGGTATACATGAAAATCCCCCAATTTTTTTTTTTTGGTCCGGTCCAGTCTGGGACGGGTCCACGGGCCTACACAGTCCGGTCCTACACGGATAGGGGGAAAAAAAACGGACCAGACCCGTGCCAGGACCGTCCCTAGCCTTGGTCCGGTCCGGTCCGGATTTGGGGCACGGTCCGGTCCTAGACCGGCCGGTCCATTTCAAAACACTAATTAGGGTTGATCTTTGATTGGTTTAAAATTTATTCTGGGCATGTTAAGGCATTTTAGCTATACTTTAATTTGTTAAAAATTCACTACGGCCGTGTTATGGTTGGGAAAATTGGACCTGGAGACTGTACCCAAAAAGAAATTTAAAATGATTGGGCCGGGCCAGATGCAGTTTTGTTTTTCTTTACAGTGAAACTATAAGTATTTTAGGCTCTTAGCCTCGTAGCGAGCTATGTTCCAAAATATCTGACATGTGTTGCTCTTTCTGCAATTAAAAGAAAATGGAAGAAACGACATCAAAAAGATACAAAAGGTAGCTATTATAGTCTTTAAGACAATTGCTCCCTAGTTCCCACTACAAACTTGTTAGACAATTAGGATGCATCATCAGACCGACGAAATGAAAATGACATCCATCAATGCATATTATATGCATCCTTTACTTGTCAGAACCGCTGGAGTCAAGCAAAGCACTATAAATATATACATGATATATTAATGAGGAGGGTTTCAATACATCCAAATTTCTATGCTCCCAATGCACTCACTTTTTTATCTGCATTTTCAAAGTCCGAATAGTCGATCCGAACCGCTTAACATGATCTTCATAATAAAATATATTTGGAGACCAACTTTTATATTTTTTAGAATTTTTTTACTATTTTTTAAGATAGGTACAAAATCATTGTTTTAAGGAGATTCTGGACCATCCGATAAAGTGATTTTGTACTTGTCTTAAAAAATAGTAAAAAAATTCTAAAAAATATAAAATTTGGTCTCCAAGCATATTTTATTATGAAGATCATGTTGAGCGGTTCGGATCGACTATTCGGACTTTGAAAATGCAGATAAAAGAGTAGGTGCATTGAAAGCAAAGAAATTTGGATGCATTGGAACCCTCCTCTGTATTAATAGATAAAATTTCCTTTTCTTCATTGGTCGCACACTTGTATCTCCTTGCATAAACAATTTTATCGTTGATGTCAACCATCTGTAAATCAATTTCATAAGCATATAGTTTATGAATTATTTTCCTTCAAGACTAGGTAAAAGTTTTTGATCCAGGATTCCTCTCTAGTAGTGATGACTGGTGAGAAATGGCATGGATACTTCTTAGACATTTTTAATCAACTAATTAAGTAAATTTAAGGGAAAATCCAGGCGGAATTAAGTCACACGGAAAAAAGACTGTCATTTTATATTAGTATACAAAAGATCACTGTGTTATATACATACGTGGCTCCAATCCAATGCCATGAAATTGCTAAGTTACTAATGCAAAAAAATTATAGCAATAACATCAAAAGTCACCTACTGCACCAAAAAAAAAGCAACATATTACATAAGTTAGTATTTTACCCATTCAACGTGCGTAATGGTAAATTCCACCGGAACTTGCCTCTGATTTGTTGCAAAAATTTAACTGACCAACAACTATAGCTAGTTTTAAATCTGAATTTTGATTACTAAATAAATAATAATTATATTAAAAATATATATTCAAGAATATAATTAAAACTTTATGAGCAAAGCTAGGATGTGATGTGCTCACACAGAGGAGTTGGTGAGCACACCTCCAAAAATTTATCGGATTGTCTTCAAACAACGAATCCAAATTGTTGAAATTCATCTACTTCATGAGTGATGCATGTACATGAATTTTTTTGAAAGTTTCGAATTCATTTAGTACAAAGTCAAGCAGTAAAACTCAGTAGCCGCGGCCTTGTACAATCATTCTAATATAGAAGAGTTCCCTCTGAGATGTGTGTAGAGTCACATCTCACAAATTACTGACCTGGGATACTCATCTTATTACACTACACAGTAGCACTGATCATCATAGGGATGGGTTTGGAATAGAAGTTTCATATCTAAAATATTATTGTGCTCCTTGACCAACATATCTGCTTGTTTTTACCCATTGAACCCCCTTCAGATCGCCCATCACAGAGGTTGGGTTCCCACACCGGATTAGCCCATTAAGCTAAGTCTCATTCCCCTCAATGATTATAGGACTTTCGTCCTATATACATAGAGATAGGAGTAGGTCCGATGAATATTGGACCTACTTTTAGGTTCAATTAGCTCTAGCACTGTACGATTAGCACTAAATCTGTGCACATGAAAATTGATACAGACTCGCATGGATTATGGATTTTGATGTTATGACTCAATTCTCAAAATGTATTTTATTTTTGTTTGTCTTTACATAAATTATAATCAATTATCATAGACTATTAAAGTCATGTTAAGAAATTTCAGGTCATAGTAATAAAAAACCGATTAATAATGAGATGGATTCATTCATGATTTGTTTTAATAATTATAAACGTTTAATTAGCATGCAATAGGAAGTTTTCTTGAATTGTCATTACTATTTCTCTGTTCATTTTTTTTATGATCATTAAAGATTAATAATTAAGATGGCTAATAAATGATTTATAATTACAAAATTAATTATAAGAGCATTTAACTGGGCTTTCAGTTTTCTTGATAATAACAATTATTTATTTCGTCGGTTATAAAATATAAGAGTGAGTGATCATCAACACAAGGGTCAAGATATTAATGCTTTCTTTATTATTTCTTGTTGTGTTTGATATATAATGAGGGCTCAAATGCCACATTGCTGCATGCTCCAATCGTACTCTAATATTTTTATCTTCAATTTTAAAGTTCAAACAGACGATCTGAACCGCTCAACGTGATATCCACGTTAAAATGTGCTTAGAGATCAAATTTTATATTTTTTTTGAAATTTTTTTAACTATTTTTTAAGATAAGTACAAAATCACTGTTTTTCAGAAAATTGTGAACCATATAAAAATAATAATTTTGTACCTATCTTAAAATATAGTAAAAAAATTCCAAAAAATATAAAATTTGGTCTACAATTATATTTTAACATGGATATCACATTGAGCGGTTCGGATCGTCTGTTTGAATTTTAAAATTGAAGATAAAGATATTGGAGTACGATTGAAGCATAAAGCTGAGGCATTTCAGTCCTACTCTTGATATATATATTCAGAGAACCTTGAAAATTTATTTGCCGAAAGTTGACAATTTATTGTTATCACAAAACCCGTCAAGTTGAAATATAACTAGTCATTTCAAATAGTAACAATGATCACTAACTGTTTAAATAAAATCTATAGTGTTTGAACTCCGATTAACCCTATTTATGATTTAGTCATATGAATAGATATTTTGCTCATTTATTAAACAGTAATTGATGTGACTATACGACTTATGATTAAAGATTTATCCAATGAAAAATCACACACATCTTTTATTATATTCATTTATGATTCACAACAATTAAAGCCTGAATTTTTATTTATTATTAATGAAATAATTGAGGAACTTTTTAAGGAATTTATTGTGAGCCATAAATTAAGATAATAACAAATATAGTAACTAATTAACACTATGTTAGAAAATTTTGTTAATTTTTGTTTCTGTTTTATTTTATGTGATCAAAGTGAAAAATGAAAATGAAGAAGTTATGCTACTGATATTGGCTCCTATAATTTCTATTTTTGAAATTATTTGTGTTGTGGGGCTTTTTCATCAGAGACCCTGATAATTTATTCGGCGAAGACCTGAGTCTTATAATAATTACAAAGCAAATTATTTATTTGTTTTCTTTTTCTAAAATTGATATTTTAATATCAATTTTAAATTAGTTCAACTTATAGATATTCTAGAAAATAATTATGGATTGAGAGCATAATATAATATTGAAATCCCGTATAACCGAAGCTATGAGGATTAGAAATGAGATTGAACTATATAATTGGAAGAATTTTATTCTTAGGTTATAAAAAATAAGAGTAATGATGACCATGGGTCAAAATTAATGCTTTATTTATTTATTTTTATTATTTTATTTAATTGTAAAATTTTCACTGATGACTTTAGATATTTATTTTGCCGATAGCCCTAAATGTATTTTTATTACAAAGAAGTCCATTACTAAATATTTTATGTATTTTATTCTTCTTTTTCAGAAAAAATAATTTGTAGATATAATTACTTGATTTTAGAGTAACAAAATCAGACTTCAAATATTTCTTAAGAATTTTGAGATTATTTTGTTTTTAATAGTTTGGTGAACAATTATTTAAATAATCGATATTATCTATTTTTTTTTTTTGTAAAATTTGCATTTTTTAAATGGATGAGAAAATATATTTCCAATCCTTAAATATTGCTGTTACAATCCAGACAAAAAAATGGAAAAAATCGATCTAAAATAGAAAGAAAAAAAATTACCATCTGCTTAATTGGAGAGAAACAGAAGGTAGGTTGCATTAATTAAGAACCAGCCAAAGGTATCTTAATATTTTTCCAACCCCCAAGAAGGGAATGAGAGTAGGTCCGATGCCCATCGGACCTACCTTGGTTCGATGGGTGTGATGACCATTCGATATGCATCAAGATTCGTGTGATCTGCATCAAAATCCGTGCAAGTCTGTATCAATTTTTGTGTGCATAAATCTTGATGCTAATCATACGGTCTTAGAGTTAATTGAACCTAAATGTAGGTCCAATGCCCATCGGACCTACTCCTATCTCCTTAAAAAATTGGATTTCAACTAATGGTGGTGGGCCAGTGAAATGCCACGTGTTGGTGCTTATCTTGTATGAACAATAAGAAAATATTTTAATCCAGTCAAGATCTAAAGACGTGTACAAATCAATATAAAAACGTCATTGGCGTTACATCATAATAAACTATTATTTTTTTAATTGATTGGAAAGGCAGTGTATCGTATAAACTTCTCCCGTAGCAGAACGTGTCTTGTTGCGCTGATTTGAAACAAATTCTCAAATAGATGTCAAATTTTAGTGAAGATACGCAAAAGGCATTCTATTTGTAACACAGTTGACTAATTTTTCTTTTTTCAATTTTTGGATTTTAAGCAATCTATCGATTTCTTTTATGACATGGATGGGTAAATTTACAAATATAGTAGGGACGGTAGCAATGTTAGCGTTCAGACTGAAAATAGAAACGTTGACAATTTCTGCTGTTATGACGAACAAAATATAAATATTGTATTAGTTTAAATAAAAAAATGACAGAACAAAATATAAATATTGTATTAGTTCAATTTAAAAAAATGAGGAATATTTTTCTTTCAGACGAATGTATATAAATGTTCCAACAATTATACACGGTTTTATTGTATGATCCATGTGTGATAAAAAAAATATAATATTTTCTCACGTCATCGATCTGTGTCTTTCTGTTATAATGCATCTCTATCTATCTTTTTATAAGTCATTTCTCTCATTTTCTAAAGCACATGTATGTTGTACATGTATTTATCAAAGACATCTCTCGTAAACAGACGAGGCTGTACAAGAGATAAGGCAAGAGAGACGATATATTCACTAAGAAGACGAAAAATGACGACGCAACTTCAAACGGCCATAAAACGGCGCTCGAGTATCCGAGTTCAGCAAATGACCACTTTTCCGAAGGCTTGCGAGGAGAAGCATGCGTTGGTGAATGCTACGCCATTTTTCAAAATTTAGAATTGCAAAAAACAAAAAACTTGAGTTGAAGTTTCCGATTAAGTTTTTCATTTCTAATTTTTTATTTTTTTTTGTCATTTACAATCATTTAGTTTATTGTTTTCATTTTAAGATTTTTCTCAAAAAAAAAAAAGATAACCGCCCAACAGTGGGGCGGTCCACTTGAGAAGATAACCTGAATGACAAATGAAGTTTCTAAAAAAAACGGTAAATCAAAAATCTATCGTATAAACTTCAAACTTCTATTTAAGTAGCTCAGTAAATTGGTTATATAATGAAATTGTAAAATACCAATTTTAACTATTTTTGAAATTTTTTTACTATTTTTTATGATTTATGAAAGATGTCACAAAATAGCTTAAAAATAAATAAAAAATTGCCAATATTTTATGAAATAGAACAAGAATATATTTTCTTGTTACATTGGTTCTATACAATATCTAAGTTTCAGCTCTAGTTTCACATATATATATTTTATTTGTCATATATTCTATTTACAAAATCAAATAATATGAGTATCCAAAAAAAGAAAAAAAAAAAACTATCATAAAAGCAGTGAGACCAAATTACTGTTAGTGCCTATATGTAAAATATTAATTATATACACACTAAATACCTCTAAAAAAAATGTATAGCAAACCGCCCCACTGTGAGGCGGTCAAGTATGGAAGTGGACCGCCCCACAGTGGAGCAGTCAAGATATATTTCGAAATTTTTGAAAATCGAGGATATTTTTGTTATTTATTTTTATTTTTTGAAGGTATAAAGAAAAATCGGAAGTTAGCACTGCCCGCTTAAAAATAAAATGTTGATATTATCAGCGTTTTTGTTTCCAGCATGAAAATGAGCAGTATGCTATTTTCATAAATTGATCATTCATTATTACTCCATGCATTTAAATAATTTCTCTAACGCCATAAAATAAAAAAAATCGGGCCCATCTGGATGGGCATGCCTTTTCGTCATTTCCTCCAATTGAAAGAGTTCCCCGTGATTTTCCTTTCATAATGGGACACAAAAGGCGACAATGAAGTTTGTATGGTTCTTGGGTTGTGAGATAATTGAGGAGATTGTAACACCGTGATTTTTATTAATACCAAAAAAAAAAAAAACAAATAGCAAATGTGCTCTCAATTCCAAATTTTTATTAAAAATACTCAAACCGCACCACTGTAGGGCGGTCCAAAAAAATAGCAAATCATCGTCTGATACTGGAGGCTCTGGATCAACCTTTTTTTTTTTTAGAAAAATAGCCGTAAGGATTTTCCACCAAGTCATAGTCCGAAATTTCATAGCTAATTCCGGCTGTATATAATAAAAAAAATCTAATTGAAGACACCGTTAGCTGGGGCTTTATGTTACAGACAATGAGACATTTGGGCTTTCCGACTTCATAGATAACATGGATCCAAAAGTCAGTCTTGTCGGAGACATCACTTGTCATCATCAATGGCTTACTAGGTAGGGAGATCACGTTAAAAAGAGGGGTCTACCAGGGAGACCCTTTATCTCTTCGCTCCTCTTCATCATCGCAATGAACTTCTTAGTCAAATATATGGTGAAGCTGGCGGCAATTGGGGCCATCCACTTATTCTTTCAGGACATGAAACCCTACTGTACGCCGATGACGCGCTCTTCTTTGTCAAACTGGAAAAACAACAACTTCAGGCTCTCCATATTACCCTGCTTGTTTTCCAAAACATTTCAGGTTTGACGGTAAATCCACACAAGTCTGAACTGTTAATATCTAATCCACAATCGCAAAACGCACTGCAGCTAGCCACGGTACTCGACTGCAATTTGGGATCCCTTCCATTCACATACCTAAGCTTATCACTATCCAACAAAAAACTCCCAAAAATAGCATACTTGTCACTGATCCATAAAATGAACCGCAAACAAGCAGGATGGACTGCCAAACACCTGCCCATTGTGGGTAGGCTGCTCTTGCTAAATGCGGTACTCTCAGCTCTCCCGACATACTTCATGATGGTGCTTAAACTCCCAAAATGGGTGGTCAAACAATTGGATAAAACGAGAAGGCAGATCTTATGGCATTGAGTAGGGGTAGAATCAAGAAAGATGAATTTGGCAAATTGGAAAATGGTCTGCAAGCCTAAACAAAATGGGGGCCTAGGGGTGGTAGACCTAATTGCCTTCAACAAGACGTTGCTCATGAAATGGTGTTGGTACTGACAAAAGTCGGACCAAAGGATGTGGAAGCCAATATTCCAAGGCACAGTGCTGAACGAAAATCTCGTCCCAGTCTCGCCTCTCTTCACGGGGGCGTTACGAGAATGTCATGCCTTTTGGGAGACGGCTGTCACTCATGTCTATGGATAGGATAACCGGATATTGCTATGGGAACCATGACTGGGACCATGGGATTCTCAAATTTGGCCTACACTCATTATACACACACGCTATTGATTACACTTTTACACTAAATGAGGCTATGACAGCGCCAATTGTGTTCCAATTTAGACAGGTCAAAACCCCAAGGGCGGAGGAGGAACTCCAAATTCTGAGGGATTACATCACGCGAGTGGTTCTGTATGCAGACACGGATCATGATGATGTCAAATGGAAATGGACAACCATGAGTATCTTTACCGTTAAAAGTGCATACCGAGCACTCAAAGATGTGCCGACGATGGCAATGTACACACACTGTCTGTGGAAACTACGTCCCACCTAGGGTCAAGGTATTTGGTTGGCTTTTGGTCAATAACAAACTGTTGACAATCGACAATCTCAAGAAAAGAGGGTAGCCATTGACAAACATGTGTGTTATGTATCTACGCGATGCAAAATCTATAAACCACATGGTGGGCGAATGCCAATTCACAAAAGAGATGTACCGCCTCATGGACATAGACCAGCTAATGACAGCGCAGCCAGTACATGCTCTATTGCAAGTGACAAACAAAAAGAAGGCAAGGAGAACCCTACTGGTAGCTATGTTTGTCATATGGAGAAAACGCTACGCAAGAATTTTCACATACTTGGGAAAGACGAAATAAGAACTAATAGAGCAGGTGGCACAGATGCTACAACTGTACACGGGCGTGCCATAAACCGAGTATGGCATAGAATAATAGAAAAAATAAGAGACTTTTACTTTCTATTTTTCTTTTTTGCATTAGCATTTCCTCTTCTTTTTTTTTCTTTTGTTTAGGTAGTCTCATTTATGCTTTCTTTTCTTCTTTACTTAAGCTCAAGTTTGTTTGAGCACATTGTGTTTATTTTTTCAGCATGTAGCTAAAAAAATTTTGTAACTGCGATTATCAATCAAATATGGACATAATCTCTATTTTTCCTTAAAAAAAAAAATCTAATTAAAGATACCACATACATACTAATACTAAATACTAAGCGGAACGTGCAGAAACAGGACCTGTATATAGAATACAAATAGAACCAAAACCCTTATATTCTAAGTGATTCGTCACACAACCAAAAATGTCCGTAACTGTCACGGAGTTACATTCATAATGAGAATAAAATAAATCTCACAAGTTTGACAAACGATCCGGTATTCATTATGTTATCTTCCTTTTTGTGGTTTGATGCATTAATTTTCATGTAGCATAGTGACAGGTGTAATTAAAAAAAGCAGATAGTGGTGAGGTAATGGAACCTAAAAGCCAAGATAATGTCTTATCAAAGGGACCACCACTGGGGCCCACTTTATTTAGCTAATCCAATCCTGGATGTCTGGAGCGAAACTTGAACGGTACAGAAGTGATCGAGTGACCCATACTGCATCAGAAAACGACTTGCTACAATAGCCATGTCATTGCTAATATGTGGAACTTGAGTATGGTCTCTTTCAAGTTCAACATTTATCTCGAAGAAATCGAAATAAACAGTTAGCTAATTAATTTAAATCATCCTATCATTTCATTTATCTTGCAAAATTGTGCTTTGCTTTCCCAAATTTCAATAAGAAATTTTTGGTGTCCACTGCCGAACCATATAAAAAAAGCGCTGCATCCGTCAACTCAAATTAATAAAAAAATAAAAATAAATCTTTCTTATCAGACGCAAGCACAAGATAATAAAGGAGTATACGGAGGAAAGTCTTTGAATTACTCGATAATTTCTGAGAGGAAAAGGTACGTTATGTATTTTTTACTATTAAGTCATACATCTTATCAGTTATCACGATTGGAGCCACATTGCTTATTCTATTATATTCTGACTACTGAGCACGCCTTAAGTGCTCACTTGCTTATTCTATTAATGGTTAGCCTTGATATTAGTTCCTCTTGTGCTAATTTACCAAACCAATAATATATGCTAGCCAATCAAATGCATGGATTTCTTTAACAGCATAAAATCAACCACTAGAAGAGATTCTACTTACCATTTAACCTAGGTCCACTTATATAGTAATTGATCAAACCATCAGTCCCAGTGTCCCACGGATATAAATCTGCTGTTATTCAAAAGGGATCACAGGACCTGTTATTCCTATCCCAACCGTTCAAAGTTTTCCATGTGCGAATATCAAGAAGAAAAGTTTTTCATGACCGAATCTCGACAAACGTCAACAGCTGGGATCGGAATAACAGGGTCCTGTTATCCCTTTGGAATAACAGCAGATTTATTTCCGTGTCCCACCTATCCATCAACCAACCAAGTAGTGACAAAGATAACGTCTTAAATATAATATAATGCACTTGGCAAATCACAACAAGCAGCACCGAATTTTGGGTCCCACTTAAATGCAACCATCTAGTTTAATAACTTAATCCTTTATTAACAGGACTGGCTTGATTATTTTTGTATGTTTAATTACTTTGGTATGTTCTGGTACCATAGCTATCTATGATTCATTAGAAAAGAATCCAAACTACACAAAATTTTAGGGATATTTCATTTAGTTGCAAACCAGGATTGCTCTACCAAACAAAGCTAAGATATAACCAAAAACAAGAAAATCCTAATTTATTAAATTTAGAAACTAATCCAAACAAGAAGTTACCCATTTTCATTCAAATCTTGTTTTGCTGACAACCTCTTAACAAACTCATAGGTTGTAATCATGGTCGCAGCCGACAGGGACATGGAGGCCCATCTCGGCCCCAGACCTCTAAAACAAGCACACAAACCCCCCTCCTTAATCAACCCTTTAACCGTCCTCCTCATTGAACCGCCACAATCCATCACCTGCATCCTCGTCTTGATTGTATCCAATGGCATTGTGACTACAGCAGCAGCACCGCCAGCCATTGCTGCACTCAAACCCTGCACCGCCATTACTGACCTGTAATTGCTGTTATCGTACCCAACGAGTTGCCAGATGAACCGTTGTGCGACAGAATAACTGGCCCACCAGACAGCATTAGATGGTGCATATGTCAGAATTGATACGCCAAAACCACGGTACAATCCATTTAAACCTTCATATTTGACGATCTTTTTTAATGCGTCAACACCGCCAAGGTACTTGTGTTTGTGGATCATGAGGCGTTGAGAGATGACGTCAACTGGAGTCCACACGAGTTGTGCAGCAATGGCCGCAGAGACGCCAGCCGCAGCAGAAGCTGTGGTGGATGCGGCCGGCTCGGGGAGTCCCACGCGAAGGGCAGCGGTCCCTACAGCTGACTTGGTCGATTCAAGAGCTGCCATGTAGAGAGCACGGGCCGGGACTGTGCCAGCTAGAGAGGTTCCAAAGCCACGGTAAAAGCCACGTGGACCATCTGTACGAAGGATCTGGGCTGCTGTTAGAAGGGGCCGTGGCTGTTGGGAATGCTGTGGTACCTGTGGAATTGAGAAAGAGAAATGCATATAATAAATACATTGTCTTTTAGACTGATCAATTGAGAAAGTATCAGGTTTCATTTGATAATATGTGAAGGAAGCAAGCATAAAGGTCTAAATCAATGTTCAGCTGGAATAAGAATTTATTCTGTCCCAACTCCCAAGCAAAGCATTCCATTAAGCTGGATAGTCGGGACTCACAGAAAATGAAAGAATGGTGGAAATAGCTTCCATCCTTTCTCTAAGAATAATTCCAAATGACAGAATAATCAGGTTTCATATAGAGACCCTTTTGGTGGATCCTTAAATATCAATTCCCAAACAAAGGTTAAACCTCACAATACCTAAAGCATGGTCAAAAGACTCCAAAGTCTAAAAGTACAAATTATCCCAAGCTACAAAGCAAGCATATTGCCAAATTGATCATGTAGAAAAACATATCCTTATAAAAATTGGAATATGTAATAACCTGAAGGTGTGTTTTTAAAACTACAGCTGGATACAAGGCGGCCGATACGCCAGAAAATAGCGCAGCGCCAAGGACGAAGAACCTGGATTTATCCAGCATCTCCCAGCTTACTTCCGCCGGTAAGGATCCGGCAGTTTCGGGGGCGGAGGAGGCGCCACCTTCTCCGCCGCCCCGCATGCACGCTATCTCTTGCTCCGCCGCTGTCAAACTCATTCCACGATCTTCCTTTCTATCTCTCTATATGTACAAGAAACTTTAATACGCTGCGTATATGTACAGATATCTTGGTTCTACCAGATCTGAGATCCTAATTGGTTCCGTATATATACAGTCGAAAGAGAAAGGATGTGACTTAGATCGGATGAAACATCTCACGGGAAGAGTGCGGGAGAGTGATAGCCTTCGACATGAGGTTTTCCGGCGGTAACATCGCCGGAGAAGATCGCCGGATTAAGGGTCCAAATTTGGTTTACAGCTAGGGTTTTACAGCCGAACTAAAGAGAGCAGGACAGTGAACACTGAGCGAACTTTGGATATTGAAAGGGTTCATAACAAATTATAGGGGGTCTGATTTGTCTCCACTTACCTACACGTGTCCGTTGGCCGGTTATGGGCGGGGACAAAAGAGGGATAAAGATATCTGAATGGATTTGGTGTACAGATAACTATGCATTTAGAATTCTATATACGTTTCCTTTTTTTCTTGAATAAAAGCAGGCATTACCGTGAACGTTTGAACATTTTAGATTTTGTTCAAAACAATAAGGTAATTTTATAAATATAGACTGTGGTAATTTACTTGATAAATTAACCATATTAACAATTCATATTATAATCTTGATCAATGGTATTTACATGCTATTTTGTTCAAAACAATCCGCCAACCCAGTCTGCGCACCGTGCTATCTTGGTGAGCGAACTTGGTCCGCGTGGGTGGTACAATTGAAATTACGCTGAAGAGGGTGGTAATCATTTGCTTTTGTATTTTTATAGTGGTAACTAAAAAAATTTCGGAAATATTACTTAGTGGTTCTGATACTAAATTTGTTTTACATATGGAATGGAAGATAATATTTTTTTTACGATAAAACCTCGTATTACTATAAAATAAATTAATTTGTAAAAAAAAAAATTGTCGTTACGGTAATTATATTGATAGAGTTCATTTGTGTGAGAATATTATCTTAAACCTAAGAAAAAAATATATCATCTTTGAGAAATGTTTAATGAAATTTAAATGTTTGTTTCTTGGAGGCTGATATTTACATTCGCTCTTAATGTTTTAATAGATAGACAATTTCATCCCTAAATTATTAGTTTCTCTATCTAGATGTTATTTATTTCTTTTTTAATTAACAAGCTTTAAAAGATCAATTTTTAAATTTGTTGTCCTCCTTCCTGTTCTCCTCTCTGAAAAGAAAAAGTTTACCATAAGATGTAATTAATTTATATTTTTAAGTCATGTTACTTATTTAAATGAAAAAAATTATTGGGACTATTTTTTTAATTGCATATTATATAATTTAAATAAATACTTAGAAAATATATATATTTAAGTTTCGTAATTTTCAATCAATCAATTTACTATTTAAAATATGTTAATATTTTTACATTAGTGATCTTATAGCACTAATATAGATTGTTGATGTTGATTGAAAAAAAATACATAACTATTTAATTAACTAATTTCACTATTATCGTACAATTAATATATTTTTTCTTCACTAGTATTATTTTACCATACAAGTAGACTGTTATGTATAATTTTTCTTCAAACGGAAATTTTTTCTCCATTAGTATTATTTAGAAAATTTTATTATATTATATAGTTATCTAAAGACAAATTATTGTAGCATTACTGTTATGCCTTGGTGCATTAAAATAACATTTTTTTTTTTCTGCTGTGAAAATTCTCAAGTAACTAGTGCATTAATTTGATGTAGGTTTCCAATTAATTTATAACAAAAAGAAAATACAACAAGGATATGAAAACAATTACAACTTTTTATTGTTGTATATTTTATCTGCACATTGTTTATGCGTCAATTTCAACTGCTTTGACTTACTAGAAACAGGTATAGAAAATGATTTACTACAACAAATTTATAAAAAATATTTGTTTTATTATATCGGAATCTAAGAAAGTTAATATTATATATTAATAGATAGAAAAAAAAAATTCAACGCTTGAAGATAATTAAAGACAAAATTGTCTATAAATTTTAAAAAAAAATCTACAACGTTCTGTTGGGATGGTGGTTCTGAAATTTTTATTAATATCCAAAAAAAATATTAAATTTCAAAATCTACACCCTATTTGACAAGATTTCGAAAACTGTTCAAATCACAGATTTATTTCTCGGATTTGGAATTCCAGAACCGGAAAATAAATTTCCGGTTTTAAGTTTTTTTTAAAAATAGGAAATGTTATAATTTATTTGTTTTTTGTATTAAAATATTAAATATATTTTATATATTTCTTTGAAAAAATAGATGGAATACTATATAATTTGATTTATTAGAAAGACTGCGACAAATAACCCATATCAACATTTTTCTATATTTATCTAGAAGTGACTTTTGAACCGGGATAATTACTCAGATTCAAAACATTGTTATTTTTTTCAATAACACACAGATATATATTTTAATTTTTCTTACAGCCACGAAAAATTCGGCCTGAAAAATGTTGATCTGGATTATTTGTCGCAGTCTTTCTAATAAATCAAATTAGATAGTATTTAATCTATTTTCAAAGAAATAAATATTTTTTTAATATTTTTATACAAAAAATAAGTAAATTATAACATTTTATGTTTAAAAAAAACTTAAAACTGAAAATTTAATTTCCGGTTTTGGAATTCCAAAACTAAAACCACAATATTTTTTTGTGGTTTTGGAATCCAAAACCAAAACCGCAAAAAATAATTTAGGTTTCGGAATTTCAAAACCGAAAAATAAATCTGCAGTAATTCGGCTTAAAACTGAGAAATAAATATATGATTTGAACATTTTTTAAATTTTGTGAACCAGATGTAGATTTTGAAATTTAATTTTTTTTTTGAATATTAATAAAAATTTCAGCGAATATCAGGGATCCATATCCTCTGCATTAACTCAAAAGGGAATCTTTTGAGTTAATGAATTTCAACCGTCTGATTTCAAACGGAGCTAATCCGGCTCGTGTCTATAACATAGGGGTCCTTTAATATTAGTGCATTTCTAGTTTGCACGAATTTTGAAACAGATTGGACAGTCGAGATTCATTAACTAAAAAGATTCTCTTTTGAGTTAATGCAGAGGATATGAATTCGAATATCAGCTCCCTATTTCTGCGTGCTCACAGTCACTGATTGTCTCCGTGATCTTAGTTGATTTCTCGCTGACGGTTACAGGTGGTGACTCGGATCCACCGTTCCGCTTTGTCAGAACTCTATCGGTTCCAGTGCGTTCGCAACCGGCTTCTCCAGGTCACTCTGCTACTCTACATTCACGCAAATGTTCTTTGCTACATTACACTGTCCGGATTGTTAGGCTCCTGATTGGGCATCGGGCCTTGTAGTGTCCAATCGTAGAACTTATCGTATGCTCATAGAAATTTCATGAAAAATAAATTAGATTAGTGGGAAGTAGTAGGTTAGTTCAGTGGGCTGTCGCCCATTGGGTGGGAAGGGCAACGGTGGGCTAAGGCCCACAATTTGAAATCAGATCGTACTAACTCCTGGCCGTTGGATCGGTAGATAAATACGCTGAAGACGGTATGTTTTAATTTTTAAAGGATTGTTTAATTACGGAGTTTTTTCTGCCTCTGCGGCGTCTCTATCATTAAAATTAAAATAACTTGAAATTTAAAATATTAATATTAATTTTTTTTATTAAATGTGATTTATATCATTTTTTCTATGCAAATATAAAAAATCATGACATTTCAATTTTGTTCTGATTAGTATTGAGTACTTATCAAAATACAGCAATGTGAACATATTTTGAACGCAAATTTTCAACTTATTGATTCATACAAAACTAAAATCCATAAGTGATATTTTTTATGAATATGAAGAAAATAACCTAAACGGTAAACCACATCTAATATTTTATTTTAACATATAAAATTTTAAATTTTTATTATTACAAAATAAAAAATAAAAGCACGACAAAGACCCAAATTTTTTATTAATACTCTCAATAAAAAAAATAGCAAATCTGCCTCCTAAACTGAATTAAAAAAAAAAACACCCTGACCACCTCATAATTGGGCGGTCTGCTATTGCCTATATATTGGATGGTACCTCTTCTGTTTTTCACTCCATTCATTTCAAGTTTTCACTCTCTCCTCTCTCCTCTCTTTCTCTCTTTCTCCAATAGATCGCCTTCCCTTTTGCATGTAAGTCCCTCAACTTTTTTGTATTTATTTTTGTAGTCTAAAATTGTTTAGAAATTGTTATGAATTAATTTAAATTGTTAGAAATTGTTAGAAAATGCCCAAAATTGGTTAGAAATTGTTTAGAATTAATAGAAATTGTTTAATCCATCTATGGTACAATCAGTGGTATAAGCAGGTACATAATTGTCATAAACAGGTGGTACGTACGGTTCATACGGTGGTACTGTAGCCGAGTTGTCGTAACCCGAGTGATGGTACTCCGGGTTGTCGTAACTTGTATTTTCCCTAGAAGTTCCAACCCCAGATTGACGCAGAACTCTCCTGGAATATAAGTCAATTACCGGGATATTCCTTGACTCAAATTGATTGTAAAGACCCCTCCATAACCCCTCATCTGTTATTGGATACCTTACATAGTAAGGTCTATTACCCTCTAAATGTGTTAATCCAAGTAACTAAGTCTATGTCATACTGGTTGGAGTTTACACCAGTCTTTTTGTATATCATTTGCTTAAGTTTCAGAAATGTGGTTTTTTCATTAACCTCGAAGCCATATGCTGCATCTTTCGTGTACTGTGCTCCCTCCGCACCCCGGATAATTTTTCCACCTACATACAGTGCAATCAACATTTTTTCTTTTGAAAACTACATTAGCCAATAAATATTTATCAGTTATATATAAATTTAAAAAAATTAATTAAATTAAAAATTAAAAATATAATATAAAAAATATAAATAAAATAAATATAACTAAATAAAAAAGAATACCTGAATATCTCCAAAAATTATCTTTTCAGCTAGGTTAGAATGAATTGTGAGTGAGCAGGAGAGAGAAATAGAGATTTTTATAGCATACTGCTCAGTCATGGGGCGGTTTGGTACAGGCAGAAGACTGTCCAGTCATGGGGCGGTTTGGGCAGCAGACCGCTCCATCATGGGGCGGTTTGGTACATGAAGCAGACCGCCCCATCATAGGGTGGTTTGGTACAGGAAGCAGACCCCCCAATCATGAAGCGGTCAGGGTGTTTTTTAAATTTTTTCAGTCTAGAGGCAAATTTGATATTTTTTTATTGAAGGTATTAATAAAAATTTCGGGACAAAGACATAAAAATAAAAATATTTGAACCTTTAATTGCGCAACAATCTTAAGATTGGTAACCGGTTCGGCTCCGACACAAGAGAATTCGGTGCACTCTAGTAATGTAAACTAGGTTCGCAAGAAACCGCTTGAATATTACCCAAAGTTCTCTCTATCATGCGACCACAGAGGCACAGAGCCTAATAATTATAGGATGTTGGCATCATATAGATTTTTGGCCTGTTCTCTAGTACGGGGGAGTTGGGGACCGTGACAAGGTTGTGCGAACTGCGAACATCAGCTACATGAACTTTTTTTCTCAAGTCGGTACGAAAGGATAATTAATTTAATATTTTTTTACATTTTAAAAAAGGAATTTTTTTACAAATCAAGTCATATTGACGTGATTTTTTTTTTAAATTATACAATTTCAGTGAGTTATATATTTCAAACAGTTCAAATATATTATATTTTTACAGACTACACTTTACAAAAAGGGACAAAATATGCTATTTGTCAATTCAAGGTAAAATATAAATTATACAAAAGTATGGATAGTTTGATACTTATCGTTCCATATAAATGGAATTCATATCTATTTTCTCACACGAGCATAAATTTTACAGGTTGGTGGTCATATTCACAAATTAGAAAACATACAACAATCAATAGAGTGGAAAAAACGTGTCGTGCCGTGCCGTAACTAACACGTCATGATTTTGATCTCATGCTGTGCTGTGTCGTGACTAAGTTAATTTTTCACGTGCCGTGTCGTGATCAAAATATCAAGGGTGGTCACGACACGCGAATGATCATGCAACATGAGTCACGCCGTGCCTAAATGTGCCATAACCATATGTGACTCGCGTGACCATTTAATCATAATTTAGGTTAGTTTATTCAAGATTCACTACTAAAGCAATATCTAATGGTCCTAATTACACGTGACTTGCATGACTACCTGTCGTGACTAAATCTTTTGCGTGCCGTGCTGTACCAAAGTTTCAAAAGATAAATACGGCACGCGAATAGTCACGGCATGGGACACGCGTGTCGTGCCGTCCCGTGACGAAACCGGCTCCGCCGTGCTATTTTTCCCACTCTAACAATCAGTATAACCTAAAAACTTATTCAACATCAAACTCAATATACTAGTAAAGACAAATCGAGCATTTTAGAAAGAATGACCTCAACCTATAGAGCAAAAAAAAAAAAAAAAATTCACATCATGTCTTTTTATCATAAGTTGAAATCAATGAATTACTTTTGGGGGTCTAATTTCTTAAATGAGAAATACAATGATCACATAATTCAAAATATGTCCGAGTAGGGTTAAAATGCACCATTGATTTTGTGTTCCAATTATGATCCACGTCTTTTTTTTCGTTTTTAAAGTTCGAACAATCGATTCAAACCGCTCAATATGATCTTCATATTAAAATGTGCTTGGAGACAAAATTTTATATTTTTTGAAATTTGTTTACTATTTTTTTAGATAGGTACAAAATCACTGTTTTGGATGGTCCAGAATCTTCTGAAAACAGTGATTCTGTACCTATCTAAAAAATTAGTAAAAAAATTCCAAAAAATATAAAATTTGGTCTCCAAGAACATTTTAATACAAAGATCATATTAAGCAGTTCGGATTAATTGTTCGAACTTTGAAACCAGAGAAAAAGACGTGGAGCATGATTGGAGTACAAAACAAATGGTGCATTTTAAGTTTTTAACCCTACTTAATATATCCATTATTAAACTCATCTACGTTCGAAATATTGAAAAAAAAAATTGGAAAAAAAGTTACTTCATTTGATGTCCGAAGGAAAACTTACATTTAAAGAGTAAAAATAATTTGTACAAATCATAACTTATCTTATATAAAGGTACCTTGCTATTAAATGCTCTTCGATGCTTATACAAGAAAATTGATAGATTTAAAAAAGAAAAAAATCTTGCCCAAATTATTAAAGGGAGGTCATTACTTTGTGGTCTTACATGTGACGAGTGTCTTATGAACTATTTCAGCGCTTCAGTATATTTGCTGTACGGATGAGGACAGAAAAAATATTTAAAGACAACATTTACTCCCACTATCAAATGATCTAAGTTTTAAACAATCTCAACTTAATGATTCTTGATTTCTATTCATTAATGCTCGTATCATATCAAATTTAATAGCCAACAATCTTACATACAACGTAAATTTTTCTTGGTTTTATGTTTTCGCATTGATTTGAAAATGCTGTAACGGCCGTGACGTCTTTTTAATTTTTTCGAAATAGAAAATAGAAAATCTATACGATATGAAATGCGTATATTAATACATGAATTAGGAAAATAAATTTTCACCATACGAAAGAAACCTTGAAACCCTATGATCATTTAGTTAATTAGAAAGTTTAGATCAATCAATTTTTTTATTTTCTCTATTTTTAGATTTTTAATATCGACTAAGAAAAATATACTTTTGAACATTATTAACTTGGAAATTAATCGCAGCCGTTTGATCAGATCGAAAATGTAGAAATTAGATAAAATTCATTTAAACGAGGTAGTAGGACCCACCTGTCAATGGCAGACCCCTTCACTCCCTCTCTCTTGGCAGTTGGCATGCCCAAATGCCTGAACCGGCCTTTCAATTCCCTTCCTCCTTAATGGGTCCGGATCCCCTAAAGTAACCCAATTTTTGGGTTTTTGATCGGGACCGTCCGAATCGAATCCGTTGCTCAAGATTGCCTCGGTATTCGAACCTATCTCTCGGATGCGTGCACTCCACTTTAGTTGGATGGTTACGGATTCGAATCGGACGGTCCCGATCCAAAACCCAATTTTTGGGTTACTTTACTGGATCTGAATTCCTCCTTAATGGTCAACCAATAATGGCATGGCTTGGAGGCCAAGTGCCATTGTGTTATAAATATCCCTCCGTTTCCTCTACCTCAGAGTAAGGAGGTGTCAATATCAAGCAGATGGAGCTAGAGAATAAAGGCGAGGGGCTGTCAGTAGCTTGGTTTAAGAAGTTATCGACAGAGGTAAGAATTCGACTTCCTTGATTATTTTGGTTTAGTCTATAATGTTCAAAAAGCTGAGGATATATGATAATTAGGTTATATAAAGGCCAGGAACTTTGTTTAGGATGCTATAAAGTAGAATTTAAGCATCAGCATGGCAAATCCGATGTATGCATTAATGAAAGGTACACAATTGAAATTAACACTCTTAAAATATTTAGTATACATTAGAGAGGGTTATAGAGACTGGTACCAGGTTGGTACCAGCTCTGGTAGCTACTGATGCCGTAAGCTCTGTTCAGGGGCGAAGGAAAAGCCAAAGAAAAGAACAAGAAAAACAAAAAAAAAAGAGAAAAGGGAAATAAAAGGTTTTTAAAAAAAAAATTAATAATCAAACTAGTTATAAATAAAATGTTTATATGAAATATTAGGAAATGATGCTCGGAATCATTTGGATCAAGCGAACTTTTTTGCAACGAATTCAGGTACGGTAACGGTGTCTTAAACCTTTATGATTTTTATACCTAGCAAGTACATCTATTTAAGTTCAAATCCATAAAAGGTTTACATTGCATATACTATAATTACTATTAGGCTTTATGTTTTCTAAGAAGTTTATTTTATAAAGCATAACTAGTATAATTGGTCATAAATCATAATTGATACTTTCTTATTTACTGCATTGCATACAGTTAATCATGTAGCACCTGCACCTGCACCTGCCTTGGGATATTTGAAGTTATATCGTATGAGTATTAGTATGGTTCTTATTAAACAATGCTCTGATATATTTCATATTAATTTTGGCACATGCCTCTGAAAAAGACTAATTTCAAAAATGAAACTTGATTATGGTAATTAATTGGTGATTTGTGTAGGTGTTAACTAAGGGACCGCGTGATATTCATGATTATGGGATCCAAACCATCCCATGCCAGCTTACTGTTACTGGAACTGGATATTGCGATGCGTCGTGTTCCTGTTCCTGTTCCGTGATATTTTGGTGGAAGACCTATATCAAGTTTCGTGTGGAGTTGATACTGGCCATGTCAACTCGCCGTGATCGTAATAATTGATATATTCTCATGAAAATTAAAAAAACATTTTGATGCATTTTTACTTGCATTATTTATTTTTTCAAGAAAAATTTATTTCTTCTAAAGATTTTGCATGTAAGAGTAAGTAATTATTTCTTACCTTTTTTCTACTTTTGTGGACTTCAGGTACGGATGACGAGGAGTAAAGCTACAGTTCAGCATAGAACATTTGTGATTTTCGGCTTTACTTTCTTTTAGTTGATTAGTTCAGCAAATAAACAGGGAGAGGGAGGTGACATGTTATGAACATGATACTTAATTATATAAACTCTAATTATATGATAATATAAACGAGAAACTATTTTGTTTTTAATGTTGGGCCAACCCATGTTCTCTTCTTGGGCCTTAGATAGAAGAGGGCTACCCTGATATTATCCCAGTGGGCCATTCGCATGTCTTCTTCTTCTGCCATTTTTTTCTCAAATCTGCGTCCTTTGTTTCAGCAATGGTATGGGCTTTTCAGCCTCTTTAAAAAAAAAATTCATTACCAATCTGAACGCTCCAACATTATTTAAGTTTTTATTTTTATTTTGTAGTCCATTCTTCTCACTTTTAAATTTTAAACCATCAAATAAAAAAAAAGAAGTGTAATCTCAACCTATACAAAATGGAGAAGGAAAAAAAAAAAAAAAGTCAATCCAACAGCGTTTTCTTCCACGAACTCATAAAAGCAATGCTACTGTTAATAGTAATTCACACGGCCAATTAGCATGTGTAGAGAATTAGAGAAAGGAATGGAGTGGAGTAGAACTAGGGTGTTCCTAAGCTCACCAAGCCTGTCGTGAACTCAACTCTAAAACCTATCGAATTGACTTCAAACGACATTTTCAAACAGTTAGATGTTCAATCTATATTAAAATGTGCTTGGAGACCAAATTTTACATTTTTTGGATTTTTTTTACTATTTATTAAGCTAGTTTGAAAACCGCTGTTTTTATTAAAATTCTGCACCATTGGAAAACAACGGTTTTTAAACCAGCTTAATAAATAGTTAAAAAAATTCCAAAAAAATGTAAAATTTGATCTTCAAGCACATTTTAATATAGATTGAACATCTAACAGTTTGGAAATGTTGTTTGAAGTCAATTCAATAGGTTTTAGAGTTGAATTCACGAAAGGCTTGGTGAGCTTAGAAACACCCTAGTTCTACTCGGCATCGTAATACAATATAGCTGTTGTCTCAAATACTGTGACTAACTAATTGTATAACTGGTTGCCTATTCAATATTACACAAGCGCCCTTGAGCTGTCCTTGAGCTGCTGGTGCCTATGTGGTTCAATAGCATGTAATACATATATTTTATAAATTATAATGATCGATTATATGTTATTCAGTTCAGTATATGTTGTCTAAATTATTGTGCATATGTTATTTTAATTTAGAAAGTTACAATGACTGTATTTCTCAAAGGTTTAAATAGCGTTTATCGTGTCACAGCTAAACGGCTGAAAAAAATGACACTATGCTCATATATAGCATGAAATAGCGCGCTATAACGGCAATAGTGTCATAGCTTTTATGGTCCGAAAACGTTATAGCGGCGCTATTTAGAACCTTGGTATTTCTGTAACAGTCAAAGCAGGTATATTAATTCAGAGAACTAGCTTTTGATCTAGTGATAAATAAATAGACTAGATTTTCACTTTTTATTTTAAAAATGCAAGCGTTGACAAGTACAAATATCTAATTTTCATAAAATAAAATTTCCCATAATTTTATATGATACGCTGAAAAAATTAGTCATTCATATTTTCATAATCGTTTGTGCGCAATCCCGTAAGTTTAGAATCTTATGAATTGGTTTGTAAAATTACATATCAGTAAATCACATTACGTGCAAATGAGATACAACACTACGGAAATTGAGTGAGAGCGACTTCTAAGAAACCACCAAATACCAAAACAAACCTCGACAGAAAAGACTTTCGAATAAGAACCTCAACTAGTGTATTGAAAAAAACCGGACGGTTCAGGACCGAATTGCACCCGTGAACCCGTTTCGGACTGACTCAGACCGGGGTCAAGACCTGGACCAACCCGGACCGAGGCTAGGGAGGGGTCTAGCACGGTTTTTGGTGAGTCTTCTCAACTAGACCCGGACTTACCCGGCCGGTTCTAAACCCGTGGACCGGACCGGACCATATCATGACTAAACCCAGACCGGACTGGACCATACGTGAACTAACCAGTGGCAACCCGCTGTAGACCCAGACTAACCGAATTTGTATTATTTCATATTATTTGAAACCTTAAAACCAAATTACTTTAAAAAAATAAAAAAAACCAAATTACTTTAAAAAATAAATAACCAAATTACTTTAAAAAAATAAATAACCAAATTACTTTAAAAAATGAATTATTTTGATATTTAAACCGAATTATTTTAAAATAATAGATTTAAAGAAAAACCGAATTAGAATGATTGTTTTAAATCTATTGTTTTAAAATTCAGCTTTAAAGATTGAAATAATTCGTTTTATAAAAGTAATTCGGTTTTTTTATTTTAATAAATTAATTCGGCTATTGTTAAAAAAAAATTAAAATCATTATTTTAAAATAATAGATTTAAAGAAAAACCGAATTAGAATCATTTTTTTAAATCTATTGTTTTAAAATAATTCAGTTTTAAAGATTGAAATAATTCGTTTTATAAAAGTAATTCGGTTTTTTTATTTTAATAAAGTAATTCAGTTTTTTAAACAATTGATAAAAAAATATTTGGACCGGACCACCTCGGACCATGGACCGGACCAATCCGTGTGGATCTGGACCATAGTTCTTGGTACGGGTTTGAACCATCTCTTTCAAATTTGGACCGTCTAACCGGACTGTGTAGACCCGTGGATCAGGGGGACCGTGGACCGGAGAGACCCATAAATCGGAGAGTTTTGAACCGGACGGACCCGTTTGCGTAACACTAACCTCAACTATACGCCATGCCCATGCCAATCTCCCGGGAAAAATCGCTTCGTAGTCAAAAAGAGTAGAAAGAGAAGTAAGAAACATTTTACCAATCTAGTTTTTCCGTTGAAGTCCGATGATATGAGATCCTGTCGCTTGTGACAGGACAATCATTGCTTTATTTGTTTGCCTTTACCTTTCGCCAACTAAATCCTTACCTATCAGCTGCATTCATTTAATCCCATTAATTAATAAATGTTTTAGCGGTCCAACGTTTGCCGACATTTTTATTATGAATAATTATTTTAGAACCCACGCTACAGTACCTGCACTGTACACGCTACAGTACCCGCACTGTTATTTTAGAAAAATTCATATATCATATGTAGTTCATTGTATAGGTATAAATACTTGCTCTGTTTGAGCTATATACTTCACAGTATCAAAATTTGTAAAACAAAATTACAATTTTGGAACAGTTGCAGTCCCCACATGCCGTTTGAGTGGTCCCCTAATGCGGGTAAAACATGAGAATTTTTTAAAAAAAGGTGCAGGTACAGTTATTTTAGGAAAATTCATATATCATATGTAATTCATTGTATATGTATAAATACTTGCGCTGTTTGAGCTATATACTTCACAATATCAAAATTTGTAAAACAAAATTATAGTTTTGGAACAATTGCGGTCCCCACATGCCGTTTGAGAGGTCCCCTAATGTGGGTACAACATGAGAATTTTTCAAAAAAAGGTGCGGGTACAGTTATTTTAGGAAAATTCATATATCATATATAGTTCATTGTATAGGTATAAATACTTGCCCTATTTGAGCTATATACTTCACAGTATTACTATTAAATTTGTAAAACAAAATTACAGTTTTGGAATAGTTGCGGTCCCCACAAGCAGTTATGGCAGTTTAGGTGTGGGTACAGTGCGGGTACTGTAGCGTGGGTACTCATATCAGCTTCCTTTTATTATATCCAAAGTTAATTACGAATTAATAAAATTACCTAGACCTGCCAACTTTTATTAAAAATACTAAAACCGACAATTTACTGGCCGGTCCCTATTTAAAAGGGAAACCGGCCATTAAATGTCCGGTCCCCTGATTTAATTTTTTTTATAGAGACAAATAGTTGAAATGCTGAAATATAACACAAAAAAAAATTGATTTTTTTTTAAATATTTGTCAAATTACTTTTTTGATAGCATATTTATACTAAAATACGCTAAATTACTTGAAAATGTTAATTTATGCTGATTTACACTAGATTACGCTAAATTATAATAATTATGTAGAATTATGCTAAAATACGGTAAATTACGCTAAATTACATATGAATAGGGCCGATTTTGTGCCATCTTTCAAAAATCATAAAAAATAGTAAAAAAATTTCAAAAATAATAAAAATTGGTATTCTACAAGTTCATTATATAACTAATTTACTGAGCTACGTAGATTGAACAATAGAAATGAAAATCTTATTCGGAAACTTCAACTGAAGTTTTGATACCCTTCCCTTTGTTTTTTGGCGATTCTAAATTTTGAAATCCAACATTGTAGCACTGACACATGCGAATTTTCACAAGCTTTCCGAAAAGTGGTCATTTGCTGAAATCGGACACTCGAGCGCCGTTTTATAGCCGTTTGAAGTTTCGTCGTTGTTTTTCGCCTTCTCAGTGAAGATATCAACCCTATTCATACGTAATTTAGCGTAATTTAGTGTATTCTAGCATAATTCTACATAATTATTGTAATTTAGCGTAATTTAGTTAATTCAGCATAAATTAACATAATTTCATGTAATTTAGCGTATTTTAGTATAAATATGCTAATTATATATCAAAAAAGTGATCTAGCAAATATTTAAAAAAACAATTTGATTTTTTAGTGTTATATTTCAGTATTTTAGCTATTTCTCTTTTAAAAAAAATAAAAATAGTTAACATAATTTCAAGTAATTTAGTGTATATCAGCATAAATTAACATAATTTCAAGTAATTTAGCATATTTTAGTATAAATATGCTATCAAAAAAGTAATTTACAAATATTTTTTAAAAATCGATTTTTTAGTGTTATATTCAGTATTTTAGCTATTTGTCTCTAAAAAATAAAATAAAATCAAGAGACCGGCCATTAAATGGCCGGTTTGGGTATTTTTAATAAAAGTCGGTAGGTCTAGGTAATTTTATTAATTCGTAATTAACTTTGGGTATAAATAAAAATGTCGGAAAGTTTGAATTGAAAATATTTTTACCAATCCTTCTATGTAGGGCTGCACAAAAAATTCGTAGTTCGTAATTCGATTCGAGTTTGATTCGAAAAAGTTCAGAAAAAATTCGATTCGAAATGAGTTCGTTCGAAATTATTTCAAACCAAACTTAGTTCGAAATTAATTCAAACCAAACTCAAACTGGACCTAGTTCGTTCGAAATAGGTTCGCAAACCAAATTTAGTTCGAAATTAACTCAAACGTAAACCGTTAATTTCTGCTGATAACTTATGTTCACTGATAAAAATATAAGCCGTCCAGTCCATAATTGCTTTGAATTCTGATTTCTGGAACATAAAGCCCGGTCCAATTACAAGCTCAAATAAAAAAATTAAACAACAAAGCTCAAATTAAAAAATTCACATGTTTATACCAGAAATTTTGCTTTTTATGGTAGGATTCTGAGTTTTTCGGGTAATCCAGTCTCAACTCTCTCGTTTTTTTCTTTGTTTTGCTAAAGTTATTATTAATTTGATAAATTTGTTCCATTAATTTCAGCTTTAAGAAACTATTAAATAATAAATAATAAATAAAATAAATATTGTACCTTGATCAAATTTTTGACAGCAATATATTTTTTGGCATTTTTTGCATTTATTTTCGGACCGTTCGTTTTACTGCGGGAATTCAACGGTCGATCTACAACAAAATCATTCCAAATCTGAACTAGAATGATCAAGGTACAATATTGAACGTAACCAATATAAAAGTTCGGAAGTTTTATTATGTATGAGCTTTGATCCAACACGAAATGTTTATGGCCATACGATGCTTCAATTTTCGATCAACTAGATGGATGGGTAAATGAAAACAAAATTTTATCAAACTTTCATGGAGGACGATAAATGCAATGCTCTTTGATTTCAACGGCCCCGATTGGTCAACGGACGACATGTTTACGTGCGCCTTCATTAACTTAGAAAGCAAAAGTATATGTTTCATGAGACATAAACTCTTGCCTTGTGAGTTAATGAAGGCGCACGAAAATATATTGTCTGTGGTTCGATCGGGACCGTTGAAATCAAAGAGCACTGCATTTATCATCTTCCATGAAAGTTTGATAAAATTTTGTTTTGATTTACCCATCCATCTAGTTGATCAAAAATTGAAGCATCGTGTGGCCATAAACATTTCGTGTTGAATTAAAGCTCATACAACATAAAACTTCCGAACTTTTATGTTGGTTATGTTCAATATTGCACCTTAATCATTCTAGATCAGATTTGGAATGATTTTGTTGCAGATCGACCGTTGAATTCCCGCGGTAAAACGAATTGTACGAAAATAAATGCAAAAAAATGTATTGCTGTCAAAAAAATGAAAAAAATGCTGTCAAAAAAATGATCAAGGTACAATATTTCTTTTATATGTCTAAAAAATGCAAAAAATGCTGTTATTGATCAGCTATTCATTTAGAAAAAAAAATTATATGTATTGCTGTAAAAAAAAATTCTAAAAATGCAAAAAATACTTATTTATTTGATAAAAAAAAAAACATGCAAAAGTAAAAAAAATGTAAAAAGTTTGAAAATATATTTTTTTATTTTTTTCCAAATTATTTGCTGCCTAATTTTATTTTGTATCACTGCAATGCATTTTTAGACTCACTCAATAAAATATTAACTAAGTGAGTGACCCCAGTGGAAACAAGAAGACCAAGAGAATAAATTGCATATTACAAGACACTCATTATCAGTTTTCTTATATGCTCTTTTGCTGAAGTGTACTGACTTGTGCTGTAATTTCGCACTATGGCCCAGTCAGAAGTCATAAATCGTAAGTCGTAACAAAGTTCGTAAATGTTCGAAATTGAGTTCGTAAAAAATTCGGTTCGAAATTGGGTTCGTTCGAAATTGAGTTCGTTCGAAATTAATTCAAACCAAACCTAGTTCGAAATTAATTCAAACCAAACTCAAACTGGAGGTAAATTCGATTCGGTTCGGTTCGTTTGCAGCCCTACTTCTATGTATTGAAAATGAAAAATACTCCTTTTCTTTTGCTATATTATTTTATAATACTTTCTATAACTAAAAAATTCTCGTGACCTAATGGTCCTACCAGAGAGAATGTCAACAAAATTATTTTATTCATATTGTATTCAGAGTGAGGCATGGTAACATGCATATTACGCAACGATTTGTGCAATGAACTAATATTTCAAATTTTAAAGTTTGAATATTTGATCAGAATTGTTCAATATGATCTTCCAATAAAAAAAATACTTGCAAACTATATTTTATATTTTTTTTACTATTATTTATGGATAGAAAGTCACTTAATTTGAAAATTCTAGACTATCCAAAAGTAATGACTTTCTACCTATAAAAAAAATAGTAAGAAAATTCTAAAATAATATAAAATTTGACCTACAAGTATATTTTCATATGGAGATCATATTTAACTGTTCAAATAGATTGTTTGGACTTTAAATATATATATGAATTCATAATACAGGCCATAATATGCATATTACTATAACCTCGCTCTTGAATTCAAAGAGGATATTGAATAATATTTTTTTTTGGTTAACCAATAAGAATACGGATAAGAAAAATTATAATTAATATAATAATGAAAGTTAAGAGGAATGATTTTACCTATTCTCCCACTAACAATATAACATCATGTTTTGTAAATACACCATAGGGTTTCTCTCTAAATTCTTAAACAATATAACCTAAATTCTAAAACAATATAGCCAATTACAATTAATAAAATAGAAACATAAAGTAGAAGCATGATTGGAGCGCGACGGTGAGTAGATCTAGTTGTCTTCAGAGCACGGCGACGGTCAAAGAAGCGGATCCAGTCATGGAGTGAGATGACGATTAAAGTATTAGAGTGATTAACATTTCGATTGGAGCGTGACGGTGGGTAGATCCAGTCATCGTCGGAGTGCGGCGGCGGTAAAAAAACGAATTCGGTCGTAGAGCAAGATGAAAATTAAGATATTAAGGTGATTAAGAGAGAATTAGTATATTAAAGTTATTTAGAGAGTTTTATGAGAATATAAGAGAAATTTTAAAATTTACGATCATTTGATCTATTACAAATATATTTTTTATTAATGAAATTATTAATAGATGTTTAAAAATATTAATTTTGAAAAAAAAAATATTTGCCTCTACGGCTGTACTACTAAATATGTATCTGTATAATTTACTATGCAAACTCTTCGGCTCATTGGGTTTTGTAAATTTCCCGCTTGTGGCTTTGCTTGTTGGAGTCCGACTCTGCTGCTTTTATGAGAGAAAAGTAGAAATCTGTTTTTTCAGATCTAACCATTCAAGTTCGTCGAGATTTGTGCATGAATTTTTTTTTTATCGAGATACGTGAATTGAAAATTTTGAATGGTTGGATCTGGAAAAGCACCTGAGTTCGATTCTGCTTGCTGAGTGCAAAAGTTGCTGGAGGGTGTTATATGATTTCACACTTGGGGTTAATTGTTTTATTTTTGCATGTTAGTTGTAAAATCTACTATCAAATGCCAAAACTTAAGACATTATCACATATTGGGCGGTCATAATGCAATTCCGCGGTTTTATAAGCAGATATGCATTGTCCTATGTTGTTGACCCGCCGTGATTTTTCTCTGAAATTCCTATGGTCATGTAGTGTTCTGAAATGGACTGGACAACCTGGGGTTCCGACTCGGACCGTATTCCAAACCCGGACCGGACCGGACAAGGTTAGGGACGGTCCTGGCACGAGTCTGGTCCGTTTTTCCCCCCCTGACCGTATAGGACCGGACCGTGTAGGCCCGTGAACCCGTTTCGAACCAAACTGGACCAAATCCAGACGTGACGTGACCAAAAGACTGGACGGCCGACCCCCAATTACTCGGACTAGTGTGGACCGTGGCCCGGCCGGGTCTAGTATGGTCATGGCAGCCATGTTTTGTGTTATTTTAAAGAATAATTGGCTGCTAAATTTTGAAACTGAGTCGTTGGGTGCTCATTTAATTACAAAAAAAAAAAAAATAGAACGGAATAAATTTTTTGATAGGGAAAGGTAGGTTATCTTGGACGTTTTTTTTATATAATTATTAAAAAAGACTTACTCTTTTTGTCCGTTTTATATTAGTTAATTAAGCATTGCAGGAGGAGATATTAATTATCATACCTTTCCATGATTTCTATAGAAAAGGAAGATTGATTTTGACATTATTCATATTTTCTGTTTTTTCACAAATATTATCATCAAGAGACGTTGACAAAGCATGTAACACATTCTAGTAATGATTAATTCCGGTATGAACTGCTGAGTCTTAAATGAATAATGATTTTGAAGATTATTCCATGTTTTAACCGCCCCGTTCCGTCCAAAATGTAATTATTGAAGTTGTGAAATGGTGAATGGATGTGTTCGGATTCAGATCAGCTGAAATTCGAGATTCATGAACAGTAATTCTGAAATTCCTGAAATCTGAGATCCAGCCGTCCAATTTTTTTGTGCACGCATTTCGAAATAACTGGTTTTTCTGTGTACGCATCTCGAAACAATTCAATGGCTGGATTCAGAATTTCAGAAATTTCAGAATTACTATTGATGATCTTGAATTTCAGCAGATTTAGATCCGATGTGTTTAGTTCAAAACCACTAATTTTGTTTGAATCGTTAGATGATTTTTGGATGGAACTCACTAATTTTGTGTTGAGTTTAAACCATATTGGCATTACTCACTAATTCTTTGTTGATTTCAAATTTCATACAATTAAATAAAAATTATTGTACATTTAAATTCTTTTTGGAATAAATATGAAAGTTAAGTTTTTCAACTTTAAATATCTACAAGAGAATTTTCATTCGAACTTTCAATCGGCAACGTCTCACACAATTAATAATACCTTCACCACTAAAAAAATTAGTTCGATGAATTTTAAAACTTACATCAGAATTTATCAATTTTTTGTGCTTTTTTATATATAGTAAAATTATATTTCAATTGTCAGATTTTAAGATTTAAAATTATTATAACGATTGTAAGTTAATTATTTAAAAATATTTAAAAAATATTCCAATCCATAACATAACAAGATGGTTTCAGCTAGAGTGGAAAAAGTACCGTGTCATGATTAATAAGCTGTGACTTTGGTATCGTGCTGTGCTATGCCGTGACTAAGTTAATTTTCACGTGCCATGACCAAAATGTCAAAGAGTGGTCACGGCACGTGAATGGTCACGTCGTGTCCAAACGTGACTCGCGTGACCATTTTATCATAATTTAAATTAGTTTTTCACGTGTTGTGCCGTGTCGTTATCAAATGTGATTTGCGTGACCACGTGCCGTGCTGTACTGTGACTAGATCTTTCGCGTGACGTGCCGTGCCGTGTCAAATTTTTAAAAGATGGTTACGACACGCAAATAGTCATGGTAGGAGATACACGAGTCACGACACGTAACCAACATGCATGCCGTACCATTCCGTACCATAACCGTGCCGTTCCGTGATAGAGCCGATAGAGCCGCTCAGTCGTGCCATTTTTTCCAGTCTAGTTTGAGCTTGGCAGCATGCCAGCATCTACCTACCTGTAGAACGTGAAAAATATGGAATGAATTTTCTTTCTTTCATTAACCTCACCATTACAGTATATGATCTGTATATATTACAGGTCTCATGTCACTCTGACACAAACACTCAGCTAGTTATGTAATCCAACAAAAGCATTGGGCACGACTCACGAGTCACCCCACCACTACATGCGGGTCCGGATCCCCTAAAGTAACCCAATCTTTGGGTTTTGGATCGAGACCGTCTGATTCGAATTTGTCGCTCGAGATTGTCTCGGAATTCGAGTTCGTCATCGGAATGTGTGCGTCACTTAGCCGATGAATTTTCACGGATTCGAATCGGACGGTCCCGATCCAAAACCCAAAGATTGGGTTACTTCACTGGATCCGAACTCACTACATGCGGCACCTGTTTATACAAACTCTTAAATATACAATTGGCCCCTGCTTCGTAAAATTTACAAATGGCCCACTACAAACATCTGAATTGTCATTTTTCATAGCATGAATTCCAAGTCAACTGGCAATCAGCGGCAGCAGTCATCACTGTCCATTACACATATTAAATGAATGAATGAATTAAATAAACAACAGAGATTCGGAATATTGTCTCTGAGTCACATAGATTTTGTTTCATATTATATTTATTAAAGTAATGCAACAAGCAGTTTTAATAATATAACTGTCCCTTTGACATGTAATATAACAATGACCGCCAACATTTCTTACTAAAATAAACAATAATGCAATAATTGTTAATGTTATTACAGATCTAGATTCAATGTTGCGAACAATCAAAACAATGTTTCCATACACAAACACTTTTAAGTTTTAAGTCATTGCATGCTCCAATGCTCCAATGCTATTGATGATGTATTTAGGGGTGTTCATTGGGTCCGGTTTAGTCGGTTTTGAACCGAACCGAATTAGTTTGGACCAAACGGTTCGGTTTGTTCGGTTTAATGGTTCAGTTCGGTTTACTTTTTAAAACTGAATTATAATTTCGGTTAGGTTCGATTCGAAATTTTTTAAAAACGAAATAACCGAACCGACCGAACTTTTATAGAGTGAGGCTATGGTGCTATGCATAGCACGGATGGCTAGTGTACTACGGCTCAATATGGTACTTTTTAAAATCCTAATGGTCGATCCGACCGTTCAATGTGATAACCATATGAATATGTACTTGCAAACTAAATTTTATATTTTTTTGAATTTTTTTACTATTTTTTCAGATAGGTAGAATTTTGATGGTCCAGAATTTTCAAAAAACACTGATTTTTCTACCTATCTAAAAAAATAGTAAAAAAATTCGAAAAAATATAAAATTTAGTTTGCAAGTACATATTCATATGGATATCACATTGAACGGTCGGATCGACCGTTAGGATTTTAAAAAGTACCATATTGAGCCGTAGTACACTAGCTATTGGTGCTATGCATAGCACCATAGCCTCACTCACTTTTATATATTATGAATTTGGTCCGGACCGTTCCGGTTTATTTCTTAATCAATTGCTTTAAATACTTCGGTTTATTTCTTAATACCCCGGTTTATTTCTTAATATAATTCAGTTTATTATAAATAAATTGCTTTAAACAAAAAAAAAAAATATATTTTGGTTTGAACCGAACAAACCGAAATAAAACTTTGGTTCGGTTAGATTCAGTTGCAATGCTAAATCGGTTCGGTTCGGTTCTATTTTAGAAACCGAATTATTACTTTGGTTTGCCTAGTTCGGTTCGGTTTCAACTGAATCGAACCGATGAACACCCCTAGATGTATCCACGTTTAAAAGCTCCTATATATGTGAATGATATATATTGCTTCTAAATCATATAAATTTCAATAACTACGAAAAAAAACGTGATATGTAAATCAAAATATTTGTAGTGTGTTACGTAAAGACAATAATAACCTTAACAACCATTAATCCAACATGCTAGTGAAACTATTAGATGAAAGCTAAGGTAATATAAATTAATCAATTTAATTTTAATGATTTGACACAATAATATCTATTTTAGTTGGATTTTAATTGATATAACATATATAATAATGAAAATTATTATCACTGTGACTTGATAAATTCAATATTAATCAAGTGTCATATTAATATATTAAATGGACTATCAACAAAAATTTCATCATAAACTTGTAGTATTATAAAATTACAACCAACTAATATATAATTGAACAGCATATTATACTCAAACAACCCTATATTTCATAATTAATATTATTTTACATCTCAAGCAAACTTATATAATAAAGTAATTTTGCATATGGTGATAGGAAGAATTTCAGTTAATTTGACCTATCATTAAGCTATTCAGGTGCGAAACTAGAAAATTTAGACAAAGAGAGCCAAAAATTAAAATGCATAATACATGGTCGGAACTTAAATGATCAAGTCTCGACAATAATAAATTAGAACTCTAACCACGATACTACAAACATACATATAATAATTTATAAGGAAAACTGAGCTATATAAAAACTTTAAGAAAATATAAATAAAATCAAATTTCAATATATATTATTAATATTTTTAAAATTATGAGGGGACTAAGTAGTAAGTACTATTGGACTATACGTAGGTGTGCCCTTGGAGCTACTCATCTATAAATCAATAGTAAATATATAAAATGAAAACATTCTACATATAAAAACTATCTCATGATATGAAAATAAAATAAACCAATGATATCAAATAATATTTTCGGTTCAACATGGTCAGAAATATGATAAATTTATCATGAGTCCAACTACCGTCATATGAGTGGTATGTACCACCAACTCTAGAAATTTTTGGATAAGATTCAAACAATGAATTCAAATCGTTCAAATTAATCTACTTTATTAGTGATATATTTACATACAAATTTATAATTTTTTTAATTATTTTAGTACCAAACCAAGTGATAAAAAAATGAATGTGTTAAAATTTACTTATTTTAACTGAAAAAACTCTCACATTTAATACGTTAAAATAATGTCACGGTATTCAGACTCATTTATTATATTACAAATTAATGCTTGTGTAAAATTGATTTTTTCTTGAAATACGAAAAGTCTCAGGGGTTATTGTATAAACAGACAAGAATTGACCCCGAGATTTTTATTAATACCCTAAAAAAAAAAAATATTAAAAATGCCCTCACTTTGAATTTTTTTTTAAATATGCCCTAACCGCCCAATAATGGGGCGGTTCACTGCTGCTAGAAAACCGTCCCTTTGCTGGGCGGTCCACTGCCTCTAGCTAACCGCCCAGCGGTGGGGCGGTTTCCATTTTTTTTTTTTTTTTTCAAATTTTATATATTTTTAAGATGTATTGTTGTTTGTAAATAAGGTATATATTTTTATAAGAAAATTAGCGTTGATATATATATTTTTAATATGTATATATTTTTAATGATTTAAGATGTATAAATATTTTTAAGATGTAGGTATTTTTATTGTTGTTTGTACTAATTATTAATGATTTATATTGTATATTGTATTCCTTGAAGTATTTATTCCATCTAGTTATTGTTTATTTATGTTTTATGTTGTCAATCTGTGTATATTTAATTGCGTTATGAAAATAACAAAACTGAAGCATATAAAATAGTTAGAAACTACGAATTAAATCAGTTCACAAACTCATCGACGATGACCGAACAAATTTAGAAATCGACGAGTTCTGGATCTGCTTCCAGTCTGTTGTGCGACACTACTACCGCTACCGGATGCCTCTGCATGACTACTACTGCTACCGGTGGCCTCAGCAACAACTCTAGCATTTTCTCTTTCGTTGGCTTCGTTGATGGCATCTGCATTCCAGTTCACCAAAAATGATATGTTATTGAAATCGAAAAATATAAAATGAATTATAAAATACAAAATGAAATGTACCTGCTCGCTGCCTGTCACAAGTTGAACAGCGAGCCTGATGTCCCATTCGCCTACCCTGCATCTGATCCATTGTCATTACAGCACGCTTGTGGGGCCTTCTCCCTTTTTCTGATATAAAAAGAAGTTAAATAACTATAGTAAAAAGATGATCAGTGCATATACAAAGTATTCTCCCTAACCTGATCTTCTTGGGTGGGTTGAGTTCATCCCCAACGTAGGCTGGCCAGGCATGCTGGTTGGGATAAGAATGGAAGGATGCACCCCAAGTACTCGCAAGGTAATCGGTACGGTACATGTCGGCGACAAAATCATTCTCACGGAAGTTTCTCACTCGGCACACCGCCATAACATGAGAACAAGGTAGGTGAGCTAGTTGGATTCCTTGACATGTACATGTTACAGTATTGTCCTCTCCGATAATGACAACATACTTGTATGGTCTTTTAATAAACTCCATAGTCCCATCTGCTCTACGGCTGGTTGGAACATACTCATTCGGAGAGTGCACTTCGAATTCCAAGGTGCGATCCCCATACGGGACAACGGTCATAACTGAACCCTTCTCCCTATGTTTACGTAGTTTGCCCTCCACCCTTGTTGAAAACGTCTGGTTCCTATCGAGTAATTCTTGTGCTTTAACATGCCGGTCAACGAACCATGCATTTAGCTTGTAGAAAGTGTCCTTCACAATGGCTGTCACGGGCAACATTCGGCTCTGCTTGAAAACAGCATTCAAGGACTCGGACCCATTTGTTGTCATTATTCTCCATCTCCAACCTCCATCTTTTGCTTGAAATATTTTCTCATATGCGGATGGTTCTTGCAAATCTCTCGGATTATTTTTCCCCACCTTGAGTAAGTACAAATTTGCCTTCGGACAATACTACACAGAAATAAATTTTCAGATTAGAAAAATATAAGTAATTAGTTTATTAAAATTTCATCTAAAATATACATACATTGGCAAACTCTTTGAACATCTCTTCCATCCTTCTCGGCTTCTTCCTTCTGCATCCAATTTTAAATGTATCTGCAACCCATTGGTCGTGTCCGACATGCTTGTGGAGGTTCTCTGCAACGTGCTGCCTACACAGCCTGTGCACACATTCACCGTGAGCTGTCGACCACCCGAAATCTGTTCGATCAAAGACATATTTGATTCCTTTGTGCTGGTCTGATATGACGCAGAAGAACCTGTTCCCAACCACCTCTCTTCGCAAGAAACTCATGAAAAAACCCCAATTTTCACCGTCCTCCTTCTCGACAATTGCAAATGCCAAATGCAACAACTGGTTTTCGGCATCATATGCACATGCTATCAACAGCCTCCCCTCGTAACGGCCAGACAAGAAGCATGCATCTATACTGATAACAGGTCTAATATATGGCACTGCTTGAATGCACGGACCAAACGCCCATGCTATGGCCTTGAACTGCATCGCGTCGAGCTTCTCAGGATCGGTGACATTCCAACATTCAAACTTTGTGCCGGGATTTGTACTTGATATGGCCTGGAGCAGTGGTGCAAGCAAGTTGTATGAACCCTTCCAACTACCGAACAATCTGCAAATCGCAAGTTCACGCCCTCTCCACAACCTGTTGTACTTTGGGATTACATGATCGTAAGCGCGTCTCACCGCTCTACCGACCTCCTTAAGGCTGATCGATGGGTCGTCCTTAACATCCCTCTCAATTACATCGGCAATAAGTGATGCCGTAAGTTGTGCATGATCTGTCTTTGACGACGCAGACTTGCATGTATGAGGGGATTTACATTTCTTAATGATCCATGCCTCCCCCTTACCCACAGGGGTTGCATACAGTCGGAACTCGCATCGCGGTGAGTCTTTGCAAACAACAACTAACCTCTTTTGATCTCTCTTCTGTATTGTGCACTCCCAGTTGCCGTGAATATGAGTTTCTTTGACTTTCTTCATAAGTTCCTCTAGGGTGGTATAAACCTGATTCGGAGCAAGTTCTGTGTTGTAAACGACACGCTTCCCAAAATAACTGATGTCTGCTTCTTCAAAAGCAGTAGTATCATTGAATGTGGCTATCGGATGTCTGTCCGTCCGACCTCTAATCGAAAATCTGTCCTGCCGGGGTAAATAATCTCCATCACCGTCTGACAAGTGATCAGAATCCCAATCCCCGTCCCAACTATATCCCGAGTTAATTTCATGTTCCGGTATGGCATCAACCCTTCAGCCTCCAGCATAGCATCTCTCCGGTATGGAACAATAACAGGTACAATTATAGGTACGGACGGTGGTGCAGAAGGAAATCTGGCTTGGATTACGGGTTGAATAGGAGGCGGTGGTGATGGTGGTAGGTCGGTGGTATAATCAGTGGTATAATCAGCGGTGTAATCAGTATGAACGGGTGGTGCATGACCCAAGTTTGGGTCACCTGAGTTGTCATAACCCGAGTGGTCAAAACCCAAGTGCTGTTGCACCGGGCTATCATGACTTGTATTGTCCATAGAAGGTCCAACCCCGGACCGACGCATGACCTTTATGGAATATAACTCCATTATCGGGGTACCCGTAGATTGAAAAATATTATAAACACATCTCCAACCACTAGTGGAAAATTGCCTATTAGGAACGGTCAAAATCACCTATTAGGAACGGAAATGGGGCGATACTGACCCAGCGGTTACTGATAGTATCAGGAACGACTACAAAGTAACCGATACTAATTGGTGAGTATCAGGAACATATTATAAAAAAACCGATACTAAATGGTGAGTATCAGGAACGGATAATACAAAAAACCGATACTAATTGGTAATAATCAGGATCGGTTTAATAAACAACCGTTACTAATGGGTGAGTATCAGGAACGGATTTAATGAAGAACCGATACTAATTGGTGAGAATTAGGAACGGATACCAATAGTCTTGTTAATTTATATTGTTGATATATGCAGGAATTAATCAGAAACAACTATCAAATGAAAATGTAGTACTTGCACAACAGGAACAGAACCTGAAATAAAATAAGTTCTGACATGCATCTAGAGCATTAACTCTATATCAATTGGCTGTGCAAGTTTACCAATAGCTAAGGCAGCAAGTTTCAGTTTTAATATCGTGCTGATTAACTGTGATAAAAGTAAAACCAGCAAGTTTTGGTAAGGCAGCAACCCTTAGTAAGGCAGTAAGTTTCAGTTTTATTGGATTTATAAAAACAACAAAATTTACCGAGTACACAAGGTGTGAGAGGTGAAACCCGTTAGCCTCAGTTCGGTACCGCGTCCGTTAGCCTCGCCCATTAACCTCCGGAATGGTGAAACCCGTTAACCCGTTCTCAGGTCGGTTGTCAGGTCGCCCGTTAACCTGGTTCTCAGGTCAGTTCGGTACAGCCCGGCCTCGGTACCGCCTCACGCAGAACAGTGCTCAAGGTCGGTGCAGCCCTCGCCCGTTAACCCGTTAGCTCACAGCACTAGGGTTGAGAGAGAGAGAGTCTCGGAGAGAGGCGGAGCGGTCCTAGCGGAGAAATTTGAGAAGCGGAGTCCGAGAGAGAGAGTCGGCCGGGAGAGATGAATTTGAGAAGCGGGGATGAATTTCAAAATTAAAATGAACCTAGCGGAGGAACTTAGCTAATTTGAGAAAGCACGAGACTAAAAACCAACAATCAGGAACGGTTTAAAGTTATAGCCGTTCCTGATTCGGCCAGAACAATCAAGAACGGTTTTTTAATTATCAACCGATACTAAAAACCAACAATCAGGAACGGTTTTATAAATAACCGATACTAATAAACAAGAATCAGGAACGGTTTTATAATATAGCCGTTCCTGATTCCTCCAGCACTTATCAGGAACGGTTTTTAATGTACAACCGTTCCTGATAACTACAATTAAGATCCGCCTATTAATTTAACCGTTCTTGATATGTATTTAGTATCGGTTTGATGTTAATCCGACACTGATGGGCTGATACTAATTGTACTTTTTCCATTAGTGAACCATCCTCATCTGTTATTGGATACTTTACATAGTAAGGTTTATCCCTTCCTGTGTCAACCCGAGTAACTAAATCTATGTCATACCAGTTGTTGTTTACACCAATCCTTTCAAATATATTTTGCTTAAGTTCCAGAAATGAGGTGTTTTCATTAACCTCAAAGCCGTGGGTTGGATCTTTCGTGTAATATACTCCCTCCACACCCACCACGAACTTCCCGCCAGCATGCAGTGTAACCAACATTTTGATAACTACATTAATAAACAAACTTTTATCACTTACAAAATAATAATACACAATTAAATTATTAGTAAACAACAACAATTAAAATTATATAAAATAAAAAAAACTACAGTAATAAACAGTAATCTACAGTAATCTACAGTAATAAACAGTAATCTACAGTAATCTACAGTAATCAACAGTATAAAATAGTAATAAACAGTAATCAACAGTAATGCACAGTAACAACATTAACATAAATAGTAATAAAAATAATAATAAAAAAAAATATAAAAAATATACCTGCGGAGCACAGTAAAGAGCGAGAGGCGAGGCGAGAGTGAAAATGAAATGTGAGGGAGAGAGTGCGCTGAATTCGGGTATTTATAGGTTTGACAGTGGACCGCCCCATTAGGGGGCGGTTTGCTTGGCTTGGTTGACCGCCCGATGGGGGGGCGGTTTGGCGGGTAGGGTGAACCGCCCCATCAAGGGACGGTTAGGGCATATTTAAATTTTTTTCCGAAATGAGGACATTTTTAATATATATATATTTTTTTAGGGTATTAATAAAAATCTCGGGAATTGACCTCTCATAACCAAACAAAACCCAACGGGTACGACTCACTAGGCATTGATACATGTGGCGGCTCCTGGACATTAATAGGTGTCACTACTGGTAAATAGACAAAAAACATGTCCAGCTTGCAAAACAGACACCAGCAACTTTAGCATTTAATACTAAATTCCTTAACTACACAATATTTATCTCACAAACCTAATTAAACGGAGAACCTGTGTCCCGTTTGAGAAAGGAAATTGAAGTGGTCGAGGGAGAGGGAGAGAGAGAGTCGAGAGAGATTCTTTTCGTAATTGTTTACTAAACTACTGAAATAGTATTATTTATATAGGGTAAAGTTGGCGTATTATAATTTATATTGTGTGAAGATATGGTTTTTCTTGTATAAATGTTATTCCGTGGCATATCTTATCTTAACCAACAGCGAACCAAAAACAGGGGCAAGAACCAAGAGGGAGGCAAGGACGCAGGGAGAGAGAGAGAGGAGAGTTTCGATAAGGTGTCATGCTTCCCTCTTCAATAGGTATTTTTCTTTTTATTACTAACTCTGACAAACTTCTTTTATTGGTTTCTACTTTCTAGTTTCGCGTCGTCAGTTAACGTTTCCTTTTTGGGGTTGTACTTTTGGAGTTTGGTTTTCCAAATTGGAGGTGATCCATGAGAAGAAATTGTTTTATTCTTGTAAATTCAATCTATTTTTTTTGTTCTTTACTTTTAGATTTTGAGGTCTCTTAGAGATTGTCTTGAAATTCTTTTGAATAGCCATCTGTGGTTGAGCCAAGGTATAAATTTTGGGAGCTCCTGAAATTCCCATGCCACCTTTTGATTTTGGTGTGTGAATGTTTTCGGTTGTGTGTGTGTGGGTTGGGGTGGTGGTGGTGGTGGTGGTGGGGGGGGGGGGGGGGGGGGGGGGGGGGGGTTGTGTTACCGATTCTTATTCAAATTACTGGGTTGAATATTTTTCCCTGTTGTACAATGTCAGCCTCAAAGCCTGAAAGAGATGAAATTCCCTTACTGGTGTACTTTTTGCTTGCATGCATCATTTTTCTGATTAAACTGGGGAAACTGGTTTTACTCGGACTAATCTCCATAATCAAAACTGATATTTTAATCTGAAAACTAAATGAGATTAACAATATTTACTGAATCTGTACCTTACACAATAAATCTTTCTCATCGCAGTATAAAGTTTACATTTGAAATCAGTCCTCAGACCACTAGAAAATTGCTACTGGCAAGTTTGATTGTTGAGGTATTTGGTGAAATGCAAAGCCTAACCACCAATTTGCAAAATTGCTCTTCCTGGTGGAATTCGCAAATGAACAGGGACTATTGTGCAAATAACACAAATCAGAGTGTAATGGGCAAGTCCGTCTCCTCTACAACTCAGTCGTCAAGCAGGTCCCATCAAGATGGTTCAGCATTGAGCGATACTTCCATCCATTCTGGTATACACACACACACACACACACACACACACTTTTCTTTAATATCAACTTGCTTATAGTTCGAGGTTTCAATTACAGTAACATGAATGTAAAATGCTACTTATAGCAGGCATGGCTGCAGTTGCGTTCTTCTAATGTCTGGTAAATATTTTGTTGAGTTTAAACAGGCAGTTATGATAAGAGAGACGGTCAGCTGAAATCAGTTTTATCCCTTGGGAATGCTGATTCTTCTTTTACTGCTCCTAAGCTTGATATTTCGCAGTCCTTTGTATGCCATTCTAATTTATTTAGAATTCAAGAGTTCATTTATTTATTTGTAACATTTCATGTTATGTTGGTCTGATATATATATTTTATTTAAATTTGTCAGGCCTGTGTGCCGTACCCATATCTGGATCCTTGCTATGTTGGCGCCATGGCTGCATATGGTTCGCCTCCTATGGTATTTTTTTGTTACAAGATTTTATTTATGTTTTGAATTGGGGCTTTGCATAGAGAAATGAATTTTATATTTTTAATTATTTTAATAGGTAAATGCACAAATGATGGGGATGAATTCCAATTCTCGAGTGCCGCTACCTCTCGAGGCGGCATCAGAGGAACCAATATATGTGAATGCGAAGCAGTACCATGCAATTCTTAGGAGGAGGCAACTGCGCGCAAAGTTGGAGGCTGAAAACAAACTTGTCAGAGCTCGAAAGGTACTTATTTCTTCCATTATTGGCTTGGAATTTTTGCATGTATTGATTATTTAATAACATATTTGCCTGCTTATAAGTTTGCAACTGTAAAAATTATTTTATCTTTGGTCTCACTTTATAATATGGCGGTATTGAGTAGAAATTTACTTTTGTAGGGGCAAAGATGGAAATAAATTTCAGGTTGGTTAGAGATGTATTGATGCAGAAGTTGTTATTTTTGAGAGAATACATGAATGGGCTATTTGACAACATCTCTGTCAAACTTCCATGATGTATTTGGACTGAAATAAAACGATACTGAAGTTGATACAGGGTTTTTGACTGGGTCGAACGCATGTTGAGTCAAGGGCCTACTTATTATATTGTAAAACTAAGGTTTTTGCTACTTGGTCAAACTTTATAGACTATCTTATGATGTAGCTTTTTAAAAAACTAAAACCTACTTACTTATATTAACTGCATTGTATGTATTCTTTACGCATAAAACAATATTGACTTCTTTTATAATTTTTATTTTTCTGCTGCTATTATTATTAATATTGTTTCCTCTTATTTTACTATAATAATAAGTTTTCTGGTAGCTAATATTTTTTCTTTAAATTTCTGTAGCCATATCTCCATGAATCACGCCATCTTCATGCGATGAAGCGGGCACGTGGATCTGGTGGCAGGTTTCTTAATACCAAACAGCAACCTCAGCAGGTCCAGTCATCTGCCACCTTAGCACATGGCGCAAAAGGCGCAGGCACTAACATTGGTTCTCAAATTCAAGCCACTAACCGAACTGCAACCGGTTCTTCTATGACCGTAACTCCGTCTCACTCCATGAGTGCACCAACAGAGCATCTCAACTATGGATCGCTTGATTTCAGAGGGGGGTTTCAAGCTGTAAATGGGTTTGGAAACAGAATTGGAATTGGCAATGTTTCATCTCAGCATGGTATCTCTATTATGCGGTGAATTTTAGTAACCTGGCAATTCATCCTTGGCTTATGGTAATTTCATCTAGTATATGTGTCTTTCAGGGTAAAATGTTTCCCAATGTGTAGCGTGTTGGTGAAAAAGCGAGTTTAATTTTTAATGTCATGTAACCTTTGTTGCAACAAAGTTTGTGAGTTTTTAATTCAAAAAAACAAAGTTTGTGAGTTTGATGAATTAATATGTGTGTTATTATTTCTCAGGCATGGTTCCTTTTGGACACTGCTTTAAAACAAATCTCTTTTGGTTATTCTTTTGGTTTGATGATGGTGGTTTGGTGATCTCTTTACATGACAATCAGGAAGCAATTTTTCTTTTGTGTTTTCTTGGTTTTATTGTTTCTTTTTACATGGTAAATTTTGATTGTATTTATCTGGGATTTGACATTGCAGCATTCAACTGATGCTGCTTGCCCTAGATATCGATAATTAAACATTACAAGTAAAATTGTAAATAAAATTTTTACATGAGTAAAAGTGTTAAGTGTGTCAATGCAAAATATACAATTTAACTTGAGAAAACAAAATTGCAGACGGATTTTCCATTTCTAAAGTACGACGTGACAAATTTGGAATAATTTGAGTCATTTAGTCTTTTCCATCACACAATTTCAATTCTTAACAGTTGAATTTTAATGACTATTTAATGGACAGCAATTAAAATTAAAATTTAATCCATTTTCTATCTAAATGACGGAGAACACATAAGCAATTTTTAATATTGCTTTAAATAAAATATTTTAAAATATCGGATAAATTTCGTTGGAGGTCACTAAACTTTGTCATTTGTTACGAATTGGTCACTCAAGTTTGATTTGTTTCTTTTTAGTTATTCAACTTTGTCATTTGTTCCAATTAAGTCACTCTATATTTTTCTGTCATTCCGTTAGTATTTTGGACGGAATATACTCATTCCGTTAGTATTTTGGACAGAATGAATATATTCCGTTAATATTTTGGACGGAATGAGAGTATTACGTTAAGATTTTGGACGAAAAAATATAAAGTGATTTGATTGAGACAAATGACAAAGTTGAGTGACTAAAAATGAACAAATCAAACTTGAGTGACCAATTCGTGACAAATGACAAAGTTTAGTGACCTCCAGCGAAATTTACTCTAAAATATCAAATGAATATATTATAAAAGTTGAATGTATATTAAAAATTACCCTTAGCTATACTGAAATTGTACACAAAACATTGAGCATGTTTTGATCAAATCCACTTGATCCTTTGTAAAAATCAGAATGCGCTCGACCAATAAAATATAAGTAATTTGATTATTACAAAAAATAAACTATCTTGAACAGTTATATATGTACACATTTATATTAAGCAAGTCACAGTTCCAAAATATATTATAAACTATGCTATAATAATTAACAAAATATTATAATGTTATTGCTAATTACTTGTAATTTATGTTTAGGAAAATATCATGCCAAGTTCGTTTTTTCGCTTAACATAATTAATGTATTTAATGACTTTAATTTTTGAATTTTACACATACCAATCGATCTTGAAATGCAACTAATCGAATTGAATACACAAGCGATTAATCGTTTGTGTGTTCAATTCATTCATATACTCTGGTATTAAAAGATATAAAATATATATGAAACATTGTCGAATTTTATTAGTTTTCTGATGTCATGGGGTATATGATCCCCATCTGTTACCTATATATGAAGTAGAGTGGAAAAAATGGCACAGTGGAGCCGGCTCCGTCACGGAACGGTACGGCATGCATGTCAGTTACGTACCGTGATTCGCGTGCCGTGTTCATCTTTTGAAACTTTAACACGGCACAACACAGCACGTGAAAGATTTAGTCACGGCATGGCACGACACGTAGTCACGTGTAATTAGGACCATTAGATATTGATTTAATGGTGAATTTTGAATAAACTAACCTAAATTATATTTAAATGGTCACGTACGGTCACGGCACGTTAGTCACGGCATGACTCACGTGGCGTGATCATTTGCGTACCGTGACCATCCCTTGACATTTTGGTCACGGCACGGCATAACACAGCATAGTACGTGAAAAATTAACTTGGTCACGGCACAAGACCAAACTCACAACGTGTTAGTCACAGCACGGCACGTTTTTTCCACTCTATATGAACGTATCAACATAGACACAACGGAGGTATTGACAATTTAATCTTTTTTGGTTGAATGTCGAAGTCTTGGGTTAAAATACTTGTACAATCTTATGTAGGAAATATCTTCCTTTCAAAATAAAATTACTTAGTCCAGATGTAAAAGAGATATATCCATACTGACATCTGTAGTCAATTTATTTGCAGGGAAAAGAGCAGAGACATGTGGGATGGTTGTGATTAACATTAACAATGCAAATTCCAATGCCTTGATCATGCCTCATGCGCAAAATTGCAGTGCACATCGCAGTCATTGTTCAGGTAACAATACACGCAGATACTTCTTGCATCTTTCCGCAGCCTGTAGTCTGCTGCATTAAATAAATTAGAGAGTTACATTCACATGTCACATATAGAAGACGGATTCAAATCTGCTATCCTCTTTTCGTAAACGGTAACTCTGCTTTTCTTGCTTTTCCGAATCTAATCGTCTAACATTTTTCGAGAACGAATTCCGAAGCAACTTTTTTCAAGAACTGTTCTGTGCACGTATTTCAAAACAGTTGAACGGTTGGATTAAAAAAAATAGAGATAGCAGAGTTACTGTTCATGCACGAGGATAGCAACAAATTTGGATCCATAGAAGACATACCCAAATTTAATAAAATATTGTACCTGTCGATCCCAAAAGTAAAGGAGTTTCTCGAACGCCAAAACAGCTGATTTTTTATTAATACCCTAAAAAAAAACAAAATATCAAATCTGCCCTCAACTTTTTTTTTTTTAAAGTTACCCTAATCGCCCTCCTGTGGGGCGGTTCACTATTCCAACCAAACCGCCACACAGGAGGGTAGTCCGCTATAAAACCCTATAAAATGGGTTTTTCTCTCTCTTTCCCCTCACAATTCACTCTAAGGCGAGGAAATATGCTATTATTCTTTTGGAAAAGCAGAAATCATGTTTCTTCTCATTCAACTGTTGATTCTCGAACATTCAACTGTTGATTTTCATTGAAAATCATGCATGGAAACGGTTGAATGAGGAAAACAAAAACCTACTTTTTCAAAAGAATAACAACCGATTTGTACTCAATCATGAGAGAGTTAGAGACAGAGCGGAAGCATAATTTTAAATTATAGAAGTTAATTATAAAAAAAGTTTTGCTTGAAGAGAATATAAAGAATCAAGTATAGAAAACTTTTCATAAGAATTTAAAGGTCAATTTAGAACATTTATAGTAATTATACTTTACAAAAAAATAAAAAATAAACATAAACTTCATTTCATGAATGTAGATCTGGTGTTGGTAAGAGGAACACTCCATTAAAGCTCGTCCTTGTGATTCCAGCCCAATTTGCACTATAATGAGCCTATTATTGTACTCCCTTGGTAGTTGTAAATATGTTTTCTCAGTACATTGAGCTCTTCTAAACATGCTTGCGCCTCTCTCATTTCCTTCCACCCACCATGGTATGAATTCATATCATCTGCATTAACTCAAAAGAGAATCTTTTGAGTTAATGAATCTCGACTGTCTGATCTGTTTTAAAATTCGTACGAATTAGATCTGCATTAATATTAAATGACCCTATGTTATAGACACGAGCTGAATTGGCTCTGTTTAAATCAGACGGTTGAAATTTATTAACTTAAAAGATTCCTCTTTTGAGTTAATGCAGAGGATACGGATCCCCATGGTATATAGTATATACAATACCATCCAGCTTCGCTGTTTTGTAAATTTTACTAAGGACATACAATCAGACAAGATAGAATATCAAAATTGACGGAGTTTTACATTTTGTGAAATTCACAAAGGATCTGCAATCAGACAGGATTATTAGAATTGATAGGTGTTAAGATTCATCAACAATTTTTATGGTATACAAATTGGAGGTCCATAATATTTATCTATGCTCTAAAAAAATAAATATTTTGTATATCTCTAATTATTTTTTTCTATATATTTTGTTCGCCGGAATATCTAAATATTTACATTATTCTTTATTCTAATATATCTAAATTTAAAATGTCTAGATATTTTACAATCTATCTAATACTGTAAATAACTCATCATAACTCCAAGGCCTATAGTTAAAGGTGTTGTGCCATGTTTTAGATCAAGTTTTTAAGCAAGAAGGTAGAAGAGATAGAAAGAGGAATACAACTTTTTAAGTGTATGAAGTGATGCACGATAGATATTTATAATTGGAGCAATTTTGCTTAGGGTAGAATAATGAGGGGGCTATTGGATTGTTCAGGTGTGTATTTTGCACTTTTATAAACAATGTTTAGCAAATAGTGGAATAATAGGGCCTTGTAAGTATGTAACCATGTAAATAACTTTTTTTAATCAATATATCCGTTAGTGGCAATTGCCGCAAACCTTAAAAAAAAAGTGTATGACGTGATGAGCGAGTTATGTAACCATGTAAATAACTTTTTTTAATCAATATATCCGTTAGCGGCAATTGCCGCAAACCTTAAAAAAAAAAGTGTATGCCGTGATGAGAGAGTTATGTAACCATGTAAATAACTTTTTTTAATCAATATATCCGTTAGCGGCAATTGCCGCAAACCTTAAAAAAAAAGTGTATGACGTGATGAACGAGTTATGTAATCATGTAAATAACTTTTTTAATCAATATATCCGTTAGCGGTAATTGCCGCAAACCTTAAAAAAAAAAAGTGTATGACGTGATGAGCGAGTGAACTGATTTATTTCATGTGTACCGAGGAATGAGTTATATTATCCGAGTAAAAATTGGTAAACTAAAGCTACTCGGCGTGCAGATTGCTCTTGAAGTCCTGGTGGTTCTCCATTTGGCATCAGCCAAAAAATTTAGGACATTACAAAATATAGAGCTGTTATAACAGTGTTTTGAATCATTGGTATGATATGCTAACAAAAATCTCTCCTTTATTGGCTTGTTAATTGCAGCCAATTGGAAACATATTCCCTTTTGTTTGTCCACATTAATGGCCAGATCAAATGCAGCTACCGCCTACCGTTACTTAATTTTTGATTAAATGCAGCGACCATTAATGGCCAGATCAATTGCAGCCAATTGGAAACATATGTGATATGTATCTTAAGACGTAGACAAAAAACAAGTAATCTACAAAATAAATAGCTCTAGATGCCAATGCAACATGCTTAGTTTGGAGTTTGGACAACAAAATCTTCGCTTTCATTTTTCTGGACCTAGAAATTATCTCTTTTATTTAAATGGAAAGGTATTTGAGATGTCGTTAGTTTAGTGAAAGCACCCTTTCATTAAAAGCTACCCTCACAGACCATCATAAATTGTCGACTGACAGTCTAGATTTAAGTGGACGCATAATAAGTTAATTGAAAACACAAGTAGTTGCATTTGATCTGGCCATTAATGTTGACAAACAAAAGGGAAAATAAACCTAAATGTAGGCGGTAGCTGCATTTGATCTGGCCATTAATGTTGACAAACCAAGGTACCTTGCCGACAGTGCATCTCAAATAAACCTAAATGTAGGCGGCAAGGTACCTCCTTTTTGAAATAAAAGGTACCTTGCCGACATTAGTGGCCAATATCAAAAATGCAAAATAAAAATGTCTGTTTAAATCTGACAAAACCTAAATGAAAAATCTGAAAATAACATGGAATGGTGATCTAATTCAGTTCAGAGAGGATCTGCTGATATCGACCATAGTCTATAGTGGTCTTAAAGCTTGGTGCAAAATCTGAAAAAAATCTCATGACAGCTGCTAGATGCAGCGCCTCATTGCTTGCCATAGCCGCCTCTAGAAATAAAGCAGGCTGTACTGTTATCACCTGACAAAACACATAGGAGAAACCATTTTCAAAATAAGAAAAACAAAAGGGACCTTTTGCCAAAAAAGATCATACTTAATTTCTTTCTTAAAAAAAAGTTACTCCAGACTTTTTGGTATTTGGACAAACACAATTTGATACTAACATGACTATAAAGGCGGATCCTCTCCTCAAAGCATTTTTTTCTAGAATATCTTTGTCACTTCCATTATGTTCCGCAAATGATAATTTAAAGTTTCTATACCTGTAACAATGATTGCAGGCGGGGTTGGAGAGAATCACTGTTTGTCAGCAAGTATTTTTAGACAATGAATTTATAACTTACAATTACGATCCAATGACATGGCCACGTGGGCACCTAATTTTTTTAACCGTGCAGTCAAAAGTCAAAAGTCAAAAGTCATGCTAGTGATTGTAGCTTATTTTAAAATTATTGTTTATCCTTTTTTGTAGAAGTCCCAGACTGAAAATAAAAAAAATACCTTGTTCTTTCTCGCGTAGCGTAGAGCTTCGAGATAGTAGCCATCTTGGAGTAAAACCGAAACATAATCGTGATGTAATGCTAACAGCCGCAGCATATCCAAACCCAATTTACGTATTTTTAAATTTTGCTCGCCTAAGTCTACCAATTGCATTGCAACTTCCTTTGATGGCTCTATTATCTGTCAAAGTTGCAAGTTAAAAGGACAGTACCAATATTAGATAAGAAACAATATACCCAGAAAAAGGTTACCTTGTTTGATACAAACAATGCAATATTGGCATGTTGGTTCGATCGGGCTAATAATTGATTCATCATCAAGTAGATGTCTGGGTTCAATTTCAGTTTCTCCCTTGAAGCACTACAAAAACATATAAAAATATAATCAAATAAAATGCTATATTGCATGCAAAAGAAGAGGGTTCAGCTACCAAGGTTGTCTAGTGTACAAGCCAACACAATTTATTTTTCCTGAAACAATAATTAAGAATCTAGATCTCAAGTAACAAATCCGAGCTCTAGATCTTGTTTTATGGCATGAAGAATGCTTACGGATACAAAACTAGTAAACTTTCAGGACCTTTTGGTTACATTTGTATGAGATAAAGATGTCAAAAGATGAACACCCTAAAATCTGCCTGGTTTGAATTTGGCCTCTTTATCATTCATAAAAGGTCTACAAAATTTAAAACATAGGTATGTGCACACATCACTCATGATGTAGAACAAGACCAAAAGATTGAGTCGGTTTCTTAAGCTTGGGAATTTATAATAGTAACAACAAAAAAATTTATAGCAACCTTGGCACCAAATAGCAGAGGTAACAGAACTACTAAAAGAACTACAACAAATCAACTATAACTTGCTGAACTCAACGCACCTTCTTAAAAACTCAACAATAACAGAGACAAGGTATGAGGGATCTCCACTCATCTCATCCTCAACAAGTGTGAACACAAAGCGGTGCATTTCGTCTGGAGAAATCGCCACACTCGCACCATGAGATGCCATCTGTTGAGGAACAGCAGATCTGAGAGATCTGTCTCCTACTGGTTCTTCAGACTGCAGCAAAATACTTTGCATTTAATATGTTTCATATTTCTTTCTTTTCATCAATTTTTTTTCCAATGAAAGTGAAATAGTTAATAATTTTTATTTAAATTTGTTTCTTACTACATTTTGCTTATAAATGACCGACTTCATGAAGAATTCTTAATTTGATGTGTTATTATAAGTAATATATGGAAATAATTTGACTACCACAAGAATCAGCAAATCTGGAACAATTCTTTTGACTTGGTACCATAATTTATGGTCGTTTATATCTTTTCTGCTCAACAGACCTTGGGAATCATGTCTTTCAATGAAGTATGTCTTCTTCAGTGTAGTAGACCTTTTTGTGGATGCATTGTGACTTCTATCATATTACCTATAGTTCAGGCAGTTGTTTTGGCAATTTCTTCGGTAAATAATACCAGCAGTGCTAATGAATAATATTAATTCAAATTTTGTTGATCCAAAACCTACGTTGCACGTGGACAGATAGGTTTATCATGTCCAAAATGATATAGATACAACGATGCAGCATTTTTCAAAAGCTTAGGATACGTTTGTTTTATATCTAATCATTGTTTCAAAAGATGTTTCGAGAGGTTAGGACTTAGGAATAAAACTAGCAAATATCCTAAATTAATAGTATATCTTTTAAATAAATATATACAATTTATAAACGTTTATGAGAACATAAGGAATGATTGGGAGAGCATTATTTATGAAAGCTCTACGGAGCAAAGGTAAGATTTTAAAGCTTTACAAAAGTTTAGGGTCAAATGCAGAAATTATTGTTTATTCAAATAAATATAAATGTGTTACATAGGTTTAAGAAACAGAAGAGAGCTGTCATCTATATTTATTTCAAACAGGAAATGTCCCTTGTCTTCACTATTTTGATAAACAAAAGTTAATATATTAATTGAAAGTCACTTGACAATTTTGACAATTACAAAAAGTAACCTTTATATTTAAAATCCAACATTGTAGGCTTTGATCTATAAGGTGCAAATATCATACATATAAAAATGATGAGATTTGAAACATGTTTTACTGTTCATCAAGTGATTTGAATTTTTCAACAATTCATTATTAACGGCTCTTGATGTACCACCAAATAATACTTAAATTGCTTTGAAGTTTAATTAGTACTCTTTATCTATATATTCTACAACAAGCCTAATTTAGTTTTTAATTTTCAACCTTATTTGAATTAATTTGAGAAAATATTGAGAAGATTGTCAAAATAATCCATTGTCAAGTAAACCCTCACCTATTAATATATCAATTATTAATATAATAAATGTATTATCTAAGAGGAGTCTAAATCTGGTTCAAACTTTTCATCTGAATAGTTCCCCATTCTTGATGGAATTAGTTGGCTCCACTCCAAGCCCTATAATAGGTGTTGCCCTAGACAGAGGCAGTCTTTCAGTGGGAGACGGATTACAGCAGTGCAGCATTTTGTGGGGTGATATGTCTCATTGACTGTATCTCTTGGTAAAATTTAGTTTAAAAGTTAGACATGCCACCAGGCATAACTGTAGTATATACGTGTACAGTGCCTTAGAAAGTGCATGTAGGAAGCATAGTCCAAAACATTATAAAACCATTCAAAGATGCAATATAACTCCATTTGAATTGCTTGTAGTAGTTTAGGCAGCAAATTTAGCAATTTACTTTGGTAGTCATTAGCAGCCATATTATTCCTTCATAAGGATACCAACTTTGTATGATTTATATTATATAGATGAGTTTTAAGGATTAGTATAACGATTATATGTCCATAAGTGAGCTTTTTATCTGTAATTAGTAATCACAATTCAGGTCAAAAGCAAATGATAGTGTTGATTTGTATTATGATGCGAGGAAATTTGCAAATAGAACCCTACCTCTTCAGGATTCACCGCGTCATCAGAAGTAGAAGGGGAACGGATTGACACTTTACTTGAAGAATCACCAATTACAGCTTTGGCACGATCTGCAGATACTATTGCTTGCTCTGACGTGATACCAGAATCAGTTGCATGGTTGTTTCCTGTATTCTGAGTTGCAGATGGTATACTCCCTGATCTCAAGGAGTTGGAATAAGAAGCAACAAGTACATCCATTGCTTGTGCTATTACTGATATAGGCCTTTTTTCCAAGATCAGTGTTCGTGTTATTGCTAGACATAGAGCTTTAATCTGTCAAGTTTACAAAGTAGTATTTTAAACATCTTTTCTTCATTTAAATCCAAAATTGCCTTTAAAGGATAAGAAGCTTTACCATGGCTGGATCAGACCTCCTACGTTGCAAGAACTGTAGTATTGACGGGATGTCAGAGCTACTTGCAGAAATTGCCTGAGGGGGGGGGGGGGGGGGGGGTGGGGTGAGAAGAGAGAGAGACAAAGAAAACATAACAATGTAATTCCCATACAAAAGAAGAGGAGAAACAAGTTACGCTCTCAACAATTTCATTTCTTCTGGAACTATGGGTGGGTATTTCCACCAGACCTGAAATTTCCTTGACAGAATGCCATCAGTATTTAGTGAAGCAGAACTAAAATATCTGACCCATCCCAAATTAACTCAACAAGTCTTAAAATGTACCGAACTATGATCATACCAAAACAAAACAGAATCTGACCCTACTGAAATCCAATCAATCCATAGTCCAACAGACTGCTAATTAGGTGATCAGATCCTTTGACTATAAACCTGATCCTACATGATCCCAGGCAGCAAGGTGACACTGAAATTGACTCTAGCCTGAAACAGCGTGAATTAGAGTGAATGACCCAAACCTGATTAAATTTACCCAGCACATCCCTTTTCCCAACTCTCAAGGATATAATAATGCTAACATGAGATTACCTCTACATCCAAGCAAATCCTCCAAACAAGGCCATTATCAACATCACAAATCAGATCTGGTACAAGAAAGTTCCAGCTGTCAACATATATCATCCCTTCATATGCATTGGAGATACTCTCTGACTCCTCTGACGTGCTCCTACTATTGGTCCCATATGACCCCTTTAAGAGGAGAGGAAGGGGGGCAGAGATGGGACTTAGCGAGTCAAGAAAGAGATCGTACAATATGACCACTTTTGCATCTAGTTGATGGGCTAGAATTACATTGTCAACTGAACTTACTGCAACCCGGCTTGAGTAAGCTGGTATACTTCCCTGAAATGGGCAAATATAGAATTATAGAAAATGCAAGAAACAAAAGTTTGTAAGATTTCTGGTAAAAGCTGTACCTGTTCCACAACAGCATCTCGGTAGAAGCGGTACACATTGATATGCATGCCAACCCTATCAAATTGCAAGCAGTAAATCCTACCATAACTGCATGAAACAAACACAATTACATAAAAAAAAAAATTCCATTCTTAAAAGCTCTACAAGGAAACAGATATAATAGAAGAGTGTCAAGAGAAAACTACATGGTCACAATGTGAACATCATCAGAAGAAAGAACTGGTTTTGAATTGGCCTCAGATTTAGTCATACTCATCTCAAATTTTGGCAGACGAACTATGCCTGCTGCTGCTGAGAACTGAGACACCAAATCAGAAAGTTAAAATTCAATAAATTGTAATTGGACATAAAAAGTATGCAAATTAGGAAAGAAACAGAGGTGTTTGTGTTTCACCTGATACCCAGAAAAGACTGTACACTGCATACCAGATGCAAGAAGAAGCATACGACTCTCATGTGTGTAAACATACCAGACCACATTCAACTTTTTTGTCTCCATGATATGCAAACTATTCTGCTCAGGATCATATAAGAGCATTTCTATACCACTACATTAAGAAAAAAAAAAATATAAGACGAGTACTTTATAAAATATTCTGCCAAATGATATCAATAAGCAGTTTGTGATATTTGTTCATAGCACCAAAACATTTATCATATTATGCCGACCTGTGATGCAACATAGTCTACATTCTGCCAAATGTTGACTATTTTGCCCCTGATTCCAATAATGTCATTTTTATTTTTCAATATCTAAATTAGGCTAAAGAAAACAACACATGTTGTAGGGCTTATGAGTTTAGAGTGAGGCTATGGTACTTCGGCTAGTGTACTACGGCTCAATATGGTACTTTTTAAAATCCTAACGGTCGATCCGAACCGTTCAATGTGATATCCATATGAATATGTACTTGCAAACTACATTTTATATTTTTTCGAATTTTTTTACTATTTTTTTGGATAGGTAGAATTTTGATGGTCCATAATTTGTATAAAACGCTGAAAATTCTACCTATCTAAAAAAATAGTAAAAAAATTCGAAAAAATATAAAATTTAGTTTGCAAGTACATATTCATATGGATATCACATTGAACGGTTCGGATCGACCGTTAGGATTTTAAAAAGTACCATATTGAGCCGTAGTACACTAGCCATAGTACACTAGCCGAACTACCATAGTCTCACTCATGAGTTTATAACCGCTGCTTGGAGAAAATATAATCAAGTCAGATGGAAAAAAATCACAAGATAACTTGTCCAATGAACTTCATTTGCTTTAGCGGTTGGGTGCTACATGCAAATACAACAAAAATAGCCAGATTGATTGTAAATATGAAATGTTCAAGTATTTATCCACAAATAATAGAATATTAGGTGTAACTAAAAAGCCCACAAATAAACCTTGTTTTAATTAATATGAAATCACAAGTCGGGCAATCAGTCCAGAAAAGACCGAGAATTCGTTCAGAATCTTGTTTGCATTTTCGACTAAACGTCAAGCCAGTCTCTCTGTTTCTAAACTCAACCTCATGGTTTGATCGTTGGATAGCTATTGCTTTCTGATCTAATGAGTATCGGATAGACAAAGCAGGGCCTTCACCAATTAAATCTGAGTTTGGTGGGTTGTGCTCAGTTGGCGCACCAACTTTCCAAGACAACACCTGAAACATTGGGTATACAGCATTCTTATCATTATCTTCTCAGAAGTTTCAGGATGGAATTTCATGTCAACTCTTACAAATTCCTACAAATATTGTGTATGCCACCAAACATAGGAAAATTCACACAAGCCCCATAAGGAATTAGAAATATCTTCTATCATACCCAAAATTTCCCTCCTTTTTCTTTTCTTATACAATACTGATGTAACAAGATGGGCAGCTTGGTAATTTTCTGGTGACATCAGACGAGGTACAGTGAATGTCCATGCTTTCAAGTTTTTGTGAACTATATGCTACATCGTTTATCTGTTCAGGTTTCAGGATATTATGTTCCATATAAAAAATTCTTACATTGTACTTCCTATATACTTTCTCTGATTTTAACCGAGCCTTGTTAGAATATGTTTCTTTCTTTCTTATTATTTTGCCTTGCCTCAATTAAACAAAATGCCATATTCATCAATTGGTGTACAGTACTCATGAACCTGATATTTGTAACAATGCTGTTAGGAATGAATTACCCGATCAGCAGTAGGAGAGAGAAGCAACTTGTTGCCATCATCATAGAGTAAACCCTTAGTCTCGGGTATATTGCACCGAATAGGTGGACTCTGGATGTATGCATGTGACAGCGCATCTGATCCGCTTGACCCAGCCCGTGTTTGCATCGTGAGCTATATTCTCTAGTCTATCTTTCTTTCTTTTTTGAATTTTATCTATATGCTAGAGTACTTTGTTTTCCAAATGAGAGAAATATGTTAACACGACATTGATGGAACATAAAAAAAAGATAACAAATTAGTTAATTGATGAAATAAGTACCTTGATTGTAAACTTGTTAAATTCAAGCCTTGTTTCTGATCTTTAAGAGCAAGAAAAAAAGAAGAAGAAGACATTTGTCAGAATTGTTTTAAACCAATAAAAAAACTAGCTAGCATCTATTTGAAAAATAGTGCTATACCGAATTTTGCATGCAAGTTTTGAGAGCAAGAAATTCCTTCAGACACATATCACGGCCAACTTCAGGCACTTTGTCTGCTATGCATATCCCATATACTTGAGCCTAATATGGTAAATTAGCACCAGTTGGTTTAGTTCAATAACATGAATGAAATTGAAGGCATTCATATTCAAAAGTTCCTAATTAGTACTTAATAAGTAAATTGCTCCCTCAAACATCAGAAAATGCCATACAAGCACAACAAGTCCATACTTCATATGAAAAAAGTAAAAAACCTTCATTGGATAACTAAAGCTCAACAAAGTTACCAAAGCAAATCCAGTTGGAGATTGAACAGAGAAGTGCTGCTACTTTGCGCAGTTATCCAAGTAAGAATCTAGACAAATTTATACATCATACAATTTTTAACCTACCTAAAAAATAATCTTACACAAAATAAAACATAAATAACAGACCTGAGAAGCGCAATTGATCAGTACACGCTTCACACTAGACACGCTATTTCTCTCTTTCATTAATTGATTACTGCCAGAGACGGAGCGATCTACAATAGCAAGCAGTAGTCCCTTGATGCTATTTTTCAATTATTGCGCGATTTTGGGCGAAAGAACGCTTGAGTCGGAAGCGACTCACCGGCCGAATTACAACGCAGTTTGTTTGCCACTGACGAGTCTTCAGATTTGACTTTTTCTTACCGATTCTCCCGAATTGGATGCGATTGATGATCGGAAGAGAAATTCGGGGTAGCGACTAGCGAGTATGTTTCGTTAATTAAAGGAGAAAAAGAAGAGGCAATTTTCTTGGGCCTTATTGGGCCAGCTATTACTTTTAGAAAAATAATGTCGCTGATTATTTTTATTTAGATACGTCATCTTTTTTATAGGTATGAAATTTATATAAAATTTAAACTTTTTTAAAAATTTCATTTGTTAAAATTATGAAGGATCCATGCATAACCTAATTATGAATGATAATCAGCTCAATAATTTAATTAGGTTATTAATTTCTCCCTCTATCTTCTGTATTCAATTATTTATAAGTTTCAGTAAATATATTTGCATCAATTAACTGAGAATTTTTTTTAAATCTTGAAGGATCTGATAAAGAAACTTACATAAATATAAATTAAATCATGGTTGATATGCACAACTGAATTGCTTTATAATGAATAATGAATATTGAAAGATTATGTTTATCTCATCAGACTTTTGGTACTTTCTAAATTTTTATTTATTTTGTCTATACTGATATGACCGAACTAGCTCGATATTGTTTTTCAAGTAATGCATTATTTATTTATAATTTAGACTTAGTGACTTACACAAATAAAATATAATTTTTAACAAATCTATATTTATATTTTTTTCTTTTGCTTTTTTTAGCACAAAACAAAGTATTTTGAAAAATAATTAGAGTTTTCAATACGACTCCACTGATTCTTAAGAATTGCTTGATTCTGGTTTCATTAGCAACATTTCGATTCTCGATTTCAATCTGAATTTTTGAGACATGATTTTGACTACATTGGTCGATTTTTACTTCAAGTGTTGCATTTCTCCAATAAGAAGTGTATTAGTAATTCAAAAGAGTAAAAAAAAAAATGCACTAAATGCATCCTTTTCTATTATAGGTTGGAAACATATGATTGTTTTTCCTTATCATAGATACACATAAAAAAAAAAAAAATCATATTCATGGTTGAACAACCAAGGCCGAGAATTTTGGGCTTAGGCAATTTGAACCCAACCTTAGCACAGTTGGTCCAGTATCTTTAAAACATCAGGCCCAATTTGAAGTCTAGAGCAGGCCCACATTTGAATATCAGGCTCAATTAAGTCCGAGAATCACATTTTTGTATGTCTCAAGTTGGATTAAACCCCAGTAAAAACAAGAGAAAAAGTTAACCGCATCGTTCGAACTCATATGAGTCACTGGATTTTAGGTAGTTTGTCGTAAACCCTATATGAGAGAGTGCACATAATTGGCTGGAAGTGGTGTCAACTTTGAACAGCTGTTTGTGTGCAAGTACACTGTAAGCTGGCCCCACTATGGAATCCGACATGATGGTGTTTGCTCGTTATCATTTGGTTCTCTCTATTCAGTGTTTGGAAGCATGTTATGAACACTTAGCTGTCTATAGAAAAGAACCCTGCAATTGATGGTTAAGTAACATGCATAACCCCACTTAAATTCAGTGCTTTTGCTCAAATTGGGCCCTGAAAGGCCCACTGGGCCCTTTACTTTGTTGCTTAGCATTAAATTGCGGGGTTCATGTTTTCTGTGGTCCTTGTTCATAGATTAGCTTTAGAACTCCTAACGCTAGACCAAAAATCAATATATTATATTATGTAGCTTATCGTACCAGTATAGTAATTTATGTCAAAAAACTGTTCCTAATTAGCTAGTGGACAAGCTAGTCCGGCTCCATATTTTTAATGCAGCATGAATTAATGTGTTGACCATTAAAAATGCTAAATAAATAACACAATATTGCCAAATGAAACAGGGAAAAACTTAATAGAATTGATAATAATATATAGGTTAATCCAACAGTGAATATCCGTTACGAGCGTTTAATAAGTTAACAGTAATATATGGATTATAATTAAAAGCTGGCAATAACAATAACAACTAAATCATTAATTAAGTCGGAGATCTAAGGTACAGAACAGAGATCTGGTGAAATTAAATGTGTCGGATGGCATTGAAATCTTGGTGGATCTGTCACCTATTCAAAGCACTTACTAGTTGCAGCAGAATGTGACCTAAAATGTACGGGCATGAAATGCACAGATACAACTAAACTTTATTAGATGTTGTCTCATATCAATATATGAGGTAACAAATGCATACATGGGGACCATGAAAATTGTTGGCTTTAACCCTACTTGGCTCTTTCAGGTCCAACCACCATAATTTATCGTCAAGTAGAATGTAATTGTTCATAGTCTATTACATGCAGATTCCTCTCTCCTCACCAATAAAGGCATAAAATTGGTTATGAATTACCCATATATCGGACCAAACGTATGTGTAATTTCTTATTCCTGTTGCCTCAAAATGAGCCAATTGCATGTGTTTCAATTTTAAGTTATTATTGTTATAATTCAAGTACATGAACAAAAATATACGTATACATAACTATATGGTCAAATCAATTGCATTAAGCATCGTGTAATCTTTTGCGTACCTGCTTGATGGCCTTATGATTGCTCATTTAAGAAAAATGTGAAATTTGGAATTTAACATACTCTGTTCTTAAGTTATTTTTGTTTTTTTGGAAACAATTATACTTGTTAATTCATTGTAAATATATGCCAACACTCAAAAAAAGTATTACGGATCGAGATAATTATAAGAGCAAAGCTAGAGTGTGATGTGCTCACTAAGTCTTCTTGGTGAGCACAACTCCAAAAGTCTATCGGATTGTCTTCAAACGACGAATCCAAATCGTTGAAATCCATTTACTTAATGAATTTTTTTGAAAATTTTGAATTCATTTAGTACAAAGTCAAGCAGTCAAAACAACAAATCTTTTATAAGTTATTTTATAAGTGTATTCATTTTTCAATATTTTTTGACCACTTGATCTTGTACTAAATGAATTCAAAACTTTTAAAATTTTGCATATATATGCATCACCCCCATGAAGTAGATGGATTTCAACGGTTTAGATTAGTTGTTTGAAGCCAATTCGATAGACTTTTAGAGTTGTGCTCACCAACCTTTCTTGGTGAGCACATCACATCCTAAATTTGCTATAATTATAATGATGTTGGATATATTCGGCATTTGAAGTAATTATAATGATGTTTGAAGTAATGCAACGGTACATCCGTAGAGAAAAATTATTTTCTCCATAAGAGTTATTACATTGAGGGTTCTATATATAATAGGACTATAGGCTGTTTGTTGTGTTGACGTGAATGGAGAGCTTTTGCAGCCTCCAATTATTAAGAAATTAAGAGATAGACGACGAAGGAATGGATCGATGGATAAGACACAACACTTCGAAGTTGGAACCTCTTTGGATCCCTAATTAGCTCTTCCCATCAACATCAAATTCTGTACCTTATTAGATGCGCTCCGGCCCTCTGGTCTGATCAAACTCTGTCATGCTTGTAAAAAATTATTGCATGCATTGAATAATTGATCAACCTAAACTAATACATAGATGTCATATATGCGAATCTGGCTAATATGCTACGCGTAGCATAGAGGGTCTCCGTGCTATGGCTCAATATTTTAGTTTTCAAAATCATAACGTTCGATCCGAATCATTCAACATGATCTCCATATGAATATGTACTTGCAAAGAAAATTTTATATTTTTTAGAATTTTTTTACTATTTTTTTAGATAAGTAGAAAATCACTTGATCTGAAACGACCGTCAGAATTTTGAAAACTCAAATATTGAGCCGCAGCACGGAGGTCCTCTATGCTACGCGTAACACCGTAGCCAACTCCCATATATGCTTACACTATCTATTTCTATTTCTTTCCCAACAATAGATGAGATGTACATAATCATGTAAATGAATTAATGAAGTTGGTAGAGAATCAAAATTGCTATAAAAAAAAGGTTTGAATGGAAGGATCACTTATAAATTTTAATTATAGTACTAGTACAATTCAATTAATTAAAAACGCTAATTGATTAATAAAATTAATAGTATTGAAAACGAGACACACAGAAAGAGAGAATTGACGCGACGAAGGGGAGCAATCAAGCAATCATTTCATTTTGAGAACTTCAAGATGTATATATGCATGCATTGACATCACATGAATAAAGCCTTTCACCATGCCCCCTCCTTTCCGCGCTTTTCCCCAAGCTTCCTCCAATTTCTCTTAATTATTTTCGTAGTAACCTAATTAAAGAAGCTAGCTTTTTCTTTCTTGTACATGCATGAACATGAGATCTTTTTTTCATTGCTGAACTTCACAGCTTGAAGTGGTCCAATGATTGGATTAATATTCCGACAGGTCTGAGATCCCCGTACTCATATACCATATAACACCGGCGCAAGTCATTAATTAATACCAACTAATCGATATATGCACCAGTACAAGTCCTTATGTACAGACTAAATGATAGTTCTTCAAAAGGAGTAATTTATTTGTTGCATGTAGCCGATTGATCATCAATTATTGATAATTGCAGCAAAAACGCTTGAACTTAATTCTGGTGGTAGAACTTCAAGGTACGACGGTCCTAATTAATACGACTCACCCCATTGATCGTGGAACAGTAGCATAAAATAGATTTCGTAAATATTACCTCACCTCTTCCTTTTAACCAACAATTATTTTCTTTTTAAATCCTTTGTGAAAAGTGACAACCACATCTTGATTAAGACAACATCCTCTAGCTATATATATATATATATATATATATATATAGAGTAGGGCTATTGTGCTTCATGAAGTAAAACGAAGTTTTACTTCACGCTCATACACCCATTTCCAAAATTCAAATCGTCAATCCAACCGTTCAAGTTGTTCTCCATATTGAAATGTGCTTGGAGACCAAATTTTACATTTTTTGGAATTTTTTTACTATTTATTAAGCCACTTTGAAAATCGCTGATCCATTGTGAATAGTAAAAAACAGTAAAAATTTCTGGACCAATGGATCAGCGATTTTCAAAGTGGCTTAATAAATAGTAAAAAAATTCCAAAAAATGTAAAATTTGGTCTCCAAGCACATTTCAATATGGAGAACAACTTGAACGGTTGGATTGACGATTTGAATTTTGGAAATGGGTGTATGAGCGTGAAGTACAATATGGATTTTACTTCATGAAGCACAATAGCAAAATTCTATATATATATATATATATATATATATATATATATAGAGGAGGGATCGGATTACATCTTTTTTTTGACACACTTTGACACCTACCATTTTCAAAGTCCAAATAGTTGATCAAAACCGTTCAACATAATGGATATATTAAAATATGCTTGGAGATCAAATTTTACATTTTTTGAATTTTTTTACTATATTTATTAAGATGGTTACAAAATTTTTATTTTTAGACCATTGAAAAACAACAATTTTGTAACCATTTTAATAAATAGTAAAAAAATTCAAAAAAAATGTAAAATTTGATCTGCAAGCACATTTTAATATGGTGATCATGTTGAACTGTTTGGGTCGACTGTTGGATTTTGAAATTGCAAAATTGGCCTATAAAAAAAACAATGTCAAGATGTGTCAAAAAAAAGGTGTAATTGGATCCCTCCTCATATATATTTATATAAGAGGTTGGCTAAGATCAAAGTGGTATGACCAAAGTCTTAGTACTACCAATTCGTTTTTGCGATTTTTAAAGTTCAAATAGTCGATTTGAAGTGGTCAACATGTTCTCTATATTAAAATGTACTTGGAGACCAAATTTTACATTTTTTTGAATTTTTTTTACTTTTTTTTATGGATTTTTGAAAATCACTGTTTTTTAGATTTTATTTTTTTACTATGAAAAACAGTGATTTTCAAAAATGCATAAAAAGAGTAAAAAAATTGAAAAAAAATGTAAAATTTGGTCTCCAAGCACATTTTAGTATGGACAACACATTGAGCACTTCAGATCAACACGTTGAGCACTTCAGACAACATGTTGAAAATTTTCCAACTAGGTGCAAAATGCCACGAGTTGGGATGCTTCCGAATAGAGCTAATGAGAAAACTTTTCCACAATGTGTTATATATGTGTGTGGACCTTTTTTTTTTTTTTTTTTTTCTCTAATCCATCTTGGATTTTATTTTCAAGTCCATTCTCATACAAAGCTCAGAATAATGGGAAGAAAATAATTAGCTTGGAGTCTTGGACGACCCATTTTTTTTCCCAAGGGCTTGTGTGAGCTATGGGGATGACTTTAAAATAGTTTTTATCTTATGTCTTCCATTTATGATTTCATTTTAATTAATTCATAGTTTAACTAGTTTTCTCTATTAATTTTAATATATTTTAGAAATAAATTAAGTATCGTAATTTAATTGTACTTTAGCTCACCATCACTTACAACTTTACCTTTTACAATTTTTATTATCTGTTAATCTTAGACTTTAGATTATATATTAGATTTGATCAGAAAAATAGTATTGATAACAAATCTTTCAAAAAAAAAAAATATTGTTCCCCATAATTATTTTGCTCAAATCAAATTTTTTCACAATTATTTCTAAAATACAACCGAATATTTATTTCTACACATTTTCATAGAATCCCATACTGCATATATATCCCCTGACATGCAACCGAATTAACATGCCCTACATATATTGTCCTCAAGTGCAACAATTAATTAGTTACACATTGTTATGAAGTGGAGGAAGGTGGTTAGCTCGTCATAGCACAACCAACTAAGAAAAGTAAAGCGCATGCCAAAGCAGTTCGATCAAATCATCAATTAACACATCCAAATCAATTAAAGAATACATTAATGCTAATCAATTTAATAATTAAGCCAATGAAGAATCTAGATAAACATTTAATGCTACTAAAAACAGAAAAAAGAAGTGCACTCAAGTTGCAATTATGGTGTTGTAAGTTGTAACCTATGCAGCAATTGTAGCTGTACAATTACAAAATTGTATTAATTAACCACAACTCACAACTGCAACATAAGGTACAGCCTCGTTTAATTTTGAGTTTATTTCGGCTGCAAACTATGCAATGCGAGTAAAGAAAAGTATTTTAGGTTTGACTAATCAATAAATGTGTGGAACCTTAATTACACAATGATCTTCCCATCATTTATTTATATCATCACCAGACCGGTACTTGCTAGGGGTGTAAACGGTCGGATACGGATCAGATAGTGGTCAAACCGTATCCTTATCCGTTATAATTTTTCGGATACGGATACGAATACGAATAGTCTCGGATACGGATATGGATAGTTAAAAATCTTACCGTATTCTTATCTGTTATAATTTTTCGGATACGGAACCGTATCCTTATCCGTTATAATTTTTCGGATCGGATAATTTAAGTAATTTTTCAGATTCGGATCCGGACAAAATCGGATAATATCCGATCCGTTTACACCCCTAGTACTTGCCCGTTTTTTACCCCAATAAAATTTGGGAAAAGATGTACTGTTGGCCCATGGGCCATTCAAGACCCAAAAGAATAACATTAGGACTCCGTTTTGAAATGTTTTCGCTTTTTATAAGTTACAAAAGGATAGAAAGTAAAAAAGAAATAACAAATAGGATAAGCATAGTACTGTCTTAGGTTAAATCACTATGTATAACAGAGATCTCTGGATGCATGCAGGCCCACTTACATGCAACACTCTGCACCTCCAGATGTATAAGAGGCCAACAACTTTAAATACCCTTCTCAGCATTCAGTACGTACATGCATTTCCTCGGGGGGAGAGAGAGAGATGCTTATGTATATTTCAGTCTGTAGCTCTTAGTGATGTGAAACTTAGTGTGGTTGGCAATGGGAGATCCGACTCTCCTGCTTTTAAGAAAGGCAGAGAGTCCTGTTTTTCCGATCTCAACCATTCAAATTTTTTCATTCGTGTATCTCGATAAAGAAGTTTTTTCATGCACAAATCTCAACGAATTTGAATGGTTGGGATCAGAAAAACAGGACCCTGCTTTTCTTAGAGAAAAGCAGCAGAGTCCGTTCCGGCAATCGGTGCTCGCGTGAGAGTACAGTGTACATCTTATATTTTGTTTAAATAATTTGCCCAGCTGCCTAAGATTACAAGCTTTCAAATATCCAAAATGTTCATTATATGCATATATATATATGAACATTTTGAATATTCATGTAATCAATTTCATGCATTGACTCCAGATGCAGCACAAACCGTTACAAACTACCTAACATCACATATCGAAGAATTAATAGATTTTAAAGGAATAGAGAGGATAGGCGGGACCACCAACAGAGCTTGTCTTGTACCCTGTCTAACATCTTAACTGATGGCAACACATGCATGATGAAAAACAGAAACAAGGAGAGAGAGAGAGAGAGAAAGAGAGAGAGCGAGAGGTGATGGACTGATGGTGTTTGTTTTGAGAAGTACTTTGAAGGTAGTTATGTGAAAGCCCAAAAGTAAGCTTAGAAGAAAAAGCACCTGCACCGAAACCAGCAGTAAGCAACAACTGGCTAGATGTACTTTGTCAGTCACTGACAAATCATCATCCTCCATCAACATGCATCCTCATCTTGCGTTGCTTTTCACTCTTTTACAGCCTGAATTTTTAAAAAAATTCTTTAATTGCACGTCTATAGTTTTCATTTTTTTCACCACTGCGATCGATCAGAAAATAGTTCCGAAGTAGGTAGAGTTATCAAGGTGCTGGACTGCTGGTGCATTATCCTATGTGGTCACAGCGGGGTAATAAATAAATCACTGAAAGTGGTAATTACATGTAAATTTGTAGGAGTGAATGTTGTGTTCTCGTGGCACCAAAAGAAGTTTAAAACAACAAAAGGACAAACAAAGGACATTTTGAATTAGTTACTATTATGAGGAGGGTTTAAATGCATCATAATTTTGTGTTCTAATATGCTTCACATTCTTTATCTCCGTTTTCAAAGTCTGAACAGTCGATCCGAACCGCTCAACATGATCTTTATAATAAAATATTCTTGGAGACCAAATTTTATATTTTTTTACATTGGTACAATATCACTTTTTCGGATGGTCCAGAATCTCCTTAAAACAGTGATTTTGTACCTATTTAAAACAGTGATCAATACAGGTAAGTAATCATGTCATTTTCTTTAGTGATTTTTGCTAAACTAAAAATAAAATGTTAATTGCCAATATAATTCTTTTTTAAGTAGATTGTCAATAAAAATTGTGGAACCGGGTACAAAAAAAGTCTATGATATACAATATTAATTGATAGATTTTCATAATTTAATGAGATCTTTCTTTGTTGTATTCTCTTTAAAAATCTTAAAAATGTGATGAAATTGTAATAATTAACATGACATAATATTTACTTATATTATAAATCAAACTTTTAAGAAAATAAAATTATATAATTATGTATGAGAGAAACATATTTTAAGCAAAATAATACATTTTATACAAAACTTAAGGAAAGAAAATCATATGATAATTTATGAGAGAAAAGCAATTAAAAAATAATTAATGGAGGATAAAACTCTCTATATATTAAAGTATTTAGATAATGTTGTGTTAATAAAAAGAGAATAACATCACTCGTTTCTTTGGTATTCATACATACAGTATACGATTGGTGGGTCATATACGGTATCCTGTAAAGGTTGCAAAACAAACCATTCACAATCCATTTATTTATGCTACACGCTTATAAAACGGGTGTGGGATATAAATGGACTCGATATAGCTGCATGAAGTTCCATGCCATATATATATCTCCTTCAGTCTCCGAAACCTAATCTCAAGCCCCAGAAGAAGAATGTGGTATATATATATACACGTATTCAAATGACTTGCTACTGTAGATTGTCAAGTGCTGATAATTAACAACTTCATCTTTAGTACTCATGATTACAGAATGCATCTACGTACATATTCTTCTTTTGCTTGTATACTGTTGTGCACAGAAATTAACAACTAGAACTTAATTATGTACAAAAACTAGCAGAATAAAATTATCCCAGGCTTCTGACATGTTTCTTCCAGTGTGTTCTACTTTTTATTTTTTTTAAAGTATTCCAGCGTGTACTGTTATAGTAGTGACTACTGGAATTTGAAGTGTTTAATTATGAGGAAGCATTAATTCGAAGCAAAAGAAAATTCCCTAGAAGAGTTTCATTTATGTATAAATTACATCTCAGCCTTTTATATTATCATAATGACATGCTTTTATTAGGCACTACAAGGATGAATAGGTCTTAATTCTGAATTCAAATCATTTCTTACTTGAACCTTTTTTCTTTATAAAGGGGAGGACAAGAGAACTCTTTAATTAGTTCCTCACTTGATGTTTTCTCTTTCCTTTGCCTATCTCATCCCACAACAGTCCAAAAGATACTCACCAATCACATGCTAACTAGTAGAAAGAGACTATGATAAAGTCTATCCCCCAAAGTCTCAGACCCTCATTCTCTCTCTCAGGCCTGAGCTAGCAAAAGGCCAATAGAACACTCACATTCAAGACATGCCATGAAACAAACACACTCGACCTAGAAATGACTAAAGAAGAAGTGTCCTATCCTGCCATGCTTTCTGCAACCCACATCCTCCTTCCACAGATCCTAAGTTACTAAATTAAATACATGGCCTCTCTTACCAGCAGCATCAGCAACAATAGCAGCAACAGCAGCAAAATGGATGAGCAAGAGACTACTCACCGGTTCACACCCGTAAATTCCTTTTCACAGCTCCCATTCATTCGGCCATCACCTCCTCTTGAAAAACAGTCCGTTCGTCTCTTTGGTACAAATGTCCACACCGAAATTTCAGATCCTGATACACCACCAGAAATTATGAAAAATACTGCCACTGTCATGACTTCTACCAGCACTGCCATCAGTAACATCATAACTGCCACAGACTCTATTCGAAAGTTTGAGTGCCACTACTGTTGTCGCCACTTCCCGACTTCTCAGGCACTAGGAGGACACCAGAATGCACACAAGAGGGAGCGTCAACATGCCAAAAGGGCCCACCTGCAGTCAGTCATGGCTGCCGCTCAGAGCCAACAGTACCACCATCAACAACTTATCGGCTACCCGCACCACCCCCGTGTTGTCAGCTCCCCGTTTTATATGACAAGTCCAGGGAACGCCCGTTTCTATTGTGGGCCTGGGTCTCTGTCCCAACCAATAAACGGAAGCCCACTAGTTGCTCCATGGAGAGGCCCCATGGCAACAATGCTTGGAGAGGTAAGAGAGAGACCCATGCAATTGCCTCTGTTAAGGGAAGTAGAGTTTTCAGTGGGAGGAAACTTTGCTTCGACTTCCTATAACTCGTCTTCCGATAATTCTTCTCCGCGCACATCTTCACGAGGTCAGTTTGTAAAAGAGAATGTCAGTCTAGATTTGCACTTGTAATCGTATTCCTCAATTCTTATTTTTGTTTGTTAATTTTTTTTCTTTTGTTCTTTAGCATAGTCATTTCCATCTTGGATTTTCGTGGAATAGCGTGAGACCTAATTTTTTTTATCTGGTGGCTCCTGTAGCAGCATCTAAATTAATGCAATTAGTTTACCTTCTATTTTCAAGAGTATCTCCTCTTTTCTTGGAAAACGAAACACGTTCTTCGACAATTAAAATCTTAATTCTTGTTTTCTTGGAAGAATTATTAATGCTTTTATATCGTTATTTTTCTTCTTTCTTTTGAAGAACAAGTAGAAATTTATATTCAAGGAAGTATATTTTAAATAAAATTTGCTAGTCATTTTGTTTTAACCTTAAATTGGATGGATTTTTACCGATCACACAAACTTTAGAAATTACATTCCGCTTAAAAAAGAACCAAATATATATATTTTAATTGTGAAACCATGCTGCGATCCAATCCATTTTTCATTATGCAGGAACTCTAATAGAACATAACTATATATATTCATGTTCTGTCAATCTATAATCACCTCATGGGTTCATCATTTCTTTTCAAAATTAATTAATTAAAGGCTAGCTAGGGATCTAATATCCTTACATCGAAGGAAGCTACCGAAGGAAGAATGGTAGAGATATTCTTACTAGACTCGCACAGTTAATTATTCTAGTTTAGTTCTTTGATAATTACATACCTCTCTAACACGACAATCAACACAATGAATTTTTTTTTACCGCAATTAATTAAAAAGGGACACCAATATGCAAATTGGACATGATTATAGGACCACTGATATGATGATAAAAAACAACACGATATAAGGTCCACTGGTTTTGCTGGACCCAATGAATAAAAGCATGCTTATTGAAGGCATGCATCTTTCTGACTTTACCATTAGAAGCCATTCATTAAATGGTCCACGTAGATCTAGACCATTCAGTTCATAGAACCAGATCATAACGTAAAATAAAACCTTCGGTTTTCCTCAGATTTAATCTGAGCCTTAGAGACCAGCACATTGATCATGAAAACATATGAAGCCCTACAATGTGGGAGGCAATATATGCTGCCACTCCTGAAAATGGAAAAATCAAGATTTCTTTCAATAAGGGGACCATTTGTTGTTGTACACTTGTACTTGGGAGAGAGTTCGTTGGATTACCATTACTATGTATAACTCTCTTGTTTAAACTGAGCTTTCAAAACTATATTATATAAAGAAGTGAGTTTTCAACTACAAATTAATATTGGTTATTAATTAGGTATCACTTTTATCATTTGCTAATTCTTTTTTTGTGGTTTTTTTTTTATCGAGTTGTATTGATTATTTTAGGTCCGTTGCTAGTCTTGCGCATGGTTTAGCTATGATAATTGGGTGTAACAAATGTTGCTGATCATTTATATGTATATATAATATACATGCATAATTGACAGTTTTATCATAAGGACAACAACAATTAATGGGTTCACATTTTGAAAGCTTAATCCTATCTAGTAATGGTACAGAAAAAGGAATTGAAAAAAGAAAGCATAATTAAGGTACGTGGATGCAGGAGGTTTTCTGCTTTTCTTTATAATTAATTAATTGTTTTCTTATAAGACGAAGCTGAAAGTACGTACAGACCTACAGGTATGTCGCAACTACAGCTTAAGCCTAATTAATTGGACATGCATTCTACCTGATAAATATTTATTGTTAGAATCTCATGGTAATTATACTTATAATTTGGTAATTTTGATAGGATTTATTCAATCAATAGTGAAAAGTTTCAAATTTAAAATATAAAATTTATGGTGTGTGTGTGTGTGAGTAAAGCGGGGTGTATCTATGTGTACGTCAGGGGGTGCTAAGCCACCTTCATAATTTTAAATTTTTTTAATCATGTATATTAAAATTCAATTAATTTTTTTTTAGTTTTTATATAGTTTAGTCCCTCATAAAATGACAAATGTTTGCTTGTATTATGCATTTGATAGTTTAGTCTCCCTATTCAAATTTTCTAGTTCCGCTCCTGAGTGAAGCTAGGGTGTGCTATGCTCACCAAGAGTGTTTGGTGAGCGTAACTCTAAAATATATCAGATTGGCTTCAAACGAGATATCCAAACCGTTGAAACCGATCTTTACTAGTGATGCATATACATGTAAAATTTATTTTTTTTGAATTTATTTAGTATATAGTCAAGTGATTAAAAAAATTACTTTTTATAAGTTATTTTAATGCATTTTTTTTTTCATTTTTGACCACTTGACTTTATACTAAATGAATTCAAAAAATTTAAAATTTTACATGTACATGCATCACTCGTGAATTAGATCGGTTTCAATGGTTTGGATTCGTCATTTGAAGCCAATCCGATAAATTTGGAGTTATGATCACCAAGCCCATTTAATTGATGAGCATAGCACTCGCTAGCTTTGCTCTATATGCTTGAAGAGATTATGAAGAAGTTAGTCTATTAAATACGCACAAAATCCTTCGTATTTTGACGGCTTGACTTGATAGTAAACAAATTCGAAAATTAATTTTTTTTATATGAGAGCGAAGTTCTCGTTAAAGAAATTGGTTTGAAGAGTTTGGATTTGTCGTAAGCATATATATATAATCTGGCTAATATGCTACGCGTAGCATAGAGGGCCTCCGTGCTACGGCTCAATATTTGAGTTTTCAAAATTCTAACGGTCGATCCAAACCGTTCAACATGATCTCCATATTAATATGTACTTGCAAACCAAATTTTACATTTTTTAGAATTTTTTACTATTTTTTTAGATAGATAGAAAATCACTTGATCTGAATGGTACAGAATTTCCAAATCTAGTGATTTTCTATCTAAAAAATAGTAAAAAAATTCTAAAAAATGTAAAATTTGGTTTGCAAGTACATATTCATATGGAGATCATGTTGAACGGTTCGGATCGACTGTTAGGATTTTGAAAACTCAAATATTGAGCCGTAGCACGGAGGCCCTCTATGCTACGTACGCGTAGCACCGTAGCCACTTCTATATATATATATATGTTGGCAAGCGCATTGTGCATAGGACATGGATGGAGCGCGATAAGAATCTGACTCCGCTGCTCTTCTGAGAGAAAAGGAGAGCCTCCTTTTCCCAATTCAATGATTCAAAATTTTCATTTGCGTATCTCGATAAAGAAACCTTTTTATGCACGAATCTCAACGAATTTTAAATCGTTGGATTGAGAAAAGTAGGCTCCTCCTTTTCTCTCAGAAAAGCAGCGGAGTCCGATTCGCGCGATAATATTAATGTGGGGGCATGCATTGGGAATGACACATATTTCTGACTTTAGAATCGAAGGATCACTAATAATAGGTTTAAATTGTAAAATAGTTAGGAGTGTGAATCTCGGGGGTAGAAGTAATTAGGAGACGGTTAGACGCTGTCAATTAGTGCGGAGTTATTAAATTATAGTAACTCGTAATTTTTGGGTAGACCACTTGTGTTAAAGTTTCTATAATTAGCAAAATTTAATACAGATATTAGATTCATCAGTGTTGAGCATTTATTCTTCACAGCGAATAGCAACATTATTGCGGACTTCATAGGTTCATACCATATGTGATTATGTTAATTATTATTTTATAAGATATAAATTCAAAATATAAAACAAAAGATTACAATTTGAAAACTGTATAAATTTCAGTACAATTTGAAAACCATTCCTCTATCAAGTGGTTAAAATGCGTATCGATTGAGAAAAGATGTCCAAATTACACAAAATTTAATGCACATATTTACCTAAATCATAGACATTAATATTTTTGTATTGACAACCATTGAGCTGAAAAGTTGCCGAAAAAAAATGTTTGCATACATATTCTTTATCAGAATAAAAATTACATCACAATACCATGTATAAAAATATTTTCATGTAGAAGAAGAAAGTTTTTATTTCTCCATTTGCTGAATATAGCATCTTACTTAATTTATAATAATTATGAGCTAAGTAAATAGTTGGTTCTTACTTAATTTCATAGTACTTTTTCAAAAATTGAATTGTTAATAATATCACAATCATAGTACATATTGTACAAGGCTCTAAATTGTCAAAAAAAAAGAGATGGTGCTATAGCATTTATCATCCCAAAATGCTATATAGCGGCAACGCTGCTTAAATCTTTGATAATTAGTTAGAGAATGGTCATAACGGAAAATGAGATTTGTATTTTGTGGGAAAATAATAATTAGTCATGGACTCGTGGTCCTTAATTTCTTATAAGGTGGCCAGGTAGCCAGGTGTGGCTATTTTTCTGGTATATATGTAATTTCTCCATGTATATAGGTAGCTAGGTGCATGTGCCAGGTATATATCGACGACCATAATTTTTTTTTTTTTTTTTGTCTTTTGTGTGGAGGTTGACTAAAATCAAAGTGGTATGATCAAGGCCTTAATGCTACCAATTAGTGTTTTGTAATTTTAAAGTTCAAATAATTGATCTGAAGTGCTCAACGTGTTCTCCATATTAAAATGTACTTGGAGACCAAATTTTACATTTTCTTGAATTCTTTTACTATTTTTTTTGAACTTTTGAAAATCACTGTTTTTCATAATGCAAATAAATAAATAAAATATGAAAAATAGTGATTTTCAAAAATTCATAAAAAAATAGTAAAAATATTTCAAAAAATGTAAAATTTGGTCTCCAAATACATTTTAATATGGAGAATACGTTGAGCACTTCAAATAGACTATTTGAACTTTGAAAATGACAAAAACAAATTGGTAGTACCAAGATCTTCTGTGTGTCTTTGTTTATATTTTATATCTTCTGCGTTCTTAACAAAGATATGGGAGGATTGAAGATTTTATAGTGGATTGCGAGTTCATATATAGCAGAAGGTATTTGCCATATCAGAAAGCGGATATGATAGCCCATGCATGAAATTCAAAATAATCTCAAAATATAAAATCATATTGCCGTGTCAAGTTTAAAATGTTTTTCAAAATTATTGAAATAAAAATATAAAGTAAATCAACATTGCTTACTAGAAATTACGACAAATATTAAACATCGTATTATGTAAAACTAATGAAATTAAGTAACAAAAATACAAGTATGTTAATCACACATATTTAAAAAAAAATCCATTATCACGATAAAGACACTAAATTAAATAAATCAGAGACTTATTTAATAATAAGTCATGTCAGAGGAGATTTAATAAAAAAATCCACTAATTAAATCAACACAAAATTTATATGCCCGCTAAAAATTTGTTATGGCGCTAATTAAATAGTCCACTCGGAAAAATGCAACACACACACACACACATATAGAGAGAGGAGGGATCAAATTACACCATTTTATGGTGAGACATCTTGACACTAGCTAGATGTTTACATGTCATTTTTGTGATTTTAAAATCCAAACAGTCAATCTGAATCGTTCAACATGATCTCTAAAAGCGATTTTCAAAAGTTCTAAATAAATACTAAAAAAATCCAAAAAATGTGAAATTTGGTCTCCAAACACATTTTAATATGGAGACCATATTGAATGGTTCTGATCGACTGTTTGGACTTTGAAATCGCAAAAATGACTTATACAAATATGGTGTCAAGATGTGTCACCATAAAATATTGTAATTGGATCCCTCCTCATATATATATAGAGAGATGGGCTATTGTACTTCGCGAAGTAAAGCGAACGTTTTACTTCGGCCTCATTTTCAGATTTTCAAAGTCCAAACAGTCGATCCAAACCGTTAGATGTTCAATCTATATTAAAATCTACTTGCATACCAAATTTTATATTTTTTGGAATTTTTTTACTATTTATTAAGCCACTTTGAAAATTGCTGATCACATGTGAACAGTAAAAACAGTGCAACAAAATTCTGGACCATGTGATCAGCAATATTCAAAGTGGCTTAATAAATAGTAAAAAAATTCCAAAAAATGTAAAATTTGGTATGCAAGCAGATTTTAATATATATTGAACATCTAATGGTTTGGATCAACTGTTTGGACTTTGAAAATCCAAAAACGAGGCCGAAGTAAAACGTTCGCTTTACTTCGCAAAGTACAATAGCCCATCTCTCTCTCTCTCTCTCTCTCTCTATATATATATATAGACATTTGCTTCGGTGGACATAATTAAGGACCTATTTGTAAAATGAACATATTTTCATTTTCAAAGTTCAAACAGTCGATCCGACCGTTCAACATTATTTCCATATTAAAATGTACTTGGAGGTCAAATTTTACATTTTTTTGAATTTTTTTACTATTTATTAAGATGGTTACAAAATCGTTGTTTTCAGACCATTGAAAAACAGCGTTTTTGTAATAATCTTAATAAATAGTAAAAAAATTCAAAAAAATGTAAAATTTGACCTCCAAGTACATTTTAATATGGAGATAATGTTGAACGGTCGGATCGACTGTTTGAACTTTGAAAATGAAAATATGTTCATTTTACAAATAGGTCCTTATGTCCACCGAAACATCCCTCATATATATATATATATATATATATAGAGAGAGAGAGAATGGCTAATATCAAAATGTTTGTTCCTGGGCTCAGGAACAAACGGTTCCGTTCTCCAATTTCCAAAGTTCAAACAACAAATCCAAACTGTTAGATGTTCAATCTATATTAAACTGTGCTTGGAGACCAAATTTTACATTTTTTGGAATTTTTTTACTATTTATTAAGCTAGTTTGAAAACCGCTGTTTTTCAATGCTGCAGAAATTTCATAAAAACAGCGGTTTTCAAACTAGCTTAATAAATAGTAAAAAGTTTCCAAAAAATGTAAAATTTGGTCTCCAAGCACATTTTAATATAGATTGAACATCTAACAGTTTGGATTTGTTGTTTGAACTTTGGAAATTAGAGAACGGAATCGTTTGTTCCTGAGCCCAGGAACAAATGTTTTGATATTAGCCATTCTATATATATATATATATATATATATATATATATATATATAGAATTTTGCTATTGTGCTTCATGAAGTAAAACCAATATTTTACTTCACGCTCATACATCCATTTCCAAAATTCAAATCGTCGATCCGACCGTTCAAGTTGTTCTCCATATTGAAATGTGCTTGGACACCAAATTTTACATTTTTTGGAATTTTTTTACTATTTATTAAGCCACTTTGAAAGTCGCTGATCCATTGGTCAAGAATTTTTTACTGTTTTTTACTATTCACAATGGATCAGCGATTTTCAAAATGGCTTAATAAATAGTAAAAAATTCCAAAAAAATGTAAAATTTGGTCTCCAAGCACATTTCAATATGGAGAACAACTTGAACGGTCGGATCGACGATTTGGATTTTGGAAATGGGTGTATGAGCGTGAAGTAAAACGAAGTTTTACTTCACGAAGTACAATAGCCCTACTCTATATATATATATATATATATATATATATATATATATATATAGAATGGCTAATATCAAAACGTTTGTTCCTGGGCTCAGGAACAAACGTTTCGTTCTTCAATTTCTGAAGTTCAAACAACAAATCCAAACCGTTAGATGTTCAATCTATATTAAAATGTGCTTGGACACCAAATTTTACATTTTTTGGAATTTTTTTACTATTTATTAAGCTAGTTTGAAAACCGCTGTTTTTCAAAAATTTCTGCAGCATTGAAAAACAGCGGTTTTCAAACTAGCTTAATAAATAGTAAAAAAATTTCAAAAAATGTAAAATTTGGTCTCCAAGCACATTTTAATATAGATTGAACATCTAACGGTTTGGATTTGTTGTTTGAACTTTGGAAATTGGAGAACGGAACCGTTTGTTCCTGAGCCCAGGAACAAACGTTTTGATATTAGCCATTCTCTATATATATATATAGAATGGCTAATATCAAAACGTTTGTTCCTGGGCTCAGGAACAAACGGTTCCGTTCTCCAATTTCCAAAGTTCAAACAACAAATCCAAACCGTTAGATGTTCAATCTATATTAAAATGTGCTTGGAGACCAAATTTTACATTTTTTGGAATTTTTTTACTATTTATTAAGCTAGTTTGAAAACCGCTGTTTTTATGAAATTTCTGCAGCATTGAAAAACAGCGGTTTTCAAACTAGCTTAATAAATAGTAAAAAAATTCCAAAAAATGTAAAATTTGGTCTCCAAGCACATTTTAATATGGATTGAACATCTAACGGTTTGAATTTGTTGTTTGAACTTTGGAAATTGGAGAACGGAATTGTTTGTTCCTAAGCCCAGGAACAAACGTTTTGATATTAGCCACTCTCTCTCTCTCTCTCTATATATATATATATAATGTGCAAACTTAATGGTGGTGGTGGTGGGTAATACGCATATTACGAATTGACTAGTGCTATTTCTATTTTTAAAGTACAAACAGTCAATCCGAACCGTTAAACATAATCTTCATATCAAAATTTACTTGTAGACCAAATTTTATATTTTTTTAGAATTTTTTTACTATTTTTTAGATAGGTGGAAAGTTGTTGTTTTCGGATGGTTCAGGATTTCAAATCAAGTGATTTTTTTTTACCTATCTTAAAAATAATAAAAATTCTAAAATTATGTCCACATGAAGATTCCGTTGAACGCTTCTGATTGACTATTTGAATATTAATAAAAAAGAGACATGAGTCCATAGCACGGGTCATAGTATAATATAAATTACCATAACCTCACTCTAATAATAATAGTAGTACTAATAATAATAATTAATAATATGCTTACTCTCGCGAAAGATAGCCTATATTGATCGTACTGTTGCTTTTGCACTGCATGTAGTAGTATTTGGTGGTGGAGCTCTCTAGGCATGCATGATATGAAATGACAGTACTGTCTGTCTGTCTTATATCTGATCATAGGACCACACTTCTCTTATAAAAAAGAAAGGCAGCTGTGAACTTCAGAAGAGATCTAAAAGATAAATTAAAGGAAAGTTCAGGTACGTACGTATAAAACTACGTTTACATGCATATTTCTTGAGAGAGAGCGAAAGTTGGTGAGAGAACAGAGACTCCTGCTACCATGCGAGTTCTTTTAGCATGTGACATGAATTGCATGCATGGGTCCATATCCATGCATACATCTTGTTCCACACAATTGATTTGTCGCTGCAGGTTTGTAATTTCCTGATACTGTACATGCATATCTCCCCTACTATCTAAACTTCAAAAGGCAAAACATGCATGATTTCTATATGGAAATAAACAAAATGGAATAAGATTTCCTCCTCTAACTAATGATTCAACTTCTAATTACCTTTACCTAATTAATTGATTACTCAAAATAAATACATATGCGTCTAGCTCCTAGCAATAAGGTCCTTTATTGGATTCTCCCTTCTTTAATTACCCCTCTATATTTTATTATCTACTCCAATATATCGCCGATAATATAATATATTAATGAATTATGATAAAGTGGAGAACCAAAATTAATGTTTTCTGTATCTATATATATGTTGTGCAGGCGTTAAATATATAATTTTCCTGTGTTCATGCATACCAAAATTAATGTCATACCAACTAATTAGGATCGAGTCCATCCATATGAACTGATATCTATATGCTGCAACTCAATTCAACGAGGTGTTAAATTACGAACCAAACTCTACAGTAAATTATTAGCTTATTACTAGCTAGAGAACAGATGAAATTAATTTCATAGGGCCACATAAGTCCTTTTATATATGAGGGAGGATATAGTGGTAACTATATTGTCTGAAGAAATTGATTTACGGCATAGTGTCCTTTAATAACAGATAGCAAGCTTGCAAAAATTGTGTATTTAATGACACAATTTATTCTGCGATAAAGGAACCAGGGCATGGTAAAATAAATATGGGTCCCAACAACATGAAAATTTTGAATGCAAGTGATGTGGACTTGTATATCTCGTCTCAGCAGCATGTACAGGTAAATTGGGCCGAGAATCAAGGCCCAGCGTTTTGTTATTGGTTCCGTTGGAAACTAATTGGGCCTATATGGAAATATCTTTATCCTCATTGGTTTGGTACACATTTATGGCCGCCAAATACAACAAAGCGTTACATTTTTTTTTTATTAAAAATTCACCTGCCGGAGACGTTACAAATGATTTAATTTATTATTTAATAAATTTAGTCGTTCTCGTTCTCGTTCGCTTTCGGCTTTCCAGTTTTTTAATTATGTGTCGGTCTTATTTCAATTTGTAGCATAAACGAGACGTAATGTCTGAATGATATACAATATAAGGTTTTTTTTTTTTTTTTTTTTTTTTTTTTTTTTTTTTTTTTTTTTTTTTTTTTTAAAAAGGCAAAAGCCCATTTCATTGATATGAAAGTATAATTACAGCGGATTGTCATAAACTGGGAATGAGATATTTGGAAATAAAACCTAAACATGCTCCCTCTAAGAACTAAAGACCCAACAAGAAATTAGAGTCAGACATAATATCAACCATCTGAGCCAAGACCGCATTAGTGCTAAATTCCAAAAGTAAGATAAAAAAGCAAGAACTAAGCCACACAACTTAGGGCTGAGGATATATTCTAGATACAAAAATGGTGATATAGCAGCAGTCATGGTTGAGGGGAGGGCTCATGTGGCTGGAACTCCACCATCTCTAATGGCATGTAGTGTGCTAAAGGTATCGCATCTTCCACCACCGGCATCCACTCGGTAATCTCCTTCTGAACCTCTGACTTGACATTTCCTGACCAATAACAAAGTAAAGATTTAATTTGGAAAATTAATGTCCTAGCAGAGCTGGTTGTGCAATTATTAAAACAACTAGCATTCCTATTTTTCCATAGAATCCAACACACAGCACTCAAGACTACTAAAAACCCTAATTTTTTTGTTGCTGTTAATTGGAGGGCAAAAGTGACAATATCAGCAAAATGATCCCATGTATACATGTAATTCTGGCTTTGTCCCAACCAGAACCAAACCTGTTGGGCTAAAGAGCAAGAAAGAAATAAATGGTTGATAGTTTCATGATTAGGGCAGAATTGGCACTTGGGGTCCCCAGACCATCCTCTCATCACTAAATTATCTTTGGTTAATATAGAATTGTGAGCGGTTAACCACATAAAAACCCTAATTTTTGGGGGTACCGGTAGGCTCCACCAAATCAGATCTGGGGCTAAAGGCAATATTCCCCTAAAATTCAGAAATGTATACATTGATTTAGTTGTAAACTTCCCTGTGTGGTCCCATCTCCAGAGAAGCTGATCCTGGTGAGATGTGAAGGATACTGTACTCACTATATGCAATATTTCAGCCCATTCCTGTTTATCATAACCCTCTAGCTGTCTTCTAAATTGCACCCTTCGACCTTGGGATTCTATGACCTCTCTTAATAAAATATGCTTATTACTACAGTGTTGATACACTATGGGGTACCTAGTTGCTAAGCTACAGTTGCTGTTCCAAATATCAGTCCAGAACTGACATTGGGACTTCTGACCAGGATTATACTGTACACTAAGATCACCTATACTTTGTAATTTGGAAACTCCTCCCCAAAAAGAGGAGAAGGGGGTATTATTTTCCACGTATTTGTGTATAATAATTGTTTTCCATATACTCTCGTAAGAACTATTTTTAAACTTCCACCACCATTTTAATAGTAAGGCTATATTCATTTCAGCTAGGTCTAAAATCCCCATACCTCCAAATTGTTTAGCTATACAAACATTTTCCCAAGAAACTAATGCATATTTTTTCTTTTTTTCGGTCCCCTGCCATAAGAAACGTCTTCTAATCTTGTCTATTCGTTTAACAATTGTCTTGGGGAGTTTATGTACTGAAAGAGCATATAACGGAACAGCCGATAAAACTGAATTTAATAAGGTAATTCTACCTCCTATAGACAAAAGTTGACTTTGCCAACTAGGTAGTCTATTCTCTATTTTATCTAGTAAGAATTGCCAATCACTAAGACTTAATTTCTGTTTATGAAGGGGAAGGCCTAAGTATTTAATAGGGAATTCTCCCCATTGGCATCTAAACAATTGATTATATCTAACATTTTGAGTATCTAGATTTAAGGGGTACATTTCAGTTTTGTCATAGTTCATTCTAATCCCAGAGAGACCCTCAAATGCCATCATGGCCCACCATGCCGATTCAATATTCTCCTCTTGGGCAGCCAAGAAGAGGATGGTATCATCGGCATAGTGACAGTTGGTTATGGCGGTGTTATCTAAACATGCTGGACCTAGGCCTTGAACTACTAAGGCCTTTCTACCTTTATTAAATATTTTACTAAGTGTATCTGCTGCTAGGATATAGAGAAAAGGGGATAAGGGGTCTCCTTGTCTAACCCCTCTCTTACAGTAGAAATATTCAGTGTATTCCCCATTTAAATTGATACATGACTGTGAGCTATTTAACCAAAGAGTAATCCATTGTATCCACTTTTGACCAAAGTTCCTACTTTCCAATACTTCCAGCAAATACTCCCAGTGTATAGTGTCATAAGCTTTTTCAAAGTCAATTTTGACTATTACACCAGGTTGTTGGGAATATTGACACGAATGTATAAGCTCCTGACTTACTATCATATTATCTAATATATATCTATTTTTCAGAAATGCTGCCTGGCTAACATCAATTAATCTAGATATGACTTGTTCTAGTCTAAACGTAAGTAATTTGGAAAGCAACTTAAAGCTACAATTAACTAAACTTATAGGTCTAAATTTCTTAATTGAAGTGGCATCTTTTTCTTTTGGAATTAAACAAATGCATGATTTGTTAATCTTGTGTAAATCTAAAGAGTGTTCATAGAAGTAGTGAGTGAGTAGCATCAAATCTGATTTGACTAATTCCCAAAAGAATTGGTAAAATTTAAAGGTGAAACCATCTGGACCTGGTGATCCATTAGGTTCAGAAGCAAATACTGCTTTTTTTAATTCCAGTTCAGAGAAAGGTCTTTCTAAGTGCCACTGTTCTATGGGCAAAAGCTTTTCAGCTGGATCCCAGAATTCAGATTCTAGAGAGGCAAATTTGAAACCAGTTGTACCTAACAAAGCTTTATAATAACTAACTACATGTGTTTTAATAGTTGTAACATCAGAAATGAGTTGACCATCTATTTCTAGAGCATTAATTCTATTTTTCTTAGATCTATGAGTAGCCAAGAGGTGAAAGTATTTAGTATTAGAGTCACCCTCTTCTAACCATTTTTGTTTGGCTTTCAATTGCCATTGTATTTCTTCTTCTTTGTAAATCTCATCTAATCTTTGAGAGATGTTAACCCATTGTTCACCCTCCTCATTAGTAAGTTCTCTAGAGTCTCTAATTATCTCTAACTCATGTAATAAATTGTTCAATTGAGATTTTTCCTTCCTTTTTTGCCCATAAAAATTTTTTGCCCATCCTTTTATTCTTTTCCTAAGATGTTTTAATTTCAGATTCCAACTTTGAGCTATATCAGGTAAGGCAAGGGGATATTCACTCCACCATTTATGCATAAGATTCACAAAATCAGCTTGCTCTGTCCACATTGGGTCAAAGCGAAAAATTTTGGAAGCTAAGGGTACAGGATCTGATGTATGGATTAAGAGAGGGCAATGGTCAGATCCATGACTATTAAGATCTTGAATAGAATTAGATGGATATTGTTGTTCCCATGCTAAAGAAGTAAATACTCTATCTAATAAAGCAAACCTATGTCCATTGGACCAAGTAAATTTCCTAGTATGCAATTTATGTTCAATGAGATGATGTGAATTTACAAATGAATTAAAGTGTCTACTGATAGGAGCATCAAAATTAGGACCTGTTTTTTCATGTCGTTTTCTAATTGCATTAAAATCTCCACACAAGAACCAGAGGTCCATGTGTGTATCTTTTATCAGATTAAGTTCTTCCCAGAATGCTTGTTTCAAGTTTCGGATAACTGGCCCATATACCACTGTGAATTGCCATTTAGAGTTATCTATTTTATTTTCTAGAATGACATCTAAGCAAAAGACATGGACAGTGTGTTGGAGGATTTTAAATTTATTACTATCACATCCTACTAAAATACCACCTGAGCTACCAGCAGAAGGGGCCCAGACCCATGAATCTAGCCTAGAGGAGATGCTTTTAAGACATCTATTTGTAAAAGAGTCTTTCTTGGTCTCTTGTATAGCTAAAATATCTATCTTATGATCAGCTACTAAATCATTAACTATTTGTCTCTTTCTACTAGAATTTAAACCTCTACAATTCCAATTCAGTATATTCATTTAAGGTTGAGGGAATCACTATCTTGACCTATGTTATCTACTGTATACTGAATTTCATTGTTACTACTAGTACCTGTGGAATCTACAGCAGGGGAATTAACTACGTGACTAAATTGTTGGACTTGATCTAGAGAAAAAGTAACTATCTGTGTTTCTTTAGGACTACTCATCATTTGTTTAACTACTCTCTCAAATGTGCATCTATCCATTGTTTTAAGACACTCAATGATGTGTATATGATCTAAATTTGAATTCCCTAATCTGATCTGATATACCTCAAATAAAGCTACAATATGTTCTACATTTAGTCTGTTGTATGGAAACCGATTAATTAAACTGATACCTGAGGAGCTGCTGCCTTCCTGGAACTTCCGTTTCTGGGCCTTACTCATTGCAGAGGTTGGGTCCCCTTGGACTGTGACGCGAAGACTGCGCCGAGGAACAGCTTTGTTATCAGATCTGACAGGATGGTCATTCATCTCAGGTGTAGTGACTTCGGTGTCAGAAAGGTAGATATACAATATAAGGTAGAAAAAATAGTTCGCACGAATCGGTGAGGTCTAGCACTAGAGTGGAAAAAACGTGCCGTCCCGTGACTAACACACCGTGACTTTGGTCTCGTGCCGTGCCGTGCTGTGATCAAGTTAATTGGTCACGTGCCGTGTCGTGCCGTGACCAAACTGTCAAGAGGTGGTCACGGCACGCGAATGGTCACGCCACGTGAGTCACGCCGTGCCTAATGTGCCGTGACCATTTAACCATAATTTAGATTAGTTTATTCAAGATTTACCATTAAATCAATATCTAATGGTCCTAATTACATGTGACTCGTGTGACTACGTGTCGTGTCGTCCGTACTGTGACTAAATCTTTCACGTGCCGTGTTGTGCCGTACCAAAGTTTCAAAAGATGAACACGGCACGCGAATAGTCACGGCACGAAATACACGAGATGTAACTGACACGCATGCCGTGCCGTTCCGTGATGGAGCCGGCTCCGCCGTGCCATTTTTCCCACTCTATCTAGCACCTATATATATGTAATGTACCACCCGGTATTATCTGCACCGACCATTGTCGCTTTTTGGCAAAATTCAACCATACAGCTGAATACCTTGGCAACAGAGTAGCCGATCCTATAGCTATACATGCTCTTTCTGAGGCTTTTTGTCTCAATTATTTCATCCGAATAATTGATTCTTCATGATGCTAATGGCGAAGTGAATATTCTGTATATCTAGATTAGGTCAGGCACTAGACATGCAGATATCGATATGATCCATATACATGTACATCATGCACACACTTCAATCAATTTGGAGGAATCCTTATTTGTATGGAGGTCCCTCTCCTCTTTGTTATACTTGTCTTTATATGTTTCTCATTTTGGTACCGTACCTTTCGACCCCCATTTTAGATTTCTTTTTACTAATAAGATTATAAGAGAATGGTTTTGCTTGTCGATCGATCGGGATGCATCATCAGCAAATCCTTCATAGTTTTGATAAATGTGAATCTTACTTAAATTTAAATATCGTACACAGTTTCCATTTAAGAATTAAAGTGAATGATGTGGTGTGACAGAATTAGTGGAAGAATGTTCAAAAACGAAATTCCGCTCAACTATTAATATAAACACTCTTATATATATTTATAGTACTCGTAGACGGAAAATTTGACTGAGAACAAAACACAAAAATGAACTCCCTTTTCTTTTCAGTAGCAGCAAATTTTACTGGTAATATTTAATTGAGTGCATACCAGACAACAAACTTGAACACAACACGTTCACAACCACAACCAGTACCTAATAATACATTATAGCACTGCCTCTGAAAAATCAATTTGTTTACTGAACTCTCGTAAGATTTTTTTTTTTCAAAATCATTTTAAGGTAATTCTGTTTATAATTTTTTTAAAAGAAAATAATAAACGGACAGAATTTTTTTGATCCAAAGTGATACCGAAATAATCCAAATCCAAGCAAAAAGTTCAGGGGCAGATTCAAGATTTTCATCGGGGAGGGGCAAAAAAAATATCGAATCGGGTTTAAATTCATTAACCAATTGAGTACTCGATAAAAAACAATATTTTAACTTGTAATTTCTGATGCTCTGACTTATAATTCTAATTACCAATCAAAATTCAACAAATTTATTTTAATTTTAACCCTAAATTTAATCCGAATTACAAATCAAACGTCCAAAGGGAGGACAAACAAAATTTCTGAGAGGCAAAATCAGTCGAGACTGATAAATCTCCACTAAAACTCAAAATCCAGAGAGCAGTTGCCCCCTGGAACCATCTGAATCCGCTCCTGAAAAAGTTATTCTTCCTAAAAAGTAAAATAGATCCTAATCCCCTAAGCCATATATTCATATATAAACCATCTACTAGAATACACAAACCACCACAAACCCTTAGCTTTTACAAGATGGCACACAACTATTACTACCACCATAATTACACGAACGACCCTCCTTTCCCCTTTCACCTATTACTATTTTTACTAATTTTAGTATTGCCCATTTTTCTATCATGGTACTCAAACTATGAGCCAATCATAGAACAGGTGCACGACTATCTACACTTGACCATCATGCTCCTCCCGCTTGTATTGCTGTTGGCGGTGCATGTTTTGTCAAGCTATGACCCGAGGTCGGTCCCGTCTTCAGTTTTCTTTTCCGAGAGGGAATCAATACATCGTGCCGGAGGTTCGCCTTGGGGTTTAGGAGTTATATTAGTTGTAGTTTTGTTTATGATTTCTCACCAGTCGTATTTCCATGAGTCGTGGTTTCCTCTTCTTAGAAGGCACAGATAGTTTAATTGTTTCCTCATGGTCTTGAAACATATAAATAACTAACAAAATTTCAAGTTTTTCTAGATACTTATGGTTGTATAATGAAGCAAAATATATAGCCATTATAATTATGGGACATGTATGTCCATGGATTTCACATTAGAGTTAACAATGAAGCTACAATATATCTAGTGCTTTTTATCTTGTAATTACTGTTTTTCATCTTAATAAAATGGAATTCCCTTTTACCTTCAAAACAATTCTGTAACAATAATGTGTGATCATATTTACTGCTTAATGTTTTATACTACTATTGACAATAATTCAAAGATTAATTGACTATAACCCAAAGGAATGTATATATGTAATTATGTATGCTGCTATACAGCTATAATCTTCCTTATCTGATTACCATGGGAGGCAATTCTCTGTTAAACATTGTACCAAACACCGTCTAAACATCAACAATTTCTCTAATATTCCTCGAACCATGTATTCACATTCCACCCAATTGAAACAATATGCAAATAAGCACAACAACAACAATACAACATACAATTTTAAAAATATAACTCACATTAGCCAAAACACTGTTCAGATGGAAGCGGGCCAGGTAGCGACCCGGTCTCATATATTTGCAACCCGAAAACAACCACTATCCCAACAAGAGTCAAATAAGCTAAGCCTTCAGCCGCACCGAGCAACCCAAAGGGGCCGGCCGGTAAACCTGACCCGGTTCGCACTTTAGTAACAATCGACCAAACCACAATACCAGCCACAATTAGATAACTCACCCCTTCCAACGCACCAATTGACCCGCCTGGACCCGGTGGTAAGCCGCAGCCAGTGGTTTTCAAGGTGTAGAGAGAGAAGGCTATGACTGGGGAGGCTACAAGGCCCGAGACAGCGATGCCGAGGGAGAGAGGGGAGGAGGATGACGTGGCAGTGGTGGGGTCCTCTTTGGCTTTGCATAGGAGGGAGGGGCGGGGAGAGTGGTGAAGAGAGCAGGAGTAAAGGCGGTTGAGTGGGTGTTGATTTAGAGGTGGTCGTAGGATTGGTCGGAGAGGGCTAAGGGAAGCCATTGCCATAATTTTTAATGGTGTTTGTGTTGTTTGCTGGGAGAAATGTATATTAGCTTATCCAAATTATCAGAAACGGACGGAGGAAAGGCAACAAAGGAAATGGAAACGGAGAGGTGTCTGAGAAATGTGCTTGGATTCTCTGTTCTAGACTTTATGGGTTGAATACTGTTATAAGTAGTTACTGACAAATCGATCGGGGTAACTGTTATGCACGTCACGTTTGATTACAACGTGACGTGATAACTGACATGCATAATTGTTCTATTGAGAATATTGATGCAAAAGGAATGTGATATCCAACGGATCTCAGAAATTATTCATCATTGATTATAATTCAATCACAGAGGTAACAGAGGCAACCGACAGCTGGATTAGTTGGCTTCTATCAATTAGTGCTCAGCTATATTTTATACCATACTTAACATTATGTAATTAGAAAATATAGCAATGGTCACTAGATGACAAGAGTCTATAAATAGACATGTAAGAATCATAACGATATACAACAAAATATTCATTCATCATTTTCTTCTCAAATTCATTATGCTCTTTATAAATTTTTATTACATAACAATATAATTTTTTTATCACATTATGTCACGTAACTGTTACGGTTACGTGATCAAATCGTGTCAATCACATCACGATCAAATATCATTATTTATACTTAGTTTACAACAAACCAACTTTCATGGCTACAAGATTCTGAATCGTCTCATCTAGGAGATATCCTCTCGATTGCTCACGTTGAGGATGATGAATTTGTTTGTGATTTCGGCCGAGTCAAGAGTTTTTAGTATTTTATTAGCAGCAGAACAACTATATATGTGGTTGTAAGGGTATCATAGGGAGGAAAAAGTACAGAATTAAATTGAAGCTACTCAACAATAAAAAAACAAAAGAAGAGAACTAGAATCACTTGTGAGGAAAAGATAAACCATTGTTGTTTAGAGTAAGCATAATAATATTTTTTTTTTTTATGGTTGAAGGCAAGTTGCCAAGCATAATAATATTTTATAGATCCACAATTGGGCTGAATAATTCCTGAAATAGTTTAATATTAATAAACTTAACTCTCATCTTTATTTCAAACATATTAATTTTGAATTGCAATATCATGGCTTAATACAGGATGTTTTGGAGGTGTTAATAACAATCTGAATGTGGCGTCTCAGATTTTGAAATTTATGATTTCTAATCATTCCGATAATAGAAAGATCATTGTTTCGGAAGGAAAAAAAGTCACTTAAATGTCCATAAAAATAAAGGTTTGATGGAAGAAGCCACGCCTAATGAGAATTATAGTGTAAAATATGTCGTACTAGTAGCACATAATGTGAAAGTAATATTAGCTTGAATGTTATGGATAATGGGTTAATTTCAAGGTCCTAAATAGTGTTTATAGAGCTATAGCTTTTAAGATCCGAAAAAGCTATAGCGCAGCTATTGTGCACTTATAGCTAGCTATTTAGAACTCTAATAAAAAAAAACGGTTAATAACACTATAGCGCAGCTATTAGGTAGCTATAGCTATTTAGAACCCTGGTTAATTTTATTTGTACCGATTGAGCCTAAATGGGAGGGGGAGGATGACATGTATTTAAGGGACACCTTCATTTGATAAAAGAGTATATTTGTCAATTGTGTTTTTAAAATAACTAAACAAAAATTATATAGATAAAATGGGATGAAAAAAATGTTAATTTTTTTGTATAGATATTGAATATAATGATGTTTTTATGGAAAAATTGACTATTTTAAAAATTTATATGAACACACTTAAAGTTTTCCCAATTTTTTTTTCTCTAATTATCACATTCTCCTCCCTATATTAGTTTTGGAAATCTAATTTTCTTTGAAAGTATCATGGCTTGTTGGACTATTAGTAGCACGATACCACCCTCACACTAGAATTTCTCATTGCTTAAATTCAGCCAGTGTTAAGAATCGTCGGGCTATTGTGAAGCGTTGATTCGTGTACAAAATCTGGTCCAAGTTCATGTCTTGTTTTTTGTTCAAAATATAATCAGCCGCGTAGAACTTGCATCATATTTTGACACGGGTTATGTACAATTGAGTAACGGGTTAATTTCCATTGACGATCATGGAAACATAGTGACAAATGAATTATTCGGGTTCAGTTCTGCAAGATTAAAAATTTGTGATTCGGAAATAATTCAGATATAATTCAGAAATAAATCGAAATTATATATTGAGTCCTGACCAGAGATTTTAGTCCCAAAAAGAAGAAAAGAAAAGAAAAAAAATAACACATTTTAAGGCATTTTGTGGGATGCTCCACATCACTACAAAGTAGTAACCGTTGAACATGGATTACTCATTTTCTTAATCAATTAACAAATTGTTTTATTTGGAATTTAAACCGTGTGACTTGTGTGAATAGGAAAGTTTTGGAATTTTGGACCTCCTTTTATATGAGATCAGGCCCATTAATATAAACAAGCCTTAAAAAAAGGAATTCATATTCTCTGCATTAACTCAAAAGAGAATCTTTTGAGTTAATAAATCTCAACTGTCCAATATGTTTTATGTTCGTGCAAACTAAATCTGCACTAATATTAAAGGATCTCTTATGTTATAGAGTTATTAACTCAAAAGATTCCCTTTTGAGTTAATGCAGAGGATACGGATCCTTAAAAATAGAGTGCTGGGAGCAAAAGCCTTGTGTCCGGTTTCTACTGCCTTTCTATTGCTCCCTACTGCCTGCCTAGTCCCACATGCAAGGAAAAAAGCGCTGAGAGCGTCAAGGTATCTATAAAAGGAGGTTGGGGGGTGCTTGAGGGTTAGGTACTACCTGGACGGGGTCAATGAGTCATCAAGGAGACTCGTGACTTAGGCTTGAACACTGGGCAGTGGTCCACAAAAAAAAATTGTTTAAATATCGCTAATAATTCGTTAAAAAAAGCAATTAATTCGTAAAATTCGTATTTAATTCGTAAAATTTGTGTTTTATTCAGTCAAATCTGGTCAAATGAATATTTTGTTGTTTTATTCGCGAATTAAATATGAAAAAGTGAAATTATTCCCCCACATTATTTTACCTACATAATATTTTATCAAGATATACTCTTGTATGTTTATTAGATAATAACAAAATTTATTTATGCATATATAGCTTATTTGATATTAATTAAATAATCAAAATAAAAAGACACAGTCATAGAGAAATTTTCATTTGTATATATTTGTAAATTTCCGGCTGAAAAATAAACTATTTTGTCATGTTTCATATTTCATATGAATCACATAATATAAAAGGAAGCTATGTTATTATGCATAGCGTATATTGGTTCTCGTTATGAATTCTTATCTTCATTTTGAAAGTTCTAATAGTTGATCCGAACTGTTTATGATCTCTATATAAAAATATATTTGAAGACAAATTTTATATTTTTGAATATTTTTACTATTTTTTAAATAGAATCACTTGATATGAACATTATAGACCATAAAAAATAGTGATTTTTCATCTATTTTAAAAACTAGTAAAAAGTTTCTAAAAAAATGTAAACTTTAGTTTGCAAATACATATTCAGATCTTGGTGCGTTTGGATGAAGACTTGGATTAGTGAGAATAGTGAGCTAATCCAAATCTTGGTTGAGTTAGTAGAATAACACGCTAAGCCACAAAAGAAACAAAAAATAGTCCTTTTTTGCTAACCCAACACATCTAAACATAAAATAGTAGTTCGGAATGGTCGCTAACCCGGATTAACATTATTTTTTATCTCATCCAAACGCACATGGTGAACGGAGAATTTTGAAAATGAAAATAATGAACAATAGTATGGACCAATATGTGCAGTACATAGTCCCATAGCCTCACTCATATAAAAATGATAAAACATTATGTATGCTTTTTAGTATTTTATTAGTTTTACTATAAAACTATTTCTACTTAATTAAGATTTAAATGATTGAGTTGTAGAAGTTTAGTACGATTTTATTATGTAAATAATTCTTTGTTCTTTTAAATGACCAAGTATCTTTAAAAAAATTCTGTTGATATTCATTTCACAAATTTTTATTTCTGTTTTCACTTTTAATCAATAAATTTATAAAATATAGTGTTTAGTTGTCTGAAATCACAGTTCATTTATACATAATATTATAAAGTATTTTAGTTTTATTAATATGTAAAAATTACATAAGTAGAAAATAATTGAACAAATGAGCCAAATCAAACTAGTTCCAAGTTTGGGTTCGTACAGTAATGACTTATTCGTTAATAACAGAAACAAAAAACCAAATCGACAACTCAAGTACTCAACGCAACCTTCAAATTCCATGGAATCGACAATTGAATCTCTCGACGCCGCGTACCAGGATTTCATCTCCGCCGCCACGACCGTGCTGGAGTTGCGTCACAGCTCCGGTGGAGAGGACACTCCAGCCACGGCCACCGCCTTGGAGGTGTTTAAGCAAAGGTGGGAGCTTTTTCGCGTTGCGTGCGACCAAGCCGAGGAATTGGTCGAGTCCGTACGACAGCGGATCGGGTCCGAGTGCCTTGTCGACGAAGCAACTGGTGCCGGCGCTGGCGGTGCGAGTGGTCCTGGTTCACAGGGTATACCGCCGATTAGTGCTGTACGGCTCGAACAGATGAGCAAGGCGGTGCGGTGGCTTGTGATCGAGTTACAGCACGGATCCGGCGGTGCGGCCGGCGGTGTGGCGGGTGGTGGGGTCAGCCATGGGGGTGGAGCCCACCCGCATGGCCCGGGGCCTACAGGGTTTGATGCTAGGTACACTGAAGATGGGGCCCAGTAGGTAGGTTAGTTTATTAAAATTGTAACTTTTTTTTTTATGGGCGAATTAACGATGATTGTTGTGAGGTGTTGGATGTATGTTTTAATTATTTTGGGGATGGAGAGATATATGTCCGAGAAAAATTAGAGCTGGCCTTTGATTAGTTAAGGAATGGGGTTTCTTATCAGGTTTCTGAGAATTAATTTTAGTGGTCTTTGATGGAGAGTAACAGAATCTCAGTTTGTTTTTGGTTGGTAATTGAAAGCTAACTCAGTTAAACATGAAGACAGACCATTAGAATTATTTTTAACTGGTAGTACTGGCACAATAGAACTTAAGGATTGCTTTTGAGTTGGTTCAATTGGCCAATTAGAAGCTGTAACATTAAATTGAAAGATGGCCACATAAATTAAGGACAAGAAATGTTGAAACATTATTTGATCTCTACTATTGTTACAGGATCAACAACAATCCTTAGAACTCTTCCACAAAATTTTGCACAAGCATACACAATAGTAACATACTCAATACTTACAATCAAAATCCTCACCAACTTATTACATTAATAAAATTTTTACATAACTGAGCACGCATTAGGGTTCTCATCACTGAAAACCTGAGGCTGTGCATACAAGCCATACTGTGCATGATGCGGTGGATATGAGGCATACTGTATGTGAGGCGGTTGGTACGCATGGTAAGCGTGGTATGCCGGATAAGCAGGGTGTGCTGGGTACGCATATTCTACATGAGGAAAAGGATGCCAGTAGTCATATTTTTTCAACTCTTCTTCTTTGGGCTCTTCATCTTTTTTATCTTCCTCCTTTTTCTCTTCCTTTTTCTCTTCTTCAGGGACTATCAATGCTTGCCTTCCTGTTCTTTTATGGACATGTTCAACTAACACATTGGGGTCAAATATGCCTTTGACTAATATTTGATCATTTGCTATGTCTGTTTCAACTGACTGCACACCTATAAAATATGTAAACACAATTTTAACAAAACAGTGTATGTATTTTTTTTCTAATATTATTTATGAGATGTCTTTTAGTGGAATATGGGGGAGTATGGATTATGTACCTTCCATCTTCTTTATTCTCTTTTGTAAGATTTGTGCACATGCTTCGCAATGCATCCTGATCTTAAGCACCACAGTAATCGGCTTCGGCTGTAAGCCAAGCAAAGTTAATTACGTCTAACTCGAAGAATGAAAAAAAAAACTGAATCTAATTTATTGTAACAAATCAATTTTCATTGCCCAATAGTACAAAAGAAACTTTACTGCAAGCTCTGAAGCACTTCCTAATCCTCTTGGCCATGTTCGGCACCATGACTTAAGAGATTGAAGCTTAACAATTTAATCTTCACTAAGGAGTTGGTGTTTGGCAACAACTCAAGTTTAAGGAGGAGGCTTAGTGCTAATGAAGCAAAATATGAAGCTTAAAATTCGGCTTAAGGAGGAGGCTTTAATCCCGTCTAAGCCATAGGTGTTCGGCCCGCTTAAGACCTTAAGGAAGGTTAAGGAGCCTTAAGCCATGGTGCCGAACATATGCAATTTATTATTAAATTTAATGATAATAATAATTATATTATTATTATTCTTCTTATTCTTATTAATGTTGTTGTTGCTGCTGCTATTGTTGTTGTTATTGTTTTTAATTTTTTTTTTTTTTTTAAAAGCAGCTCTTCCTAATTTTAGAACCAAGGGACAGAAGGGCAAGCATTATTTGCTCAATTGGTTAAAATTAGTAGTACCTCCTCTTTTTTCTCTTCTGGTGGTGGTGCTTCTTCTTTTGGTGGTTCCTCTTTCTTCTCTTCTTCGGGAGGTGGAGGCAGAGGAGAGATCAGTTCCACTCTTCTACCGGTCTTTCTTTGAACTCTCTCACATATTTTTGCTGGGTCGGCGGCTTTTCCCTTCACTACTACTGTCTTCGCTCTACTATCTGCCTTCACTTCTTCTACCCCTGCTTGTTTTATATTCATACACAATGTTATCATCACATACAGTTATCATCTTTAAGTTTTGAAGTGGTTCAAAGTGAATACCATATCATCTAAATCAAATTTCTAACTTTTGGTGCTATATGAGCCAATATCTAATTGTTGATATAATTTGAAAATAAGTAAGAAACCTTCAAATTGTCTAAGAGATTTCTGAACTTTTTTCGCACAACCCTCACAATGCATGTCTACTTTAAGAACAATCTCGGGCGGCTCCGGTGCCTCTTCTTTCTTCTCCTCTTCCTTTGGGGGCTCTTCTTTCTTCTCTTCCTTTTGCTCCTATGCACCATTTCACAATATTAATAACCTCAGTTAGGCCTTTCATCCTTTACCAGTTTATATAAACGCTGGAACAGCATTATTTGACAAGTACAGAAGGGAATAATACTTTTTCATTGGCATAAAGATGAGGACACCTTAAAAGCTTGATGGAAATATTTCCTGAGCAATTACTTGAATTTTCATGATATACATTTTGTTATGTTAATGGAGAAAGAGAAGCTGAAAAGCTGGTGAAGGCATGTTATGGAAATTCATGTGAGAGGTCCTAGACTATGTAATGAAGAAATGAGAAATTATTATATATTGTGTGATTCACTGATAGGTTTTAAGAAACATTGCCATATTACTATACAAATCAATCCGACATTTCTGTGTGCCAATTAAGTGGCGAGCTGAAGAATTAATGCTATGCAGGATTCAACATACCTCTCCCATGTTTTCTTAATAGGAAAAACCCTCTGATTTAAAGATACAGTTGCTCTTCTAGTTTGATGCTCTCTTTTGGTTAAAAGGTGTAGAGAGAGAACCTGAGGCCCTCTGCTCTTTCCCTGCTTCTGTGCTCTTAAAACAATTTTACAAAGGTTGCCTCATTTATATAGCCAACACTCAACGGAGTAGATTTCCTATTTTCTTGGTAAAATAATTTTTTACCAATATTTATTATTATTTATAAATAAAAGTCTTTTTTTATTCTTGAGTTGGGTAGTCACAATCACTTCAACGTAACAGACCTTTTGTCCTCTATGGCCATTAGAGATAGAAAAACGTAACGTGCCGTGCCGTGCTATGACTAACATGCCGTGACCAAGTTAATTTTTCACGTGCCGTGACCAAAATGTCAAGGGGTGGTCACGGCACGCGAATGGTCACGCCATGTGAGTCACGTCGTGCCGTGACCATACGTGACTCGCGTGACTACGTGTCGTGTGCCGTGACTAAATCTTTCACGTGCCGTGCCAAAGTTTCAAAAGATAGGACACGGCATGCGAATGGTCATGGCACGGGACACGCGAGTCACAGCACGTAACTGACACGCGTGTCGTGCTGTCCCGTGTCGTAACCGTGCCATTCCGTGACGGAGCCAGCTCCGCCGTGCTATTTTTCCCACTCTAATGGCCATATTTAGCTGTGGGATAAGAGGTTAGAATAAATCTCTTACTCAACACTTATATTGTCAAACAAGTAGTAAAATTAAAGGAGTAAAATGGAATAACGACAAAACAAATGAATCACTTTTACATGCAGATCAATAATCTGCATGTACTCCCTACTTATTTTACTTATAAGCTAGATTCACTGTGATAGATAAAGATTTATTTTAAAATATTTTACTTCTCTAGACGGATTAAATTAAGTCATGATTTTAAGTTGCCAAACAAGATATAAAAAGAAGAAGAGTAAGATGTAATAAGCAACTTATTTTTTCTTAAACTTAAGTAGCCACCAAACATAATTAATATTATATCGTTAGATCAGTGCACTAATTGATTTATGAGGAGGGTTCAAATGCCTCCATTTTTTGTGCCTCCACCATGCCTCCATTTTTAAAAACTTTAATAACTCAAAATTTAAAATTAAAAGTCAAAATAAAACCATTGGATATGATCTACATCATTTTATCTATGTGCTCATAAAAAATTATCATATTTTGATTTTGTTTTTATGTGAATCAATAACTTGAAAAATCAACGTCTAAGAATTATCCACATTAGTACGTTTTTTACAAGTTCTTGATGACAACCAAAACAAAATTGAAATGTCATAATTTTTTACAAGTGCATAGATAAAATGATGTAGATCATATCCAACGGTTTTATTTTGACTTTTAAGTTTTAAATTTTGAGTTATTAAAGTTTTTAAAAATAGAGGCATGGTGGAGGCATGAAAAATGGAGGCATTTGAACCCTCCTCTTGATTTATCTAGCACCTCCAGAGTTAATATTTAATTGAGTTAACAACGGAGTCGTAATTTTTTCCTTTCCTTTTCTCTTCGCAATTTATGACCTTTCTTCAAATAACAAAAGAGTGCTCCTGTAACGCTTTTCAATAGAAAATTTATATGGTTTATTCTGCGGAAGAGCATCAATATTCAGAAATGTATTGGAATTTTCACCTCCGACTCGTCTACTTATAATAGTGTGCTATATAGTTGTGTAAAACAAATTTTATTTTTTGAGTAAAGATTGGAGATTAAGTCACTTAACTATTTAATATCTATAAGGAATTTTCTTATTCAGATTTTAAACATGCGATCTAATATCCACAATTTTTAACCTGTCAAAAATCAAATAAGTTTGCATTCGCATTTTTTTGTCATATATTTTTTATCCGTTTGTTCTTGCCCTTTTTTTGGTTGGATTTGTTACTTCTTTCTTATGAAGCATTTTTTATTTATTTATTTACAGTTAATTTATCATGTTATCGAATGCCTGCAGTGGGGATCCTTTACAAGCCCAAAATTTAAATTATAATATATTAAATTTAGATTTATTTATTTTAGAATACTGTATAAATTTGTTGGATAGAAGGTGAACATTGTACGAGTTTGAATTTATGCAAAATATTATCTCTTTTGAGCATTTGCTATTTTGCTGCAGTGAGGCGCCTTATAATAGGGAACTCTTTTATGCTGTCTAGCGCTGAAAAAGCTCCACCGCAAGGAAATACATAGTTTTTTCTTGAGATTGTGTTAGACCAAATCTCAAAACACACCCCCCCTTTAAATCTATGGACTATGGCTCTGAACGCACAGGAACTTTTTTTTTTGACATATATAAAAAAGAGAATATGGGTCTTATGATTGGTGGATGAATCAGAAACAATAGTACCGACATTTTTATTAATACCCAAAGTCCATAAAAAATTATTAAAAATAACCACCGGCCCAAATCTTTATTAAAAATACCCATACCGGCCAATTATTAGCCGGATCCGATTAAAAAGCCCAACTGGCCAATAATTGGCCGGATCCGATTAAAGAGCCCAACCGGCCAATTATTGGCCGGTTCCGATTAAAGAGCCCCAACCGGCCAATAATTGGCCGGTTCCGAGGTTAATTCGGTTCTATAAATTGGCATGCACACTCCCTCTTCTCTCTCACAATTCATTTCGTCAAATTTCACACTCTCTCTCCTCGATTGAGCAGATTCTCCCGGATTTCTTCCTCTCCTCCCAGATTTGCAAGTAAGTCCCTATTATTTGTTGGAATTTATTTTTTAGAGTAAACTAGTTGTAAAATGTTAGAAATTGTTAGTAATTACCATAATTTGTATAATTAGTAGAAATAGTTGAAATTAAATAGTAATTAGAGTAATTAGTCAAATTTAGGGTATACAGTTTATGATTTAGGTCAATATATTTTGAATTAAGTATAATTAGCATTGGTGACTATATAATTAGCATTGTTGACTATATTTTTAGTATAATTAGGTAAATTAAGCCTATTTGATCAGTATAATTAGGTATAATTAGGTATATTAAGCTTATTTAAATTAGGTAAATTAAGCCTATAATTAGGTAAATTAGTATAATTAGGTATAATTAGTATAATTAGGCCAATTAGTATAATTAGATAAATTAAGCCTATTAGTAAAATTAGGCCAATTAGTAAAATTAGGCCAATTAGTATAATTAGGTAAATTAAGCCTATTTAAATTAAGCCTATAATTAGGTAAATTAGCATATTGTACCGTCGTGAAGCCTATTTGATCAGATTTTACCGTAAGTAAGCCAATTTGATCAGTTTTTACCGTAAGTAAGCCTATTATTTCCGTTTTAAGCGTAATTAATTTTATTTTAGATGTTGTGACCGTTGTAAAGCATATTTTAGCCGTTTTTAGCGTAGTTGAGCCTATTTTAGCGGTTTTTACCGTTATTGATTATTTTTTAAACGTTTTTAGCGTTATTAATTATATTTTATCCCTTTTTAGCGTAATTAAGCCTATTTTAACATTTTTTACCGTTATGAAACATATTTTAGCCGTTTTTACCATTATTGAGTCCATTTTAAACGTTTTTAGCGTTATTAATTGTACTTTATCAATTTTTAGCGTAATTAAGCCTATTTTAACTATTTTTACCGTTATGAATCATATTTTAGCGGTTTTTTCCGTTATTTAAAATTTTTTAAACGTTGTTAGTGTTATTAATTATACTTTATCCCTTTTTAGCGTAATTAAGCCTATTTTAAATATTTTTACCGTTATTCTACTATATTTTAGCTGTTTTTATAGTTTTGAGTCTACTTTAGACGTTTTTAGCGTTATTAATTGTACTTTATCATTTTTTAGCGTAATTAAGCCTATTTTAACTATTTTTACCGTTATGAAGCATATTTTAGCCGTTTTTAGCGTAGTTGAGCCTATTTTAGCGGTTTTCACCGTTATTAAGCCTATTTTAACCGATTTTAGAGTAAGTAATCATATTTTATCCCTTTTTAGCGTGTTTAAGCTTATTTTAGCCGTTTTGTTACATTGCTTACGGCAATTATGATTTACGGTTCATATAGCGTCGGTTAACAGAATCTTATTAATGAAATTAGGATGGTTAGAGGACGGCCTAAGCTTCGTCCACTGTCACCCATAGTTGACGAGCCGATTGCGACTAGCAGCACAGATCATTTCAGTCCTCTTCTGTGGGTGCCGCACCGCGATCACCGGGTCTCACTGGCTTCTCGTGAGGTATGTTTTTTTTTTCACATTTTCAAATTTCTTTGAATTTAAGTGTTGATGTGCTAACCCCATGTGGATTTAATTTGTCAATGTAGGACAAGTTTATTTTAGATGTGAAGCTGTGGTGCGTTCACTTGCCATACTACCCGTTGATGGACCGGTATCTTATCAATCTAGGCCTCTACCAGATGGTAGACATCTTGCGGACTGGGAGTGGCGTCATCAACGCGTCTCTCATCGCGGGTTTGGTTGAGAGATGGCGTCCCGAGACGCACACGTTTCACATGCCGTTCGGAGAGATGACAGTGACTCTCCAGGACGTGAGTTCTCTGTGGGGGTTGGCTATCAGTGGCACCCCCGTCAGTGGTGTATCTGACAGCACGAGGTTTGGTGCTCAGATTGAGGAGCTATTGGGGGCTGATCCTCACTCCCTCATTGAGAAGAGTGGAACATCAAAATTCCACTTGAGGATGAAGAGGTTGCGCCAGCATTTCAGCGCGGGTCTGACAGCATACTCCATCGATGTGGAGATTCAGAGGTACAAACTTCAAATTTCCTGTATTTTTTTTTTCTGAATTCCCATTTGTTGCTGATCTTATATTACATGTTTGTTACTGCAGATATACACGGGGCTATGTGATGGACCTATTTGGTTCCGTCATGTTTGCTGATTCTTCCGGTGACTGTATGCCGATGATGTATCTCCAGCTGCTGGCAAACCTGGATGTCCCGTCGAAGTACAACTGGGGTGCGGCCGTCTTAGCCCATCTGTACTCCCACCTCTGCCGTGCTTCTGCGGTAAGTCCCTAGCTATTATCTTACTCTTTTACATAATAAATGAAGAAGTTGCACCTGACATATGAAATTATTACAAATGCAGCCAGATATCAAACAGATGTACGGGCCAGTACTGTTGCTTCAGCACTGGTCGTGGTCACGGTTACCGGTGGGCAGGCCCATACCGAATGCGGCGCCGGCTTGGGGAGAGCCCGACGATATCCGCTGCTCGGCATACGGCAAGAAGTGGCACGGTGTTCACAGCTACCAGGATCAGGGCCACGGTTATACATTGGGTATCAGGCCAGTCCGGTCACAGCTGCAGAATTTGACGGCGGAGCAGGTTGAGTGGACCCCGTACGCCAAGATGTACGATGACGGTAGGCTGCCGCTGAGATGTTTTCAGGCTATGGACATGTGGTATTATATAGGGCCGCTCGTACATTTCTGGATAGTGGAGCACCATTATCCGGATCGCGTACTCCGCCAGTTTGGACATCCGCCGTTCATTCCCGCAGAGCCATCTTTGCTGAGTTCCACTATCGTAGCCCTGCACAAGTAAGTCGTATCTCTTTTGTACTGTCATATATTACTTGATTTATTTGTGTTGCAACTAACGTGTTTCTTACAGGATGAGCCACTTATCGCGACTGGAGCGCGACTGGAGCGTGCACTACGAGTTCTATTGCAGTATCTTGGCACAGCCGCAGCACGAGCACTACTATGTATACCCGGATGAGTTGATCCAGACCCCGGGAGATCCTCTACTGAGGTACGAGACTTGGTACATGCGAGTATGCATGGCGAGCGTATATCTGGAGGGCGATTACGGCGCTCACTTACGCGATATGATCAAGAACGACGACGGTTACACACCCAACGATAGAAAATGGGCTCGCCAGGTAATTCACTTGAAACTAGATGTTTTTTTTTCCTTTAACTGATTACTTCATCATTGTTTGATCTAACAAATTACTCTTGCAGCTGTTGGATTCGATTAAGACCGTAGCGCACGGGCTAGTAATGCTAGGAAAGAAGAACTGGAGGCAGTTTGGCTACCGTTATGTGGAGAAGGGTGCCCCTTTCATGGAGGATTCTGGGCACGGTGGGCGGCTCATCGGCATGCTGCGAGACGCCAGAGAAAACATCGATTGGCGTCAGATAGATCCGTCCGAGCCCGATGAGTGCCCGGTTCTAGCGCGAGACATGCCACCTCCCCCCGAGACGGTTCCAGAGTGGGACCATCATCGCTGGGTGTTGTCCACGAGGGGATGGCACGCATTCTACGATGAGCGGGGTCATCCGTTTCAGCCTCCGGTATGTTTTATTATTTCAGCTGTATGAATTATTTCAAATTTCTTCGTTCAGTTCTAATTCAGTATGTTATGTGAGTGATTGCAGGGTCAGTCCGAGATGCCATCGGAGCCACAGATGGCTGAGATAGATCCAGGTGAGATAGATCCACGGTACAGCGCGAGTCTGGACGATCTCGGGATCTATGACTATGGGATGCCACAGATGGCCCACGATGGAGAGGCCAGTGGTAGCGGGGCTCAGCATCAGCCTGACTTTGGGACTGATTTCGCTGCATCTATATTCGGTACACCTCCACCGGTCTCTACGCATGAGTCTGTCTGGGATACTGCCGATATGATTTACAGAGAGGCCGATGCTCGTGCGAAGACACCGAGAGATAGAGCGTGGCCCCAGCGGGCGAACGCTGGTGTTCCACCTGAGCGATGGTCTCCTTCTCCATTCCAGCGCTGATTTATGTATTTTTTATGGTTATGTTATTGTTCTTTTTTTATGTTGTTGTTCTTTTTTTATGGTGTTGTGCCTTTTTTATGGTTATGTTGTTGTTCATTTATTTTATTGTTATATGTTTCGTTGTTCTATGTTTTGTTGTTCTTGTTTTGTGTTTAGTGTTTTGCATTTCAGAGTCACAATCAATTTTGCAAACGTATCATTCAATTCAATATACTCCACACAACTCGGAATAAAAAAAAAAGTCCACAACATATAAATAAAAAAAGTCATAATAGAGATAAATCACCTTCTACTACTACTACTACGCCTAAAACTAAATCCCCTAAAGAAACCGTGACCGGAAGATGGCCTGCTAGATGGCTCTGCTTGGGTCTCAGACGGCCCTGCTTGGCCTCCAGATGCCCTTGTCGTACGCCTACTAGTTGACCTTCTCGATGGATTTCTTTGTAATCCAATCGCCTCACCTCCTAAGTTGAGGGTATCCCCCATCGCTTCTGCAAACATAACAGACGCATCTAAATGGCTTGTAGCGGGGGAATGTCCTGACCCTCCGGACACACTTGCCCTTGCCCTAGCTGGGTCATTCGCGTACTCATTGGTCGCGATTCTTGCATCTGCATTTGTATATGTTGTTTAGTAAGTTGGTGCCAATTGAAAGTAAATATAATTTCTGATAAATGTTACGTACCTCTTCGTTGCCTATCAACGGTGGAACGTCGCGGTTGATGCCCCCGTCGTCTACCTTCCAGTTCATCCATTGTCATTACATGACGGATGTGTTTTCGCCGCCCCTTCCTAATCCATCCCTGCGCGGGGAGTATTGTTGGCTCAGATTAGGAGGCCAACTTTCCATATTGCCAACAGGAGCAAACATTCCGTTCCAAGTACTCAGAAGGTAGTCCACATTGTACCAGTGTGCAACAAATCTGTCCTCGCACCAGTTTCGATTCCGACAAACCGCTAACACATGGGCGCACGGAATTGACGTCAGCTGGATACCTCTGCAGTCACATTCCATTTGGTTGTCGGGACCGCATTTCACAATGTACATGCACTCCCTGCGTGTCAACTCCATGACTCCCAGGTCGTTGCGACGGGAAGGAATGTACTCATTTGGAACTGAAACTTGGTACTGCCATTGGCCGTGTGTGTAAGGCACCAAACGCATTGTTGCAGCTTTCTCCCACTTTCTCCCCAACTTCTCCGAAACCCGGGTGGAAAACTTCTGGAGAGGGTTGTCTTTCAATTCCATGGCTCGCTGTCGCCGTGCAACAAACCATTTGTTCGTCTTGTAGAATGTATCCTCCACTATGGCAGCAACAGGCATTCTACGGCTATCCCGGAAAACATTGTTCAAGCACTCAGAGCCGTTTGTTGTCATTATACCAAACCGGAATCCTCCATCACAGGTTTGGAAAATCTTCTCATAATTAGACGACTCCGTCGGATCATTCGGACGAACTTTGCCAACCTTCCGCAAATATGCATTACACCTTGGATTTAGCTGTACAAAACGAACATATGTTATTTCACTTTCAAAGTAGGGGCTACAAAAAATTAAATGAAATGTGGTACATTACAAATACCTGAGCAAACTCTTCGAACATCTCTTTCAGCTTTCTTGGCTTCTTCTTCTTTGCTCCTTCCCTGAACCTTTGGCCGTACCACCTTTCTTTTCCACAGTTCTGTACCAGGTTGTCAGCAACATGCTGCATGCAGAACCTGTGCACAAAGAGCTCCGGAGGCCATCCGTATTCTTCAGTCAGTGCAGCTTTGATCCCCTTGTGCTGGTCTGATATAACACAGACGAATTGGTTATATCCGAGCACTTCATTCCTCAACCATCGCAGGAAGAAACCCCAATTCTCGGCGTTTTCCTTGTGCACGATTGCAAATGCTAGAGGCAGCAGTTGGTTCTCGGCATCATAGGCACAAGCTATCAAGAGCCTCCCCTCGTACCGCCCTGACAAGAAGCACGCATCTATGCTGATCACCGGTCTCAAGAACCGGAACGCCGCAATGCATGGACCAAAAGCCCAGGCAACGGCCCTGAACTGAACTTGCCCTTCCTTTATTACTCCTGTGTCTTTGTCTCGTATCGGACTGGTCAGAAAATGGTACTTTGATCCGGGATTTTTGACGCAAATGGCCATCAATAGTGGTCTCAGCAAGCCGTACGATTCCTCCCAACCCCCAAATTCTCGGGCTATTGCAAGCTCACGACCCCTCCACAGTCGGTTGTATTTCGGGGTGACTTTGTCATACACAGCCACAACACAGTTTGCCACCGACTGGATGCTCATACAGGGGTCAGTCTTAATGCTGTTCCCAATGACATCGGCAATGATTGATGCCGTCAGACATTCATTGTCGATCCTTGTATACTCAGTCCTGCATGTGTGAGGCTTGTCTTGCATCGTTATAACCCACGCATCTCCATATCCCGATGCTTTTCCCCTGAGTTCGTAACCACAACGCCGGTCTTTGCACACCACATGAATCCGGCGGGTGTCACTCCTACTCATTCTTATCTCCTGATTCTTGTGGACATGGTGCTCCCTAATCTTCTTCATTAATTCATCCTTGCTTTTAAAATATTGGTTTGCAGCCAGCTCACCCGTGCGCTCGATTCGTGGCCCATATGAATCAGTATCTGCTTCTCTGAACCGAGATACATCATTGAATTCTGGGAACGGGTGCGTATCACTCCGCCCGCTGAGCGGTGCTGAGTAAGAGCTGCTCCGAATGGGCCCTTCAGCTGTGTCAACTGGACCGTCTTCACCACATCCATCTATGTGATCAGAGTCCCATTCATGTCCATCATACTCATCCCCACTCTGCAAGCGTTCATCCGGGATATCATTGATATTTTCAAAATCTGACCCAACTTCATCGTGTACTGGGCCTGGGAATGGTAAAGGCTCCTCATGCACGGGTCTAGGTGGGGAACAAATTCGGAGTATTGGTTGAGGTCGTGGTTGCGGCGAAGTTAGATAGTAGTTTTCCGGGTTAGTAGTTGGATAGTATGTTTCTTGGTGAGTAGGTGGATAGATGGTTTCTTGGTAAGTAGGGTGATAGTTCGTTTCTGGGTAATTAGGGTGATAGTTCGTTTCTGGGTAAGTGGGGTGATAGTTCGTTTCTGGGTAAATAGGTGGATAGTTGCTTTCTCGTTCTGTTGGGGGCACGACGGGAGTCTCCATTGCAACTGAGCATTGACTAGAACTACCAACCCCTGCCTCTCTCGGAACTCTTCTAACATAGATCTCTATTACAAAATCTCCGTTGGCCTTAAAATGCCCACACAACCCTCTCCAGGTATTTTCATCTGTTATTTTCGCAAGTGCATATTTCCCGGTGTTTCCATTACACACTCGGGTCCCCAATTCAAGGTTGCATCTTTCTGGATTAAAACGGGTGTAACCGAAAATTGTGACTTTCAAGTCCAACAGAGATATATTATCGTCAACCATAACCGAAGCAATTGGTTCTCTGTTGTAATAAGGTCCGTCTGCATTATGTTCAAGCTTACCACCACAGTGTATAGAAATCAATGGCATTGTGATCGAACTACATTTTGAAAGTGATAAACATTTGTCAGGTTACTAATTTACACAGTGACTGAATAATAAAGAAAATTAGTTTAAATAAAATTTAATTAGTTTTGACTAATTTTAGTTAATTTCAATTAATTGTTATTAATTAAAATTAATTTTCATTAATTTTCATTAATTAAAATTAAATAATAAAATTAACTACAATTAATTAAAATTAATTAAAAGTAATTAATTACTTAAAATGAATTAAATTAAATTAATTTATTAAAATTACTTTATAAAATAAATTTATTAAAATAAATTTATTAAAATAAATTTATTAAAATAAATTTATTAAAATAAATTTATAAAATAATTTTATTAAAATAAATTTCTTAAAATTTATTAAAATTAAGTAAAATTAATTAATTAAAATTAAGTAACATTAATTAATTAAAATTAAGTAAAATTAATTAATTACAATTAATTAAAATTAATTAATTAAAATTAATTACAATTAATTAATTACAATTAATTACAATTAATTACAATTAATTAATTACAATTAATTAATTACAATTAATTAATTACAATTAATTACAATTAATTAAAATAAATTAATTACAATTAATTAATTACAATTAATTAAAATAAATTAATTACAATTAATTAAAATTAACTAAAATAAATTAAATTAAATTAATTAATTTTAATTAATTGTAATTAATTAATTACAATTAAGTAAATTTAATTAATTACAATTAATTAAAATTAATTACTTACAATTAAGTAAAATTAATTAATTACAATTAAGTAAAATTAATTAATTACACTTAACTAAACTCAACTACAATTAATTTAATTAAATTAAAAAAAATTACAACTAACTAAAATTAATTCAAATTAATTGAACTTAATCTAAAAGAATTTAAACTATTTAAAACTAATTAACATTAATTTTAATGAAGTTAATTAACTTTAATTACAATTAATTACAATTAATTACAAACATTTAAAAATAAAAAATAATTAAAATAATTAAAAAAAAAAAATTACCTGGACGCTGCGCTGCTGCCTCTGCTGCCTCTGCTGCCTCTGCCTCTTCAGCTGTGGGAAGAAGGTGAGTAATTTGGGGTTAATATAGGGGCTGAAACAGTAAAAAGTCATTAAAGCACGGGGCCGGCCAATTATTGGCCGGTTTGGCTTTTTAATCGGTACCGGCCAATAATTGGCCGGTTTGGCTTTTTAATCGGTACCGGCCAATTATTGGCCGGTATGAGTATTTTTAATAAAGATTTGGGGGCATGGGTAATTTTAATAATTTTTTATCGACTTAGGGTATTAATAAAAATGTCGGCAATAGTACCATCGTGGTAGCTGGCAATCCTCATAAAAGTATGGTGCCTTTCTCAAGGAATATGATACAGTCAAAAGCTAAAAAAGCAAACCAACTTTTGAATAGTTTGGGGCCAGGGTAGGAGTCTCAACGGGTACGGTAAGAGTCGAGTGGAAATATTTTCATACTTATATCCGTTATAAATTGTTCTTATCCGTATTCTATTTTTATTCACTATAAATTATCTTATTCGTATCCTATCCTAACCAGTTATAATTGTCGGATAACGAAACGGTAGCGGATAAATAACGGGTAATACTAATATAATAATTATTTTTATTATTTATTAAATAATACATTAAAACATATATATTCATTTTACACATGTATAGTATTTTATTGAAAAAAATTATGATCATGCTAAGTGCAAGTAAACCAATTAAAGTACTCTTTCAATGCTTATTAATATATATAATATATATATTTTTATAATTACTCGATCAGGTAACGGGTACGAAATAGACTTTATCCGTACCCTTAACCATTTAGATAATAAAAAAAATCTTTAGCCGTACCCGATAAGTTTACGAAAAAAAAATCTTATCTGTACTCATCTTATCGGATAAGGTACGAGTAGGATAAACAGATAAAAGAGTGCCATTGACACCTCTAGCTAGGGTTGATCATATCCTTAATTTGTGGGATCCCCTCGTCGGACTGCACTAAATCATGGTACTATTTAAACAGTACCTGATTCTTAATTAGTTGTAGGCCAGGGTTATTTGGTGCGTAAGGTGAGAAATTTATTTTTCTTAATATGTATTCAGTAGCAGTTGTGGAATTATATGAGATGAGATCCCACAAGTAAATGATATAATTTCTTATTATTTTATTGATAAAATGAATTTATACCAGTATGTTGGTGTCAGCGAACTAATATCTATTGAAATGTTAATAAATATATATAGTACTTGTTTATCAAAGTTTATGTATCACTATAGTATAAATTAATATATCTTATCAAATAGTAATTTCTAAATATCGAAATGTTAATTACAAAATTAAATTTTTTGACTTTGTCATGACATAATAGTATATTTAAAGTAAATCTATTTTTCACATCTATTTTTACAAATTAAAAAACAGTAAATATCAAAATTAAAACTATTGAATATTTAATTATTGAACTATTTTGATAACAATAAGTAAGGTTATCAACAAGTAATTTCTCAAAGACTTCAATGAAGAATCATCATAATTTATGATAATAATAATAATTTATACACGGTAATCAATATATAGTTTGGTTGTGGGATTAAGTTACTTTGGAATAAATTGCTTACTTCAAGCTAAAATAGATTGAATTAATTTTGTTAGAGCTTGGTGAAGCAAGATGATGAAGATAGAGAAATTTATAAGATGGATGTTACTCTAACAGCGGGATCCGCAAATGAAGTAAGTTATTCCATCTGAAGAGATAAAATAATTTCTTCGGATTAACTCAAATGTTATTTCATCTTACTTATTCAAATTTACTATTAGAGGTGGAGCAAAAAATTTACTCTACAACTAAACATGACCTAATATATATATTTAAAAAAAAAGATAAAGATCTAAATTTTCAAATATAATGTTCACTAAAAACTTGTCATCCGAATTTCGAATATAAACCTCGTGTGCAAGGAGCATTACAAAAAGAGCAAAGTCTTGTATAGCCGAAATTTTTATATATAAGAAAATGAATAAATAAAATATTAAAAATAAGAAACTGTTCACCAGATTTTTAAAAACAAGAAGAACGCCATCCCGCATGGCGTCCCTGCCGGACGCCATCCCAGGTGCCGACCGGGGAAAAAAAAAAAAAACAAAAAATGCTGGACGCCATCCCAGGTGCCGACCGGGGAAAAAAAAAAAAACTAAAAATTCGGGACGCCATCCCAGGTGCCGACCGGGGAAAAAAAAAATATATAAATCCGGGACGCCATCCCAGGTGCCGACCGGGAAAAAAAAAATAAATAAATAAAACCGGGACGCCATCCCAGTTGCCGACCCTTGTCCGAAAGATCTAAAACACCCAGGGATCGCTCTTTCCCCCTCCGCGCAGCTGAAAAAAAAGAAAAAATCGCCTCGCCATCGCTGTCTGGTCCCCTCCATTCCGCCCCACATACCGTGGCGTCCCGTCTCTCCCGCCATGGCGTCCCGTTTCTGATCCCGACAGCAGCTCGCTGATTCCGACCTTCCGACAGCAAACTCACAAAAGTACGTTTTTTTTTTAAATTAGTTAAAATTAGTATGTTATTAAACTAAAATTAGAATCAAGTAGTTTAGTTTTATATTTAGATTTTCGTCTTAATTTTGTTGTGAAATAAATTGGTTAAATTAGAATTAAAATAGATTTTCGCTTTAGGGTTTAGAAATTAGATTAATTATTTTCATTTGAAAACAAATTATGTAGTATAATTTGTTTTTATAGACAAGATTATAGTTAATTTTATGTAATACTTTAATATATTGTTTTTCTATTTTAAATTACTTGTCACAATTCAAACGGCTCATTAATTTTGGGCAAAAAATTTGATGTATTAATTATGTTCAACTGTTGAAAATGTTGAATCTATTTTCAAATATGTGATGAACATTTTGAAACAACTTGAAAAATTCATTTCTGTTTGAACATTTTTAGTCATTAATTTAGGGTTTGAATAATGAAAATGTGGTGCATGCATGATGTCAGCTCCTCGTGGTGACTATTACCATCAAAACATTAATGATGCATTTGACGAAGATGTAGTGCCTCAAACTCAGTCATCAAATAATTTTAGTTCGTTGTTGTGGATGCCACATCAGCAACACCGGACTTCACTGGTTTCTACTGATGTAAGTTACTAAATTTTTGTATAACTTGTACTTGTTTTAAATTCATAGTTTCATTGTTTTTAAATTAATTCTTATAACCATGGCAGCCTAATGATTGAATGAGGGCTCGAGGCCACAAGCACAGTATTCCGTACCATTGGCAATGTGAAAACATCTTGAAGAGTCTTGGCCTATATCAAGTGTCTCAAATGGATATTGTAAACGTCGATCCTTCGCTTCTCAGTGCTCTCGTAGAGCGTTGGCGACCAGAGACTCATACATTTCATCTTCCAGTAGGTGAGATGACTATTACTTTAGAGGATGTTTCTTGTTTGTGGGCTTTGCCAATTAAGGGGATACCGGTGACTGGTGTGTCAGATGGTAATTGGGAGGGTTTAGTAAATGAGTGTCTTGGAGTTGGGACATGGGATGCTTTGATGAAAACAAAGAAAAGACCCGGTGAGATAAAAAAATCTGGGTATGCCATTAATTTAAAAAGTTTGCGAAATTGGTTTAAAGTCATGCCTTCGGGTCCTGGTGAGCCCACATTGGAGCAGATACATCAATATACAAGGGCTTACATACTTGATTTGTTTGGGTCTTTACTTTTTCCTGATAAATCTGGAGATTCGGTGCCAGTGATGTATTTGCAGTTTCTCCGGGATCTCAATACGCCTGAGCAATATAATTGGGGTGGGGCTGTTTTAGCATTGCTCTACAGGCATCTATGTGTGAGTGTCACTCGTAAAAGCAAAATGGTGAAAGAGCTAGCGGGTCCGGTGATACTTTTACAGCATTGGACATGGTCGCGGTTGCAGACCGGACGTCCGATCCCATACAAAGGTTGGGAACCCGATTGGGGGAAACCAAATCTCCAGTCTTGCCCTGCATTTGGAGCTCAGTGGTGTGGTCGCCTACGATTTAGACAACCTCATGGGTCGGCTGGAGTTAAATACTTCCGCAATCAGTTGCAGGAATTGCGGGAGGGTACTGTAGATTGGGAGCCATACAAATCGCTGTGGAGCCATATGCCATCCCGAGTCCATCAGGATGCTGAGTGTTTTCGTGCCCGTGTGCCATTGGTATACTTTTGGATTATAGAGCATTGCTATCCGGACCGAGTGATGCGCCAGTTTGGGTGTCGACAGGCCATCCCAGTATTAGAGCCACTCCCGGAGGATGAGGTACGTAGATTACACAAGTTTGTTCATACAGCTTTTTGTGCTACTAATTGGTCGGTTGAGCATCAGACATACGTGTCTGAGTCAACGCAACACGATAGATACGTTGTCAAAGCAGGTGAACCATTTTCTTGCGATCAAATTGAGGCATATCAACGGTGGTTCCATACAAATTGCATGTATAATATATTCGAGGTACCTCAGGGCGACGATGGAGTTCAGTCCATGGATATTGACATAAATGATAATAGTGAATATGGATACATAGCTAATGTGCCAAGGAATACACGCGAGGTACGTATACGTGACTTGACTTTTCAATACAAAATGTATATATATATGTTTATGCTTACATTGACTTTTTTATATTTTGACAGGCACATGCAGCTCTCCAGTTAGCAAAAAATGGTATCAATATGATTACAAAGGGGATGAAAAAAGCGGGAAAGAAAATCATTAAAGGGATTATTGGCTGTGTCATAGACAATGGGATGGAACCCCGATTATGCGAGATGCTGGTGGAAGCTCACTTGCCGACAAACTATGAGGATATCGCATCGGATGAAAGTGAGGATCACTTGGCCGATCGTCAAACAGCCGTCAGTCCTCAGTTCACGTACCATGATTATGTCGGTCAGGTATATTTGAAATATCTTGATACAATATGTCAGTCATGTTTAATATTTGAAACTAGTTAGGGTTTAGGGTTTTAGGGTTTATGTTGACTTAAACTACATGTTGTTTGTAGGGTCTAGATGCGCAGGATGCGTACTTTAATATGAGTGACTCAGCGCCACATGCAGGGCCGAGTTATGTCAATGAGGTATTTCTGATATAACTTGATAGAATAAAATTACATGTCAATGAGGTATTATGTTGAATAAAATTACATGTCAATGAGGTATTTCGAGGATTACTGCCTATGTTGACTGAAATAATATGTTTTCGTAGGGATTGGAGTCGCAGACTGCATTCAATGATTGGAGTCAATCGCAGAATGCGTTTGGAAGTTTTACCATTCAGGTAAATGGCAATAAAACTGGAGGGTATTTGAAGGTATATTTAAAAGTATATTTGACTTGAATGATATTTTTCCGTAGGGATTGGAGTCGCAGAATATTGGGCCTAGCTGGAATGTGCCAACCAACACGGCCGATCTGATTACACCAGCGCCAATATCGAACCAATTCGATGACTCACAATCTTTCTCGCATATATTTGAGACACCGTATCAGCATCCCTCTGACGCTGAAATCCAGCCCGTTATGAATCCGACACCGACACCGACACCGACACCGACACCGACACCAGCGCCAATGCCCGCTATGAATCCAGGTAGTAGAACGGGTTTAGTCTACAAGAGATGTAAGAGAGTCATTAGGAAACCAGACAGATTTACCCCTGAGTAGATTTGAAATTCTGTGATATAATTCGAACTTCTATGAAATTCAGACTTATGATGTATTTCGGACTTAATAGCTAATTCGGACTTGTTATGTTATGCTATGTATTATGTTGAGTTATTATGACTTGTTATATCTTATTATGTTTGGACTCTATGGTTTCGAATTTTTATGTAATTTTTTTTTACGATATGTTCATGTCTGAAATTAAGATATTTCATAAGGTTATGTTATGTTCAAATTTGGAGATCAATTCCCGTCAATTGGCTACACCAAATTCGGTGCTCTTTATATGAAAATGTCCGTTACGTCATGTAGTTTCTGCCCGAGGAACAGTTTTGAATAATTCAAACTGCGTCTATGTCAAACATATGTTTTTGTGCAGAGGTGTCTGCAGATAACGGGCAGTTTTACCACTGCTAGCATGCTGTTTTGTTTTTTAAATTCCCGTCAATTGGCTACACCAAATTCGGTGCTCTTTATATGAAAATGCCCGTTACGTCATGTAGTTTCTGCCCGAGGAACAGTTTTGAATAATTCAATCTGCGTCTATGTCAAACATATGTTTTTGTGCAGAGGTGTCTGCAGATAACGGGCAGTTTTACCACTGCTAGCATGCTGTTTTGTTTTTTCAATTCCCGTCAATTGGCTACACCAAATTCGGTGCTCTTTATATGAAAATGCCCGTTACGTCATATAGTTTCTGCCCGAGAATTGTCAAATTTTAATATGGAATCTAACTATGATGAAAATGCGTATTTCTGATGGGCATCGCTAAGATGTATTACATAATAATAAACTAAGATATACATGACAATAAATTACATAAATGTACACATGACAATAAATAAGAAGTACAACATAATAGTAAACTAGGATATATTACACAAATGCTACGTTGCAATTCCTTATCTTCTGCCTCTACTAGAAGATGCCCCTGTAATTTATATCAAACTATAAAAATATGCACATTTTAAGAAACAATATATTGAATAATATGTTAGAGTTTGAACAACCTGTTGCATTTCTTGCATTTCGTGCAGTCCTTGCATTCCTTTCATCAGTGGAACGTCTAGATTGGTGTCCCAACCTCCTTCCTTGCATTTCATCCATGGTCATTTTAATACGATTGTGTCTTCTCCGTCCCTTACTGATTAAATCTTTATCAGGAATAATAGTTGGCCCTGTGTATTTCGGCCATTCAGGTTGATTTCCAAACCCATGAAAGTTACCACTCCATGTTTCAAGAAGCTTGTTCATGGAATAAAAAGGATTAACAAAACAATTTGCGTCGAAATTTCTCTCTCGACAAACAGCTAGTACATGAGCACAAGGTATACCTGCCAACTGCGGTTTTCGACATGTGCATTCTACTTTATTACCATCTCTGATGATGACATTGTATTTGTAGGTTTCAGTATTAACAAATTTAATCTGTCCCGTGACCTCGTCGTACCAATGAACTTTTTCATTTTTGGCCATGACATCGTACTCACCCCGTGGCTCACCAAAGGGTCTAGCAGTCATTGTAAGGCAACGGGTCCCGCGCCGAACCAACAAAGCTTCGACCCGCCCTGCCCACACGTGTCCCTCTTTTATGCGAGCCACGGCTTTCGCCTTTCTCTCCCTAAACCATTCGACTAGTTTGTCAAATGTGTCTTCGACCAGTGCGACGACCGGTAGTCTTCGACTTTTTTGGAATACATTGTTCAATGATTCTGACCCATTAGTTGTCATAATCCCCCAACGGACACCGCAATCAAATATTTGAAATACCTTCCATTGTTTGGGGGCCTCAGATTCATCGTTGTCACGGTATTTACCGACTTTGTCCAAGTATGGAATTGCTGCCGGACATTTTAGGCGTAGAATTTGCATCCACTCTTCATATGCTCTTGGCTTCCTTTTACGGACAAATATTTTAAATATCTCACAAACATCTTTGTCATGGACCTTCTTCATTAAATTCTCAGCGACATGCTGTGTACACAATGTCTGAACACACTCTCCGCCGTCCTCCCACCAACCACCATGTCTATCTTTGAAGACCTTCCTTATTCCCAAGTGTCTATCTGAAACAACGCACATGAACCTTCCAAAACCAATTACCTCTTGTCGCAGCCACCTCATAAACCATCCCCAGTTCTCGAAACTCTCTTCCTCAACTAATCCAAAAGCCAAAGGTAGCAACTGATTCTCAGCATCATAACCGCAAGCTATAAGCAATCTCCCCTTGTACCTACCGGACAGGAAGCATGCATCAATGCTAATGATAGGCCTCAGATGAGGCACTGCCGCAATACATGGACCGTACGCCCACGCTGCTGCTTTAAACAATCGCTCTGTCTCTTTCGCGGTGGGTTCTGATTTGCATATGAGCCCTCCCAACTGCCAAACATTTGTTCAATTGCCAGCTCTCGGCCACGCCATAACCTGTTGTACTTGGGAACAATTCCTTCGAATTTAGCACGGATTATCGATTTGATGTCACTAATGCTTTTTGTAACATCTTCTCTCATATCTTGCTTTATAGCATTGGCAATCACTGCTGCAGTTAGTTGTGCATGATCAGTACGATTAGTTGGGGCACGGCATGTATGCGGTGTATTTAATGTTTTAATTGTCCACCGAGCTCCAAAATAAGAAGACGTGGCATACAGTCGCCAATTGCACCTGGTGTCCTTGCACACGACCACAATTTTGGTTTTGCTACTTTCTTTCCAATACACTTCAATATTCTTGCGTACATGGAACTCCTTTATAACTCTGTTCATAGCATCTTTTGACGGGAATACTTGATCCACCACAAGAGATTTATCATCAAAACGTGGGGTCGTACCGAAAAAACCTACATCTGCTTCCCGAAATCCAGATGTATCACTGAAACTCGGTATAGGGCAACGGTCACCCCGACCGAAATCTGCATGTGTATGAGACTCTAGCAAGACATCATCTTCCGAATCATTTTCATCAGATTCATCATCATCACAACAGTCTCCATCATCCTCGTCATCACTTTGTGACAAGTCGTCATTATCGGGACCATGATCACCAAAACCAGGCATCTCATATGTACTATTATAATTATCGTATGGTGTCCAATTCACCTCTGCCTGGACGGCCGGTGAAAACTCATTCATGTTGGGATAAGGTTCAGAGTAAATATTTTGGGGCGGTGTTTGTTCTCTCTGACAAGGTCGGGTCCGACTGGAACCCGCATGTGGATCACAGTACCTAGACTGAGGAGGTTCTAGCTGCGTCTCAGGTACCCTACCATCAAATAACAACTGGAGTTGCGTCGCGCCCACAATTGGAACAAACTCAATGAAAAAAATCAATGACACGGTATTCTCTTCCGGAATTCATTAACTGCTCAAAAATTATCTTCCAACCTTCATTGCAAATAAGTTCCACAACCTCGTAATAACGGCCAGTAGGTGTACCAACATTACATCGAGCATAAATGATTAGGTTGTATTCATTCTCGGAATATCCAAAATGCCGATAAATCATACCTTTCAAATCTTCAAAATTTTGTTCACCGGTCGCACGAAATGAGTATCGATGACTAATACTATACTCCGCGCCCCTCGGACCGTATCGAATTTCACCGCCGATAAATACATTTACTAATACCATAATGGATTGTTTCCGAAAAACCCTATACAATGAATATTAATTACAAAATGTAAATATTAATTGTTATACAACAAATTGAGTTAAAAAATATTGTAAATAAATTAACTAAAAAATTATTACCGGAAAATTCGCCAGAGTCCGTCGATTTTCTAAATTGTAAGCCCCAGAATGGCATGAGAGTGACAGACCGGAAGAAATAAACGAGTTTAGTAGTGGTCGGCAACTGGGATGGCGTCCCGGTTTTATTTTTATTTATTTTTTCCCGGTCGGCACCTGGGATGGCGTCCCGGATTTATATATATATATTTTTTTTTTTCCCCGGTCGGCACCTGGGATGGCGTCCCGAATTTTTAGTTTTTTTTTTTTTTTCCCCGGTCGGCACCTGGGATGGCGTCCAGCATTTTTTGTTTTTTTTTTTTTTTTTTCCCCGGTCGGCACCTGGGATGGCGTCCGGCAGGGACGCCATGCGGGATGGCGTCCTTCTTATTTTTAAAAATCTGGTGAACAGTTTCTTATTTTTAATATTTTATTTATTCATTTTCTTATATATAAAAATTTCGGCTTGTATAGCCCTCTATAGCGACTCTTAACGCAGAAAATGTTGCAGCGATTATACTATTTTTGTGAATATGAAAATTTCAATGTCATGTTTTTTTTTTTTTTTTTTAACAGAAAAAGGCCGGTGTGATCTATCCGGTGCCGTGACAGATACGAATTAGGAGAGCACCCCTGAGCACCAAGTGTGGATAAAAGCAATCAATGCCTCAATGATTGGGTTGGCAATTGGCGTTTTATTCTCGGAACCCGACGTCGTTTTCTCGTTGGAATCCAAACTTATCGATTACATATAAAGAAGTCAAAAGTTTCGTAGATTTTTGAAGAAACTACTGAAAGCATAGGCGAAGGGCAATTGCAACATCGGAACTCAAGGACAAATACGTATTTTAGACATGCACTTCAAATTACAACTTGTCAATTAATTTTAATATTTTTACTATACTTTTTATTTTAGAGATCGCCTAGCTGTTCTTATGTAACCATTCTCTATTTTATCCCTCAAGCATTAATTATTTGAGACCGTCTAATATTTAAAAAATTTTATAACTGGCGCACAAATATGAATACCTATGCGCGCAAGTATCTCCATTCCATTATTAAGTACGTTGGGTGTCCGATTCACTAACTGCTATGATTGAAATATTAATTTTTGGATTTAATCTTTGCTCTCCAATTATATAATATATATTCTTTTGATTAAATGCATCTGTTTTATGTGTAGAAGTTTAAATTTAACTACAAACATACTCGCCACACATACCGCCACACGATGTGTTACAATTAAAATTAAACAGATTCTAAAATTTAATGATATAATTCTCCGTTTTCTTATTTATTTGTTTCCTTATTTCTCCCTCTCCAATTGAAATTTTCTATACAGCGGATCACAATATAAATTAATTTTTTGTTCACTTCCTTATTTCTATACATATTATTGTGATAAATCTAGAATATATTTCTAATTTTGTTTTTTTATGAAAATTTGTCATTTTTTATGAGAATTTATTTTTGATGTCTTATCATATATTCCGTTGCAACGCACAGGCACAATACTAGTTAATATATAATATATCAAGTATTCATACCTAAGATACCAAATATTTTGAAAAAAATTGTACATATCAGCTATCTCTCTCATAACACACCCATTTTTTACACTTTTTAGAGGTGGGTTCTTTTTCTCCGTTCAATCTCGCCAATATTTCTGACGATTTGTGAGAAATTTTGCGAAATTAAAATCATGAACGTTTTCTATGCAATTTTATCTTTCAAATAAGATCAATGGTGACATACATTCGAGTTGTCTGTCGCACATGTATTCATACCTCGTCATACAAATATTCATACATTGTAAAAAAAATATTCATACCTCATCGAACAAGTACTCGTAATGCAAGTGTAAATATTTCATGTGTTAAGTGTTTGTACCTAACAGATTTTATCCAAAAAAAAAAATTCATATGACACTGGATGACGTTTGAAAATATTAATATCAAGTATTGTAAGTATTTATACCTTATCATGCAAGTGTAAATAGTTCATATATCAAGTGTTTGTAACTAACAGATTCTATGAAATTTTAATTTTTTATCATATAACACTAGAAGATGTTTGAAAGTATTAATATCAAGTATTGCAAATATTCATATCTCATTATGCAAGTGTGAATGGTTCATGTATAAAGTATTTGTATCTAACAAATTCTATCAAAAATTTTCCTTATGGCACTGGATAATGTCTGAAAGTATTAATATCAAATATTGCAAGTATTCAAATCTCATTATGCAAGTGTGAATAGTACATGCATTAAGTGTTTGTATCTAACAGATTCTATCATTTTTTTTCCTTATGACATTAAATGACGTTTGAAAGATTTAATATCAAGTATTGCAAGTATTCATACCTCGTCATGTATGTATGAACAATTCATATATCAAGTGTTTGTATCTAGCAAATTCTATAAAAAAAATTCCTTATGGTATTGGCTTACGTTTGAAACTATTCATATCAAGTATTGCAAGTATTAATATATTGTCATGTAAGTGTGAATAGTTAATGTATCAAGTGTTTGTATCTAACAAATTCTATCAATTTTTTTCCTTATGGCATTGGATAATGTTTGAAAGTATTAAGACCAAATATTGCAAGTATTTATACACTGTAATACAAGTGTAAATAGTTTATGTATCAAGTGTTTCTATCTAACAAATGACATAATAAACCAGCCAGTTCCATTGGAAAAGAGTAACAAATACACATCAAACCCAAAGTTCTATCAGGCTAAATTAGACATCATTTGAATCATTTTTCACGTTTTAAAGGAAGCAATGGAAATAATTATCAAAATCAAAATTCACAAAAAGAAAAATAATTATGATTCAAATTACATACATTTTATTGACAAAATAAATATATCTACTCCATTGCTTTTTAGGAACCTACAAAAAAGGTACTTGCAAAATTTGACCCCATGATTTATAAACGAACATTCAACCTATATTATGTCCTTTGTTAGATACAATTTCAAGTATTCATACTTATGCATTGAAATATGAATTGTTATTTTGTAAAGTAATTTAAATTAGTTAATATGTTTAGTGCTTGAACGTATTGATAGATATGAGGAAAATATTTATACTTATTACTAAAGTATGAATTGTTACGTAGTAAAGTATCTTAATTTAACAATTTTTTTTTTCAAATGACTCTCGTTGGCGCTTGATTGTATTAATATGTAATATGGAAAATATTGACACATGTGCATTATTGTGAGAATATTTACGTTGTAGAATATTTTTTATTAACATATTGTTAGAGATTTTATCCAAAAACATATTGTTAGAAAAATATTTTTTTTTACAAATCTCTTTTTAGAGATTGATGGTATTAACATGTAATCCAGAAAGTATTCATACCTATACGTTGAAGTAGGAATATTTATATTGTAAAATATGTTATAAAGTAATACTAATATTTAACAAATCAAGAACATAACAAATCAAAATTTCATACAAATACTTAACACATTTAATCACATAACATTGAAAAACATATACTACAAACTAATACCCATCATATACAAAATTTCGTACAAATTTACCAAACTAAATTTACACAACAGTTTATGTTTTATGCCTACCATATCTTATGCATATCAGGTACTCATATCAAACAAATCAAGTATTTACATTGTACAATCAAATATGTACATCTTAAAATACAATTTCTCTTATGCCTATCATATGAGGTATTCATATCAAAACTATCAAATATTCATACCTAAAAAATAAAACATATACACCTTATAAAACAGAATACACTAATTTTTATTATCAACTTCACTCCATAAGTGAGGTCAAAATACAACATCTGTCATGTCAGCATAATAGCTTCACCGCAAGGAGAAATTTCTCTGTAATACCATAAAACAATTTTTCATCACAAAATGAGAACTCCATAACCGCTTCAATCTTAAAAGTTTCACGAATATTGTTTTTGAGTAAGAGACCAGCCGCCTGCCTCCCTTCAATTCTAGCATCCTGGATATCAATAACGAGATAAAATTGAGCTACTAAAAATCAGGAAACAAGAATAATCAAGAGAAATCCTCGCACACCTTACATGACCCTCGCCTAGCGGATCCGGACCCATCCGGACCCATTAACGACGCAATAACGATTTGCACATGTTTCTGCCAGTTGTGAACCCGTTCTATACCTCGAATGGCTGTGCACAGATCGAGCGATTTCACGGCCGGTCGAAGAAGTCTGTTATATACCGATCGGTCGGTGGTCAGCTTAGGCTCGGACTGGTGGTTTGGAGGATGAATAGAAACTCTTCTAAGGATACAAGGAAGGTGTCGACGAGGCTCTGCAATTTCTGTAATTAACGAAGTGTGCGTATATTAATGACTAATTCTGTAATTAAGGCCTAAGAAATTGGGCTTAAATTGATAATGAATTGGGTTAAGGTTTTCAATTGATCTTTGTTGATCAAAGAGGGGGATTAATTTAGTTAAATACTTGAATGGAAACACTGATAATCCAGTATGCAGATCAGGCACAACAAAATACGATACAGAAATGAAAATACTGCCCAATTTCGCCCTTAATTATGACACAAAAATATTGAACAAACGTACAGAATACTACCTCCTTCCTTTCCCAAGAAAAAATTACCTTCAAATTTCGCAACAACAGCAGTCTAACTATCCACGCGTCAGATAATAGATCGACATTTCTAAGTCTGTTCGCTCTTTGATATTACTTAGTATTTCTGTTTTTCGTTATTGGGCAGGCCATATGGACAAACGTATCAAGGCAGTTGCTGAAGCTTGGTTGCCAGTAGAGATCAATGCAATTCCTTTGAGGATGTGGGACCCTGCAGACACCCAACTGGTTGTCTTCCAGGGGAGTTCACCAACCAATGCAGGATGATCCACCCGTGGGACAAGGATGACTATCATAGCCCTATTGTAGTGGTTTCACATTAGAGTTTATATTTTCTATAACTGTGTTTTGGTGGTTGATTAAGAGACGAGCGTTTGTTTTTGCTTGGTGTTTCGTTTATTTTGGGTATACATAGTTGTTTAGCAAGAATGCTGTCCGTTTGGTTTTGTAAATTAACACTTGGTTTCTAATGAAACGGGCATTTACATGCCTTTTATCAAAAAGATAATAGATCGACATGAACTTGAATCACGCAAAGAGAACACCATAGTGATAACACGCCACATAACACCATAGTGATAACTGATAAGTATCAGAGAACTTGAACACATAGTGATCAGGCCACAAACCTTTGCTAAGCATTTCATCAAACATCTGGTGTGCAGGGTTCAAATACACCATCTTACAATCTCCACCAATCCAGACTGTGTAACAGATCACATCAGGCTCGATCCCAAAATCTACCATGCGCTGAGTAAGCCGACCTAGATTTGCTTTCATCTCGACTACTTTTGTCTCATCTTTGCATGTTCTTTTATACCAGATCTTCAAAATCTCTTTCAAATGGACATAAAAAAGAACAGTAAATGATACCACATCAGGCTTAATACCAACACTTGTCATTTCAACAAACAATTCAATATCTAAGTTTCTGGACAAATTAAAGAGAACTTCCGATCAGTCCAAAATCAAGATCCATGCACTATATCAGACTAAAATCAAAATCAAGATCTAAGTTTTTGGACTGACGAGAGGTTGAGTTGCTCAATCTTCACTCCAAGCATCTGATCAGTCGAGAAACTTCCGACCAGTCTCGAATCTCAAACATCGCGCTTGAGCTTGTTGACGTGCGCTCCGATCAAGCCGCACAAGCCCGGAAAGGGTGAGGAGAGGAGCATGATCGCCTCAGTCAAGCGTTCCGGACGACGGCGACCAGACCACACCGGAGCTCGTCCAGACCGGAAAGGATGAGGAAGAGGAGAATGATCATCTCAGTTTGCGACTTTATGAAAATCAAAGAAGCAGGATGGAAATGGGAGAAATGAAGACAAAATGAGAAAGAGTTCGATTTCTAATTTGGTACAAACGAAGACAAAATGGGAAAGATTTTAATTTCTAATTTGAAACGTACTTTGACCGTTAATCTCCGACTGTTAGAGTCCGGGAACGTACTTTGATAATAATTAATTATGTTCCCTCCTCAAACCAGTTTCTCGCTAAACAGGTTAAGCAACATTTTTAGTTACTTTACTTCTTTTTTACATTTCATCTTTCTTAATTGTTCACATGCCCATCAAACGTCTGAAATTGCTTATTTTCTTATCAAGAATTTATAATTGTCTATTTTCTTATCAATACTCTTTCACGCATATTTTCTCCTTTTTTTTATTTAATTAGAACAATGTTATTTTTAGAGAAAAATAGAGTAGAGATAAAGAAAATGGTTTATGGTAAAAATGCATTTTTAATATTGATGTGTTTTTCTTTCAACCTTTTAAGTCCAATTTATATTACAAAGTCCAACGGCTAGTTTTTTGTATCATTGGTACTGTGTCTAGTTATTGTACAATTAGCACCTACTGTTGCTTTGTCATAAATAAACTGAAGAACCTATGCTATGCTTGATTTAATCTAAGCCACTCGATCAATGATGGATGACTGAGATCGATCCTTAATTTCTTCATTACTTTTTAACACTCCCCCTCAAGCCCGGATTGTAGATGTCGATTAATACAAGCTTGCTAGTATTTTCTTCAAAGAGTTTTGGCTGCAATCCCTCGGCTTCTTCCCATTTCTTCATTCCTATAATTAAAAATTCAAACAATTGCAATAACCTGATCTTTGTATCTAAATTAATATAAAATTAAGGTAAAAGCCAAATTTCAACTCTTTTGTTAACTTATTAAAGATATTTTTAATTTTTCTAAAATTTTAATTTTAATTAATTATATTTTTTTAATTTCTAATTTTTTGTTTTTGGCAAAATTCCATTTGCTACTATACACTTCGGTCATTTTTCTTATGTCTAGATTATCAAATAAATTTGTTTCCGAACATATGGTTCGTATCACTGCTATCAATTATCAATTTATCTAGTTCTGCCTTTTTTTCATTTTCTTCCTCTTAAATAGAGGTATCTATTTCCTAACAAAATGGAGATGATCTGTCTTTGGTAATAAAACCCTTCTCCTCTTTCTGTCTGGGACTTACGCTCCCCAATTTTTCTTTCCTCTACATCGCCGCCTCCCTTCTTTCCTTGTTATTTCTGCCTCACAATGGAAGAGTTCGGTATTCCAGGCGGCCTCTCTCCGGGTTCTCAAGTGGCTGCGACCCCATTACAACTCTTCTCGTCTCTTCCCTTTGTACCATGACAGCCACAGCCTCAAAAGAGGGAAGCTTGGATTTTTGGGTGTTGATTGGCTGATGAGAACAGTTGCTACTGATCCTTTTTTTTCCCGATTATGGATGGATTATGGATTTTTGTTGGAGATTTGAAGATTTTTTGCTGATTTGAGATTTTTTTGGAAATTTACCTCTTTTTTTTTTTTGCTCAAAAACTAAGAGAGATCTCTCTCTTGTTTCTCGGCGGCTAGGGTTTGAGAATTGGAAGCCAAGTAACTGTCTTGTGCGTGTTCGGCTTGTTGATGGCTGTTATATCACGTAGACGCTTGGGTCTCTTGACTCCTCCCCTATCACCAGTTAGTATTTTGCTTGTTTGAATGGCCTTTACGGCTCTTAAGGTTCTCAAGTACCGACTAGCTTTGCTAGTTTGGGTGGTACTTGGCTGGTTTTTCAAATACCGACTAGCTTTGCTAGTTTGGGTCATACTTGGCTGTTTTTTTAATGGTATTTTGCTGATTTTGTTGGTTAGAACAGAAAAGGAAAATAGAGTTCTGTAGCAGATACTACTGATTTGCTTTCCCCCTTTTTTTTTCTTTTTCGTTTTGCCTTGCTCTTGTTAAGTGATTGAGAGTCGAGACCACTTTTCTTGCCCCTGTATCAGATTGGTGTTTTGTTGCGGGTTTGAATTTTCTCCCCCTCATTTGCATTTCACCTTTCTTCTCTGGCTCTTGCTCTCTGTCACTGGGCTTCTCCCATCTAGAGGCGAGGCTAAGGTTTGAAGTCTTGAGGTCAGCTCTTCTTTCTTTTCTTGATTTATTTGATTTTGTGGCTGAAAGCCTTCTTCAGGTCAGTTAGAGAAGATTTGGTTTTAATTATTGTACCGAACAATTTTCCTTTTCCTTTTTTTCTTTTGTGGGTTTTAATTTATAGTTTTCTGTACAGATCTGAACTTTTGTGGTTTTTTGTCCGTGCTGCAGTTTTTGTTAGCTGCAATCTTGCTGATTGCGGAATTGAGTCAAGATTTAATCCCGCTATTATACCATGTTGCTTTTAGAGAAAAATAGAGAAGAGGCAAAGAAAATGGTTTATGGTAAAAATGCATTTCTGTATTGATGTGTTTTTCTTTACAAGCTTTCAAGTCCCACTTATATTACAAAGCTTAACAGCTTGTTTTTTTGTATCGTTGGTATTGTGCCTAGTTATTATACAGTTGGCACCTACTGTTTCTTTGTTATAAATAAACTGAAAACCCTATACTATGCTTGATTTAATCTAAGCCACTCGATCAATGATAGATGACTGAGATACATCCTCAATTTCTTCATTATTTTTTAACAAACAATCTCAACTAAAATTCACTTAATTCACCGTTATTCTATTGAAGAAAATTACAACTTTACCCTCACATCTATAATAGTAAGAAATCAAATTATATAGTGATGGTTTGAATATTTTCGAACACTTTACTAATGAATTGTTATCAGTGATTGTAGCAATGAGTTGTTGTTTTTTATTTATTGAGAGCAGCGACAAGTATTTATTTCATGCCCACGAAATGTGGCTCAAGCTCCAGTTTACATGTGCCATTCTTTTCACTATGTTGCTCACGTAAAAGCTCCCGTAATTTATGTTTGAATAGCAAACCACGTCAGCGGGCAGATGAAATTAACTTTCGCTTGTGGGACCCACCTTTTGAGGCCAACCACTAGCCGACCAATCGAGAGATAAGCATCCTATCTTTCTTTGGATTGCGCGTAACTCGCAAGGAATTTCTGATAGAGAAGGAAGTGAACAAAGATAAAAAGATGGGATTATAAAAGTGACTTGTTTTTATGTCCTTTCTTGACTAAAAGTGGTCACAAAGATTCTTTCAAAAATTTGCCACAAAAACTTCTGCTGATGTGAAAAATCCCTTGTTTTTCACGCCATATATAAAAGATTTTTTTATATATTAATTCGATAATATTGTAATATTGATAATAACTTAAAAAAAATTAAAAAAAACCAGATCTAATAAATTTTAATTTATCTGGTCGGTTAAACTTTAGAGAAAAAATAGTTCTGAATCTTGTGATACTATATTGTACTTTATACATTTCAAGAGAGAAAGATGAGTGTGGATGAAAGAGAAGAGTGTAAAGAGTTTACCTCACATACATTCTAATTTGAAGGTTACAAGATTTAAATATTTTGTATGTGGAGTTTACATCATTTTCCTTATCTCTCGTCTCTCGAGTAGAACTAGGGTGTTCGGGTCACCAAGCCCTTCGTGAGCTCGACTCTAAAACCTATCGAATTGACTTCAAACGACATTTTCAAACCGTTAGATGTTCAATCTATATTAAAATATGCTTGGAGACCAAATTTTACATTTTTTGAAATTTTTTTGCTATTTATTAAGATGGTTTGAAAATCGCTGTTTTTATTAAAATTCTGCACCATTGGAAAACAGCGATTTTCAAACCATCTTAATAAATAGCAAAAAAATTTCAAAAAATGTAAAATTTGGTCTCCAAGCACATTTTAATATAGATTGAACATCTAACGGTTTGGAAATGTCGTTTGAAGTCAATTCGATAGGTTTTTAGAGTCGAGCTCACGAAGAGCTTGGTGAGCTTAGGAACACCCTAGTTCTACTCCTCGTCTCTCCTCAACTCTCCCTCATAATTTAGTATTTTGGAGCAAGTAAATAGGTACTGGTCAGATCCGATCACCACTCATCTCCCCTCCCACCTCCTCCCCTTATGTACTTATCTTGTAGAGCACAGGGTAAGGAAATTTGTATCCTCTGAGTTTACTCAAATTTTGAGTTAAGCTCTGGATCATCTAATTTAAATTCACACTAATATTGAAGGGCCCTATGCGTTATCAGTGTAGATCGGATTGGCCCGAATTCTGATTGTCATAGGCACCAACTCAAACTCAAATTATATATAGAGCTATTGATTCTGAATTATCCTACAAATGTTATCTCCCAGCTGTGATAGTTCGCTTATAATTATTTGTTTTTCTAGGCTTTGTAAATTTATATAGCCTCTTTGGTATTCTGAATAAAATTCTAGAATCTTCTTAAGGGTCCTTCAGATCGATCTACTAATGTTATTCGGAAAGAATTTTACTGACAACAATAAATTGACGTGTGATGCTTTCAATTCAGATCGGATGATTCTGTTTGAAAAAGTAGAAATATGTGATCTAGTTTTAGAATAGCAGTATAGTCTATCAGCTAAGAATATTCCACAAAATTATTTTATAACTTATAGAAAGTGACATGATTTTAGTCTGAAACCTCGTGAAAATTGTCATTGTTTGCATGCTAGTATTTTCCACACCACAACTGGTACTAAATACCAGAGAAATTATATGGTTGTACATAAGCTAATATAGCATGTACAAATTGGTTTTATACTCCATTTAAATATAGTCCACAAGCGAACAATTAATGATAGGGGATCTTTCTTTTTATAATGCTGGTGGTGATATATATTTTAACAGTAGCCAGTTGATTTTAAAGGACTCAAATCAACTAGTTGCCCGTCGTTTTTTCTCTTATGCTCTGTTTCAGCGAGCCAGTGCTTTCGGAAATTCCACTCTCCAATTTTTTTGCTAAGAATTATATATTACAAATTTAGATAGGTTGTAAATATATTAAAATTGATGCAGTTTGAACATCCATTAAGGAACTTGAAAAATTAGTGCTTATGTTTTATATTCCCTATGATATATTAATGAAAGCAATTTTGTTTTGTTTTAGTTTTCTTCTATAAGACCATTAAGCAACATCTGTATAACTGTATTTTGTACAATATTTAAGGTAGGTAAATTAGTCAGAGAGCATAAATAACTGATATTTAATGACTAATATTAACGACCTACTACCGTAGATAGGATTTACAGTATTTATACAAATATTGGAACGCCAAATTGCCGAATTTTTTATTAATATCCAAAATAAATAAATAATTTCACAATCTACACCACTTTGTGCTGGATTTCCAAAAATGATCAAACCGTGGACTAAATTCCCGGTTTCAAGCTCACTTTCCGTAAAAAAAAAATTCCGGTTCTAGGATTTCCAAAACCACAGATAAGATTTCCGGTTTTTGAAACCGGAGATTAAATTTGCGGTTCTACACCAAGAAACCAGAAATAAAAACTGCGGTTTCATAGTTTTTCGCTATTTAAGCACAGCCCAGCCCCCCATTTCTTCCACACCGTAGATTGTGAGCCAACTCGAGTTGGCTTTACAGGTCATTATTGCCATCCTAACTCGAGTTAACTCGCTCATTAACTAAATGAGCTGAGCATAAGTTGGGAGTAACTCGTTCAAACTCGGCTCATTTACAGCCCTAATCCGCTCTATTAGAAGACATGCAAACAATTAGATGCAACTCCAAAACTGCTAGAACTACTTACAAGTAATTATCGATTTATTCACTACACATTAGCAAATTTATATTAAAGTTGAATTGCATGTCACCAGTAAGAAATTGAGAAGAAAAGTAACGAACTATTGATCCAAACATGTTAAGGCACATGACAATGTAACTATGGGCCGGAAACTAAGGAAGAAACTCGGTCTTAGAAAAGGCCGAGATTGGAATTAATGGGCTAGCCCAATCAAGTCTGATGACTGATGAGTGACTTATTTCAAGTATTTTTTTTTTTTTGAAATATAGGCTCATTTGAAGTATATTATCGTCCATAAAAATGAATCATGGTTGAGTTTAAGTTGAACTCGTAGCACATTTGAAACCAACTGACGACAGATCCGGTGCAAATACTTTTGTGAAACCTGTTCTTTAATATTTTTGCTCTGTTTGGACAGAATAAGAATTGTCGTTTTTTTTTTATGCTTCTTTCTAAAAGGTATCACTATTTATATAATACATTACTCACACTGGAGCCATCCAGTGAGCATTCAAACCAAGAGCCGATATTTTTATTAATAACTCCAAACAAAAGAAAAATATCAAATATAACTCCAACTCCAAATTTTTTTCAAATCTAACCCAACCGCCCCATCATTGGGCGGTTCAGGTTACCCACCAAACCGCCCAGAAATGGGGCGGTCAGATTTGGACACTGAACCGCCCAAAAATGGGGCGGTCAGCTTTTTTTTTTTTTTTAAGATTTGAGAGACAATATGAATGAAATTTAATAATAAAAATTCAAATTTTGTTTTTAATATTTGTTAGATTAATTCTTTTGATGTATAAACCGACATTTTTAAAAATACCCAAAGTTAATTAAAGATTAATAAAAATGCCCAAACCGGCCGGTCCCTTGACTAAATAACTAAAATGCTGAGATATAACACTAAAAAATTGATTTTTTTTTAAATATTTGTCAAATTACTTTTTTAATAGCATATTTATACTAAAATACACTAAATTACTTGAGAATTACTTGAAATTATGTTAATTTTTTTAATTTTTGTTAAGAGACAAATAGCTAAAATACTAAAATATAACACTAAAAAATCGAATTGTTTTTTTAAATATTTGCTAGATTACATTTTTGATATATAATTAGCATATTTATACTAAAACACGCTAAATTACTTGAAATTATGTTAATTTATGCTGAATTATGCTGAATTACAGTAAATTACAATAATTATTTAGAATTATGCTAAAATACGGTAAACTACGCTAAATTACATACGAATATGGATGATATCTTCACTGAAAAGGCGAAAAACGACGACGAAACTTCAAACAGCCATAAAACGGCGCTCGAGTGTCCGATTTCAGCAAATGACCACTTTTCGGAAAGCTTGCGAAAATACGCATCGTCCGTGCCGGTGATGCCGGAAGCCAAATTCAGAATCGCCAAAAAACAAAGGGAAGAGCCTCAAAACTTCAGTTGAAGTTTCCGATTGAGATTTTCACTTTTATTATTTAATCTACGTAGCTCAGTAAATTAGTTATATAATGAACTTGTAGAATACCAATTTTTATTATTTTGGAAATTTTTTTACTATTTTTTATGATTTATGAAGGATGGCACAAAATAGGCCATATTCATATGTAATTTAGCGTAGTTTACCGTATTTTAGCATAATTCTACATAATTATTGTAATTTTAGCATAATTCTATATAATTATTGTAATTTCAGCATAAATTAACATAATTTCAAGTAATTTACTGTATTTAGCATAATTCTAGTGTAAATCAGCATAAATTAACATAATTTCCAGTAATTAGCGTATTTTAGTATCAATATGCTATAAAAAAAAATCACGGGACAGGCCATTAAATGGCCGGTTTGGGCATTTTTATTAATCTTTAATTAACTTTGGGTATTTTTAAAAATGTCGGTTTATACATCAAAAGAATTAATCTAACAAATATTAAAAACAAAATTCGAATTTTTATTATTAAATTTCATTCATATTGTCTCTCAAATCTAATAAAAAAAAATAAAAAAAAAAGCTGACCGCCCCATTTCTGGGCGGTTCAGTGTCCAAATCTGACCGCCCCATTTCTGGGCGGTTTGGTAGGTAACCTGGACCGCCCAATGATGGGGCGGTTGGGTTAGATTTGAAAATTTTTTGGGGTTGGGGTTATATTTGATATTTTTCTTTTGTTTGGGGTTATTAATAAAAATATCGGAACCAAGAGTTCAAGACAAAAGTGACTTCAGTTGTAACAGCAAGTTAGTTAGACAAATGTATTACGGTTTAGATGGTTAGCTAGAGCGAGATTGTAATAGAGATTAAATCTAGGAGTTCTCTATATAAACAGTGTACATGTAACATTGAAGAGAATGAAATACAATTACATTTCTCTCTTTTTAAAATCCTTTACTATATTTGTTTGGATTCTAATAAGTTGTTTCTATGCCATTAATTCAAAATATAGTGAGCTTTGTTACGATTTTTGAAAATGCCATCAGATCTGATATACATGATGGTGAGCGAAAGAAAAAGCAATTTTTTGACAATTTTTAAGCGAAAAATCGAAAAGGAAAAGAAAAAGGAGAAAACAAAAAAGAAAAATAATGGTGATGCTTTCTCAATCTCGCCATTGTCAAATCCAACTAGTTTCTAACAGTTTTCGTGCAAAGTCTCATGTGACAACAAAGCCTACTCCAGTTGTTTTTTATCAGCCCAAAACCTCCCAGGGCCCATTAATGGCGACAACCCTCGGGCCGTACCACAAAGCTGTAAAACTGCAATTGCCATAAACAGTTTGGACTCACGCAAATCTTATTCAATTCTATTATTTATTATCAATTAGATCAAACATTTTCTTTGAACAAGATTTGTTTGATTATCTCCCCCTTAATTATTTAACAAATCCAATGAAAGATGGAGATTTTATTGTCATAACTCTAATATTGTTGAGATTTAGGAGCCCAAACAAACTCAAATTTGTTGTTTCTCTTCTTAAATCTACAGTTTAATGAAATGTGGCCAATTTTATGACAATGAATACAAAAGGTTGTGAAATTTCTGTGAGGAATTGTTTCAAAAGCAAAATTGTTTTTGTGAGGTGCATTTTTCTGCGCATCATCATCCGCCCTCAAAGCGTCACTGGCCCTTTTCTTCCGGTATGGTACGTGGTATGGGAAAGGCGTTGTTTTGAGGTAAGAGAAGAAAAGAAAGAGGGACTTCGTGGTTCACCCCCGTACGTAATATCCATACGAGAGAGTTTATTGATTGTAGGGACGTTGAATCTTCCGACGGGCACAAGCCCTCGCCGTTAATTACCCCGAGATTTATGTCTCTCGAGCACACTCCTCATTCCAAGATTTAGAGCCGCTGAACATAAATAAGAGAGGGGGCGTATTTGTGTCGTAAACTTCCATGTGTATGCATATGAATGCGATGCAAGGATGCAATTTAGGTTTTCTATCCCTAAATTGGTCGTGCATTAGTGTTTTCAGTATAAACTGAGGATCGTGGATTGGCTTCCTTGTTCGATCCATGGAGAGTTTGTTACATGTGTGCACATATGAATGCAATTCAAGGATGCAACTTATGTTTCTTATCCCTAACTTGACCATGCATCAGTATAAACTGAGGATCGTGGATTGGCTTCCTTGTTCGATCCATGGAGAGTTTGTTACATGTGTGCGCATATGAATGCAATTCAAGAATGCAACTTATGTTTCTTATCCCTAACTTGACCATGCATTAGTGTTTTCAGTATAAACTGAGGATCATGGATTGGCTTCCTTATTCGATCCTTGGAGAGTTAGAAATATGGCTCCATGCAACTCTCATGTTGCATTTTGAGTCTGAATATGAAGCGCTATGCCAATTCTGGTTGTTGAGATGTTGGGTGCACGATAATACTCAGAGCATATGACGCGGTGCCAGCTCTTACCGCCTATAGGTATGGTATGGTGCACAATAGGAATCGGAGCATACGACGCGGTGCCAACTCTTACCACCTATGGGTATGGTACGCATATGAATGCGATGCAAGGATGCAACTTAGGTTTCTTATCCCTAACTTGACCATACATTAGTGTTTTCAGTATAAACTGAGGATCGTGGATTGGCCTCCTTGTTCGATCCTTGAAGGTATGGTCCTAATTAGGCTTTATATGGGCTCAATCAGAGGTAAATTGGATTTTGAAGCTTGATTTTGAGGGCTTTGGAGATTGTATTTGAATGATTCGAGTTCATGAGTTCGTAGAAGGATGAACAAAGGGTCTTTGAGAGGTGGAATCAGATCATTTGGATGCTTGGTCTGATTTCTATTCAATTTGCAAGAGGGGTAGCTAAACTGAGCCAGGGTGTCACTTTGTGATTTGAATTTCTTCTTATCGGCTTATCATTTCAAACTGGAATTTTCCCAGGTTGTTCTTTATTGTTTGTTCTATAAGCCATAAAAATTTGAGGATTTAAGGTATAACGTACAGGGCTCCATCAATATTTTAAAACAGCAGTTTTCTGAACTTCCGAACTTTGAAGGTCAATTCCCGCCAATTGGCTACACCAAATTTTGTGTTCTTTATATGAAAATGTTCATTTAGTTATGATCTATATGCCTGTGCAACAGTTTTGCTAAACGTGATCCAGAACTATCTGAAATGTATGTTTTTGTGCAAGGGTATATGCTGGTAATTTGCAGTTTTGCCCTTTCCAGTACGCTGTTTTGTCATTTCCATTTCTTTTAATTGGCTAAATGGAATTTGATGTTCTTTATATGGATTTGTCCATTGATATATGTAGTTTATGCATGACAAATCTTAATTTTTCATATGAAATCTAGCTATGATGAACGAGTGCTTTTGTGAGCGACAGTCGGTGTAACAGTTCACTGTGTTGACTGTTTTCTCTATTATGAGCAGCTGACCTTCAGGGAATTATTGTGAGCAATCCGCTTACTCAAAATTTTAGTTCTTTATATGGAAATGATGATAATCTCACATGCTACTTGCTCAAAAAGTTTCAAAAATTCGAGAATTCGAGAGCTATATTTTTGTTCACCGATTTATGAAGGACAATTCATATGCCAGCACAGCAACAGTGCAGTTTTTATTTTCTGCTGACTGAGATTTCAAAAATCAATTAAAATCCTTTAGAAATTCCTATAAATGGAAAATCAGATGCAGTGATGTTTATCAGGTTATACTCTAACTGAGTGTACATTTTGGGGACATTTGACGGCCTGTAGCTAGGCGTTGTATTTTAATTTCATTGGGACTGTTTTTGGATATGGTGTTGTACCAATAGATACATTACTCATCTTTTCTTTGTTCTATGTACAGGAGATGGCTGGTACAAGTATCTAACATTGGTATAGGAGTTGTTTAAAGGTCACACAGTACTAGTAATTGAGGTTTATCACTAATTAATTCTGGTTCTTTGAGGCACTTGAGCCACTGTTTGTCATGAGACAGAGGAGGGCATGAAGATCAAGCATCATCAGAAAGAAAATAAAATAAAAATAAAACATTGTCAGACAGAGGCTAAGAGAAATTTGCAAAGAAACCCTTTTATATTTTACTTATTCATGTGTTTCATTTATTTTTATTTTGAGGGCAAAATCATTGGATTCATGAGGTTTAAGCATTATATTTTCTTTTGGCAGATCATGGGCATGAAGTGCCTACTGTTTAGCAATTAGGTCCCTCGATTAAAATTGATTCCTTGTAGATGCAGCGAATCTCATAGTTGGAAGGCACTACAAGATATGATTTGGAAATTTTCCTAGCTAGATTTTACTAGTAGTTCGAAGGAAAAATTGATTGTTTAACACATGAAAAAGTGATTGTTTAACACATTCTGAAAGAACGTATACAGCCGACAATTAACTTTAATTAATTCAAAGATACCATCATGCATTATTGCACATAATTCATTTTCACCGTGTACAAAATATTACATATAATTTAATATCTCACTAACAAAATGTTCACCGCATACTATAGTCAATTAGTCCGTATATAACAAAATACATATAAACCGTTCAAATGTTTTAATATTCAATTTATGTGATTTTATTATTTAGCTTAAAGGAGTATTCAGTTTATGTTCACTATTATTCACGCACTTTAAATATTTTAGTATTTAACGTGTCTTTAATCTTTTTGTATTCAACCTGTGTTTTTAATTTATTGCGACCCATCGTAAAGCCGCCTAAATCACCTCAGAACAAATGCATCGAAAAATGCAAGAAAGAATGTGAGGAGAAATGCAAGAAAGAATGTGAGAACAAATGCAAATGCAAACGCAAATGCAAATGCAACTGCGAAGGAGACCTCCAAGGAAGGTCACCACAAGTTACAATTGTTTGTTGTGCTCGACCTTGCGCATGCTGGATAGCATGGTCCAACAATTACAGGTAATGCTCTTGTGGGGTAGAGAGTTGGCCCGGAATGTGGGGGCCCGGTTGGGGCAGTGGGTCCAGTCATGGGGGTCATCCACAGTGGAGTAATTTCGTGTCAAGTCAGCAATCTAGTATCATCGTTGCATCTGCAGAGTCGTCTTGTAGCATCATGTAACCATGCACATTGTGTGTTTATGCAGATTATGAAGAACCTAAAATCATAATCCGCTTCCTATTATGTACCGTAATATATAATTCAGCTAGCCTGCTAAAAGGGGTGAACCCCTCTTGCTTATCCGCTTCCTATTGCCTCAGTCTAATTGCACAATTGTTTAGCTTTAATGCTTTATGTTGATCAGTTTTTGTTTGTTATTGCTCAATGTAAGTATCTCTGTTCGGTTTCGTCAAAAGATAATCAGAGCACCACAGAATTTCAGTTTTAATATTTTATTTTTTTAGTTTAAATACTTTGTGTGCTTTATATTCACATTAGATACTTCTACCGGAATTTTGTGGAGCTCAGGCTAAATATCTGCCATTAGAAGCTTGTCGGATCGAGCTCCAGTAGAAGTAATTCATTGACCCGAAATTTTTATAGTTAGCACAGAAAAAAAATCAAATTAATTGATTACCATCCAATATACTACCCACGCGGACTCAGTTCGCGCACCAAAATGGTTGGTGCGTGGACTAAGCGGGCGCACCTGATTTTTTTTTTTAGTTCTGTTCTGAATTGTTAGAAAAAAAATTTCTGGTCTATTCTATTTTGTTCTGTGGTATTTGTAATTATATGTACACATAACATTTGACGGTGAAATTGTAGAAAATAAAATGCACTTGTTTAACAAATAAAATTACTACAACAAATTATACGTACAATCTGAGCCTACATTTTTATTAATGAAATACGCTAAATTACGCAAATTATAATGAAATATGCTAAATTATGCTAATTATAATGAAATACGCTAAATTACGCTAAACTACGCTAAATTACGCTAAATTATACTGATTTTGTGCCATCTTTCATAAATCATAAAAAATAGTAAAAAAAATTTCAAAAATAATAAAATTTGGTATTCTACAAGTTCATTACATAACTAATTTACTGAGCTACGTAGATTGAACAATAGAAATGAAAATCTTAATCGAAAACTTCAACTGAAGTTTTGAGGTTTTAACCTTTGTTTTTTGGTGATTCTGAATTTCAAAATCCGGCATTGCGAGCACTAACGCATGAGTATTTTCGCACGCTTTCCGAAAAGTGGTCATTTGCTGAAATCGGACACTCGAGCGTATTTCATTATAATTAGTGTAATTTAGCGTATTTCATTAATAAAACAAGTGTAATTTAGCTCAGATTGTACGTATAATTTGTTGTTGTAATTTTATTTGTTAAACAAGTGCATTTTATTTTCTGCAATTTCATCATCAAATATTGTGTACATATAATTACAAATACCACATTCAAAATATAATAGATCAGAATTTTTTTTTCAAACAATTCAGAACATAACTAAAAAAAAATAAAAAATCTGGTGCGCCCGCTCAGTCCGCGCACCATCTTGGTGCACCTCCCCAGCCCTCGCACAAACCATTTTGGTGCGCGAACTTAGTCCGCGTGGGTGGTATGATTCGAAATACTCCAGATTGAGTGGTAATCAATTAATTCATTTTTTTTTCTTTGCTAACTATAAAAATTTCGGTTCATTGACGGTGTGCTAGATATAAAAAGTTGGTTATGAAAAATATTAACTAATCAAAAAGTTATTAACCAGTTGAATAGAATATTCATTGACGGTGTGCTAGATAATCTGATCAAGAGATGTTGGATTATGCTCAATAGGTGTGTAATGTGTTCTTGTATAAAAGACAAGTTGAGACGGTATATCACTATGTTTAATCAATGTACTCGTTGAGGAGGGATCCAATTATATCTTTTTTGGTAACACATCGTGACATTATTTTTTTTATAGGTCAATTTTGCGATTTTAAAATCCAAACAGTCGATCCGACTCGTTTAACATGATCACCATATTAAAATATGCTTGGAGATCAAATTTTATATTATTTTGAATTTTTAATGTTTATTAAGATGATTACAAAATTACTGTTTTTCAATGGTCTGAAAACAACGATTTTGTTACCATCTTACTAAATAGTAAAAAAATTCAAAAAAATGTAAAATTTGATCTCCAAACACGTTTTAATATATCCATCATGTTGAACAGTTTGAATCGACTATTTAGACTTTTAAAATAGTAGATATAAAATTGTGTCAATAAAAAAAAAGTAATTTGATCCCTCCTCGTACTTGTTCTTTTCTATGGCACTCTGTGAAAAGGTGGCAGCTATAACAGATTACACCAACAGCACCGATCGGCACTATATGTACTTTCTCAAAAGTTATGGCCCTGACATTTTTTTTTAAAATAGCACGTTCACTATATATATATATATATTGAGGAGGGTTCAAATGCCTCCATTTTTCATGCCTCCACTATGCCTCCATTTTTAAAAACTTTAATAACTCAAAATTTAAAACTTAAAAGTCAAAAGAAAACCGTTGGATATGATCTACATCATTTTATCTATGCACGTGTAAAAAATTATGACATTTCAATTTTGTTTTGGTTGTCATCAAGAGCTTGTAAAAAAACGTACTAATGTGGACAATTTCTAGACGTTGATTTTTCAACTTGTTGATTCATATAAAAACAAAATCAAAATGTGATAATTTTTTATGAGCATATAGATAAAATGATGTAGATCATATCCAACGGTTTTCTTTTGACTTTTAAGTTTTAAATTTTGAGTTATTAAAGTTTTTAAAAATGGAGGCATGGTGGAGGCATGAAAAATGGAGGCATTTGAATCCTCCTCATATATTTTATGCACGCGAAACTTCGCAGCTCGGCAGCTAGCACTTTATTTAGAATTTTTTTTAAAAACCATAATTAGAAAAACCAAAATTAGGGAACCAACATGATTAGCCGGGTTTTTACAAAAATCATAAGAACCGAATTGGCATTTCGGGTCCGACTTTTTTTTTCCCTGGACCCGAATATGGCAATTCGGGTTCCCCTTTTTTTTCAATTTTTCCGCAGCGCGAAACGGTGCAGCTTTTGGTGTAATGCCTTGGACCCGAATTGGAATTTCGGGTCCAATTACTTTCTTCTTCTTTTTTTCTTTTTTTTTTAGACAAATAACTAAAATGATGAAATATAATACTAAAAAATCGAATTTTTTTTCTCCTTTGTCAAATTACTTTTTTATAGCATATTTATACTAAAATACGCTAAATTACTTCAAATTATGTTAATTTATGTTGAATTATACTAAATTACTTGAAATTACAATAATCATGTAGAATTATGCTAAAATACGGTAAATTACGCTAAATTACCTATGAATAGGGCCTATTTTGTACCATCTCTCATAAATCATAAAAAATAGTAAAAAAATTCTAAAAATAATAAAAATTGGTATTCTACAAGTTCATTATATAACTAATTTACTGAGCTACGTAGATTGGAGAATAGAAATGAAAATCTTAATCGGAAACTTCAACTGAAGTTTTGAGGCCCTTCTCTTTGTTTTTTGGCGATTTTGAATTTAAAAAATTGGCAAAGCGAGTACGGACGCATGCGCATTTTCACAAACTTTCCGAAAAGTGGTCATTTGCTGAAATCGGACACTCGAGCGTCGTTTTATGGCCGTTTGAAGTTTCGTCGTCGTTTTTCGCCTTCTCAGTAAAGATATCATCCCTATTTATACGTAATTTAGCGTAATTTACCGTATTTTAGCATAATTCTACATAATTATTGTAATTTCAAGTAATTTAATATAATTCAGCATAAATTAACATAATTTGAAGTAATTTAGCGTATTTAGTATAAATATGCTATAAAAAAGTAATTTGACAAAGGAGAAAAAAAAATTCAATTTTTTAGTATTATATTTCATCATTTTTGTTATTTGTCTAAAAAAAAAAAAAAAAAAAGTAATTGGACCCGAAATCCCAATTCGGGTCCAAGGCATGACACCAAAAGCTGCACCGTTTCGCACTGCGGAAAAATTGAAAAAAAAGGGGAACCCGAATTGCCATTTCGGGTCCAGGGAAAAAAAAAGTCGGACCCGAAATGCCAATTCGGTTCTTATGGTTTTTGTAAAAACCCGGCTAATTATGTTGGTTCTCTAATTTTGGTTTTTCTAATTATGGTTTTTAAAAAAAATTCCTTTATTTACTCCGATAAACAGAGAGAGAAGGTAGGATGTTCCATCGATATTAATTACAGAGCGAATGTATTGAGCCCTTTATCAATTATCTATGTACTTTCCTAGTCGTCTAGCTAGGCATGCGATGACTTGCCGAAAATTATCGATCATCCACTTTGGTCCATTATTGCATTGGTCCATTGTTGCATCCACTTTGTAGTTTACTGCACTAAATTGTTTATTTTTTGTTTAATATTTCCAACCAAGAAGTTTATTTGATTTCTTCGGTTCAAATGTCTTATTTGTGTCTTCATCAGTGTTCTAAATAGCGCGCTATAGCGTTTTTGGACCCCAAACGCTACGCTATGACATCAAAATGCGCTATTTGCGCTACGGCCACTATAGCGCTATAGCGGTTCGCTATTTGCGCTATATAATATGAGTGTTTTTTTTTTAAGCAATTTATATGGGTTTTAAATAAAGATAAAAAAAATCTCAAACCGAAATTGAATTTGTTGCTACTTACTACAAATAAATCAATTTGAAATTGGGAATAGAAATTGAAATTTGAATAGAAAAAAAGTCCAAACCGAAATTAAAATTTGAATAAAAAAAATAGATTATGTCATGAATCATGATCTTAAGATATTTTTAATAGGAAAATCGATAGTTTATGATATTATTATGGATATTTTGAACCGCAATTTGGACTTTGTACGGGTTCAATATGAATATTATAATTTCTTAATTACTTTGGTGTTATTTATTGTTCTATGAGACTTTAGATAATGTTGATATTTAGTACATATATTGAATATACGAAATGTAAAAAAAAAAACACTATTTGGAATAGCTTCCGCTATAGCGACGCTATTCGCTATAGCTTTTTTTAACCTTCCCGCTACGACGCTATAAACGCTATTTAGAACCTTGGTCTTCATTATATCTCTAATTTTACAACAATAATAACTTAATATCAAAATAAAATTGTTACATATGATATTATATTATTTTCTCAATGTACATGTAAATGTAAAAGATCATGACATTTGAATTGTGTTTTATTAGTATTAAGAGCTTGCAAAAATACACTGATGTGAATAAATTTTGAATGTTGATTTTTAAATTTATTCATAAGTGATGATTTTTTTGTGAATGTAGAGAAAATAATATAAATCAAATTTGACTGTTTTATATTAACATATAAATTTAAGAATTTTTATTATTGAAAATTACAAAAGTAAAGGCGCAATGGAGCATAAAAATAAAGATATTTCAGCCATCCTAGCATTTAGAATTTCAATATTATATATACATCATAAGTTCACAATATATATTTGTTGGTATTTAGAATTTTGATCATAACCGAGAGTACAATCTAAATTGTAACCTAACTTAATTCTTTAATTGAAAGTATACAATCACTTAATATATAGAGTGTATAAAGTAAATATTATGTATAGGTGACTTCATTCATTTATATATAACTCAAATGTGAAAAGGTTAAGTATACTCTAGTTTGATGGGGAAAAAAAGGGAAAAACACATCTAGAGAAAAAAAATCAATAAATTTTGCGGTTATAGAAATATATTCGAGTACTAATGGAATGAAAATGTGAAGGATACCGCATAAGAGCTGTTTTTTTTTTTCTTTTCTTTTGTTTTGTTTTTGGGGTGGGGGGGGGGGGGGGGGGGGGGTATTTCATGTATACCCCTCAAAAATTTTAAAATTATTAATTTTGTCCTCTAGATTTCGAAATTATGTATTTTTCCCTCTAAACTTTCAAAACTTAAAAATTTACCTATTTATTGTCTTTTATATGAAAACTTATTTCAAATTAAAATACTCATTTTATCCTTTATTAAAAACATAAAAAAATTGTAGCTTGTTTAAGAAAAATGTCGATCTTATATTTGATCGGTATTAGAGGGCAAAAAAGATATTTCATAAAGAGTAAACGGTATAATGGGTATCCAGTTTTCAAGAGACAAAATGAGTATTTTATAAAAGGTAAAAGATATAATAGGTATCTTACAAGATCGGTATTTTTCTTAAACAAATTACAAATTTTTATGTTTTTAATAAAGGCAAAATGGATATTTTATAAATTTAAAATGAGTTTTAATATAAAAGACAATAAAATAGATAAATTTATCTGTTTTGAAAGTTTAGAGAGAGAAATACGTAATTTTGATGTTTTTGAGAGGTATACGTGAAATTTCCTTTTTTCATCCCAATGCTGACATGGGGCAATATTTGAAATGGTTAATGACGTTTCATGGTGACGAATTAGTTAGTACCTTTTAGCATGAAAAGTGCACAAATTATGCATCAAGCCATACCTGTGCAAACTGAGGAATATTTTTTATAAACCATAATTAAAAAATATATTTTTACGAAACTAACATGATTAATTTTTTTTTACAAAAATCATAAGACTGAAATGTTATTGCGGTCCGAAATTTTTTTTTTATTCCGGACCGAAATGACATTTCGGTCTAGTCTCCTTTTCAGATTTTCTGTGGCGACTCATATGAAAACTTTTGAAACTAGTACCACAGAATCCAAAAAGGGAACTGGACCGAAATGCCATTCCGGGTATTTCGGTCCGGAATAAAAAAAAATTTCAGACCGAAATGACATTTCGATTCTTATGATTTTTGTTAAAAAAAAGGTAATCATGTTGGTTTCGTAAAAAAAAAAAAATTAATTATGGTTTATAAAAAAAATTCCAAATTGAGTTGTAAGAAACCCACAAGTTACGCAACCACTACCGGTTTGTCATATTATAAGTATCGCACCTATTTTGGATTTAATGGGCTCCAAGTTTGCCCGATTTATTTTAAAATCTATGTGTTATGCTTTAATATTTGTGCATTTTTACTTCTATTTTCGTGCACAAAATTTTTAAAACGAATTCAACGAACTTGAACCCATCTAATTCAGAAAGATATCGGACCTACCCCGCTCTAGTCATATTAACCTTACAACTCCACATGTTAATTCCAACCAACAACATTGATGCATCAAGACTCTTCCTCCTTGGATTGAAACACGAATTAAAAGCACTATACACACACGCGATCGATGCTTCAATCAACTTTAAGCAAGCTATGCGAGGTCCGATTAGAGATAGTTTCCAACAAGTCCTTACGGTAGAGGCACAAGAGGCTAGGAACTCTAAATAATTCAAGGCAACCTATGGAGAGTGGTGACACATACAAACCAAGAACAGGATGACATCCGACGGAATCAGACGGAAACAGGGACCTACACGGTCAAAAGTGCATACTGAGCTCTCAAAAACCAACATTTCATTGCAAGTCACATACACACAAGAGGAACTCCAAAAAAAAAACCCGCCAGACCGTGGACCGGCCCGTACCATGAAACCCGCCAGACACGTGTGGACCGTGGCCCGGCCGGATCCGGACCGGACAGGACCGGCCCATTTTCAATTCACTATTCCTAGCTAGGTTCGGCAAACTGCCGGACCCAACTCGCGTACCACTTCAAGACCACAAAATAAAAGTATTAACAAAAACGAAAAGTGACAAAAAAGGTTATTAGAAAAAAGAACAAAAGAAGACAGGTGTCTGTGTCTAATTGGATACTGGGAATGCCTAGGACAGTTTAAATAGAACCCTTGCAGCTCTTACTGAATCACTAAAACTAGAGGCCCGTCATTCCGACCCCTATCTAACAATGGGAGACAAGGTTCGCGTTAAGTTCATTTCAAAAATTCCATTTCCATTCTCTTAGGAAGCTATTTCAATTACTTCAAAGTCAATCATACAATTAATCTCAATTACTTCAAATTAACTGTAGGTGTATGAACTTGTTATTAGTGTGGACCTAAGTTGTTGCCGTTGTCGAAAAGCAATCCAGGATTATCTCTGCCAGATGCAACGTACGTACAATGACATATGAGAGAATTATTCAAAATCTTTGCTAAATTTTTCATGTACAATTATATTATGAACATCAATAACCACATATATATATTCTTGTTATTTTTTCTCGTTAATTAGGTAAACAGTGCATGCGCATTGTGGCAATTGTTTATGACGAGAAGAATAATTCTGTGCTGGTATCTGGCCCTTTTGATCCGGAGCAACTCAAAAGAAAGCTGCTTTGCAAGCTTTCTAAAATAATCATTTGCATAGAGATCAAATCACCTGAGAACAAATGCATCGACAAATGCAAGAAAGAATGTAAGGAGAAACCCAAGAAAGAATGTGAGAACAAATGTAAATGCAAATGCAAGAAAGAATGTGAGGAGAAACCCAAGAAAGAATGTGAGAACAAATGCAAACGCAAATGCAAATGCGACTGCGAAGGAGACCTCCAAGGAAGGCCACCACAAGTTACAATTGTTTGTTGTGCTCGTCCTTGCCCATGCTGGATAGCATGGTCCAACAATTACAGGTGTTGCTCTTGTGGGGTAGAGAGTTGGCCCGGAATGTGCGGGCCCGGTTGGGGCAGTGGGTCCAGTCATGGGGGTCATCCACAGTGGAGTAATTGCGTGTCAAGTCAGCAATCTAGTATCATCGTTGCATCTGCGGAGTCATCTTGTAGCATCATGTAACCACATTGTGTGTTTATGCAGATTATGAAGAACCTAAAATCATAATCCGCTTCCTATTGTGTACCGTAATATATAATTCAGCTAGCCTGCTAAAAGGGGTGAACCCCTCTTGCTTATCATGCTTGTGTAATACTCATGAAGCAACAACTATACTTGTATTATCGTCTTATTAATTTAAGTGTTATATGTTTTTGTGTTGTGATTGGTATCTGTATCGTGTGTGTAATTCTGTATATTCTGTTATATGAATAAACGAGTGGTTTACTTTACTATTTTTCCATTGTTTTCCATTGTGTGACCTTCAATGAGAACTGTGTATCTAATTAACTAATTAAAGACAAATTTGAATTTGTACATATCGATTTCAGTGGAAATTTTGGTATGATTTGATAGTTCGATGTGAGGTTATACCAACTGAAGAATAGCCATCTTTTGAAAATGGTGTATTTATGAAATGTGAATACTTCTTTAAATTATTGAAGCGGGACATTTGCCAGAATTATGGCTGGAACCTGGAATGGAGCTAAATTGACAACCCTTCTATATATCAATATATGGGCTCAGATTTATCTTCATTATCTAAATAATATTAAATTATCCCCAATTTCACCTAATTTTACTACACATTAGCAAATTTATATTAAAGTTGAATTGGATGTCACCAGTAAGAAATTGAGAAGAAAAGTAACGAACTATTGATCCAAACATGTTAAGGCACATGACAATGTAACTATGGCCGGAAACTAATTAAGGAAGAAACTCTGTTTTAGAAAAGGCCGTGATTGGAATTAATGGGCTCGCCCAATCAAGTCTGATGACTGATGAGTGACTTATTTCAAGTACTTTTTTTTTTTTTCTTTTTTTTGAAATATAGGCTCATTTGAAGTAGGGCTGCACAAAAAATTCATAGTTTGTAATTCGATTCGAGTTTGATTCGAAAAAGTTCGTAAAAAGTTCGATTCGAAATTGAGTTCGTTCGAAATTATTTCAAACCAAACTTAGTTCGAAATTATTTCAAACCAAACTTAGTTCGAAATTAATTCAAACCAAACTCAAACTGGACCTAGTTCGTTCGAAAACCAAATTTAGTTCTAAATTAACTCAAACGTGAACCGTTAATTTCTGCTGATAACTTATGTTCACTGTTGGTTGCGAACAAAACCGGCAATAAAAAACCTAGCCGACTTTCCCTCTCTGTTGGCTACTTGGCTGCGATACCAAACCGGGACCGGCCGTGAGGTGAGGCGACCCTTGGTACCGGCCGTTTCTCTTTGCCCTTCTTGCGATTTGCTCCTCTCTCGGGTAATTAAAAAGCACACCATTTTTATTGTTGCTTGTTTTATAGATCAAATAGCATTAACTTCAAAGCGCTATGCCGCTATCCAATAATAACTAATATACTATATTCATATAATCATCACGAAAATAGAATATACTTATTTATTTTATCTCTTCCACAAATATTATGGTATGAGAGTTTTAAAGATGCTACACTCCAATTTAATTTTTTTTTTCTTTTTAATTTGATCCCTTGGCATACCATAAACTTCCCATACAATAGTCTAAATCAGAAATAAAAAAATATAGAAAATTAGCAAAACCAGCTACAGAGATCAGTCATTTACCAGCATCAAAAAATCAAGAAAAAAAAATAGCAAAGCCGATTTCGCAAATCAGAAAACAAAAGCACTGTCTTTGCTCTCAGCCTTCTCTGAACATCCTACCTCTTGTCTTCTTTGAACAGCCTACCTCTTCTTTTTTTTAGAAGGATTTTTCAGTAGCTAGTGCCTAGTTGTAATGAACTTTAATGTTTTATTTAGGATAATATTTGGGTTTGTAATAATTCTAAGACTTTGGTGAATGTTCTGTACTTCTATTGATATTTAAATTGTATTTTGAATACTTTGGAGTCCTTCAGTTTTTATTTAAATTGTACTTCTATTGATATTTGGGTTTTATTTAAATTGTACTTTGAATACTTGAGTTTTTATTGAAGTGCTGTAATTTCACACTATGGCCCAGTCATACGTCATAACTCGTAAGTCGTAACAAAGTTTGTAAATGTTTGAAATTGAGTTCGTAAAAAATTCGGTTCGAAATTGAGTTTGTTTGAAATTAATTCAAACCAAACCTAGTTCGAAATTAATTTAAATCAAACTCAAACTAGGGATAAGTTCGATTCGGTTCGGTTCGTTTGCAGCCCTAATTTGAAGTATATTATCATCCATAAAAATGAATCATGGTTGAGTTTAAGTTGAACTCGTAGCACATTTGAAACCATCTGACGACAAATCTGGTGCAAATGCTTTTGTGAATTTATTTCATAAATTCTTTAATACTTTTGTGAAACCTATTCTTTAATACTTTTGCTCTGTTTGGACAGAATAAGAATTGTGTTGTTTTTTTTTACGCTTCTTTTTAAAAGGCATGGGCGGATCTAAAGAGGCCCAGGGGTAGGCAAGTGTCTACCTTTGGATTTAAAATTTTCTAGAGGCCCACTAATATAATATGATAGTGCCTACCCCTGAATAAGATTGAGGCCTACCCCTGACCCAACAGAAAAATATAAACACAGCCCAGGGAGAGGAAAAAAAACGACCCAACGACACCTTTATTTGTTTGGATTGCGCAGAGGGAATAAAAAAAAGACTCAGACTCTCCATTTCATTTGATACAGAAGATATCGCATCAGAGATCAAATGGACTGGAGAAGGAGAGATGGTCGAGCTGCTAGAGAGGAGGTTTAAACAGAGGCTAAGTCGTTACTCGTTAAGCAGCAGGAATCTCTCAGAGGACAGCTCGCCAGTTATTAATTTTCTTATTTTCTTTTGTACTTCCCTTCCAGCTGCGCATTTTGGTCTGTCTTGTAATCTGATATGAACTAAAAAATCACTCTTATTTCCCCAAATATCTCTTTTCTCCAGTTTATTCAATTAAACCCAAAATTTATTTCTTATTATCCTAGTAGAATATAGCATAGTGGTAAGAACTAATTCTAATTTTTTTTGTGCGAATTGCTCTATTAAATGTTAATAATAGATGAATTGTGGGTTGAAATTAAAAGTATGCAAAAAATTACAAGTTGAATTATTTTCATCATGTTGATTGTTTCTTATTTAGTACCAGTTAATTAATGGGTTTTATTTTGATTAGTTAATGGGTTTGAACCCGATTAACAATTTGAATCCGATTAGTGCCCTACCCTGGAGAAAATCCTGGATCCGCCCCTGCTAAAAGGTATCACTATATAATACATTACTCACACTGGAGCCATCCAATGAGCATTCAAACCAAGAGTACAAGACAAAAGTGACTTCAGTTGTAACAGCAAGTTAGACAAATGTATTACAGTTTAGATGGTTAGCTGGAGCAAGATTGTAATAGAGATTAAATTTAGGAGTTCTCTATATAAATAGTGTACATGTAACATTCAAGAGAATGAAATACAATTATATTTCTCTTTTTAAAATCCTATACTATATTTGTTTGGATTCTAGTAAGTTGTTTCTATGCCATTAATTCAAAATATTGCACTACTACAAAAAAGGAGATTATACACGGACAAAAATGGAAGAGCTACACGGATTTCCTACCGTGTTTAAATCGAGGGTGTATAAATAGGTCAATAACTACACACGGACATTTGTCCGTGTACAATCTCAACTATTATACACGGATAACTACACAAACAGCCGTGTAAAAAGCCCAGAATGTGTCGCTCTCCATGATACAGAGCTACACGGATATTACCTAAACAACCGTGTACGATTCTTTTCGTACACGGACTTTTAACTAAAAACCCGTGTAGCTTGACCCTTTCTACACGGACATTTAGTAAAATGTCCGTGTAGCTCTCCTCTTTATACACGGACATTTAACTAAATGTCCGTGTAGCTCTCCTCTTTCATACACGGACTTTAGTTAAATGTCCGTGTATGAAGACCATTTTTTTTTTTTTTGTATTTTTTTTTTTTTCGGCTAGCCTCCAGTTTTGCTAGCCAGTTTTGTTACAGAGAACTATTCCATATTTCCCATATTTTCCAGATTTCATATAACAAGAAATCCATATTTTCCAGATTACCAAGAAATTCATATTTTCCAGATTACCAATAAATCCATATTTTCCAGATTAGCCAGAAATTCATATGCAATAAATTATACAATATTCACATACACCAAATTATACAAAATTATGGAAATCCATGTTGAGCATTGCAAAATTCTGATACAAACCACCTTGCCCACACACACCTGATATCGTCGATCTGCTCCTTGGTGTAATGCGGTTGCTTTGGCAAATTCTACAATTACAATTTGGTATTAGTTAGTAACAAGAAAAGGTAGATGAAATACAGTCGCAAATATCAATTGCTATTATATAGGAACAATTAATATGAATTACATACCGAGTTTGGGAATTGGAATTGTATTCTTTCGACAAAGTCAAACATGAAAATCATCGTGTAGTAAGCGCATTCCCAACCCTCCAACTGTTGCGGGCCCTGAAATTTGAATTTAGCGGCCTATGTTAGAATGATAATATTTTTTTCGACAATATATATGAAATTATAAATTTATAGTGTGCTCACCAGCAGCCACTTCCAACCCAACTTGGTTTTCTTGCTCTTGTTATGCGATCCTCCCTCTTTAACATATTTCGCAAAAGCCCTTACAAAATTGAGTGAATGTTTATAGCAATTTTATAATTTGATATAATTGAAAAAAATTAAAACCAATTAAATTATTATTGCTTACTTGTTGACATAAGGGAATATGTCTTTGCACTTGTTAGCCGGGATATTTCCTCCGGGCTTACAAGAATCAACAATTATGCACGTATTTAGGTAAGGCACAATTATTATCAGACACCAGTGCTTGCTGTGGGAGGATAAAAATTAAAGTACTTTAGCATATAATAGTAACACGAGTGTTTGCTAATATGAACAATACATAAGCTAAGGTTAGAATTAACATCTGGTGGTACGGCAAGAGAATGTATTTCTTCTCCGCCTCCTGAGCATGATGCAGCGCTGAACAAATGTACTCGATACCCTCCTTCGAAGAACGTCTCAGCATTGTAGCACTCACCATCTCGGGGTCCAGAAATACGCACAAGTTCTTCCTTTCTACCATCTCATCACAATTTCGGATTAGCTTCCTGAAAACTCAAAATTTTACATTAGAATTATATTTGAGTTGTATACAATAATGAAAATAATTTCGAGTCACTAACATGAGGAAAATGGAGATGAACGACACATCGAGCCATTTATCGGATGACGAGTGGTGGAGAATGTCCCTGGAGTCTTTGAACGACATAGTGATCATGCCGCCGGCATGTAAAAACATCCCAGGTGGGACGGGGATGAAGATATCCCTCATGCTTTCGGGTGTCGACATCAAGCGGTCGTGGAGAAGGCGCAAATCACCGGGCAAACGACTGTATTCTTCTTCGGTGACCAAAGGACGGTCTGGTGATCCTGGCGCGTCAGCCCCAACGTCGCAAGCCACAACAGTCCGTACCGGTGACATCAACTCCTGTGCACCGATGTCATCATCTCCTCGTGTCTGCATTAAAATTAACATATCTTCTTCAATTATTTGAAAAAGAATGATTTGAATGTAACAAAAGAAATGAATTATTTAGATATTACCTGATGCAAAACAATCTGACTCCTGGGCCATTGGACAAATATCTTGCGGGCATCATCAAGAACAACCATATCGCCGGTAGGGGCAGGAAGAGGTATGCGCCCCCATCCCTCCACGACTGAGTCAACCTGCACACATGCATAGTCGGGCAAGAGCTGAGCATGGTGTACAATCGAGACTCCTGGAAGTACAACGCCCGTGGCAACGGTCAGAGGAGAACTACCCTGCCACAGGACGAGGTCGCATGCTCTGGGGTCCTGCAATTATCAAAAAGTTGTTACTTTTTAATGGTGCGATGTTGTCTAACAATGCTACAAACAGGTATGAATTACCTTTAGACTACAAAACAGTAGTGATTACCTTTAGATTTTCCAAATCATCTAAGGCCCAAGTCCCGGATGCTTGGCTACTTCGCCGAACTCCCGGCGAAATAGGAGGTGGTTGCTCGGATTGCTGCGCAAGAGATGAAAACCGGTTCAACAACCTTGATTCCATCTCAGCCATCTTTGCGTCGTACGCAGCCATCTTGGAGTCGTACTCTCTGCTGACCTCCGCGCGTACCTGCGCAACTATCTCGTCTTTATCAACTCTGGCACGAGGTTTTCTTCGAGATTTTTCACCCTCAACTCGGAACACCTCCTTCCAGCCCCTGTAGGCCCCTACACCCCTTACCCGGCCCGTGTGTTCTGGATTCCCGAGCGCTGCGGCCAAGGAATCATTTTGTCGTTCGACCGACCGGGCACCCGAACTGACCTCCTGCTCCACCTCCAACTGTTAATAAAAAAATTAGTTAGAGCAAAAGATCAAGTGATGTACATTCGAAGTTATAATTTCGTTTGAATGACACAAAGTTATAACAAAGGACTCTTACCATTCTCTGAGCCACGGGCTGCAATTTCTCTGGGAGTACTATCCTCCCGTCAGCGGTTAACTCAGATCTACCCATGAACCAACATTGGCCCCTAGGATTTTGGATCTGGACCACGGGTGAGTCTGAATTTCTGTTTTGCTCCAGTGCTGTCTTCCACTCTGCCGACTTACCCTCGTAACCAGCTGACCCTAAATGGTGCGGATACTTGTTCATGCCAGCGATCCTCTTGCCTTCTTTACTTTTTGCCTTCACATGTGCAAGAAAATCAATTAGTTTTAGAAAAATAATTGAAAATCGAGAAAAAACATAAACTACTTTGGATAATGTTACATACCTTGAACTCTTCTGTGGACTTCAAAGCTTGAAACTCCTCCCACACCTCTTGTGTTACCCAAGGATAGTACCCTACCGGACTTCTCCCTTCGTCCATGAACTCTGTCTTCAGCGTGCTCTTGAATTGCTTCCAACCTTCGTTCATGATCCTCAGAGTCTTGACCTTTGGGGTATCGCTCTCGATGTTCCACTGAGCCTGAGTGACACCAAATTAACTGCATTTAATTTCATGTACAACAATGAAAATAAAGTAAAGAGTTGTTCGGTGCTTTACCTTCACCATGTTCCACCAGTCGTTCTTCTCCTCTTTATCAAACTTATTCCAACTCTCTACAAGGATACTTGCCTTTCGCTTCACCAAATTGCAACACCAATTTGAGTACGCCATTCGATTTGGACCTTCCGCACGCCCGTCGTCCGTGAACCGGATTTCCAACTGCTTCTTCTCAGACGTGCTTGTGCACATTGTCGGACCTCTTTTCCTTCTTTCTGATGAGGCAATAGCTTGCTGATCATCTTCTGCCATCGCATCTATGTGCTCACCCTCATCCGACATGGTTCTGCCATACAAAGAAATATTAAAAGAAATATTATATAAACACCAAATGGAGAGAATTAGTTTACTCATATATGCACATTAAGTTATGCACATTAAGTAATGGACCTATGTGCAAAACAAACACCACAGTAAAATGGAGGACTTCAAAACACACAAAATGGACCTTAATTTCATATTTTTCTGATTTTAATTCGATTTTATATGATTTTCCAAAGTTCAGCCTCTCAAAATGAAAATTCTGCACCTTTAAACATCAGATTTTCTCAAAATGAAAATGTGAACTTTAAAAAATCATATAAAATGGAAACAAAATCATAAAAATATGAAATTTGTGTCCATCTTGTGTGTTTTGGAGTCCTCTGTCTGTTGGTCAAGTTATAATCTTGTTTTGGTCACGGCATTGATCTGCACTGATCAATTTACCAGCAGAGGTCATTTTGGCCGTTTAGAGTACATTTCACTACTTTGCACATAGGTCCTCAAATAATGTTGAGATAAAAAAATAAATCAAATAGGTCACTACATAAATTAACAAATATGTCACTACTGCAGAAATTAAATAGGTCACTACTTCAAATAGGTGCAAGCCGATTTTTTTTTTGTCTTAGGGATAGTAAAGTGGCACCAGCACAATTAACTATATCCACCAGAAATTTAATAGGTTTTGAACTATAGGCACAGCACAGCAAAGCAAAGCAGAAAATTTAATAGTCACAGCACAGCAAAGCAGCACAGCAAAGCAGCACAACAAAGGCAGCACAACACAGCAAAATAAGCAAAAAAACTTACAAATCAGTAGTGAGAACAGCAGGCGGCAACAATGAGCACAGCACAATGAGCACAGTAGAGGCGGCGACAATGAGCACAGCAAGGCAGAAGAGGCGGTGACAGAGGCGGCGGAGAGGGTGACAGAGGCGGCTAAGAGGGAGGGTGATAGAGGCGGAGTAGTGAAAAGGATTTTGAAAGAGAAGAGAAAGATTTTGAAGCGGCTCGTTTTCAGAAAGAAATTGGAAGAGAGCTTTTGAAAAACATGGTACACCTCTTTCTACACGGACATTTAGTAAAAGTCCGTGTACAAATCCCAGGTTTTTCTACACGGACTATTTAGTAAAAGTCCGTGTATAATTAGTCTTTCTACACGGACTATTTAGTAAAAGTCCGTGTATAATTAGTCTTTCTACACGGACTATTAAGTAAAAGTCCGTGTAGCTCTCCGAACCTTTATACACGGTTTTATCGTAAAATCCGTGTACAATGACTATTTATAAACGGACTATTAACTAAAAGTCCGTGTACAAAAAGTTGAAACATATTAAATTATGTTTCTTTTTATTTTTTATTTCATTATTTCAGATTTCACTAATATTTTAAAAACTAATACTAATATTTGAACTAGAATTTTTTTAATATTATTAAAAAAATGAACTAATATTTGAACTAGAGGAATCTAATATTTGATATTTGAACTACAAATGTTTAATTATATATTACAAAGTTGTTTCTAAAAAGGAAATATTACAAGTTTAAATTTTAATGATATTATTTAGACAGATTATTTAAGTTAATTTTAAATAATTTACTTTTTAGTGATTATCCATGAATTAATTATTTGTTGGTTGTTTTGTACTGCTAATTCATATCTATAACAGTATTTATTTAGATAGCATGAAGTATTTAACAAAATAGTTAAACGGAAAGAAAACAAAATGTTGATTAAATTAAGAACAAAAATATATTACATCAAAACAAAACGAAAAAAAAAGCTAAATTAAATTAAACACTCCTTCACTGGCCTGACCCCCTCCTTTTAATCCAGGGTCTCTTTGGCCTGATCCAGGGATTGCCCCTCCTTTTGTAGGGCTTTGGTGGTGGGTGCTCCCTTGGGCTTCGTCGTGGCACATTTGAGGGCGGCCATGGCCATGTCCTCCTGTAGTTGGGAGGAGGCATTTCATAGCCGGGAGGGACTTCAGGAGCATCTTCGGGAATGACATAGCCGGGGGGCAATGGCCATGGCACATTTGCGTCTTCTTCCGGTGGCACCGAAGCGGCCATTTCTTAGCTTCCAAATTCTCAGAGAAAAGTAATCGAAAAGGGGGAGTTTCTCATCAGATTATATTGAATTTTGAAGTCTTTTCGTCTTCTTAATTAAAAAGATAAGGCAACTTCTCGAATTCCATGTACAAAAGGCTTTTCAAGGTCGTTTAATTTTGAATTTCGTCTTATAAGAATCATACACGGTCATTTAATTAAAAATACGTGTACAAAAGCAACGTACACGGGCTATTAAGTAAAAGTCCGTGTAGCTCTCCGAACCTTTATACACGGACTATTAAGTAAAAGTCCGTGTAGCTCTCCGAACCTTTATACACGGTTTTATCGAAAATCCGTGTACAATGACTATTTATAAACGGACTATTAACTAAAAGTCCGTGTACAAAAAGTTCAAACATATTAAATTATGTTTCTTTTTATTTTTTATATTATTTAAACTAATAATAAATTATCTAAAATATATAGTATCACGTCTAATATTTAAAACTTATACTAATAATAACTAATACCCGGTTTTTTATTATTATTAAAATTTGAACTATAGACATTTAATATTTGTACTAGTAATTAAAAACTAATACTAATATTTTATATTTTATTTTTATTATATAATATCTTAACTAATATTTTGAAAACTAATACTAATATTTGAAATAGAAATTTTGTACCATTATTATAAAAAATGAACTAACATTTGAACCAGAGAGCTACAAATATTTTATTTTTGAACTACAAATATTTTATTCGTAATATTTAATATTCATACTAATATTTAAAAACTAATACTAATATTTTATTTTTTATTTCATTATTTCAGAATTCACTAATATTTTAAAAACTAATACTAATATTTGAACTAGAATTTTTTTAATATTATTAAAAAAATGAACTAATATTTGAACTAGAGGAATCTAATATTTGATATTTGAACTACAAATGTTTAATTATTACAAAGTTGTTTCTAAAAAGGAAATATTACAAGTTTAAATTTTAAACAAAAAATAAATATTACACACCGGGTTTTTTTTTTCCTTTTTCTCTTTTTTTTCTCCTTTTCAACAGTACTCTCGGCCCATATTCCTTCATTGTGGTCGGATCGCATGTAGTTCGCTCCGTCGTTTTCTTCAATTGTTGCTACCTCAGGGTCCATGTCGGCACAAAATGGAGGTATTTCGTCGAACTGGTCATACTCTTCTTCATCAACGACATTTTCTACCCCGACAATCCTTCTTTTTCCAGATAGGACGACGCTCCACCTATCATCACTCGGGTCAGTGACATAAAAGACTTGGGTGGCTTGCTTGGCGAGTATAAACGGATCATCAACATACCCAAATTTGTTAAAATCAACGAGTGTGAACCCGTCGTTATCAACTTTAACACCCCGGTCTTCGACCCATTGACACCGAAACAAGGGAATGCTCAGGCGAGGATTGTAAACGAGCTCCCAAATTTCTTCAATGACTCCATAATATGACCTCGATGCTGTTACAGCCTGGCCATCCCCAGATCTACTGAATTCTTGAGACGTCGCCACCAACGTCACCCCACTATTTTGCATTGTACTCTTCTCACTTTGCTGTTTAGTGTAAAAAGTATAACCGTTAATTTCGTATCCTTGGAATGTTTTGACAACAATTTGGGGTCCTTCGCCCAGCAGTTTAACAATTTCAGGTACGGGGTGTGACTTCACTCTTTCTTTCAGCCATCCTATAAAAGAACGATTATGCTCGTTAGTAAGCCACTTCTGACTTCTCGTGTAGTTCTGTTGTTTAAGGATTGTCATGTGCTCATCTATGTAGGGAGCAACATCTGTCATGTGCTGTAGTACAATAAAATGTGCCTTATGTAGATCATTTATATCAGCAACTACGGCTCTCAACCCAATTGTCCCGACTCCTTGGAGCCTTCCCTCGTATCGCGACTTCGGAACGCCAATTGGATCCACACCGGCCATGTAGTTGGTGCAAAACTCAATCACCTCTTCTGTGGAATATCCTTCTATAATGCTACCTTCAGGCCGATGTCGGTTCCTCACGTACTTTTTCAAGATGCCCATGTATCTCTCGAACGGATACATATACCGCAGGAACACGGGACCACAGATCTGAATTTCTCTCACAAGATGAACAGCAAGGTGAACCATAACATCGAAAAAAGATGGCGGAAAATACATCTCAAGTTGGCAAAGAGTAACGACGATCTCCTTTTGCAAAGAGTCCAATTTTAGAGGGTCTATCACTTTGGAATTGATTGCATTGAAGAAAGAACAGAACTTCATAATGGTTTCCCGAACCTCCTTTGGTAAAATTCCCCGAATTGCAACCGGAATCATATGTGTCAGTAAAACATGACAGTCGTGGGATTTCAGACCAAGCAATTTCAGGTCCTTCTTCGACACCAGCTTCTTAATATTCGAGGAATACCCCGATGGAACTTTAATACTATGAAGGCATTCACAAAAGCTTGTTTTCTCTTTCTTCGACATTGTGCACAGTGCGGGGGGTAGGTACGTGCGCTTCCCTTTCTCCTGCGGTGCAAGCTCGGGTCGTATTCCCATTTCAACCATGTCTTTTCGAACTTTAATACCATCTTTAGTCTTTCCCTTAATGTTCAACAGTAAACCGATCAAACTATCGCAGACATTTTTTTTCAACATGCATGACATCTATGCAATGTCTCACTTCTAAAAATTCCCAGTACGGTAGATCCCAAAATATGGACCTTTTTTTCCAAATATTCTTCGGTGGTGCTTCGGCACATTTTCCAAAAATAACATCAAGGTTTTTTACCCGATTGAAGACACTTTTCCCGTCTAATGGACGACGGGCCACTCCAAGCTCAATTTTCCCGTTGAATGCACTCTTCTTCTTACGGTATGGGTGATTAACAGGAAGAAACCTACGATGCCCCATGAAAACATTCTTCTGACAATTTTTCAGCCTCAGCACCTGCGTGTCATCTTCACAGATAGGGCACGCTTTTGCTCCTTTACAAGTGTAACCCGATAAATTCCCGTACGCGGGAAAATCATTTACTGTGCAAAACACCATGGCCCGCATTTGAAATACCTCTTTGCTGTACGCATCCCAGACCGGGACGCCATCACGCCATAATTTCTGGAGGTCCTCAATTAATGGTGCGAGATACACATCTATGTCATTTCCGGGTTGCCTGGGTCCTTGGATTAGTAATGACATCATTATATATTTGCGTTTCATGCACAACCAAGGAGGAATATTATAGATGGCTATAAGAACTGGCCAAGTACTGTGCCGACTGCTCAAGCTTCCAAACGGACTCATTCCATCTGTGCTCACCACAATCCTAAGGTTTCTCATTTCGGAACCAAATTCTTTGAAGTGTCTATCAATGTTCCTCCACTGAGGAGAATCGGCCGGGTGCCTTAGTTTACCGTCTTTTTTGCTCTCTTTTTCATGCCAACGCAATAATTTCGCATCCTTGGAATTCGCAAACAACCGTTTGAATCTCGGTATTATCGGCAAATACCACAACACCTTAGCCGGAGGCCGGCCCTTTTTGTCATCGTCACAATCATCAGTACTGTCCTGGTCCTTACGTTTATACCGTGAAACACCGCATTTAGGACAGACATGCATGGTCTCGTACTCGTTACGGTACAATACACAGTCGTTCGGACATGCATGTATTCTTTCGATCTTCAACCCCATTGGACATATCAATTTTTTCGCCTGATATATTGTACCGGGTAACTCGTTGTTATCTGGGAGCATTTCTTGTAAAAGCTGTAATAAGGACGTGAAACTCTTATCGCTCCAACCATTGTCTGCCTTTAAGTTTAATAATTTCAACACAGCTGACAGTTTCGTAAATTTGGTACACCCGGGATACAACTGCTTTTTGGAATCATTAGACAAATTTTGGAATTTATCATAATTTTTATCACTAATTTCATCTTCCGCGTCACGAAACATTTCCTCTAGATTTTCAATAAACTCGTGTTCTACATTTTCACCAGAATTCATCTCCATCTCATCATCGTCGGTTCCGGGTTCAATATTATCAAAAATTTCGGCATCCTCGTAATTCTCGTTCCAATCAAGTTCAAAATTATCAGAAATTTCTACATTCTCATCATTCAATTCACAACGATTAAAATCTTTATTGGTACTACTACTTTCACCAAATTTCTCACCGTGCATGATCCAACATGTATATCTCTTCTTAAATTCCCGACAAATTAAATGACCTCTAATTTCTTCGGAGTCCACAAATCTTAAAATATTTTTACAATCTCTACAAGGACACAAAATGTCTTTTTCTTTTTTCTTCACTCTATACATCTCAGCAAATTTTATAAACTCATCAACGCGAACCAAATATTCTTCACTGTCACGTCGCAATTCGTACATCCAACTTCGATCCATCTGGAAATTAAATTATAAAAATGATTTGATCAATTAATCAAGCATGGTCAACATATATTGTACCAAATTTTGGGCTTACAAAGGGCCGGTTTACAATCCTAACCCACTCTTTGAATATTGTGTCTCATATGTGAACACATATTAGCGAGTTTTAATTAGTATTTGAGAAAAATTCGGCAGCATTTCCCCTTAACTCCCGAAGTATGCGTACGAACCACATACTCGTAGGAGCAATAAGGGAAAATACCGTCGAACTTTCCTCAAATACTAATTAAAACCCACTAATATGTGTTCACATCCTAAATGAGACACAATATTCAAAGAGCAGTCCCAAAACGGGGACTGTCCAAAATTAATCCCTATTGGATTAATTTTGAACGGGCATGGACCTAAAAATCATTTATAGGTCGGTTATTGGACAACAATACACTAATTATATATTTACATTACCTAATTACTAATTAAATCAAGCATGCATGCATATATTACACACCTAAGTAAATAAGCAATAATAATTACTAAACAGAAAATTAGAGAGGAAAAAGGAAAATATGTATATACTAACCTTCGAAATTTAGAGAGGAGAAAATAAAACTTCAAAGATGACAGCTTCCAGCTATGCTAGCCTTTAATTTGCGGAAATCAGATCTCAGTTCAACACAGACAGAGGGCGTATTAATTACTTGATCAAAACGGCGCAGCTGGAGCTAGAAGTCTCTGGAAGAGAAGGGCCCTTTTATATTGGATAAAACCCTATGCGGATTTTCTACACGGATTTATACTTAGCAATCCGTGTAGCTCTGTCACAATTTAAACACGGTTATTTATTAAAAAAGCCGTGTACAATAACCCTTTATACACGGATATTTGATAAGAAAACCGTGTAGCTCTCTTAATATTTGTACACGGATATGTTACTAAAAACCGTGTAGCTCTCTTAATATTTGTACACGGTTATTTAATCAAATATCCGTGTAGCAATTCATACACGGATTTTTGTATAATATCCGTGTAGCTCTCTCAATCTTTTCCACACGGTTTCGTTCCACGCGGCTTTTTTCGCCCTAATAAACCGTGTAGCTCTCTCAAACAATTCTACACTGATTTATAACTAAGTGTCCGTGTATAATTCCTCAATATTTTTAACCCTTTCACAATTTCATATTTGACACACGGTTTTTATATAAAATTAGAAAAACCGTGTACAATGTGCAGTGTAGAATTAGCTTTTTTGTAGTAGTGTTGTGAGCTTTGTTACGACTTTTGAAAACGCCATCGGATCTGATATACATGATGGGTGAGCGAAAGAAAAAGCAATTTTTTGACAATCTTTAAGCGAAAAATCAAAAAAGAAAAGAAAAAAGAAAAAATAATGGTGATGCTCTCTCAATCTCACCATCGTCAAATCCAACTAGTTTCTAACAGTTTTCGTGCGAAGTCTCGTGTGGCGACAAAGCCTACTCTAGTTGTTTTTTATCAGCCCGAAACCTCCCAGGGCCCATTAATGGCGACAACCCTCGGGCCGTAGCACAAAGTCGTAAAACTGCAATTGCCATAAACAGTTTGGACTCACGCAAATCTTATTCAATTCTATTATTTATTATCAATTAGATCAAACATTTTCTTTGAACAAGATTTGTTTGATTATCTCCCCATTAATTATTTAACAAATCGAATGAAAGAGGGAGATTTTATTGTCATAACTCTAACATTGTTGAGATTTAGGAGCTCAAACAAACTTAAATTTGTTGTTTCTCTTCTTAAATCTACAGTTTAATGAAATGTGGCCAATTTTATGACAATGATTACAAAAGGTTGTGAAATTTCTGTGAGGAATTGTTTCAAAAGCAAAATTGTTTTTGTGAGGTGTCTTTTTCTGCGCATCATCATCCGCCCTCAAATCGTCATTGGCCCTTTTCTTCCGGTATGGTACGTGGTATGGGAAAGGCGTTGTTTGAGGTAAGAGAAGAAAAGAAAGAGGGACTTCGTGGTTCACCCCCATACGTAATATCCATACGAGAGAGTTTATTGATTGTGGAGACGTTGAATATTTCGACGGGCGCAAGCCCCCGCCGTTAATTACCCCGAGATTTATGTCTCTCGAGCACACTCCTCATTCCAAGATTTAGAGCCGCTGAACATAAATAAGAGAGGGGGCGTATTTGTGTCGTAAACTTCCATGTGTATGCATATAAATGCGATGCAAGGATGCAATTTAGGTTTCCTATCCCTAAATTGGTCGTGCATTAGTGTTTTCAGTATAAACTGAGGATCGTGGATTGGCTTCCTTGTTCGATCCTTGGAGAGTTTGTTACATGTGTGCGCATATGAATGCAATGCAAGGATGCAACTTAGGTTTCTTATCCCTAACTTGACCATGCATTAGTGTTTTCAGTATAAACTGAGGATCATGGATTGGCTTCCTTATTCGATCCTTGGAGAGTTAGGAATATGGCTCCATGCAACTCTCATGTTGCATTTTGAGTCTGAATATGAAGCGCTATGCCAATTCAGGTTGTCGAGATGTTGGGTGCACGATATGACTCAGAGCATACGACGTGGTGCCAGCTCTTACCGCCTATAGGTATGGTATGGTGCACAATAGGACTCGGAGCATACAACGCGGTGCCAGCTCTTACCGCCTATGGGTATGGTACGCATATGAATGTGATGCAAGGATGCAACTTTGGTTTCTTATCCTTAACTTGACTGTGTATTAGTGTTTTCAGTATAAACTGAGGATCGTGAATTGGCCTCCTTGTTCGATCCTTGAAAGTATGGTCCTAATTAGGCTTTATATGGGCTCAATCAGAGGTAAATTGGATTTTGAAGCTTGATTTTGAGGGCTTTGGAGATTGGATTTGGATGATTTGAGTTCATGGGTTCGTAGAAGGATGAACAAAGGGTCTTTGAGAGGTGGAATCGGATCATTTGGATGTTTGATCTGATTTCTATTCAATTTGCAAGAGGGGTAGCTAAACTGGTTTAGGGACTTGGTCATTTTTGGAAATGTCAAACTGAGCCAGGGTGCCACTTTGTGATTTGAATTTCTTCTTATCGGCTTATCATTTCAAGCTGGAATTTTCCCAGGTTGTTCCTTGTTGTTTGTTCTATAAGCCATAAAAATTTGAGGATTTAAGGTTTAACGTACAGGGCTCCATCAATGTTTTAAAACAGCAAGATAGTGCATTTTTCTGGTAAACAACAGTTTTCTGTTTTTTCTGAACTGCCGAACTTGGAAGGTCAATTCCCGCCAATTGGCTACGCCAAATTTTGTGTTCTTATATGAAAATGTTCATTTAGTTATGATCTATATGCCTGTGGAACAGTTTTGCTAAACGTGATCCAGAACTATGTCAAATGTATGTTTTTGTGCAAGGGTATATGCTGGTAATTTGCAGTTTTGCCCTTTCCAGTACGCTGTTTTGTCATTTCCATTTCTTTTAATTGGCTACATGGAATTTGATGTTCTTTATATGGATTTGTCCATTGATATATGTAGTTTATGCCTGACAAATCTTAATTTTTAATATGAAATCTAGCTATGATGAACGAGTGCTTTTGTGAGCGACAGTCGGTGTAACAGTTCACTGTGTTGACTGTTTTGTCTATTATGAGCAGCTGACCTTCAGGGAATTATTGTGAGCAATCCGCTTACTCAAAATTTTAGTTCTTTATATGGAAATGATGATAATCTCAAATGCTACTTGCTAAAAAAGTTTCAAAAATTCTAGAATTCGAGAGCTATTTTTTTGTTCACCGATTTATGAAAGACAATTCATATGCCAGCACAGCAACTGTGCAGTTTTTATTTTCTGCTGACTGAGATTTCAAAAATCAATTAAAATCCTTTAGAAATTCCTATAAATGGAAAATCAGATGCAGTGATGTTTATCAGGTTATACTCTAACTGAGTGTACATTTTGGGGACATTTGACGGCCTGTAGCTAGGCATTGTATTTTAGTTTCATTGGGACTGTTTTTGGATATGGTGTTGTACCAATAGATACATTACTCATCTTTTCTTTGTTCTATGTACAGGAGATGGCTGGTACAAGTATCTAACATTGGTATAGGAGTTGTTTAAAGGTCACACAGTACTAGTAATTGAGGTTTATCACTAATTAATTCTGGTTCTTTGAGGCACTTGAGCCACTGTTTGTACTGAGACAGAGAAGGGCATGAAGATCAAACATCATCAGAAAAAGAATAAAATAAAAATAAAACATTGTCAGACAGAGGCTAAGTATTAGGTATTAGCAAACCTAGATTAGTTTTGGAATATAGTTGTTACCAGCATTTGGATTTTCTATGTCTTTCTGTTATCTTTTGGCTAGTTTATGATTTTCTACTCTATTGGAACACTGGTTGATGTCATTATTCTATTTCAGGAAGTAATATCAAATTGGCAATAGACTTTTTTTTTTTTAAATTCAAAATATTGTAACATATTAATTTATCGTTATTATTAGGTATTAAAGCTCTGTGTCTGCCTTTCAACCTGCTCAAATTTCACACCTTTATTTAAGCAAATCTCTCATGTTTAATTGTCAGAATATCCTATTCGTTTTTCAACATTATGTGAAGCAATACAATGTTTCAAGGCAAAATTCTTGAAACTTTAGTTTGTAAATAACTAGGTCTAATTTGTAATGTGTGTGGAGAGGGGCTACCTATCATGAAAGATATGATAATGTTATGGAAACTTTAGTTTGTAAATTACTAGGTCTAATTTGTGATGTGAGTGAGAGACGGACTATAGAAAGATATGATAAATTTCTGGAACTTTAGTTTGTAAATAACTAGGTCTAATTTATAATGCGTGTGAGGGAGGGCCGACATTTTTATTAATATCCAAAATTAATTATAAAATATTAATTATATCCAGCTTAGCTGGGTTTTTTTTTCAAAATGTCCAAAACTGACTAAAAAATGGCTAGTTGGGATTTAAATTAGGACCAGCTATTTTTTTGCCGGTCAGGAGAGTTTTTTTTTAATATTTGTTAGATTACTTCTTTTGATGTATAATTACCATAATTATACTAAAATATACTAAATTACTTTAAATTAGGTTAAATTACGCCAAATTACGTTAAGAGAAACGATATCTTCACTGAAAAGGCGAAAAACGACGACGAAATTTCAAACGATTATAAAACGGCGCTCGAGTTTCCGATTTCAGCAAATGACCACTTTTCGGAAAGCTTGCGAAAATATGCATGTGTCGGTGACAGCTTTGCCTTTTTTTTGAAATTCATAATTGTCATAAAAACAAAAGGAAGAGTTTCAAAACTTGAGTTGAAGTTTCCGATTAAGATTTTCATTTATATTTTTCGATCTAAGTAACTCAATAAATTGGTTATATAATGAACTTGTAGAATACCAATTTTTACTATTTTTGAAATTTTATTACTATTTTTTATAATTTATGAAAGATGGCACAAAATTTGCCTAATTTAGAGTAATTTAGCGTATTTCAGTATAATTAGCGTAATTAGTGTAATTTAGCATAATTTAACGTAATTTAGCGTAAATTAGCGTAAATCAGCTTAATTTACCATATTTAGCATAATTTAACATAATTTTAAGTAATTTAGCGTATTTTAATATAATTATGCTAATTATTCATCAAAAGAAGCAATCTAACAAATATTTCAAAAAAAAAAATCCTCGTGACAGATCAAAAAATAACTAGTCCTAATTTTTAATCCAACTGGCCATTTTTTTTTGCCGGTTTGGATATTGAAAAAAAATTCAACTAAGCTTGATATAATTAATATTTTATAATTAATTTTGGATATTAATAGAAACAAGTAAACCAATTAAAGTGATATTTTCAATGTTTAATTGTTTATTAATATATATAATGAGTAGGGTTCCAATGCCTCGTCTCCTCATACCTCATCCATACCTCATGTTATATATCTCCATTTTCAAAGTCTAAACTATCGATCCGACCGTTCAATATGATATTCATACTAAAATATGCTTGGGGATGAAATTTTATAATTTTTGCAATTTTTTTACTATTTTTTAAGATAAGTACAAAATCACTGTTTTTTGAATGGTCCAGATACAGTGATTTTGTACCTATCTTAAAAATAGTAAAAAAATTGCAAAAATTATAAAATTTCATCCCCAAGCATATTTTAGTATGAATATCATATTGAACGGTCGGATCGATAGTTTAGACTTTGAAAATAGAGATATATAACATGAGGTATGGATGAGGTATGAGGAGATGAGGCATTGGAACCCTCCTCATATATAATATATATAATATATATAAATTTTTTTATAATTACCCGATCGGGTAACGGGTACGAAATAGACTTTATCCGTACTCTTACCTGTTTAGATAACAAATTTTTTTTACCCATACCCGATAAATTTGTGAAAAAAAATATTACGTGTACCCATTTCATCGGATACAGTACGGGTCGGGTTAACGAATAAAAGAGTGACATTGACACTCCTAGATGTAGATGGAGTATATTAATGAAATTGATAATAAAATAGACAACAGATGACAACTTGCTGTCATTAATTTATTCCAGTGGTGCATCCACTTTTGTTCAGTTCTCCAAGCTATCGTTCTATTAGCAAAAGTATCTTTTAGCTAGGTGTTGTTAAGTTGTAATCTAATGACTAATGTTATAGAGTAACACCAACATTATGTTATTTTATTTTGGCATCATTCACGGAGCCTTCGTCGGCAGGAAATTAATTCACATTCCCTCAACTATAACACAAACTTTTTGAGTTTGTAGAAAAAAAAATATATGGACTATTCATTACGAATTTTTGAAGTTTATTATCCGACTTCTTAATTTGATTTTAGAAATCTGATAACATAACAGTATCCGCACTATAACTACTATAATTATCTGGGGGACTGCAAAAATTCCAATACTGAATTTTTTTTTTGAAATATTATTATCTATGCAAGGAAATATTTATACCTATGTACGAAAATATTTATATATTTGTCTCTCTAACCAAATCTCGTAAACATATCACACCATAAATACTCGTGAGGACCACTCAAACTACATGGGGGGACCAAACACGTCTTCTACGCAATTTTCTCTTTCGAATAAGATCCATGATGACGTACTTTCGGACTCATCGTCACACAAGTATTTATACCTATACTTGCAAGTATTTTTTACATATAACACTAAATGACGTCTGAAAGCATTAATATCAGTACTGCAAGTATTTATACCTATGTGGTCAACTATTTTTGTTAGAGGAAGGCTGACGTAGGAATGATTAGGGGAATGTTGATGCAGTGATACATGATCCTCACTACTTCATTAAAGGAAGGTTGATTCGGGAACTACTGGGGGACTGAAAAATAGTTGATCATAATAAGTTATGCATCAAAGTATATTAATATCTTATTTTTCAAATGTTAATATTTTATCTTCTGAGTATTTATATCTATGAAGGTTGACGCGAGAATGAGTGCGAGGACTGGGAAATGGGAACCATATAATTAGTGTGGACCGTAGAAGAAGAGTGATGCAGAGATTTTAGAATAATAATTAGTGGGGCTCATATAACATCTTTTTAGAATAATAATTAATGGGGACCATATAATTAGTGGGAACCATAGTACATAATTTCTCTAAATGAGGTGTTGAGATTTTGAGAGTACTGGAATGAGGCTACTCAAATAATTATTCTTGATTTTATTTAAATTCAAATTATAAATTTCACATTCTAATAATTAATTTGATTTTAATCAAATTAAAATTATAAATTTCACATTCTAATAATTAATTTGATTTTAATCTAATTCAAATTATGAATTATTTCGGGTAGGGGTATACAAATTAACTCCATCAGGAACATAATTTGGATTTTAGTATTTTTCAAGTTTGAATTAGGGTGTTAATGACAACTTTTTACCCGTTTACCTGATTTGTACCGTATTCGATTAGACATGTACTGTTAATGTTTTTTTCATTTAGGTTATTGGATACTAGTAAAGTATTTTTTTTATTAACATAATGGGTAAGGGTATCGATAAAGACTATTCCTTACCTGTATAGTAATAATTAAAAATGTAAAATATAAAATTACATGTATAGATATAAGGTGGGGATGATGAATAATATGATATAGTTTTATTCATAACTTAGTATGTATTTATTCGAGGGTACTCTTTACCTGTTTATTCAATCCGTACCGCATTTGATACAAATATGAATCAGATTTTTTTCATTTAGCTTATTAAGTACGATTAAGAAGAATATTTTATTCGTTAACATAAAAAATAAGAGTAATAAAAATACTTAAACCAACCCATTTCGTATTGGTTGACACCCCTAGGTATCAAGTCACTAACCACGTAAATAAAAAATGGACAAGTTATTGTTTTCTAGAGAGAGCCGATTCTATGGTCTCAACTTGTTTAAAATTTATCAGAATTCTGCTACAATTGCACCCAAAATTTTTATTTATACCATATTCCAAAAAAAACCAAAAAAAATCATATTTTGTGGGGAATTCCAAAAATACCAGAGCCTCATTCTTGGGGGGGTTGCATATTGGCTTGGTGGCCTCCCAAAAACTCAAATAACGACTGTAATATTAAATATATATAGATTTTCGAGGGACCTCCAAGTCCATCTGCAGCCTCTAAGAATGGAGCCGCAGATTGATTTGGAGGCCATGATAAGGAATGATTTCGTGAAATTTTGATTATCTCTTAACTAAATAACGAAAAAATGAAAAAACAAAAAAACATAATTCCTGGACGTCTTTGTCCATCACAGCCAGAGATGTAGAAAAAAATAAAATAATAAAACTCTGAACGTCATAGTCCATTACGGCTAAAGAGCTGAAAAAAACATAATAATATTGATCATACATTTTTTAACAAAGTACTTGTACCAACTCTCCTTAAGTTAAGTTCTCGTGACTAATAAGCTAATAATATATTATTCTTGGAGGTAGTCAATTTCAAGTACTTTTTTTGAGGTTAATTTAACACGTCAGATTGATATAAGCTAAATTGTTTGTTTCCCTGTCTACTTCAGAAACAATGAAGATATTTTTTTCAACTCTCTAGCTGTGATGTGATGGACTATGAATTTTAGAATTTTTTTTTTTTTTTTTGCCTCTCTAGCTGTTATGAACAAGGACGTGTAGAGATTATGTTTTTTTTGTTGTTGTTTAGCTAAGAGAGGTAATCTTTCCGATATTTTTTTAATTTTTGTTTGCTATTAATAAATATTTCGGTTGTTTGGCTGTCCAAAAGCAACAACATTCATGTACAGTTGTACACGCGTTACGATAGATATTGGACAATGTAAGACTTTGGTCAACGTCTGTTTTATTAACTTATAATAGTTTAAATGATACGCGTACCAAATTGTAGTTCCCTAAATAATCGCATTATTAACTTGTTGAAGTTAGAAATGATAAAAGCCTACCTAGTGTATAGCTTGGGGTGTGTGTGTGTGTGTGTGTGGGGGGGGGGGGGGGGGGGGGTGGTCAATGATACTGGATAGTTTATCCAATCTGTAACGTATTCGATAAAGCGGCTATAGATAAGGTTTATTTTTGCATTAGTTTATTGAGTACGGATATGGGTAGAATTGTTTTATTAATATTGGATAAATATACAAATAAGAGATATTTCGTACCATTACCATAGGATAATTGATAAAATATAAATGATATATGATATATTCTTTTATTTATAAATATAACTATATAATTTAATTATTGTATTTAGATTGATTTCTATTACATTTTATATAATTAAATTATTTAGTATTTTATGATAATTAATTTATTATATATTTTATATTGTTTTTAAATAGTAATTATTGAAAAAAAATTGATTTTTACAATATATTATCATTTCATTTAATTAATAATTTATATCTTTTATAATAATGGGTTAAAAAATTTAATTTTTTATATTTTTTATAATAGATTAATGATGTATTTTTGTATATATTTGGGTTAAATTAATTAAATATGCTATCAATTTATTCGCTAATTATTGTTAATTATTTGTTTCGTTACTCGTTATATTAACGGATAAGGATAGGGTATGGGTATGAAAATGCCTTCACCGAGTTCATATCTTATCCATTGGCACCCCTAAGTGTAGTAGTTTCCTAATTTTTTTTTAAAGAAATGTGATGGTTAAGCTCTCAATTTTATTTATGGTGACACAAGTTATACGAGTAGTAATTTTCTAATTAAATAATCACATTATTAGTTAACTTATAAGAGTGTGAAACGATACGGGCACTAGTGGAAAAACTGGAATCAGGATCGGCTTAATAGTATCGGTTATATGAAACAACCGATTCTAATATCTATCTGGATCGGTTTTCTTTAAAAAATATTCAGATCGGGTTTTATGGTTAACCGATCCTAATTTATGAATAATTAGAATCGGTTTTTTATTAGAACCGATCCTGATACTATCAGGATCGGTTTTTACAAACAACCGATCCTAATGGAACACATATTAGGATCAGTTATTTCTTAAAAACCGATCCTGATAGTATCAGGATCGGTTCTAACAAACAACCGATTCTAATACCTTTTTTTTTAATGTTGGTTCTGAAAAAAAAAGAATCAGGATCGGTTGTTACAACAGAACCGATCCTGATACTTTTACAGAACCAAGATTAAAAAAAAAAAGTATCAGGATCGGTTCTGTGGACAAAACCGATCCTGATACTTTTTTTTTTCAGAACCAAAATAAAAAAATAAAAAAAAATAAAAACATCAGGATCGGTTGTGTCCACAGAACCGATCCTGATACTTTTTTTTTTCAGAACAAACATTAAAAAAAAAAAAGTATCAGGATCGGTTCTGTGGACAGAACCGATCCTGATACTTTTTTTTTTTCAGAACCAAAATTAAAAAAAAAAAGTATCAGGATCGGTTTTGGTCAAAACAACCGATCCTGATACTTTTTTTTTTTCAGAACCAATATTAAAAAAAAAGTATCAGGATCGGTTTTTTCAACTCAACCGATCCTGATTTTTTTTTTTTCAGAAACAACTTAAAAAAAGGTATCAGGATCGGTTGTTTTGAAATAACCGATCCTAATGCTAATTTGACGCTAGGGTTTAATTCTGTTTCGCGCCTTTGTACTTACAAAAACAATCAGGATCGGTTATTTCGAAATAACCGATCCTGATAACTCCTGCTTAGTTCTTATTTTCATTTCGCGCCTCTCATTTTCAAATTAGCGTCTTTCTCTCTCTCTGTGTCTCTGTCTCTCCCTCTCAAATCCTCAGACCTCCGTGTCTCTCCTCTCTCTGTCTCCTTCTCGTCTCTCCCTCTCCTCCGTGTCTCTCTCTCTCTGTCTCCGTCTCTCCCTCTCAAAGCCGAGCCTCTCGAACCTCAGGCTCAATTGTGTCAATTTTTAATTTTTTGTATTGTTTCAAAAATTAATTAATGGTGTTTTTATATTGTTTTTCAGTCTTGAGGACATCTCGCTCAAGTTACTTAATCATCCGGCCGATCAACTATCACGGTATTAGCTTTATCTAATTTTCTCATTATTATACTTTTAAAACACTTTTTTTTTGTATTTTCAATTTATTTATTTATCTTTTTTCATTTGAGCAAGGCTTTTTGAAACTATCTTTTTATTTATCTTAATCATCCGGCCGATCAACTATTTTTTTTCATTTGTATTTTCAATTTTATTTTGCTATTGCACCAAATTTCTTCAACTATTGTACTTCTTTTTGTGTTTTATGAATTTTATTTTGTGTTCTTAATTGGTTTTGAGCTCCAATAAATCAATGATAAATAAAAAAAAAAAAATTATGCTGGCCAGCAAATATATATGGAAGCTGGCCAAATAAAAAAAATATTTTTTTTAGATCCAATATAACATCAGGATCGGTTGTTTGAAATAACCGATCCTGATAGTATAACATCAGGATCGGTTGTTTCAAAAAAACTGATCCTGATTCTTTTTTCTTTTTTTCAGAACCAACATTAAAAAAAGTATCAGGATCGGTTTTGTCAACAGAACCGATCCTGATACTTTTTTTTTTTTCAGAACCAAGATTAAAAAAAAAAAAAAAATACATCAGGATCGGTTGTGTCCACAGAACCGATCCTGATACCTTTTTTTTTTGTTTTTGTTTTCAGAACCAACATTAAAAAAAAAAAAAAAAAACAAGGTATCAGGATCGGTTTTTTTTTAAAAACCGATCCTGATAGTTAACTATCAGGGTCGGTTGTTTCAAACAACCGATCCTGATAGTATAACATCAAGATCAGTTGTTTGAAACAACCGACCCTGATAGTAACTATCAGGATCGGTTTTTTAACCGATCCAGATTATTGTAAGTATCAGTATCGCCTTCATCAGGATCGGTTGTATTCCGATACTAATATGCATATATAACCGATCCTGATTCCATATTTTCCACTAGTGGGGTGTCAATGCAGTTTCATAAATAATAGCATTATTAAATTTTTTTTTTAGGGTTAGTGGAAATTTCCACTAAGAAATATATTGATGCTAAAAAATATTTACAAAGTTGAATAAAAAAGAAAGAAATGTAGAGCACAGTAAGCTAAGCTAGGACATCAATTGCTAAATAACTCCGCTAAAAGAATTAAAAAAGACATCGCAATATCTAGTCCTCCTCTCTCCATCTGCCCATTACGCGAACAGCATCCAGTTGTGTACATCCATTGCCGTCGCATTGATTAGAATATGCTCAGGTTTCCTCTCACCGGAGAAAATTCTTCTGTTTCTTTCCTTCCAGATGTTCCACGATCCTGCCGCCCATGCCGTATCCCACCGCATCTTCGTTTGTCCAATTAGTTGGCGGCGACCATCCCACCAGATGTGAAACGGTTGCGTACCTGCCATTGGTGGTAGATTGAGCTGCGCCCTCAGCCCGTGCCAGAACCTTGATGAGTAATTGCAGCTCCACATCAAATGATCGCTTTTCTCGAGTTGATTATTCCCACATAGTGAACATCCCGGCGTGACCGCGCAACCTCTTATCGTTAGAATTTCCTGGGTGAGTATTCTATCCGAAAACATTAATCATAAGAAAAAGATCCACACTTTCATAGGCACCCTAAGTTTTCAGAGTACTCTATAGTGTATCGATCTCTCCCCTGTATCTTGCATTAACCGATAAGCCGAGGCACAAGTAAAGGTTTGACAAGCCGTCCATTTCCATTGTGGTACCTGTGTGGGGCTGTCAATTGTTATCGAGCAATTGAAGAATGGATCGTTCGATCCCTGACATCTGAAGGTAGCCTATCCGTCTCCACTGTACCTCCTGGTCTAATTGCAAAAGGGGGAAGAAGCTAAATAGAAGCCAGTGTGCGCCCCTGGCAAAACAAAGCATGGCGGAGAAGATCAAAGGCAGCCGGAGAGGAAAGAAAGAGAAAGGAAGAGAAAATTGAGGGAAATTAGGATATCACACAAATAAATAATTAAAACAGAAGATGAAAAAATTTCAACTGACTATCAATTTTGTCGAGAAATGGTGAACGGATCTATAAATGAATTTTTTTTAGAGCAATCTTACCAGCGGGGAGAGCCGAAGCCAGCAGAAGGGAGAAGTGTGGATCACAGCGAGGAGCGTCGATCACTCGAGGCTAGGAGCAGAATAGCGACAGAGGAGCGGAACTGAATGGGAAAAGGAAAAGGTTAAGTCGATATTCCAATGAAAGAGAGGACCAGTATCCTCTGTGGAGTTTTTCCTGCGGAGTTGTGCGGAGTTTTTAATCTGGTCCGTTCGTTTTGATCAGACGGACCAGATTATATCTTATCGGGAAGGGAAATTTTATTTTTTTGTTTTCAATTCGGATTTCAATAGAATCTGGTCCGTCCAATCAAAACGAACGAACCAGATTAAAAGCTCCGCACGACTCCGCAGAGAATACAAATTCATGAGGTACTAAACAAAAAAAGAAGAAGAGCAGATGGTGTGGAAGGCTGGAGGAGAAACACCTAGCAGGGGAATTACTACGTGGCGAGCGCAAAAGAGGAGACGACGACACCTATCACCACAGACAAACTTGCGAGAAGCGTAAGGCAAGTTTTGGTCGGTTTTGTTCAGATGACGATAGCGGACGTCAGCTGGAAACAATCGAATCCATCAAAATCATATCGTGCGGCAATTAAAGAGCTTGACACTGTTCATCGCTGACGTCATATGCCATCCAAAATTAAGGATTTATAATGTCGGGAGGGAGGGGCAACCTATGAGAGACACGATTAAAATTTGTTCCTTGTAGATGCAGCGAATCTCATATTTGGAAGGCACTACAAGATATGATTTGGAAATTTTCCTAGCTAGATTTTACTAGTAGTTCGAAGGAAAAATTGATTGTTTAACACATTCTGAAAGAACGTATACAGTTTATGTTCACTATTATTTAGCTTAAAGGAGTATTCAGTTTATGTTCACTATTATTCACGCACTTTAAATATTTTAGTATTTAATTAATGTGTCTTTAATCTTTTTGTATTCAACCTGTATGTTATTAATTTATTGCGCCTCAGTCTAATTGCACAATTATTTAGCTTTAATGCATTATGTTGATCAGTTTTTGTTTGTTATTGCTCAATGTAAGTATCTCTGTTCGGTTTCGTCAAAAGATAATCAGAGCAGAGCACCACAGAATTTCAGTTTAAATATTTTATTTTTTTTAGTTTAAATACTTTGTGTGCTTTATATTCACATTAGATACTTCTACCGGAATTTTGTGGAGCTCAGGCTAAATGTCTTCCATTAGAAGCTTGTGGGATGGAGCTCCAGTAGAAGTAATTCATTGACGGTGTGCTAGATATAAAAAGTTGGTCATTAAAAATATTAACTAATCAAAAAGTTATTAACCAGTTGAATACAGTATTCACCAAGAGATGTTGAATAGAATATTCATTGACGGTGTGCTAGATAATCTAATCAAGAGATGTTGGATTATGCTCAATAGGTGTGTTCTATATAAAAGACTGGTTGAGACGGTATATCACATGTTTAATCAATGTACTTTTTCTTTTCTAAAGCACTATATGAAAAGGTGGTAGCTACAACAGATTACACTAACAGTGCCGATCGGCACTATATGTACTTTTTCAAAAGTTATGGCCCTAACATTTTTTTTATAAATAGCACGTTAACTATATATATATATATATTTTATGCACACGAATATTGGCCATCTGCTAGGAAACTTCGCAATGTTTTATGCACGCAAAGTTGTTAGAATTGTAATAGGCTAAGTGTAGATTTCACCTTTGATTTCACAATGGAGTAGGCTAGTTTAGGTACCAGTGCTTTGTGCTAGTAAAATGGTAGTGGCAACTAGGGGTTGTTATTTAGCTTTTAGTTTAATTTTATTTAGCAGTGAACAATCTTACGTAATGATGTACTACTTTTCATAATTTAAATGCATGCCTAAAGGCCTTTTATCAAAAAAAAAATTCTTAGTTTTATTGGTTTCCTTTATTGCTTCTTTTATTTATTCCGTTAGAAAAAGGAAGGTGGAAGGGGTGTAAACGGAGCGGATTCGGAGCGGATAATGCCGATACCAAATCCGTATCCGTTTTTCAATGAGCGGATACGGATACGGATATCAAAATTCAAAACCAAATCCGTCTTAAACGGATACGGATACGGAGCGGATAATCCACGGATACGAATACGGAGCGGATAATCCACGGATAATTGTCAAATAATTGAGTCATATGAACTTTAAGTACAAATACTAAATTAAAAAAATTAAAAATAATTAAGAAAAACAAAAGTAAATTAAAAAAAGGTAAAGAAATGGAGAAGATATAGGAATGGAGAGGAGTTAGGGAATATTAACCGCTGAAAGTCAAGTTACAGTGAAGCGGAGAAGTTAAAATTTCAGATCCGGATGGTGCAGATATCCGCTCCGTTTATACTTTCAAAAAATTATTCGTATCCGTATCCGCATCAAATTTTCCTATGCAAAAATTATCCATATCCATATCCGTGATATCCGTATATGTTTAAATCCGGATACGGATAATAAGCGGATTCATAGCGGATATCCATCCGGATATCCATATCCGTTTACACCCCTATGGAAGGACAATCAGGTCCACTTGTTTTATTAGCTGTCTTCTCTGTTTTTTTTATCCAAGTCGGAACGATATAGTAAGGGTAAAACGGGAATTTAAGGAGTTCAGTGCTCAAAAGTTCAATTTGTGCGTGTAGAATAGCACTCCCCAAAATGCAATCGCTAATATCACAAACTTTTCATCATTAATTAAACAGAGAGAAGGTAGGATGTGGCCATCTAGAGTGGGAAAAACGTGCCGTGCCGTGACTAACATGCCGTGACTTTGGTCATGTGCCGTGCCGTGACCAAGTAAATTTTTCACGTGCCGTGCCGTGACAAAAATTATGAGGGGTGGTCACGGCACACGAGTCACGCCGTGACTCGCGTGCCATGACTAAAACGTGCCGTGACTAAGACGTGCCGTGACTAAGTCGTGCCGTGACCAAACGTGCCGTGACCAAACATGCGTTAGTCACGTTTGATCGCATTAAACGTTTTAAAAAAAATATATGAAACAATTCTTTAAAATTCAAGTGTTTTAATTGAAATTGAAATTTAAAAATATTTTAATTAAAATAAAATTAGTGTATTGCCTCGTGATTGCCGTGACTGGTGTGACTGGCGTGTCTACCGTTCTGTGACTCACGTGTCCCGTGCCGTGCCGTGCCGTGACCAAACCAATTTCCGTACCGTGCCGTACCGTGTCTTATTTGCCAACAATTGGTCACGGCACGCGAATGGTCACGGCACGGGATACGCGAGTCACGGCACGCGACGGTCACACGTGCCGTGCCGTTCCGTGACGAAACCGGCTCCGGCGTGCCATTTTTCCCAATCTATGGCCATCGATATTAATTAGAGGGCGAATGTACGGAGCCCTTTATCAATTATCTATGTACTTTCCTAGTCGTCTAGCTACTTAGCTAGGGATGCGATGACTTACCGATCCCACTTTGGTCCATTATTGCATCCACTTTGTAGTTTACTACACTAAATTGTTTATTTTTTTGTTTAATATTTCCAACCAAGAAGTTCATTTGATTTCTTCGGTTCAAATGTTATATTTGTGTCTTCATTATATCTCTAATTTTACAACTATAATAACTTAATATCAAAATAAAATTGTTACATATGATCTTATATTATTTTCTCAATGTACATGTAAATGTAAAAGATCATGACATTTGAATTGTGTTTGATTAGTATTAAGAGCTTGCAAAAATATACTGATATGAATAAATTTTGAATGTTGATTTTTAAACTTATTCATAAGTGATAGATTTTTTGTGAATGTAGAGAAAATGATATAAATCAGATCTGACGGTTTTATATTAACATATAAATTTAAGAATTTTTATTATTAGAAAATTACAAAAGTAAAGGCGCAATGGAGCACAAAAATGAAGATATTTCAGCCATCCTAGGATTTAGAATTTCAATATTATATACATCATAAGTTCACAATATATATTGGTTGGTATTTAGAATTTTGATCATACCCGAGAGTCCAATCTAAATTGTAACCTAACTTAATTATTTAATTGAAAGTATACAATCACTTAATATATAGAGTGTATAAAGTAAATATTATGTATAGGTGACTTCATTCATTTATATATACAATCACTTAATATACTCTAGTTTGATGGGGAAAAAAAGGGAAAAACACATCTAGAGAAAAAAAATCAATAAATTTTGGGGTTATAGAAATATATTGGAGTACTAATGGAATGAAAATGTGAAGGATAACTCATAAGTAGAGAGGGAAAAACGTGCCGTGCCGTGCCGTGCCGTGACTAACACGCCGTGACTTTGGTCACGTGTCATGCCGTGCCGTGACCAAGTAAATTTTTCACGTGCCGTGCTGTGCCGTGACAAAAATTACGAGGGGTGGTCACCGCACGCGAATGGTCACGGCACGCGAGTCACGCCATGACTCGCGTGCCGTGACTAAGTCGTGCCGTGACTAATTCGTGCCGTGACCAAACGTGCCGTGACCAAACGCGCGTTAGTCAAATTTGATCGCATTTAACGTTTTAAAAAAAATATGAAACGATTCTTTAAAATTCAAATGTTTTAATTGAAATTTAAATGTAAATATTTTAATTAAAATAAAATTATACCTTATAGGAAGGTATGTTAGTGTATTGCTTCGCTACTGCCGTGACTGGCGTGTCTTCCGTTCCGTGACTCGCGTGTCCCGTGCCGTGCCGTTCCGTGTTTCCGTGCCGTGCCGTGCCGTGACCAAGACAATTTCCGTGCCGTGCCGTGCCGTGTCTTCTTTGCCAACAATTGGTCACGGCACGCGAATGGTCACGGCACGGGACACGCGAGTCACGGCACGGGACACGCGAGTCACGGCACGGGACACGCGAGTCACGGCACGTGACCGACACACGTGCCGTGCCGTTCCGTGACGGATCCGGCTCCGGCGTGCCATTTTTCCCACTCTAAAGTCATAAGAGCTGTTTTTTTTTTTTTTTTTTGGTGGAGGGGGGTGCGGGGGGATTTCATGTATACCTCTCAAAAATTTTAAAATTACTAATTTCCTCCTCTATACTTCGAAATTATGTATTTTTTCCTCTAAACTTTCAAAACTTAAAAATTTACTCATTTATTGTCTTTTATATGAAAACATATTTGAAATTAAAATACCCATTTTACCCGTTATTAAAAACATAAAAAAATTGTAGCTTGTTTAAGAAAAATGTCGATCTTATATTTGATCGGTATTCGAGGGAAAAAAAGATATTTCATAAAGGGCAAATGGTATAATGGGTATCCGGTTTTCGAGGGACAAAATAAGTATTTTATAAAGAGTAATGGATATAATGGGTATCTTACAAGATCGGTATTTTTCTTAAACAAATTATAAAATTTATGTTTAATAAAGGCAAAATGAATATTTTATAAATTTAAAATGAGTTTTAATATAAAAGATAATAAAATAGATTAATTTGTTAGTTTTGAAAGTTTAGAGAGAGAAATACGTAATTTTGATGTTTTTGAGAGGTATACGTGAAATGGAATCAGAGTGGGCATCGGACCTACCTTGGTTTGATGGGTGTGATGACCATTCGATCTGCATCAGGATTCATGTGCTCTGCATCTAAATCCGTACACATATGCATCAATTTACGTGCGCATAGATCTTAATGCTAATCGTACGATCCTAGAGCTAATTGAACCTAAATGTAGGTCCGATGCCCATCGGACCTACTCCTGAATTTTTTATTAATATCCAAAAAGAAAATAAAATTACCAAAAATGACCATGTCAGCACAGAAATTCGAAAAATACCCTTTCCGGAAATTTTTTTTCCGAACTAAGCCTCTAACTTCGGAAAAAAAATTTCCGAAAATTCAATTCAAAAACCGGAAAAATTTTATCCGGATTCTAAGTCCGGAAATTTTTTTTCCGAAATTAGGCCAAATTTTCGGAAATTTTTTTTCCGAACTTAGTTTCCGAAAAAAATTTATCCGGTTTCAGATTGAATTTCCAGAAAAATTTTATCCGGTTTTGTACCGAATTCGATTATAAAAACCGCTGAGCTCGCTTTCAATTTCACTCGCAGTGCTCTCTCGCTCTCTCCGTAAGTTATTTTGAATTATTTAAATTTGTAATTATTTATTTGTTAATTATTTAAAATATTTAAATTAATTAAAATAATTTTAAAAATTTCAAAATGGTGTAGAATAATTTAGAAATTATCAAAATAGTCTAGAAAATTTTAAAATGATTTCGAATTGTTTTAGGAACCTCTTTCATTTTTGGATCCCTTCCGGAGCTCTGACTGTCTGATTGATCCGATCTCTGACTGTCTGATTGATCCGATCTTCGATTCAGGTTATTTTTATTTTTTTTATTTTAATTTATATTATAATTAATTAGTTCATTTCAAATATTTTTTTTATTTTTTGGAATATTGTCCAAATAATTTTGAATTTTTTAGAATATTTCAAAATGGCTTAGAATAATTTATAAAATTTCAAATTTTTATAGAATATTGCTAAATTAATTTAAAAAATTTCAAAATGGTGTAGAATAATTTAGAAATTATCAAAATGGTATAGAAAAATTTTGAAAATTTTAAAATGATTTAGAATTGTTTCAGGAACCTCTTTCATTTTTGGATCCCTTCTGGAGCTATGACTGTCTGATTGATCCGATCTCTGACTGTCTGATTGATCCGATCTTCGATTCAGGTTATTTTTATTTTTTTTATTATAATTTATATTATAATTAATTAGTTCATTTCAATTTTTTTTTTTTTTTTTTTGGAATTTTGTCCAAATAATTTTGAATTTTTTAGAAACTAAGTCTGCCATACTACATAATTCAAACAATATTCTAAATTATCTTGAATTTTTCTAAATTATTCTAGACCATTCTGCTATTTTCTAAATAATACTGGACCATTCTGGTATTTTCTAAGTTACTCTGAACCATTTTGGTATTTTCTAAAATATTCAGGGCCATTTTGGAAGGTTCTGACAAATTCTAAATTATTCAGATAATATTCTAAATTATTTAAAATAAACTAATTAATTGTATTATAAATTAAAATTAGAATAAAAAAAGTTAAAAAAAACCTCAATCGAAGAGCCGAGTGATCAGACAGTCAGAGCTCCGAAAGGGATCCGAGAAAAAAAGAGGTTCCTGAAAAAATTCTAAATCATTTCAGACTATTCTGGACTATTCTGGTATTTTCTAAGTTATTCTGGACTATTCTGGTATTTTCTAAACTATTCTGGTATTTTCTAAACTATTCTGGACTATTCTGGTATTTTCTAAACTATTCTGGACTATTCTGGTATTTTCGAAACTATTCTGGACTATTCTGGTATTTTCTAAGTTATTCTGGACTATTCTGGTATTTTCTAAACTATTATGGACTATTCTGGTATTTTCTAAACTATTCTGGACTATTCTGGTATTTTCTAAGTTATTCTGGACTATTCTGGTATTTTCTAAACTATTCTGGACTATTCTGGTATTTTCTAAACTATTCTGGACTATTCTGGTATTTTCTAAACTATTCTGGACTATTCTGGTATTTTCTAAATTATTCTGGACTATTTTGGTATTTTTTAAACTATTCTGGTATTTTCTAAACTATTCTGGACTATTCTGGTATTTTCTAAACTATTTTGGACTATTCTATAAATTCTAAATTATTCTGGACTATTTTGGTATTTTTTAAACTATTCTGGACTATTCTGGTATTTTTTAAACTATTCTGGACCATTCTGGTAAATTCTAAATTATTCTGGACTATTCTACAAATTCTAAACTATTTAAAACTAAATAATTAAATAATATAATTAAAAAAATATATATTTACCTCGGGGGGCGTGCTACTTCGCTGGGAGGGAGGAGAGACACCGAGACAAAGACTTCGGACCGGGTTATATAGGCCTTAGTTCGGAAAAAAAATTTCCGGATTTAGAGGCTTAGTTCGGAAAAAAAATTTCCGAAAATAGAGGCTTAGTTCGGAAAAAAAATTTCCGAAGTTAGACGCTTAGTTCGGAAAAAAAATTTCCAGAAAAGATATTTTTCGAATTTCTGTGCTGACATGGTCATTTTTGGTAATTTTATTTTCTTTTTGGATATTAATAAAAAATTCGGGACCTACTCCTATCTCACGTGAAATTCCCTTTTTTTATCCCAATGCTGACATGGGGCAATATTTGAAATGGTTGATGACGTTTCATGGTGACGAATTAGTTAGTACCTTTTAGAATGAAAAGTGCACACATTATGCATCAAGCCGTACCTGTGCAAATTGACATTACAATAGCACCAAAATAAAAGAAAAACCTATGCATGATATGATGACAACATATTTTTCATCAAGAACTTCAAAAAATGAAATATACAAATAATGAAATAATTGCTGTCCTTATCTGCTATATATCCATGCATGAGCCAGACAGTAATTTAAGGAATTTATTCTAATTTAATTCTAAATTTAATTCAAATTACATATCAGAATTTCAAAGGAGACAAATTTTTTTTCAGAGGAACAAATTGATCCGGATCTATAAATCTCCATAAAATTTCAAAATTCACGAGAGAAAAGTGTCCCCCTTGGCTCCACTTTGGTCCGCCCCTGGTTAACAAACAGGCAGCTCCAATAGCATATTAAAATGAGTTTGTAGGAAATGCAAAAAAGTCATGTAAATTGGAGTTAAACTGCTGTTGATTATGAAAATTAAATGCAAATTTTGAAGTGGATTGCTGAACATTGATGATAAAACTAAAGAGTGAGGCTATGGTGCTATGCATAGCACCAATGGCTAGTGTACTACGGCTCAATATGGTACTTTTTAAAATCCTAACGGTCGATCCAACCGTTCAATGTGATATCCATATGAATATGTACTTGCAAACTAAATTTTATATTTTTTCGAATTTTTTTACTATTTTTTTAGATAGGTAGAAAAATCAGTGTTTTTTGAAAATTCTGGACCATCAAAATTCTACCTATCTGAAAAAATAGTAAAAAAATTCGAAAAAATATAAAATTTAGTTTGCAAGTACATATTCATATGGTTATCACATTGAACGGTCGGATCGACCATTATGATTTTAAAAAGTACCATATTGAGCCGTAGTACACTAGCCATCCGTGCTATGCATAGCACCATAGCCTCACTCTAAAACTAAATCTTCAAATTTTTAAAGATAGTTGCGATTAGAATAAAATAAATTTAGTTAAATTCTAAGGACAAAAATACCTTACTCAATCCGGGCTCAACATTGCAATAATTAATATAGCTACAGACCTGAATATATATATCCAGTTCAAAACAACAAGCAGGATATATAACTAATATAAAAGAAATTATTGTAAATTTATAAGTGGTGCAGATGATTTGACGAGTATCATGTTTCTTTAATCTCTTTTTAAAAAGAGATATAAATTTAATTCTGACAAAAGACTTCTAGAAAAAAAAATATCGAAGTTAACAAAAATTATTATTTTAAAAAATAAAAAATAGAACGTGCCTGGACATAGAATTATTGCCTTATCCTATTCCTAGCTAATGTTTTGAAATGGACCGGCTGGTCCAGGACCGGACAGGACAACCCGGGGTTCCGACCCGGACTGTGCCTCAAATCTGGACCGGACCGGACCAAGGTTAAGGACGGTCCTAGCACGGGTCTAGTCCATTTTTTCCCCCCGGCCTGTGTAGGACCGGACCGGACAAAAAAATAAATTTGGGAGATTTTCATGTATACCCCTCAAAAACTTATAAATTTGGGAGAATTTTATGTATACCCCTCAAAAATTTCTAGATTATGTGCAGCAACCCTAAAAAAAAAAACCGCTGGACCGTGGACTGAACCGGCCCGTGTCAATTTGGGCCACGGTCCAAGTATGGGTTTCGGCCGATCCCCAATTACTCGGACCACCGGACTTGAATTGCTGGACCCATGTGGACCGTGGCCCGGCCGGGTCTAGATCGGACCGGACCAGACTGGCCCATTTTCAATTCACTATTCCTAGCTAGATTCGGCAAAGAGCCAGACCCAACTCGCGTACCACTTCAAGACCACAAAATAGAAGTATTAACAAAAACGAAAAGTGACAAAAGAAGTTATTACAAAAAGAATTCAGAGTAGTTCCGATGCCCATCGGATCTACTTTGGTTCGATAGGTGTTGTGACCATCCAATCTGCATCAAGATTCGTGTGCTCTGCATCAAAATCCGTGCAAGTCTGTATCAATTTCTGTGTGCATAGATCTTGATGCTAATCGTACGATGCTAGAGCTAATTGAACCTAAATGTAGGTCCGATGCCCATCGGACCTACTACTATCTCTTAGAAAAAACACAAAAGAAGACGGGTGTCTGTGTCTAATTGGATACTGGGAATGCCCAGGACAGTTTAAATAGAACCCTTGCAGCTCTTACTGAATCACTAAAACTAGAGGCCCGTCATTCCGACCCCTATCTAACAATGGGAGACCAGGTTCGCGTTAAGTTCATTTCAAAAATTCCATTTCCATTCTCTTAGGAAGCTATTTCAATTACTTCAAAGTCAATCATACAATTAATCTCAATTACTTCAAATTAACTGTAGGTGTATGAACTCGTCATTAGTGTGGACCTAAGTTGTTGCCGTTGTCGAAAAGCAATCCAGGATTATCTCTGCCAGATGCAACGTACAATGACATATGAGAGAATTATTCAAAATCTTTGCTAAATTTTTCATGTACAATTATATTATGAACATCAATAACCACATATATATATTCTTGTTTTTTTTTCTCGTTAATTAGGTAAACAGTGCATGCGCATTGCGGCAATTGTTTATGACGAGAAGAATAATGCTGTGCTGGTATCTGGTCCTTTTGATCCGGAGCTACTCAAAAGAAAGCTGCTTTGCAAGCTTTCTAAAATAATCATTCGCATAGAGATCAGGGAGCCACCACCACCCACGCCACCTCCAACGGATAAAAACAAGGAAAAATTCATGAGGAACTGCTTGGAAGAATACGAGGAAATAAGCAAATGCATCGAAAAATGCAAGCAAGAATGTGAGGAGAAATGCAGGACAGAATGTGAGAACAAATTCAAATGCAAATGCAAACGCAAATGCAAATGCGACTGCGACTGTGACTGCGAAAAGAAGAAGGAGCCACCGAAGAAGACCCCCAAGGAAGTGAAGGAACCACCAAAGCCGCCGATGTTTCCATGGCCACCACAAGTTACAATTGTTTGTTGTGCTCGTCCTTGCCCATGCTTGACAGCATGGTCCAACAATTACAGGTGTTGCTCTTGTGGGGTAGAGAGTTGGCCCGGAATGTGCGGGCCCGGTTGGGGCAGTGGGCCCAGTCATATTGGGGCTCGTCCACAGTGGAGTAATTATGAGTCAAGTCAGCCACCTAATATCACCTTTGAATCTGCGCCGCCTTGTAGCATCATGTAGCCACATTGTGTGTTTATGCAGATTATGAAGAACCTAAAATCATATTCCGCTTCCTATTGTGTACCGTAATATATAATTCAGCTAGCCTGCTAAAAGGGGTGAACCCCTCTTGCTTATCATGCTTGTGTAATACTCATGAAACAACAACTATACTTGTATTATCGTCTTATTAATTTAAGTGTTATATGTTTTTATGTTGTGATTGCCTGATTGGTATCTGTATCGTGTGTGTAATTGTGTATATTCTGTTATATGAATAAACGAGTGGTTTACTTTACTATTTTTCCATTGTTTTCCATTGTGTGACCTTCAATGAGAACTGTGTATCTAATTAACTAATTAAAGACAAATTTGAATTTGTACATATCGATTTCAGTGGAAAGTTTGGAATGATTTGATAGTTCGATGTGAGGTTATACCAACTGAAGAATAGCCAATTAGCCATCTTTTGAAAATGGTGTATTTATGAAATGTGAATACTTCTTTAAATTGAAGCGGGACATTTACCAGAATTATGGCTGGAACCTGGAATGGAGCTAAGTTGACAACCCTTCTATATATCAATATATGGGCTCAGATTTATCTTCATTATCTACATAATATTAAATTATCCCCAATTTCACCTAATTTTACTACACATTAGCAAATTTATATTAAAGTTGAATTGGATGTCACCAGTAAGAAATTGAGAAGAAAAGTAACGAACTATTGATCCAAACATGTTAAGGCACATGACAATCTAACTATGGGCCGGAAACTAAGGAAGAAACTCTGTTTTAGAAAAGGCCGAGATTGGAATTAATGGGCTAGCCCAATCAAGTCTGATGACTGATGAGTGACTTATTTCAAGTACCTTTTTTTTTTTTTTTGAAATATAGGCTCATTTGAAGTATATTATCGTCCATAAAAATGAATCATGGTTGAGTTTAAGTTGAACTCGTAGCACATTTGAAACCATCTGACGACAGATCTGGTGCAAATACTTTTGTGAATTTATTTCATAAATTATTTAATACTTTTGTGAAACCTGTTCTTTAATACTTTTGCTCTGTTTGGACAGAATAAGAATTGTGTTATCTTTTTTTTACGCTTCTTTCTAAAAAGTATCACTATATAATACATTACTCACACTGGAGCCATCCAGTGAGCATTCAAACCAAGAGCAGACTTCAGTTGTAACAGCAAGTTAGACAAATATATTACGGTTTAGATGGTTAGCTGGAGCAAGATTGTAATAGAGATTAAATCTAAGAGTTCTCTCTATAAACAGTGTACATGTAACATTCAAGAGAATGAAATACAATTACATTTCTCTCTTTTTAAAATCCTTTACTATATTTGTTTGGATTCTAATAAGTTGTTTCTATGCCATTAATTCAAAATATTGTGAACTTTGTTACAATTTTTAAAACACCATCGGATCTGATATACATGATGGGTGAGCGAAGAAAAAGCAATTTTTTGACAATTTTTAAGCGAAAAATCAAAAAAGAAAAATAATGGTGATGCTTTCTCAATCTCGCCATCGTCAAATCCATCTAGTTTCTAACAGTTTTCGTGCGAAATTGGTCGTGCATTAGTGTTTTCAGTATAAACTGAGGATCGTGGATTGGCTTCCTTGTTCGATCCTTGGAGAGTTTGTTACATGTGTGCGCATATGAATGCAATGCAAGGATGCAACTTAGGTTTCCTATCCCTAACTTGACCATGCATTAGTGTTTTCAATATAAACTGAGCATCATGGATTCGCTTCCTTATTCTATCCTTGGAGAGTTAGGAATATGGTTCTATGCAACTCTCATGTTGCATTTTGAGTCTGAATATGAAGCGCTATGCCAATTCAGGTTGTCGATATGTTGGGTGCACAATAGGACTCAAAGCATACGACGCGGTGCTAGCTCTTACGCCTATAGGTATGGTATGGTGCACAATAGGACTCGGAGCATACGACGCGGTGCCAGCTCTTACCGCCTATGGGTATGGTACGCATATGAATGCGATGCAAGGATGCAACTTAGGTTTCTTATTCCTAACTTGACCGTACATTAGTGTTTTCAGTATAAATTGAGGATCGTGGATTGGCCTCCTTGTTCGATCCTTGAAAGTATGGTCCTAATTAGGCTTTATATGGGCTCAATTAGAGGTAAATTGGATTTTGAAGCTTGATTTTGAGGGCTTTGGAGATTGGATTTGGATGATTCGAGTTCATGGGTTCGTAGAAGGATGAACAAAGGGTCTTTGAGAGGTGGAATCAGATCATTTGGATGTTTGGTCTGATTTCTATTCAATTTGCAAGACGGGTAGCTAAACTGGTTTAGGGACTTTTAAGTCATTTTTGGATGATGTCAAACTGAGCCAGGGTGCCACTTTGTGATTTGAATTTCTTCTTATCGGCTTATCATTTCAAGCTGGAATTTTCTCAGATTGTTCCTTGTTGTTTGTTCTATAAGCCATAAAAATTTGAGGATTTAAAGTATAACGTACAGGGCTCCATCAATGTCTTAAAACAGCAAGATAGTGCATTTTTCTGGTAAGCAGCAGTTTTCTGTTTTTTCTGAACCGCCGAACTTTGAAGGTCAATTCCCGCCAATTGGCTACACCAAATTTTGTGTTCTTTATATGAAAATGTTCATTTAGTTATGATCTATATGCCTGTGCAACAGTTTTGCTAAACGTGATCCAGAACTATGTCAAATGTATGTTTTTGTGCAAGGGTATTTGCTGGTAATTTACAATTTTTCCTTTTCGGTACGCTGTTTTGTTATTTCCATTTAATTGGCTACATGGAATTTGATGTTCTTAATATGGATTTGTCCATTGATATATGTAGTTTATGCCTGACAAATCTTAATTTTTAATATGAAATCTAGCTATGATGAACGAGTGCTTTTGTGAGCCACAGTCGGTGTAACAGTTCACTGTGTTGACTGTTTTGTCTATTATGGAAATGATGATAATCTCACATGCTACTTGCTCAAAAAGTTTCAAAAATTCTAGAATTCGAGAGCTATTTTTTTGTTCACCGATTTATGAAGGACAATTCATATGCCAGCACAGCAACTGTGCAGTTTTTATTTTCTGCTGACTGAGATTTCAAAAATCAATTAAAATCCTTTAGAAATTCCTATAAATAGAAAATCAGATGCAGTGATGTTTATCAGGTTATACTCTAACTGAGTGTACATTTTGGAGACATTTGATGGCCTGAGGCTAGGCGTTGTATTTTAATTTCATTGGGACTATTTTTGGATATGTTGTTGTACCAATAGATACATTACTCATCTTTTCTTTGTTCTATGTACACGAGATGGCTGGTACAAGTATCTAACATTGGTATAGGAGTTGTTTAAAGGTCACACAGTACTAGTAATTGAGGTTTATCACTAATTAATTCTGGTTCTTTGAGGCACTTGAGCCACTGTTTGTCATGAGACAGAGAAGGGCATGAAGATCAAACATCATCAGAAATAGAATAAAATAAAAATAAAACATTGTCAGACAGTGGCTAAGAGAAATTTGCAAAGAAATCCTTTTATGTTTTACTTATTCATGTGTTTCATTTATTTTTATTTTGAGGGCAAAATCACTGGATTCATGAGGTTTAAGCATTATGTTTTCTTTTGACAGATCATGGGCATGAAGTGCCTACTGTTTAGTTGCTTTGAACCTTCATCCACACATATTAGCAATTAGGTCCCTCGATTTATAAGTAATTGGCAAGTTCATGCATAATGTACTTGTAGATCAAGATTTCCCTTCTTGCAATATGGCCCTTGATTGAGGGACCGACAAGGGAATAAGTCATTGAAGTCATTGGGATTAGCTTTGTATTTGACAGATCATTGGCATGTAAGCCTACTGTTTTGCTTTTAAACCCTCATTCTCTCCAATTTGCAATTCAGTGTTAGAAATATATTTTGAAAACACAAAATTTTATATAAATTAATACTTATTTTAATATTAATGTTTTTAACTTTATGAATTATGGAGCTATTTGGGAATGAGTTATTTTGATCTAATTTGTACATAGAAGCTCATTATTTAATCAAATATATTGATATGAGCTTTCCGTGACCTCAATACATATTTAATATAATTTTGTGCAAATGACTTGATCATGATCTAGCTTTGATATGCAATTAATTGCATTTTTCAATTGAGTTACAAACGGTAATATATATAATGATGAATATTATTTTAATGATCATGAATGCACAAATTTATTGGTGTCTATGATATTTGCTTATAAATAGTACATGATATTTGAAGAGAAAATCAATCCAATAACAATTCAATAATTCACATACTCTCTTCCTCTTTCTCTTAGCTCCATAATTCATAAATTCAATTTCTATTCTCCCACAAACAAATATTTTCTTTATAGAAAACATATTATTCTGCTATCATTGTTGAAAGAAGCTACATCAACCTCTACCACGGTTGTGCCCGTAGGTAGAGGAATACCGGCGTAACTTGGGACAAGCTTAACCGATTATTCCTGCGCTTAGGACGGAAAGTTGCCTTGGGTCCGCATTTTGCAGCTCCGAGTAATAAAGTTTTAATTATATTGTTGATTATTATTTTTTATATAATTATTATTTATTTAGTGATCAAAATTCAGATTTAAATCTAGTTGATTAGTTAAAATTTTCCAACATGCAGTCCTTGATTTATAGATGTTCAACATATGACTGCCATAACATTTATATACCAAGATTTCCTTTTGCAAATTGGTCCCTTGATAGAGGAGCTGACAAGGGAAACCAGCTGGCTCAACCTTGTCAGTCCTTGTGTGTGTTTTTATTTTTTTATTTTCAATTTTATTTCTCTTTAATTCCTTTAATAAAATAACTAAAATAGATCCAATATAGAAGGAAGCTAGCTAGCTCAACTTCTATATTTTCACTATTCAATCATTTTAGAAGGAATTAAAGGTGTCACTTAGAAGAAAGTCAAGGCAGAAAAGAGGAATCCGAAACAGTAACTTTGAAGAACATATTTATAAAAATCAGAAGCTAAGCAACACATTAATTTTTATATTTTAAGGCCGTGTCTCATCTTTATAGCAATCAATGATGCTACAAGTAAGCACCTATTTATATTTTACACTGTCAATTTGATGAATGTATATTTTTATGAGAAAAGGGTTTTATTGAGTAAAAAGAAATATCGAAAAACAGAGAATGCATATGATATAGTAGAATAGAAATAATAACATAAAACTATATTATACTTTTTATATTCTTGTGAATAAAAGAAGCAAAACAGTAACTAGGAAAATTTTGTTTTATATATATTTGTAGAGTGTCACAAAGGGATATGTAATCAGCTATTGAAGCTATTCATTTGGTGTTTTTACTTAACCCTTTCATCAATAATACCATAATCTTGAGCTTTTGTTGCCGACATAAAATAATCACGGTCTCTTTCCATGATTTTAAAACGAGAACAGTGCCTTATCTTGCATGATTTGCAATGAAGGCTAACTGCCCCTTTATTCATGAACTCAAATTGATGGTAATGTAGAGTGCCAGTGACCAAAGCAGTAGAATCTACACACTATCAAAAGGTACAAAATTAGCAAAGAAAGCAAACCAGAACAAAGAGAAATGCAAAATAAAGCCGAGATCAAAACAGTAAAGAACAGAACTAAAAAAGAGCAAATATCGAATCGAGTAAACATCTTTTATTCATCCATAGTATATTTACAATCAATAGCCTATTTAGGCATTCTACATTGCAACAGGACTAAATTTCTACCTATATGTATTGGATTTGGGGCAGAGAATAGTAGAAGGATTTTTGCTAGAGAGATTTAGCTATGTAGCTGTTATAGTCTGAAAATTTTAAATTAATAATTAACTAGCAATTTATAAATTACGCCTAATTAAAAGAATTTAACTGATTAAAGAATGAATTAAATTATATGAAGCCATTTAATAAACCAAACATATAAAATATCAATTTATTAAATTAAAATCTGAAAAATAAGTCGAGACGTTAGATCCGAAATAAATAAAGGGTAACGGTGGAATGTTAAACGTTATGTAATTTAAAATACAAATTTTCACAACACGTATGGAAGTAATATATATTAACTAGAATTAAATGAAATTATAAAATATTAACAACGAATATTCGTACAAATTGTTAGACGTAGATTCTCGTTGAATTTTAGTTCATTAATTAGAATTTATTGGTTTCGTTTAATCGTGGAATTCAATTTTTGAATTTGAAATTTCTGACTAAATAAGAGTACGATTTAATTTTATAAATCATCACGATTAACGTCTGATAAATCCGTATGGATGTCTAAACGCAAATCTTGTAAGAGTAATTTAATTCAAAGCCTTTCTCTTAAATAATTTAGCTCATTGCTCTGGAATTATTTAAGCCGTTCATTTTTACTTCTGCACGAATCTCAACGCAGCCCCTCTTTTATTTACCTCACTCTCCCTCTCTCTTTCTTACTGCCGCTGGCCCCCACTCCCTAGCCGATCCCCTCCCTTTCTCTCCCAGCGCCCCCTCTTCTCTCTCGCTGACCCCAGAACCCACCCCCGTTCGCCCCTCTCTGTTCGGTCCTCCTGGAGAAGGAAGAAGGGAGATCCCGCCCCGCTCCCTCGCTCTCTTGGGTACGAAAGTCGTCACTCGACCCACCGCTGTCGCATCGCCCTCGTGGCGCGACGACTTGGACGGTACGGCTGTCAGAGAGCGTCTGACGCCTTGACCATTTTCTCTCTGTTGCGATGCTTACCGGGTTATATATCTCCATCTCTCTCTCTCTGATTTGGGTGCGGCTCTCTTTTAGCTCATGTGCTGAGAAGTCTCTCTATCGCTCTCTCTTTTCAATTTTCCACTGTTGATTGTTAAAACCGAAACCCTAGGGTTCGGTTGTCTTGTGCTTGTGAAATTCGTGGTGCTGGTGCCTATCTTGCGGTGTACCTAGTGCTGGGTGGGTGGTGCCTATTTCTTGTGGGCTTGTTGAATTCGGGACAGCCGTGAAGCGAGGCGACTTGAGACGCCTTGGTACCGGCCAAATAAAGGGAGACAATCAATTTCGATAAATATTCTTTTTCATCTATTTGGTTTGTATCTCGTTGATTTTGTGCAAAGCCGTGAAAAGTCGTAGAAATCAAATTGATAAATATCGAGTGCGGGATTGTTGATTTTTTTCGACTCAATTGAATTGTTTGGTTCGGTAAATTATGCCATATTCGATCAGTTGAAATGGGAGATGCCAATCGGCCTTGGGTGACTTTGCTTGTGTACTGTGTAGTATCCGATTTTGTTCTTGATTTTCTTGTTGTCTCGGTGCTGGTATACACTGACAGGGGCTATGTTCATTGTGTGGGGAGAACCGATGTTGTTGTGCTTGTGTAAATTATGAGTTGGTACCCTTTTGCTAATTTCTTTTCGGGCATTGGTGCTGCCTTGACCTTACCTATTCTGTGCTGGCCTTGTTTTTGTTGTGTGAAGCCGGTACCAGTTAGTACCGGCCCAGTGTAGCTACTGGTACCGATTTGGTTGAAGTTGGCTGTGCTGATGCGATTCTGTGTTTGTACCAGGCCTTGATCTGACGGGGACCTATTGTGAATAAACTAAATAAGGAGGTTCCTTGGGTAAATAAAGAAGCCTTAGAAAATGTTTTTAATCTGTAAGGGCCTAAGTGTAAAAATGCGATTTTTGAATTAAGTTGGCCGGGATATATAAAATTTAATTGATTTGGGCCTTTGGTTTTTCCTCTGATGGGCCGTTGCAAATTGAAATTTAAAAAGGCCTTAGGCCCTTTTATTTGTTGGGCTTGGCTAAAGAATTAATGAAGTTGTTTTATGGGCTTAGCCTAATCCGAAATGAATAAAGAAATGGGAAATTGACTTGGGCCTCTTTCCTGATTGGGCTCGGCCTTGGTTTAATTCCTTTATTTTTGGGTTTAGACCCAACCCGAAACAATGTATTTATGGCCTACTTTTTAGAACCCAATTGGGCCTTTGAATTAAATAAATTGAATTTATCCTAATTTTGATTGGGTTGTACAAACCCAACATTCGATAGCGCACGAATTAAATTGTCGCAAATAGATTAGAATTACTCAGTAGTGGAAATTGATTTCTTTTTAGGACATAAATTAAGTTTTAGTTAAATTAATTAAAGTAAAATATGGATAAATCAATTTAGGGTCTTGAGCCTCCTCGCGATTTAGCTCGACCCGAAGAAGTGACTTTAATTAAAAATTGGCCAAAATCAAGATTTGCGACAAAGTGACATCTTTAATTAATTAAAAAGTGAAACAACATAAACTTAAAGATCGGGAGATGATTAGAAAAGTCCTGGATTGATGACTCATGACATACTTTGAGCAGATACTAGATTATCTGACATGACACTATATGACTCGAAACACACAAAATTAAAATACATCAACCCATAGTTGATTAGGATTAATAAATTTAAATTAAATAAATTTAAATTACAACATAGTTAAGTATTTTTTAATTTTTATTATTATTAGTATTAATATTTTTAATTATTCTAAAATTTAAATAAATATAAAATATGTTGTTAATTAATTAAGGACAATTAATTAACAACATATTAAGGATTTTCGTATCATTCCGATTATTATAAAAATTGATTAGTGACGTAGTTTATTTTATACACATACTTAGAAATAAAGTAAATTGAACGTTTAGGTAATTAAGTAGAACACGTACTTTCACAATACGAGCATTTAAATGTGATTGATTATCGCAATATTCAACTTAATAACTAAGTACGTATTTTATCTTATACACGAATAGTAAAACCGTTTAATAATTTTATTTAATAGTTTATCTTCAAATTGAAATTCTATAAATAAATTAGTTACACTAGATTAAATTAAACTGAGTTAGCCGTAATTACTTACGCTCAATCGAACGTAATTGACCAATTAAGTTTGAACGTGTAATTAAAAGTAGTAAAACAATGGTAGTAGGGATTACAATACTTAGTTTAGCTGCTCATTAATTTACGTACGAAATACAGGTCATCAGACCTACGACGAGTCCGATCCGTGGACCGATCCTGCTGACGGCTATACCGAGCAGACGGAGATTTCACGTATTTCGGAGAGGATTAGCACGCTCATTGCCTTTAGCTTGCTCTACAGGTGTGGGATATCTGAAATATGTCATTCATGGCGTACTGTTACCAAGTCGACCACCTGACCTGACATTCGCACTTCAAAAATTAATTAGCTGCATTAGAGCATGTTTATCTTTTCCGAATTGTAATTAGGATTTGCATAATCCCTTTTTAAATGAAAATTTACCGTTTTATAGGAGTAGAGTCATTTTATTATATATAATATATTATTATATTTATTTTATAATATTAGTTGTCCTCTTCTCGTAAATGACAATATTATTACTATATAATCATACATATGCATTGGTGAGAGTTGAGAAGAGACCTAGTGACTGCGTTCTGCCTCGTAGGATGGGTTACGAGACGGCCCATTAGCCATTAAGCTGATTGATCACTTGATCTCTCGGGAGGTCTTCTAGGATAAAATATTATATGTATAAAGTTGATTATATATATTCTTTTCGATTCATTTTACCATTTCACTTGCGAAGATCCGATCTCGAGTTCTGAGTCACGAAATGATTCGGGATGTTTCCCCGCCTACATTAGGAGCTACATGCCTAGTATGGCTTTCACGGTTGCGGTGGAATATTTTATTTTTCTGTACATGGGCCGATCTCGAGCCCTTTATTATTTTTCCCGTTAGTCTGGCCGGACGATGGAGTTCTGTTTCTGCTCATGAGGAAACGGATTAACACATTCTTACGACTTGCTTGTATTATTTTTCCTATTTTTATATGTTTGGTTAAAGAATCGTTTTAGAGTAAGGAGAACACACGAGATTAAATATAACCATCTGCTAGCGTGCAATGTCTTGTGGTGCAATGCTCGATGTCAATAGGCAACGAGTATCATTGCACCCCCTGATCGCATTACTTGGATTATGTCGTGATGGAATTATTGAATTAAATTTGCACGGCACGGGGTGATAATCTATTCGTACTATACTATATAATAACTTCTACACACAGTACTCTTGTACTGGACTCCGATTTGAATAACTATATAATATTCTCCTTCATTTTATTTTGGGAACCTTTGCATGTTGGCATAACAGGATAATCGCATCATGGCATCTATTATATGTATTTTTTCTTAATAGTTAATATGATAGGTTATATACATAGAGGAGGGATCCAATTACACTTTTTTTTTGACACATCTTGACATTGTTTTTTTTATAGACTAACTTTGCGATTTCAAAATCCAAATAGTCGATCCGAACCGTTCAACATGATCACCATATTAAAATGTGCTTGGATATCAAATTTTACATTTTTTTGAATTTTTTTACTATTTATTAAGATGGTTACAAAATTGTTGTTTTTCAATGGTCTGAAAACAACAATTTTGTAACCATCTTAATAAATAGTAAAAAAATTCAAAAAAATGTAAAATTTGATCTCCAAGCACATTTAATATATCCATCATGTTGAAGGTTTGGATCCACTATTTGAACTTCGAAAATGGTAGGTGTCAAAGTGTGTCAAAAAAGGGTGTAATCCGATCCCTCATCATATATATATATATATAGTTGGGCTATTGTACTTCGCAAAGTAAAACGAAGTTTTACTTCACGCTTATATTTTTATTTTGAAAATCCAAAACGTCGATCCGAACCGTTCAAGTTGTTCTCCATATTGAAATGTGCTTGGAGACCAAATTTTACATTTTTTGGAATTTTTTTTACTATTTATTAAGCCACTTTGAAAATCGCTCATCCATTGTGAACAATAAAAAACAGTAAAAAATTCTGGACCAATGGATCAGCGATTTTCAAAGTGGCTTAATAAATAGTAAAAAAATTCCAAAAAATGTAAAATATGGTCTCCAAGCACATTTCAATATGGAGAACAATTTGAACGGTTCGGATCGACATTTTGAATTTTCAAAATGGAAATATGAGCGTGAAGTAAAACTTCGTTTTACTTCGCGAAGTACAATAGCCCAACTCTCTCTCTCTCTCTCTCTCTATATATATATATATATAATTTTGCTAATATGCTATGCGTAGCATAGAGGGTCTCCGTGCTACGGCACAATATTTGAGTTTTCAATATCCTAACGGTCGATCCGAACCGTTCAACATGATCCATACAAATATGTACTTGCAAACCAAATTTTGCAATTTTTAGAATTTTTTGACTATTTTTTTAGATAGGTAGAAAATCACTTGATCTGAAAATTCGGTACCATTCAGATCAAGTGATGTTCTACCTATCTAAAAAAATTCTAAAAAAATTCTAAAAAAATTCTAAAAAATGTAAAATTTGGTTTGCAAGTACATATTTGTATGGAGATCATGTTGAACGGTTCGGATCGACCGTTAGAATTTTTAAGATTTAAATATTGAGCCGTAGCCACTTCCTATATATATATATCATAACATGTGCATTAAAAAATGCCATTTATAAGTTCTTACGTAGTTTACAATTAAAAGTGTTTTGACCGTAGAGGATCCCTGAAGGGATAATTCTGGGTCATATACTGGGTGACTAGTCGCTCACCCCACACGTTGTTTTCATGAGTTTTAGGTATAGAGACTAGTGCTCCGCAGCTGGGAATGTCAGGAGCTGTCGCCGATGGCCACGGCGATTGATTTTAGATTTTTAGGACCTTTGATTAGGTTTACGAGTTCGATGTTTTGGATCTGTACATTGGACTCGATAGATCATGTATCCCTTTCTTAGATTGTGTTTATCTTGTGGACTGAATAGATATTATATGTTTATGTTTGTTTATCGGTGTATGATTTGTGCTATTGTATGATTATTTACACTTCCGCATTTATATTATTATTTGTGAGTATTTAGCCTTGTGTGTTTATTGATATGATAAACACGAGGTGAGGACTGATCACATCTTAATTCGGAATTTCCAGTTTGGAGTGTGTCAGTAGCTGTGGTCGTATTTGGGTTTTTTCAGAGTTTTGGTGTTTGTAGGAGAGGCGTAAAGTATGTTGTCGGGGAGCTGTGTAGTGCGTGTGTAGCTATGCAGCTGGGTATGGTGTCGCACTGTCGCCCCTTTTTTCTTCAACGGGCTCTTTAGATGGCCTTCGGATTAGGGTTTGTGCAGCAGGGGTTGGATCAATGCAGTGGCTTCATCCTGGGCGTTGCTTGCATCCAACGGTCATGCTTGAATTAGAGAGGAGACAGGAGGCATCTTCAGCAGAGCCAGCTCACACCTTCTATTTTGTTGTTTCCTACGGTGAGCTGTTGGAGAAGAGATTTCTTAACTCCTCGTAGACTTGGTGTTTCATAGAACATGCATAGCTTAGTTCAAGGTTCACTGTAGACCATGTTTAAACATGAGAGTTTGCGCATAGACGCAGAAGCTGCTTGCCATTTTCTTCAATTCCTTGTCTTCATCTAATTTAGGCTCAATTTTCTATTTCGGCCCATTCAATGAATTCATTTTTTATTTTGCTTTCCTTTAGCCCGAGCGGTAGCCGAACCCAAACAGTTTTCTTCAATTTAATTTGGGTTGTTCATTTTTTTGTTTGGTCCGATTCTTTGGATTATTAATTCACCTTTAATTAATTCGGGTCATTAATTCACCTCCAATCCGAGACTTTGTTTTCTTTAGCTCACCACCTTAGAATGCTTTTCTCAATTTCATGATTAAATGGACGTATTCTCTCTTCTCCATTTCAACATTTTAAATGGACGTCTCCATTCTTCTATATTTTAGCTCTTTGGTTTATTTCTAAATCCCAACTTTTTTTAGGGTCAAACAGTATTGTGAACAACATTTTGATCCTTGAGCCTGAGTCCTAGGTTTCCATACTGTCTGGTTTGTATTTTTGTATATCACACTTTTATTTCTATAATTCTAAGACTCAAAATTCTTGAGATGTTAGGGAACATCTCTAGATAATCCATTTGTTTGGATGCTAGTTTGACCAATATTCTTAGTTTTATAAATATTATTATTATAGAACTTGTAATACCATACATTATTTTTGAAATTTTCCTTATTAGACCTTGCTCGACTATACTGTGCATTTAAAAAAAAAATATTAGGATTATTACAATCTAGTCCTACATAGTTTTGTTTAAAAGTTTCAGTATGTTCCCCTTTTACTGTTGGACTTAATGAGGAGCTCGATTCAAATGAGGATTTATCCTTCTTGCATGCATTACACAACTGGTTCCCCATAAAATTACAGTGGTCCGCCCTAATGATATTCTTAGTTTTATTGGGTGATCCTAAAACCTCTTTTTTCGATCTCCAAAATTTTGAACTTTTTATTATTTTTTTAACTCCTGAATTTCTTCTAAGTGTGATTTGTAATTTTCGTTTTTAATCAGGACATTTAATTCTTCAATTTTAGATTCACAATTTGTTAAATTAAATTCTAAAACTTTATGTAAGACTTTTGTTCCTTTTAAATTCACATTTTGATCTTGTAGGTGGCTAATTTTTAATCGTAATGATTCTAATTTATCTACATATGACTGATTGGTGTGCAACTCTTGTGGTACCAACTCAAGGACATTTACCTTAGACTCAAGCTCAAGAACTTGGATCTTAATTTTTGAATGTGGTCATCTCTTCTAATTACAGCAGTAGTGGAATCATCCAAAAGAGATCTCAACCTAATTATATTTTGGTGTGAGATTCTTGTTAAATAAAATGCTTGACTCATTGGTTTGTTTGTCTATGTTGATCAGGTCAGATCAATATCATCAGTCATGTCATAGTTTTTTATCAATTCACATTGATATTTATCACAATCTAAACTGTGAATTAGGTGTACCTTATTAGAAAAGCTTGTTGAGGCTTCGCTTACCTCCTCGGCATCTTCCTCATAGTGGATGACTTTCTCCATACTATCGAGGAATTTGATTGTCAACTTGTCGGTGATGTTCTGGTTGGCAATGATAACATCTATGTCAGTCTTTGCCATTAATGCAACGTTGGCAGTTTGTTCATTGTCTGATTCAGATTCTTCACCTTCATCTTCATCTTCACTTATCTCTTCACCCCAAAGGCTTATCATAGCCTTAGCCTTATTTTTGCCTTTGTACCCGTCTCGCCTTTGCTTTGGTCGGTTTTGTTGACTATCTCCGTCTTTGATTCTCCAGCAGGTGAGTATTGAGTGCCCTTATCTATGAAACACAAAACATACCTCCTTCTTGCTTTCACCCTCTAGTTCTTTATTAAATTTTCTTTCAAAACTAAGTATTCCTTGCAACATTCTGGAAAATATTTTGTGTTCATCTTGGGAATCATTCTCAGGTTTCTTTAAGTAATTGTTGTTTGATTTTGAGGAGCTAGGATTGTTCGATAGATGTTGTTGGTTTTGTGCTAGGAGGGCTATGGTTTTTGTCTTTGCCTTTTATTCTCTAATTTGTTTGAGTTTTTCCTCAAAGCTTCTAAGGTGTGCATAGACTTCATCTGGTGTATATGTTTGTATCCCAACAAGAGCTTCTAAAGCGCCCACTAGTGATCCCATCCATCTGTTAGTGTAATAATCTAAAAGTCAATAATAGGATAATTTGTATTCTTTATATTTTGTTCATGTAATTGATGATTAATAAATATATCATTTTGTTCCTTGAGATTTATCGCATTTATGAATCATTTCGAGTTCATGACTTGAAATTGTAAGACTCCGTAATATAGATGATAAATACTCTTAAAAGTCTCTAACCGAGGTAATTAGCAAGGAACACTAATTAACCATTTAAAAAGTTAGTGTGTGAATTAAATGATGGTTAAGTTTTACAAACCATAGACAAAGAGTTGTCATTTTAATCACACATATACATGTTAGAGAACATGATATTTGACGGATCCTAAATGAAACATTTAATGGATTGTGTTCGTGTCATTAATGTTTTCATTCAGTGTTAAGTTCTAAAGTATGAGGTATTCGTCTTTCCTATATAGGAAGTGTGTATTCGTGAGTGTTGTTTAACGCTATCCTTGGCTTATGGTAGAAGTAAAATTTTTGATTTTGCATTATTTCCTCACCATAAGTCTAAACCGAATTTAGCGATAAATTCTAAGCATAAATGGAATTTAGCGGCAAATTCGCCCAACACCATCTTCCCTATGCATAATGCGTAAAAGTTTTCCTGTAATCTTTTCGTCAGCTAATAGTTCTCCAAATTTAATAAATTCACTTTGCAGATGCATTATTCTATGATATGTATTCTTTATGACCAATTCTAAAGGTTTCAAACTAAGTTTCAAGTCCAGTTAGTTTGGTACGTTTCATTTGAGGGGTACCCTCATACCTATTTTCAAGATTGTCCCACATTTATTTGACAGTTTTTGCATTAGTAAAAACAACAGCTTTGTTCTCACTCACTGTGTTTATTAGAACATTTATTGCATTATCATTTTTCGTCTTTACCTCCTTTGAGGCTGCAAATTCTTCCCCAGTATAATCATTTGTACGTGTGTACTCTTTTTCAACAACATTCCACAGTTCAAGGATGTTTAGGTAGTTTATCATGGACCATTTCCATTGATTAAAGTTTTTAGCAACAGTACCAAACATGTGGGGTTCCCTAACAATTCTAGGTTGTTGTTGTGCCATATTGGATCTAAACAGTTCAATTCAAATATGAGCAACATTGACTGATACCACTTTGTCGTCCCTAACGGCATCTAGAGGGGAGTGAATAAGTATGTTTAAAATTTAAACTCTATATACCAAGTATTTAACGTATAAATTAAATCTAAGTGTACATGTGTGTTAGAGTGTAGTTCTTTGCGAAATCAAGAACTTGTAAATTAAATAACAATTAAATAAATATTAAAGTACATTAAAGTAAATAGATAGAGTTAGAAAGTGTGACACAAAAGTTGGTAACGAAGTTCAGTCTCAGAATGGACCTACATCTCCGGGGCAATGTAACCTTAAGAAAGAAAGGTGCCGTTAGGGCAACACTCCTGCAGTCCACACAAACGATAAATGAGCACAACAACTCAAATAGAGAAAGGTGAGGACACGGGCTTGAAGATATAGGATAGTTCGGACAATCACTACTCTCACTATAATCTCACTCTCAATCAATTTAGGTGGAGTATATATGAGGTTGCTAGAAATGATATAGATGGTTTAAGCACAAGCAACAATGGACAGACTAAATCTCAAATGATTTCTAAAGTGGAGGCGCAAAGGTTATTCGTCTGTGTAATTTTCGGAGAAAGAACAGACCCTCTATTTATAATGGTGGTTTTGAATCTCTCAAATGGAGAAACAAATATAAGATTTTAGGTCACACCCATAGTGATATGATATTCACTATTGCTAAGGCAAATCTCAAGATTTGCAGAATTGGAATTTGTAAGGTTTGCTTGTTCTTAAATACCACTATGGACCTGCCTGATTAATTCATATTTTGAATTCGAATTTATAGCTATGCAATGGTTAGAATAAAGCAGTCACACCCTCAGATCTACTTTACTATATTTTTGGACATAAATTAAAAATAAAAAATGCTAAAGTATGATCTTCATAATCTTCATGATCTTGATCTTTATATGATCTTCCATAATCTTCATGATTCAGCATCTCGTCACTATCCGACATTCAAAATAGCTTGTTTGAATCTTCAATCAGATCATATTTATCAAATAATTCCTTGTAGCTCGAGGAGATCATGCAACAGATTATCTTGTGCAGTTTGTCACGTCCCGACTTGTTACGCTAACTTATCATGATATGAATCGTTAACTTGTTTTGATCTTTGGTCGTAACTATTAAACCTACATACATCTCAAACAGATAAACTATAAAATTCAATTATTATATATTTTGAAAATTAGTCAAAAAGCATAGAAGATTGCTTACAACAACAAATAGTTGTGTATCACTCTCCTGGTGAAGCTGGGGTGTGTCAGCTCCTGAGATGTCTTAATTCCAGATAAAGTTATAACATCAGCATTAGTTTTGTCATCTAGATATTGTTAGCCCCAACCCTTTATTGAGTGGTTTAGTATTAGCAAATCTAGATTAGTTTTGGAATATATTTGTTACCAGCATTTGGATTTTCTATGTCTTTGTGTTATCTTTTGGCTAGTTTATGATTTTCTTCTCTATTGGAACACTGGTTGATGTCATTATTTATTTCAGTAAGTAATATGAAATTGGCAATAGACTTTTTTAAAAAAAAAATTCAAAATATTGTAACATATTAATTTATCGTTATTATTAGATATTAAAGCTTTGTTTCTGCCTTTCAACCCGCTCAAATTTCTCACCTTTATTTAAGCAAATATCTCCTATTTAATTGTCAGAATATCCTATTCGTTTTTCAACATTATCTGAAGCAATACAATGTTTCAAGGCAAAATTCTTGAAACTTTAGTTTGTAAATAACTACGTCTAATTTGTAATGTGTGTGGAGAGGGGCTACCTATCATGAAAGATATGATAAAGTTCTGGAAACTTTAGTTTGTAAATTACTAGGTCTAATTTATAATGCGTGTGAGAGAGAGCCGACATTTTTATTAATATCCAAAATTAATTATAAACTATTAATTAATTATTTATAATCCGCTTCCTATTGTGTACGTACCGTAATATATAATTCAGCTAGCCTGCTAAAAGGGGTGAACCCCTCTTGCTTATCCGCTTCCTATTGCCTCAGTGTAATATGTTGATCAGTTTTTGTTTGTTATTGCTCAATGTAAGTAGAGTAGAACTAGGGTGCTCCTAATTAAGCTTACCAAGTCCTTTCGTGAGCGCGACTCTAAAAACTATCGAATTGACTTCAAATAACATTTTCAAACCGTTAGATGTTCAATCTATATTAAAATGTGCTTGGAGACCAAATTTTATATTTTTTGGAATTTTTTTACTATTTATTAAGATGGTTTGAAAATCGCTGTTTTCCAATGGTGCAGAATTTTAATAAAAACAGCGATTTTCAAACCATCTTAATAAATAGTAAAAAAATTCCAAAAAATATAAAATTTGGTCTCCAAGTACATTTTAATATAGATTGAACATCTAACGGTTTGAAAATGTCGTTTGAAGTCAATTCGATAGGTTTTAGAGTCGCGCTCACGAAAGGCTTGATGAGCTTAGGAGCACCCTAGTTCTACTCATGTAAGTATCTCTGTTCGGTTTCGTCAAAAGATAATAAGAGCACCACAGAATTTCAGTTTAAATATTTTATTTTTTTAGTTTAAATACTTCGTTTGCTTTATATTCACATTAGATACTTTCTACCGGAATTTTGTGGAGCTCAGGCTAAATATCTTCCATTAGAAGCTTGTCGGATCGACCTCCAGTAGAAGTAATTCATTGACAATGTGCTAGATTTAAAAATATTAACTAATCAAAAAGTTATTAACCAGTTGAATAGAATATTCGCCAAGAGATGTTGAATAGAATATTCATTGACGGTGTGCTAGATGATAATCTAATCAAGAGATGTTGGATTATGCTCATTAGGTGTGTTCTATATAAAAGACAAGTTGAGACGGTATATCACATGTTTAATCAATGTACTTGTTCTTTTCAATAGGTGTGTTCTATATAAAAGACAAGTTGAGACGGTATATTACATGTTTAATCAATGTACTTGTTCTATTCAATAGGTGTGTTCTATATAAAAGACAAGTTGAGACGGTATATTACATGTTTAATCAATGTACTTGTTCTTTTCTAAGGCACTATATGGAAAATTATAGGGATACCAAGCACAGAATTAAGATATTACATATTGGAAGAGAGGCCCTGCAGACACCACATTTGATTGCGAACACAGGTGGCCCACTTAAAATTAGATGCAGTTTTAAATCCAGAGTTCTTTCAGATAATTTAGCCAATGTATTGCTCAAAGTTGTTAGAATTGTAATAGGCTAAGTGTAGATTTCACCTTTTATTTCACAATGGAGTAGGCTAGTTTAGGTACCAGTGCTTTGTGCTAGTAAAAATGGTAGCGGCAACTAGGGGTTGTTATTTAGCTTTTAGTTTAATTTTATTTAGCAGTGAGCAATCTTATGTAATGATCTACTACTTTTCATAATTTAAATGCATGCCTAAGGGCTTTTTATCAAAAAAAAAAATTCTTAGTTTTATTGGTTTCCTTTATTGCTTCTTTTATTTATTGCGTTACAAAATGGAAGGTGGAAGGACAATCACGTCCGCTTGTTTTATTAGCTGTCTTCTCTGTTTTTTTTTTTATCTAAGTCTTTTTTTTTCATCATTAGTTAAACAGGGAGAAGGTAGAATGTGGCCATCGATATTAATTAGAGAGCGAATGTACGGATACTTTATCAATTATCTATGTACTTTCCTAGTCGTCTAGCTAGGGATGCGATGACTTTGGTCCATTATTGTATCCATTTTGTAGTTTACTGCACTAAATTGTTTATTTTTTGTTTAATATTTCCAACCAAGAAGTTCATTTGATTTCTTCGGTTCAAATGTTTATTGTGCCTTCATTATATCTCTAATTTTACAATTATAATAACTTAATATCAAAATAAAATTGTTATATATGATCTTATATTATTTTTTCAATGTTCATGTAAATGTAAAAGATCATAACATTTGAATTGTGTTTGATTAGTATTAAGAGCTTGTAAAAATATACTGATGTGAATAAATTTTGAATGTTGATTTTTAAACTTATTCATAAGTGATAATTTTTTTGTGAATGTAGAGAAAATGATATAAATCAGATCTGACAGTTTTATATTAACATATAAATTTAAGAATTTTTATTATTAGAAAATTACAATAGTAAAGGCGCAATGGAGCACAAAAATGAAGATATTTCAGCCATCCTAGGATTAAGAATTTCAATATTATATACACATAATAAGTTCACAATATATATTAGTTGGTATTTAGAATTTTGATCATACCCGAGAGTCCAATCTAAATTGTAACCTAACTTAATTCTTAAATTGAAAGTATACAATCACTTAATATATAGAGTGTATAAAGTAAATATTATGTATAGGTGACTTCATTCATTTATATATAATTCAAATGTGAAAAGGTTAAGTATACTCTAGTTTGATGGGGACAAAAAGGGAAAGACACATCTAGAGAAAAAATCAATAAATTTTGGGGTTATAGAAATATATTGGAGTACTAATGGAATGAAAATGTGAAGGATAACGCATAAGAGATGTTTTTTTTTTCTTTTCTTTTTTTTTTTTTTGGGGGGGGGGGGGGGGGGGGGGGGGATTTCATGTATACTCCTCAAAAATTTAAAATTACTAATTTCCTCCTCTAGACTTCGAAATTATGTGTTTTCCCCTCTAAACTTTCAAAACTTAAATTTAACCATTTATTGTCTTTTATATGAAAACTTATTTTAAATTAAAATACTCATTTTACCCTTTATTAAAAACATAAAAAAATTGTAGCTTGTTTAAGAAAAATGTCGATCTTATATTTGATCGGTATTCGAGGGCAAAAAAGATATTTCATAAAGGATAAACAGTATAATGGGTATCCGGTTGTCGAGGGACAAAAATGAGTATTTTATAAAGGGTAAAGGATATAAAGGATATAATTGTTGTCCCCTAAGGCACCACTAATTTTCTTTAAAAACTGAAATTAATTGCAAATAAAATAAATAGAAGAGTTTAGAGAAAATTGACACGCGGGATGTTAACGGAGTTCGGCAAAATGATCTACGTCTCCGGGGCGTCGCAACCGCTTCTCGGTGCGCCTTTCTATTACCCAATGAGAAATGTTACAACTTGTGAACCGGTGAGCCCTTACAACCAATGGGAGGTCACTCGGCCAACTAGAGTAGAGAACAAATTATCTAAGTCTATAATCTCAAGAGAAACACTCAAAAACTAACTCTAACCTAATCTAACTTGAGATTAGTGAAGTAGATTTGAGGTTGTGTGAAGAAATTTTGAAGTTTTAGCTCTCACAACAATGGAGGGAATATTACATAGTAAAATCACGGTTTTAAAAGCTGAGGCGGCTTAAGTTCTATATGGGAGAAAACCTAATTGCTCTATTTATAGAGGCAGCTTCGGAATGAGTATTCTGCCTACAATCGTTACCAACAATTGTCTAATTGTTACAACGATTAGCGATTTATATGCAATTAGAGTTTCAGCCAAATTTGAAATTCTGCGAGACATTTATAATCGTTACAACGATTGTATAAATGTTGGTAACGATTACTCTCTAGAAAGTTTGTGTTATCTCTCGCTTTTTGATTCTGTGCAGATATTTTAATCGTTGGTAACGATTGTTTTCTGACTTCAACATCAAATCTATTTTACCAAGTTTATGATTTTACAATTTAAAGTCTTGATAAATCTTGATGATTTCTTCAGATCAACAGATCTATATTGCAATTCCAATTGTCTTAAACCTGCGAAGTATCTTAACTCAAAGAAATTATTAAATTCAATTATTGTATGTTTTGCAAATTAGTCAAATATTATAGTAAGAGTATTGCTTGCAGCAACAATAATAAGTATCTTACAAGATCGGTATTTAAATAAATTACAAATTTTTATGTTTTTAATAAAGATAAAATGGATATTCTATAAATTTAAAATGAGTTTTAATATAAAAGATAGATAAATTTGTTAGTTTTGAAAGTTTACATAATTTAGATGTTTTTGAGAGGTATACGTGAAATTCGCATTTTTCATCCCAATGCTGACACGGGGCAATATTTGAAATGGTTAATGACGTTTCATGGTGACGAATTAGTTAGTACCTTTTAGCATGAAAAGTGCACAAATTATGCATCAAGCCATACCTGTGCAAATTGGAATTCGTATCCTCTGCATTAACTCAAAAAAGAATCTTTTGAGTTAATATATCTAAACTGTTTGATTCACTTTAAAATTTGTGCAGACTAGATTTACACTAATATTAAAAGGATCCTGAATTATAGACTGTGGCCGGATTGACTCCGTTTAAAATCAGACGATCGAGATGCGTTAACTCAAAAGATGCTCTTTTGAGTTAATGTAGACGATGCGGGAGTTGTAAGAAACCCACAAGTTACGCAACCACTACCGGTTTGTCATATTATAAGTATCGCACCTATTTTGGATTTAATGGGCTCCAAGTTTGCTCGATTTGTTTTAAAATCTATGTGTTCTGCTTTAATATTTGTGCATTTTTACTTTAATTTTCGTGTGCAAATTTTTCAAAACGAATTCAACGAACTTGAACCCATCTAATTCAAAAAGATATCAGACCTACCCCGCTCTAGTCATATTAACCCTACAACTCCACATGTTCCAACCAACAACATTGATGCATCAAGACTCTTCCTCCTTGGAGGCTCCAAGAGCAGTATACACCAAAAAATGAATTTCCGGGGTTCAATGGGTGTGAGAATTATTTCCGGTTGTTGTGCAATACCCTTGACGTTCAAAAGGCACACTGAGCTACCTACCTTCCATTTCAGAGGTAGAGCCGAGGGATGGTATTAACAGTTAAATAAATTCTAAGATTATAAACTAAATTATAAGCATGTACAAACTACGTTAACAAAATATGTTATTATGCTTGGTTTTTCTTTTATTTGGTGCTATTGTAAACAGGGGCAGACCCACATTGTACTGGGAGGCCAGCTGCCCACTCCTCCCTCGGTTGAATTTTGAGTTTTAGTGAAGATCTATCGGTTCCGACTGATTTTATCTCTTCCTTAAAAAAATTTCTCTCATCTGAATGTTTGATTTGTAATTCGGATTAAATGTATGATTGAAATTAAAATAAATTTCTTGAATTATAATTGGCGAGTAGAATTATAAGTTAAAGCATTAGAAATTGCAAGTCAGAGAATTAGAAAGTAGAAGTTAAAGCAAAAAAAATTATTGAGTACCAAATTAGTTAAAGCAAAGTATAAATCAGAGCATTAGAAATTGCTGCCCTGACGAAAATTCTGAATCCATTGATTGTAATGTCACTTTTTAATCTTAATTATTATGTTTTTTCTATTTTCTATCGGTGATTTATTTTGAGCTAAAATCACCGATAGAAAATAAAAAAGACATACAAAAGGAGTGACATTACAATAGCACCAAAATAAAAGAAAAACCTATGCATCATATGATGACAACTTATTTTTCATCAAGAACTTCAAAAATGAAATATACAAATAATGAAATAAGTGCTGTCCTTATCTGCTATATATCCATGCATAAGCCAGATAGTAATTTAAGAAAAAAAATTTAATTTAACTCTAAATTTAATCCAAATTACATATTAGAATTTTAGAGGAGTCAAAAAAAATTTTAGAGAGGGACAAATTGATCCGGACCTATAGATCTCCATAAAATTTCAAAATTCACGAGGGAGAAGTGCCCCCCTTGGCTTCACTTTGGTCCGCCCCTGGTTAACAAACAGGCAGCTCTAATAGCATATTAAAATGAGTTTGTAGGAAGTGCAAAAAAGTCATGTAAATTTGAGTTAAACTGCTGTTGATTATGAAAATTAAATGCAAATTTTGAAGTGGATTGCTGAACATTGATGATAAAACTAAATCTTCAAATTTTTAAAGATAGTTGCGATTAGAATAAAATAAATTTAGTTAAATTCTAAGGGCAAAAATACCTTACTCAATCCGGGCTCAACATTGCAATAATTAATATAGCTACAGACCTGAATATATATATCCAGTTCAAAACAACAAGCAGGATATATAACTAATATAAACAATTTTTGAAAGAAATTATTGTAAATTTATAAGTGGTGCAGATGATTTGACGAGTATCATGTTTCTTTAATCTCTTTTTAGAAAGAGATATAAATTTAATTCTGACAAAAGACTTCTAGAAAAAAAAAATATCGAAGTTAACAAAAAATTGTGTACAGCAGCCTAGAAAAAAAAAAAAAAAAAAATCACTGGACCGTGGACCGGACCGGCCCGTATCAATTTGGACCATGGTTCAAGCACGAGTTTCGGCCGATCCTCAATTACTCAGACTGCCAGATTCGGACCGTGAAACTCGCCCGATCCGTGTGGATCGTGGCTCGTTGGAACCGTGACCCGGCAGGGTCTAAATCGGACCGGACCGGCCCATTTTCAATTCACTATTCCTAGCTAGGTTCGGCAAAGAGCCGGCCCAACTCGCGTACCACTTCAAGACCACAAAATGAAAGTATTAATCAAAACGAAAAGTGACAAAAGAAGTTATTAGAAAAAACACAAAAGAAGACAGGTGTCTGTGTCTAATTGGATCCTGGGAAAACCTAGGACAGTTTAAATAGAACCTTTGCAGCTCTTACTGAATCACTAAAACTAGATGCCCGTCATTCGGACCCCTATCTAACAATGGGAGACAAGGTTCGCGTTAAGTTCATTTCAAAAATTTAATTTCCATTCTCTTAGGAGCTATATATTTGGAGAGTGAGGCTATGGTGCTGTGCATAGCACGGATGGCTAGTGTACTACGGCTCAATATGGTACTTTTTAAAATCCTAACGGTCGATCCGACCTTTCAATGTGATAACCATATGAATATGTACTTGCAAACTAAATTTTATATTTTTTTTCGAATTTTTTTACTATTTTTTCAGATAGGTAGAATTTTGATGGTCCAGAATTTTCAAAAAACACTGATTTTTCTACCTATCTGAAAAAATAGTAAAAAAATTCGAAAAAATATAAAATTTAGTTTGCAAGTACATATTCATATGGATATCACATTAAACGGTCGGATCGACCGTTAGGATTTTAAAAAGTGCCATATTGAGCCGTAGTACACTAGCCATTGGTGCTATGCATACCACCATAGCCTCACTCATATTTGAAAAGAAGAGATCCAATTACACTCTTTTTTTTTATACATATTGATATTGTTTTTTGGTAGGTCAATTTTGTTATTACAAAATTAAAACAGTCGATCCGAACCGTTCAACATGATCAACATATTAAAATATGCTTGGAGATCAAATTTTACATTTTTTTGAATTTGTTTACTATTTATTAAGATGGTTACAAAATTGTTGTTTTTTAATGGTTTGAAAACAACGATTTTGTAACCATCTTAATAAATAGTAAAAAAAATTCAAAAAAATGTAAAATTTGATCTCCTAGCACATTTTAATATATCCATCGTGTTGAACGGTTTGGATCGACTATTTGAACTTTGAAAATATTAAATATCAAAATGTGTCAAAAAAAAGAATGTAATGCGATCCCTCCTCATATTTCAATTACTTCAAAGTCAATCATACAATTAATCTCAATTACTTCAAATTAACTGTAGGTGTATGAACTCGTAATTAGTGTGGACCTAAGTTGTTGCCGTTGTCGAAAAGCAATCCAGGATTATCTCTGCCAGATGCAACGTACGTACAATGACATATGAGAGAATTATTCAAAATCTTTGCTAAATTTTTCATGTACAATTATATTATGAACATCAATAACCACATATATATATCCTTGTTATTTTTTCTCGTTAATTAGGTAAACAGTGCATGCGCATTGTGGCAATTGTTTATGACGAGAAGAATAATTCTGTGCTGGTATCTGGCCCTTTTGATCCGGAGCAACTCAAAAGAAAGCTGCTTTGCAAGCTTTCTAAAATAATCATTTGCATAGAGATCAGGGAGCCCAAGGTAAAGCCTAAATCACCTGAGAACAAATGCATCGACAAATGCAAGAAAGAATGTAAGGAGAAACCCAAGAAAGAATGTGAGAACAAATGCAAATGCAAATGCAAGAAAGAATGTGAGGAGAAACCCAAGAAAGAATGTGAGAACAAATGCAAATGCAAATGCAAACGCAAATGCAAATGCGACTGCGAAGGAGACCTCCAAGGAAGGTCACCACAAGTTACAATTGTTTGTTGTGCTCGTCCTTGCCCATGCTGGATAGCATGGTCCAACAATTACAGGTGTTGCTCTTGTGGGGTAGAGAGTTGGACCGGAATATGGGGGCCCGGTTCGGGCAGTGGGTCCAGTCATGGGGGTCATCCACAGTGGAGTAATTTCGTGTCAAGTCAGCAATCTAGTATCGTCGTTGCATCTGCGGAGTCGTCTTGTAGCATCATGTAACCACATTGTGTGTTTATGCAGATTATGAAGAACCTAAAATCATAATCCACTTCCTATTGTGTACCGTAATATATAATTCAGCTAGCCTGCTAAAAGGGGTGAACCCCTCTTGCTTATCCGCTTCCTATTGCCTCAGTGTAATATGTTGATCAGTTTTTGTTTGTTATTGCTCAATGTAAGTATCTCTGTTCGGTTTCGTCAAAAGATAATAAGAGCACCACAGAATTTCAGTTTAAATATTTTATTTTTTTAGTTTAAATACTTTGTGTGCTTTATATTCACATTAGATACTTTCTACCGGAATTTTGTGGAGCTCAGGCTAAATATCTTCCATTAGAAGCTTGTCGGATCGAGCTCCAGTAGAAGTAATTCATTGACGGTGTGCTAGATATAAAAAGTTGGTTATTAAAAATATTAACTAATCAAAAAGTTAGTAACCAGTTGAATACAATATTCACCAAGAGATGTTGAATAGAATATTCCTTGACAGTGTCCTAGGTAATCTAATCTCTTAGAATATTCATTGACGGTGTGCTAGATGACCTATTCAAGAGATGTTGGATTATGCTCAGTAGGTGTGTTCTATATAAAAGACAAGTTGAGACGGTATATTACATGTTTAATCAGTGTACTTTGTCTTTTCTAAGGCACTATATGAAAAGGTAGCAGCTATAACAGATTACACCAACAGCACCAATCGGTTACTGGTAAATCACACAGATGTTATCGCTGATACCAGCCACAGTAAAAAGTTTAAGAGAAATACTACTAATTACGCAATTCGTATTATGGCGGTAGAGAGGAGCAAGAATATTTCGAGATTTGAGCAAAGAGGTGCAGCAACTGGCACAAGAAGTCGTAGACCAGTTGAGGGCACCAGATACCAGTTCTAAGCTGCATGTGTTTTTTTTACGTTTTTACCCAAATTTTGTGTTTTATTTCCTTTTCATGTTTTACTTTCAAATTTTACACGGGCTCAACTGTTGGAGCTCTTTTTCCTGTTTCAAATGGTGGTTACCACACTACAGCAGAAATGAACATCAACGACCGGTTCACATCAACGACCGGTTCACCGGTCGCTGAAACCCAAAGCGCCGGTCACTGATACTACTCGCCGGTTGCTGATGACGAAATCTGGTCGCTGATACACCGGTCGCTGAAGGAATGGACGCTGATGCTCTCCGATGACATCACCGGTCGCTGAATGACGTCATCCCGGTCGCTGATTCTCTTTCAGCGACCAATTTTTTTTTGTCGCTGTTGGATTTTGCTGACGTCATGTAAAGGCTTCAGAGTCCAAAAAGACCGGTCGCTGATACTCTTCTGTCAGGTTTATGATTTCTTTTGCTATTTACTTTTCCCCATTTATATGTTTATGACAATCAATACTGTATTATTAAAAAATTATGGAGAATTCAAAGTTGAGATAAATTATTAGAAGCATTTCAACACAATTTATAAAATATATAAAACTTTCATACAACACCAACGCATGTTCTTAACAATACAACACAAACATCTCATAAATCTAAAAAATAGAAATTCAATATCTAAACATAAACAATAAACACAACTTAGATAAACTTAATATTGAAATGAGATTTTTTTGTACATACCATATATTTTGTACAGTACTTGTATAAAGTGTAGCAATTATTATAGCACAATAAATCAAAAATAAATATATGAATTCAGAACTCTAAAACAAAAATAAATAAAAGAGCTTCTAATTTGTGAAGGGCATTGATGCCCAATCTTTCTGACTCCTCCCTCTTGCCCTATAAGTGAACTTTGGAATCTAAAGCAAAACAAATATATATAAACATATTATATATGGTCGGTGGGGGTGGCAATACTAAATCTACATTATAGTGCATAATTAGAAGAAAGAAGATTTGAACTTACTGTGTTGTCAAAACAAACAATAAGTAAATGAAGTGCAAGCTAACTTTTAAGATACTTGGTTCGATTATCTGTTCCGGTGATACATTCAACGATTCGTAAACAATTCAAATCCTTTGGAACCCAGCACTTGAATAAGAAACTATAAATCATCACCAAGAAAATATAAATTGAAAGTGAATGTGCCACAAAACTTGGCCGAGCAGCAAATCAAGAAACCCTGGTTCTAACCCAAATTAATCGAACTGCAGCAATTAATCGGCTCAATTACTATCCGAATCGGGAAAACCAACAACCCGGCATTCGGCATTTACCAATTCAAGTTCTACGGCTCCTTTTTACAATATCTCAAGAAATCAACACGGCACAAATCGAATTTATAAAAAGGATTATTTACCGATTCGAGCGTCTCTCTCTTATTTTGGCCAGTACCAAGGTCTTTAGTCGCCTCGCTTATCGGCCCTTTCGAAAACAGCACACCTCTAGGCACCTACTTGATAACACTAAAATTTGTATGGAGCATTATGTCAAAATTCATGCTACTTTTCTATTCAGTTCACAAAGAAATTGTGTAAAAAAGTTCAAAGGCATAAGTTACACTCAGAATTTTATAGCCTTTCTAAGATCAACATTTGTAACTGTAGCAATGAGTTCAATTGGTTGCCTGATAATTATGTTTCCCTTGAAACAACCAGAACTTGCATTTTATCCAACTTGGATTACCTATTAATTTTAAATTCACAGTAACAAAGAAACCAATTTGATTTATCAGACTCTTTGGATACCTCAACTTAATATACATCAAGGCAAAGATATGACCTTAGGGAAAAATAAATAAAATAACTAATGGACTAATACCCAATGTATGAAATCTAACTAAATTTCTGTTAAATGCAATACAGATAACAATGTTATTTAGTACCTTTACATTTGTTCTTGGATTAATTTATTGTTAATATTACCCAATAAATGCATAAGCCTCACAGATACCGCCTTACTAGAAACCACTATTCTTACCAGAAAAAAGATGCATACATTTTTTGGAGATTTCTACAAATTATAGCACTAGTTAACCACTAACTTTAGTCTTCTACTGGCAGCAACTATAAAAAGGCCCCGCTTCAACCCGAATTCTGATCGAAGTAATCCAAAATGATGTTATTTTTCGGTTCAAAACTACATACCTCGAGAGCCAGCCGTGCAGCGAACTTGTCAGAGCCGTACAGCGAGAGTTGGGCGGGGTCGGGCGGCGAGGCAGTCCCTGATGGCGCGGCGGGCGTCGGGCGGCGCGGCAGTCCTGATGGCGCAGCGGGGGTTGGGCGCCGGGAGTCGGTCGGCGGGGTCGGGGGTCGATCGGGCGGAGAGATTTGGCGCGGTGCTTTTTTTTTTTGTAAACCTAAACGCGCGAGTCTTGGCACGTGGTTTTTCAAGGAATATATTCAGCGACCGGGACAAACCAGTCGCACAAAGATCTTGGCGCCGGTCGCTGAAAGTCTCGTCTCCGATACTTTTTATTTTATTTTAACTAATTTTTTTTCTTGGGTATTCAGCAATCGGCGATTGAACCGGTCGCCGAAAACCTATTTTGCTGTAGTGACATTATCTTGTAACTGAATCTTGATATTAATACAAATGGAGGCTTGACCCACATTTTTATTCAAAAAAAAGTTATTAACCAGTCAAAATATTAATCAGTCAATTATAATATTTTCAAAAGTTATGGCCCTAACATTTTAAAAAAAAATAGCACGTTAACTATATATATTTTATGTACGCGAATATTGGCCATCTGCTAGGAAACTTCGTAGCTAGCACTTTATTTACTCCGATAAAGATGTTTTGACTTTTTCGACCAAGTATTATATATTCATGTAAAAACTGAACATGACATTTCTTTTTCCAGCGCCACGTATACATCTTACATATTTATATTTGAAAAAAATTAAATCCGACTAGTGTGATATTGTGGTATTTCAACCTAAATACTAATTATAATTTTAAAATCTATTAAATAAGTTTCAAACGACGAAATGTGACAATATTCTAAGTTAATTTTAAAGTATTTATATTTATTTATTTTTATTTTTTAATCTCGTGACTTGATACTAAAATAATTTAAAATATTATAAATTGTATATGTAAACGCAGCTCTCATGCATAAAATAGATTGGTTTAAATGATTTAAATTTATCAATTAAAACATATCCGATAAGTTTTTGAAGTTTTGTGACACTTACCACCGTTCTCTATAATTTTTATATAAACATAATATATTGCTTAGGTATTGATACAAGGAAATAAAATTATCTAAAATACAATCGCTAATAGCACAAACTTTTCATCATTAATTAAACAGAGAGAGAGGTAGCATGTAGCCATCGATATTAATTAGAGAGCGAATGTAAGGAGCCCTTCATCAATTATCTATGTACTTTCCTAGTCGTCTAGCTAGGGATGCGATGACTAGCTGGCCTAAAAATTAACGATCATCCACTTTGGTCAATTATTGCATCCACTTTGTAGTTTACTGCACTATATTGTTTATTTTTTGTTTAATATTTCCAAGCAAGAAGTTCATTTGATTTCTTCGGTTCAAATGTTTTATTTGTGTCTTCATTATATCTCTGAAGTGGAACTTCTTTGTCTATTTCCATCTTGCCACAAATTTGCACAATTATTATACAACATCGGTCACTCAAGGGAATGCTATAAAATAAGAAGAAGATTATGAATTAAAATAGAAATCTCTTCTGGAAAATGAGGTAACAGTATAGATCATCAAGTTAGGTCAGGTGTGGCCATGGGCCGTGTAATTACACCCCCAGGCCCCAACCACCGGATTCTGATCCAATGGCATGTACACCGCCAGGGCAGAGCTAGTAGTGCCTAGAGTGGGAAAAATGGCATGGCGGAGCCGGCTCCGTCACGAAACGGCACGGCACGCGTGTCAGTTACGTGTCATGAATCGCGTGTCCCGTGCCGTGACCATTCGTGTACCGTGCCCATCTTTTGAAACTTTGGCACGGCACGGCACAACACGTAGTCACACGAGTCACGTGTAATTAGGACCATTAGATATTGATTTAATGGTGAATCATGAATAAACTAACTTACATTATGATTAAATGATCACGTCAGTTACGTATGATCACGGCACGTTAGGCACGGCATGACTCACGTGGCGTGACCATTCGCGTGCCATGACCACCCCTTGACATTTTGATCACGGCACGTTTTTTCCACTCTAGTTACATATGATCTAGTTACATATGATGTTATATTATTTTCTCAATGTATATGTAAATGTAAAAGATCATGACATTTGAATTGTGTTTGATTAGTAATAAGAGCTTGCAAAAATATACTGATGTAATAAATTTTGAATGTTAATTTTAAACTTATTCATAAGTGATAATTTTTTTGTGAAGGTAGAGAAAATGGTATAAATTAGATCTGACAGTTTTATATTAACATATAAATTTAAGAATTTTTAGAAAATTACAAAAGTAAAGGCGCAATGGAGCATAAAAATGAAGTTATTTCAGCCATCCTAGGATTTAGAATTTCAATATTATATATACATCATAAGTTCACAATATATATTGGTTGGTATTTAGAATTTTGATCATACCCGAGAGTCCAATCTAAATTGTAACCTAACTTAATTCTTTAATTGAAAGTATACAATCACTTAATATATAGAGTGTATAAAGTAAGGGTCCGACTAATTGTATCCAAAGAGTTGTACCCAGTTTTTACTCAAAAAAACTGTCATTTGACTTGCGCGAATACCGTAAAACTCTATAATCAATACTGTAACTTCAACAACAAATCATGTATAATACCTAGTTCAAAATTCTAACAACCCAGGTGGTCCCAAGTTAGTTGAAAATTGTTAGTAACTTGAAAACTAACTGTACTTCTGGCTGTACTTCCAGCTTCTAGAAAATTTGAAAAACAAACCACTTCCAAAACTGTCATTTGACTTGCGCAAATAGTGTAAAACTCTATAATCAATAATGTAACTTCAACAACAAATCATGCATAATACCTAGTTTAAAATTCTAACAACCCAGGTGGTCCTAAGTTAGTTGAAAACCGTTAGCAACTTGAAAACTAACTGTATCTGCGGCTGTACTTCAAGCTTCTAGAAGATTCGTCATTTTTTTTTCAATTTTTATAATTTTTTTAATTTTTCTAAATTTTAAAACAAAATTCATCATTTTTTCAATTATTAATATTTATATATGGATCTATATCATGTAAAATAAAATTTCAATACTGTAAAATTAGCAGATGCAAACTATAAAACTAACAGATGTGGACTACAAAACTTCAATACTGTAAAATTGGCACCTGAAACTATAAAAATAACACATACAAACTATACAATTTCATGAGTCACAAAAATAACTGTTCACAAGCATAAACTAACTGTAGCAAACACAAACACAAACACAAACACAAACAATGATTGTTGACACCAGTGTTCTAAATAGCGCGCTATAGCGTTTTTGGACCCCAAACGCTACGCTACGACATCAAAATGCGCTATTTGCGCTACGGCCGCTACAACGCTATAGCGGTCCGCTACAGCGCTATTTGCGCTATACAATATGAGTTTTTTATTTTTTTTTATTTTTAAGCAATTTATATGGGTTTTAAATTAAGATAAAAAAAATCTCAAACCGAAATTGAATTTGTTGCTACTTGCTACAAATAAATCAATTTGAAATTGAGAATAGAAATTGAAATTTGAATAGAAAAAAAGTCCAAACCGGAATTAAAATTTGAATAGAAAAAAAAAATAGATTATGTCATGAATCATGATACTTAAGATATTTTTAATAGAAAAAATCGATAGTTTATGATATTACTATGGATATTTTGAACCGCAATTTGGACTTTGTACGGGTTCAATATGAATATTTAATTTCTTAATTACTTTGGAGTTATTTATTGTTCTATGAGACCTTAGATAATGTTGATATTTAGTACAAATATTGAATATACGAAATGTAAAAAAAAAACGCTATTTGGAATAGCTTCCGCTATAGCGACGCTATTCGCTATAGCTTTTTTTTTAGCCTTCCCGCTACGACGCTATAAACGCTATTTAGAACCTTGGTTGACACGCATAAACTAATAGTAGCAAACACAAACAACCACAAACAATAACTGTTCACTAACATCAATACAATAAAACACATTAGAATTTGTTACTTCATAACCCTCTAGTGCACGTTGTTTGGATGAGTGAGAAGCTTCATCGCTAGAACCACACGTTCTTTCAGAATATCATCCTGCAAAAAATAAATAAACAATGGTGTATATTACATAATGTGAAACAATTGTTAAATATATATCCTGTAAAATAATACATATATCATGTAAAACTATTAAACATATCATGTAAAAACAATACACTTCAATACAATGCATATATCCTGTAAAATAATACATATATTCTGTAAAACTGTTGAGTATATCCTATAAAATACTGTACATAACATTTAAACCTGATTGATAGATCCTGTAAAACAATGTATATATCCTGTAAACCTATTGAATAAATACTGAAAATTAAAATCAGTAAAACCGTTAAACAGATTTTGTAAATTTTTCATAGATCATGTAAAACACAATATATATCATGTAAATCCATTAGATAAATACTGTAAATTTAAATGAGTAACACTGTTAAACATGTAACTATTGAATATATGCTATTAAAAAGATATACTGAACTATAACAATATGTCATAAAATCACTGTAATTGTGTATATTACATCATGTAAAACAATTGTATATATCCTATAAAATTAGACATTCAGATAACAAGAGATCAGTGAAAACAATTGCATATATCATGTAAAATAATAGCTATATCATGTAAAACTATTAAGTATATCCTACAAAATATTGTACATAACCTTCAAAATTGATTCTTTGCCGTTGCTCGCTCGTCGCTGCCGTCGTGTGTCGCAGTCGGTGCCGTCGCGCGTCGCCATCGCTGCCGTCGGTGCCGTCGCCGTCGCTGCCGTCGCGCATCGCCGTCACTACTAACAATAGTTTTTGGATCCATCAAATCTTTCAAAACTGAAATGGATATAAAAAAAACAAAATTGAATTGGCATAAGAATAAGATGAGTTAAACAAAAAAAAGTATAATTAGAACATGCTTATTCCATGACCTAAATTCACATTTCCTACATATGATACTTTGAAAATTAGAAACTAAAATCTTAATTGTCAGAATAATAATTGTAAGTTGTTTACACTAGTAAAATTGACCTTTGGGTTGCCTTGCCACGGGTTAAGAAAAGATACTCAAATAAGTTTGAGAAGTACAACAAATAAACGTAAACACGTTCTTTGAAAGAGGTACCATGAGAGGGGGAGGAGGAGGGATTGAGGTGATCTCAGATTCGTGTTATTGAATATGAAGTGGTACGACACCTTCCTTTATGTACTCTGTCACCTCTTCTGAGCACATCGTCCCCATTATTGGTTGCTTCTCTCTCTCTCAAAGTTGTTCTTGGCCTGTCTCTACGGGAGATCGACGAAGAAATTGGTAGTTAAGACTTAAATTCGTTTTTGAGTTCTCCTCCTTGAGAGAAAGGGAAAGGGACGAAAGAGCAATTAATATTTAGTGGAGTAGAGACGAAGAATGGAAAGTACAGAGATCGGAGGAATATCTAATGGAGAGATCATTAAAAGAGATCTGAAAATTGATCGGGAGAAGAGAAGAGCTCTGAAATCGAATTAAAAAAAATGGAAAGAACGAAAACGAGGAGAGAAAGATCAGAACAGAAAGAGATCTAAGACAATATTGGAGCGGGGACCGCGAACGGTTAAAAGTAGTTGAAAGTGGACCTGAGACAGCGTGGGTAAAAACCGGGTACAAAAGTCTGGGTATAGAAACATTTTCTCATAAAGTAAATATTATGTATAGGTGACTTCATTCATTTATATATGAGTGAGGCTATGGTACTACGCATAGCACAGTTGGGTCCGTGCTACGGCTCAAAATTTGAGTTTTCAAAATCCTAACGGTCCATCCAAACCGTTCAACATGATTATAAAATGAATATGTACTTGCAAACCAAATTTTATATTTTTTCAAATTTTTTTACTATTTTTTTAGATAGGTAGAAAATCACTTGATCTGAAAATTCTAGACCATCCGAAAACAGTGATTTTCTACCTATCTAAAAAAATAGTAAAAAAATTTGAAAAAATATAAAATTTGGTTTGCAAGTACATATTCATTTTATAATCATGTTGAACGGTTTGGATGGACCGTTAGGATTTTGAAAACTCAAATTTTGAGCTGTAGCACGGACCCATCCGTGCTATGCATAGTACCATAGCCTCACTCTTTATATATAACTCAAATGTGAAAAGGTTAACTGGTTAAGTATAGTATAGTTTGATGGGGAAAAAAAGGGGAAAAAAACATATCTAGAGAAAAAATCAATAAATTTTGGGGTTATAGAAATATATTGGAGTACTGATGGAATGAAAATGTGAAGGATAACGCATAAGAGCTGTTTTTTCTTCTCTTTTTTTTCTTTTTATTTGGGGGGGAGGGGATTTCATGTATACCCCTCAAAAATTTTAAAATTACTAATTTTCTCCTCTAGACTTTGAAATTATGTATTTTTCCCTCTAAACTTTCAAAACTTAAAAATTTACCCATTTATTGTCTTTTATATGAAAACTTATTTTAAATTAAAATACCCATTTAATCCTTTATTAAAAACATAAAAAAAATTATAGCTTGTTTAAGAAAAATGTCGATCTTATGTTTGATCGGTATTCGAGGGCAAAAAAGATATTTCATAAAGGGTAAATGGTATAATAGGTATCCGGTTTTCGAGGAACAAAATGAGTATTTTATACAGGGTAAATGATATAATGGGTATCTTACAAGATCGGTATTTTTCTTAAACAAATTACAAAATTTTATGTTTTTAAGAAAGACAAAATGGATATTTTATAAATTTAAAATGAGTTTTAATATAAAAGATAATAAAATAAATAAATTTGTCAGTTTTGAAAGTTTAGAGAGAGAAATATGTTTTTGAGAGGTATACGTGAAGTTCCCTTTTTTTCATCCCAATGCTGACATGGGGCAATATTTGAAATGGTTAATGACGTTTCATGGTGACGAATTAGTTAGTACCTTTTAGAATGAAAAGTGCACACATTATGCATCAAGCCGTACCTGTGCAAATTGGCATTACAATAGCACCAAAATAAAAGAAAAACCTATGCATGATATGATGACAACATATTTTTCATCAAGAACTTCAAAAAATGAAATATACAAATAATGAAATAATTGTTGTCCTTATCTACTATATATCCATGCATTAGCCAGACAGTAATTTAAGGAATTTATTCTAATTTAACTCTAAATTTAATTCAAATTACATATCAGAATTTCAGAGGAGACAAAAAAATTTACGGAGAGGGATAAATTGGTCCGGACCTATAAATCTCCATAAAATTTCAAAATTCACAAGGGGGAAGTGTCCCCCCTTGGCTCCACTTTGGTCCGCCCCTGGTTAACAAACAGGCAGCTCCAATAGCATATTAAAATGAGTTTGTAGGAAATGCAAAAAAGTCAAGTAAATTTGAGTTAAACTGCTGTTGATTATGAAAATTAATTAAATGCAAATTTTGAAGTGGATTGCTGAACATTGATGATAAAACTGAATCTTCAAATTTTTAAAGATAGTTGCGATTAGAATAAAATAAATTTAGTTAAATTCTAAGGACAAAAATACCTTACTCAATCCGGGCTCAACATTGCAATAATTAATATAGCTACAGACCTGAATATATATATCCAGTTCAAAACAACAAGCAGGATATATAACTAATATAAACAATTTTTGAAAGAAATTATTGTAAATTTATAAGTGGTGCAGATGATTTGACGAGTATCATGTTTCTTTAATCTCTTTTTAAAAAGAGATATAAATTTAATTCTGACAAAAGACTTCTAGAAAAAAAAAATATCGAAGTTAACAAAAATTATTATTTAAAAAAAAAAAAATAGAACGTGCCGCGACATAGAATTAGTGCCTTATCCTATTCCTAGCTAGGTTCGGCAATACCACTTCAAGACCACAAAATAAAAGTATTAACAAAAACGAAAAGTGACAAAAGAAGTGATTAGAAAAAACACAACAGAAGACAGGTGTCTGTGTCTAATTGGATACTGGGAATGCCTAGGGCAGTTTAAATAGAACCCTTCCTTGCAGCTCTTACTGAATCACTAAAACTAGAGGCCCGTCATTCCGAGTTCCGACCCCTATCTAACAATGGGAGACAAGGTTCGCGTTAAGTTCATTTCAAAAATTCCATTTCCATTCTCTTAGGAAGCTATATATTTCAATTACTTCAAAGTCAATCATGCATACAATTAATCTCAATTACTTCAAATTAACTGTAGGTGTATACACTCGTTATTAGTGTGGACCTAAGTTGTTGCCGTTGTCGAAAAGCAATCCAGGATTATCTCTGCCAGATGCAACGTACAATGACATATGAGAGAATTATTCAAAATCTTTGCTAAATTTTTCATGTACAATTATATTATGAACATCAATAACCACATATATATATTCTTGTTATTTTTTCTCGTTAATTAGGTAAAGAGTGCATGCGCATTGTGGCAATTGTTTATGACGAGAAGAATAACGCTGTGCTGGTATCTGGCCCTTTTGATCCGGAGCAACTCAAAAGAAAGCTGCTTTGCAAGCTTCCTAAAATAATCAATGGCATAGAGATCAGGGCGCCACCATCCAATGAAAAGCCTAAACCAGATGAAGAGAAACCCAAGCCGCCGCCAAAGGATGAAAACAAGGAAAAATTCATGAAGAACTGCTTGGAAGAATACGAGGAAATAAGCAAATGCATCGAAAAATGCAAGAAAGAATGTGAGGAGAAATGCAGGACAGAATGTGAGAACAAATTCAAATGCAAATGCAAACGCAAATGCAAATGCGACTGCGACTGTGACTGCGAAAAGAAGAAGGAGCCATCGAAAGAACCACAAAAAGAGCCACCAAAGGAGACCATCAAGGAAGTGAAGGAACCACCAAAGGAGCCACCGAAAGAGCCACCAAAGCCACCGATGTATCCATGGCCACCACAAGTTACAATGGTTTGTTGTGCTCGTCCTTGCCCATGCTTGACAGCATGGTCCAACAATTACAGGTGTTGCTCTTGTGGGGTAGAGAGTTGGCCGGGAATGTGTGGGCCCGGTTGGGGCAGTGGGCCCAGTCATGTCGGGGCTCGTCCACAGTGGAGTAATTGCGAGTCAAGTCAGCCACCTAATATCATCTTTGCATCTGCGGAGCCGTCTTGTAGCATCATGTAACCACATTGTGTGTTTATGCAGATTATGAAGAACCTAAAATCATAATCCGCTTCCTATTCTGTACCGTAATATATAATTCAGCTAGCCTGCTAAAAGGGGTGAACCCCTCTTGCTTATCATGCTTGTGTAATACTCATGAAACAACAACTACACTTGTATTATCGTCTTTATTAATTTAAGTGTTATATGTTTTTATGTTGTGATTGGTATCTGTATCGTGTGTGTAATTGAGTATATTCTGTTATATGAATAAACGAGTGGTTTACTTCACTATTTTTCCATTGTTTTCCATTGTGTGACCTTTAATGAGAACTGTGTATCTTTGAATTTGTACATATCGATTTCAGTGGAAATTTTGGAATGATTTGATAGTTCGATGTGAGGTTATACCAACTGAAGAATAGCCATCTTTTGAAAATGGTACTGTATTTATGAAATGCATGTGAATACTTCTTTAAATTGAAGCGGGACATTTACCAGAATTATGGCTGGAACCTGGAATGTAGTTAAATTGACAACCCTTCTATATATCAATATATGGACTCAGATTTATCTTCATTATCTACATAATATTAAATTATCCCCAATTTCACCTAATTTTACGTCCTTATGTAGATGTACATAATAATAGCATAGTCCAATTAAATCAACGATACAGTGGAAAACGACGTGGCAGGTGGATAGTCTTCATCGTTTCTTGGAGACTAGCAAACATTCAAGTCATTTGCTGCCAGGCAGCTCAATATAGAGAGAAGCAAACAAGGAGATACCTATCGTTTACTAAACATGAGGGAGCTTTAGAATTTAATGTCACATTTCTCGTTTGGCAGGCCTGAAAAGTATGAATAACCCTCTAGTTTGTTACATTATGGTGCCCATCCAATGTATATATATATATTCCACCACTAGTTCAAGTTGGAAATTTGGCATTGCGGGTGGAGCAGGTCAAGTGTGCATCACAATTTGTACAAGCCGACAACAGTTGTTATGTCACAATTTCTTACACTTCTACAAAATCATAATGTGCTTCATATGTGTCTTTTAATTAAAGAAATCGCATCTCATTGATTTCCTACTCTTAAGAACTTTTCCTAATCATATTATATATATAGAGAGAGAAATTGGCTAATATCAAAACGTTTATTCCTAGGCCGTCGAATAAATTTTTCAGTTTTTATATTTTCAAAGTCCAAACAATCAATCCAAACCATTCAATATTCAGTCTATATTAAAATGTGCTTTGAGACCAAATTTTACATTTTTTAAAATTTTTTTTACTATTTATTAAGTCAGTTTTAAAATTATTGTTTGCAAGGTAAGGTTTATAAAGTCTCTCTCCCCCCCCCGGAGTGCGTATCCTCTAAGATATCTCAACTTTTACGTGACCGACGTGTACGGTGCCCATTCGGAGATAGATCCCTGCAGGGGCAGAATTATTGTTGCTTTGAGATTCATGCAGAATGTACTTGAACGGTTGAGATTTTTCAAAAAAACTATTAAGTTTGAGATATCTCAGAGGATGTAGAGGTCCAAGTTATTTGCAGACCGTCAGTGTAGCACAGTATTAGTGGGCCAAAATCTAGGACCAGCAAGGTTAGCAGCATTCTTGCTTAGCCTGAAGTTAATGTAGACTTACAATCTTACATCAACTAGTCAAACCAGACAATCATTACGAGCATATTACAGATATAACCCTTAAAATGTAAACCATTTTCGCCATTTAGGTCCTCCGTTTGCAATTTACTTAATAGTAGTGTTTTCCAAAAGACAGATTCAACCAACCAGTCTAAGATCCAAAAAATCAATAGACATTGAAATAGGGAGCTACACGCAAATTTTTACTTAATAGCACATCCGCAATACTTAAACAAGCAGCAACAATTATTTTAGTACGAGGAGGGCTCAAGTGTTCCATTGTTTCATGCTTCAATCGTATCTCAACATTAATTTTTATTTTCAATTTCAAAGTTCAAACAAAATATCTGAACCGCTCAACATGATATTCATATTATAATATGCTTAGAGATCAAATTTTATATTTTTTTAGAATTCTTTTACTATTTTTTAAGATAGGTACAAAATCACTGTTTTTCAGGAAATTGTGGACCATCTAAAAACAGTAATTTTGTACCTATCTTAAAAATAGTAAAAAAAAATATAAAAAAATATAAAATTTGTTCTCCAATCATATTTTAACGTGGATATCATGTTGAGCGGTTCGAATCGTCAGTTTGAACTTTCAAATTGAAGATAAAGATGTTGGAGTACGATTAGGGCATGAAACAATGGGACATTTGAGTCCTCTTAGTATTTTATAAACTTGAAGTAAATGAAAAATGATAATTAATTGTACTTTCTACAAAGTTAACCAACATATATTATTCACTTTAAAATCTGAATATAACGTTTACTTGTGTATGTGCATTCTTATAGAGTTATAAAAGAGAAGGATTTCATGTAACTATCTGACTTAACTCCAGTGGTTTGGAGTAATGGTCAAATTAAACAATCTTTGGTGGTTTCTAATAAATCGGTGGGTATACCCACTTTCATCAAAAGAGAGAGAAGGATTTCACATGACCAATTTGATCTAAGTTTTATTTTTTAAAATTCTATTGAAGGTTTTATTTACTGTATAGAGCATTTCAGTAAATATATATTAATTTTAGAATAATTAGACCAACAGTCAATTGTGGGCAGTTAGATCAGCATCTCATGTTTTGCTTTAAAACTTGAGAACAGAACAATTTCTTCTGAAAAGCAGTCTTACTATCCAACCAAGATCAGACTGAATAATATGGTTCAGAAAAAAGTTCATCTACAATTGAAATAGAAAAACCTAAAAACAAAACAGTATCAAAACGAAACTGTTTGACATGCAATCGAACAATTAAAACCTAATTCAATTTTCCAGCAATAATGGGATCCCAGGGATTTTAGGGAGCTAGAGCATGCTGCTGCAGTTTGCTTTCTGGCACATTTGTTTTACACACTGGCTTACAGATAGGGGTGTTCAAACGGTTTGGTTTCTTTGGTTTTCAACTGAACCGAAAAATTTCGATTTAAATGGATTGATTCAATTGAATTTCTAAATTATTTTGTTTTAAATGGGATCGATTCGATTTAGACTTTTCAAAACCAACTAAACCAAATCGACCGAATTATAATGGTTCAAGTATGGTTTATATTTTGTTTTGTTCAATCATCGTGTCCTTCCTTCCATTTTGGTTTGTATATTTTAGCACATCTACATATTTTGCATGAAATTGAATAATGAGTGTAATATTATATTGATATTTATTTTTATGAAATTACTATTGTATTGAATTTGACTTTTTGAAATTTAATTTATCTTATTCGGTTCAACTAAACAAACTGAAATTTAATTTGGTTTAAACAGTTCAGTTCTTATTTGATTGGTCATTTTAATTCGGTTAATTCAGTTCAATTTTTAAAAGCAAAAAATAAAATTTAGTTTGTCTATTTTATTTCGATTTCAGCTGGTTGACCGTTTAAAGAACATAATAGAAAACAAAAACAGACCTTAGCGGAAAGCGGGGCGGTCTAGATCAAACCACAGATTCAACTTTCAAAGGCCCACGATCCGTGAATTCTGTTTTCTCGACTTGTGATAAGGCGGTAGAGATTTCAAATTTTGGATCAAACCACAGATTAGCTGGGCTTGTGTTTTTTATTTAGAGAGGACACAAGCGCTTAGCCCATATGTAATGAAATCCCGAATCAAAAACCCAAAACCTTTTTGGTCTGGCCCATGGAATAAATAAAATAAACATGGGTTGCAACTTGCAACCAGCAACTTGCAGCGCCGAAGCGAGAGGATAACTGAAAGAGTTTTGTACAAAAAAAAAACAAAAACAAAAAAGCGCAACAGATAAGGTGCGCGTAAGGAGAGTATCCCATCCATGGCTGCGGCTTCCCAGTTCTTCCCGCTCTCCTCCTCTCTCCAATGGAAGAACAAAGCAGCCACCACCGCCAGCGCTGCCATTTCTTCCTCTGTCAACCCCCAATTCAAGCACAAGAGACCCAGTCTCTGTCCCTTGCAAGTCTCTCTCTCCGAACCACAAACCGCCGCCTCTTCAGATCAACAGCACACTCAAAACTACGTCGCTTCACCCAGGTCACAACCCACAAGCTCCATTTGGATAAACCCAAACAGCAAACGATCCAAAGAAACTATCCTCACAATGGCACATCAGCCCGACGCACGCCTTGTCCGGCTTACTGGCCTTGCCTCATCTCTTGACAATGCTGAGCGGTCCGAGCAAGCTGTCTCCACTATCCTCTCTTCACAAACTTTCCCTATATCTGAGGCTGATGCGGTTTTAGTAATTAACAACATGTCATGTGCTGAGAATGCAGTTTTTGCCCTTAGGTGGTTCCTTGACAGTATCCAGTTCAGCAAAGAGGTACGGTTATGATCTTAATTTTCTTTTTTGATTTACCTACATGGATTGAAATTATGGAGATACATTATACACCCATATTTATAATTTCACAGGTAGTCCTCTACAATGTGACATTGAAAGTACTGAGAAAAGCCAAGAACTGGGCCCAGATCGAATCGCTATGGGAATCGATGCTCGCATCAGGTACCAAACCTGATCACATTACCTTCACCACAATCATCAGTTGTGCCCGGCAGTTGAATCTCCCAGCCAAGGCCATAGAATGGTTTGAGAAAATGCCGGCTTTTCAGTGCAAGCCCAGTAAGTTCACCTCCTCTGCAATGATCATGGCATACTGGCGTGCAGACCAGTCAGACAAGGCCCTGGAACTGTTCAACCAGGCCCGCACTAAGAAAGGCCAGTTATTTGAGGGTGCTTTTGGTTCCATGATTACTATCTATGCTGGGACCGGTAATTTTGACGGTGCCTTGAATTTGTTTGAGGAAATGAAAGCACGTGGAGTGCATCCAAATCTAGCGACATATAATGTATTGTTAAATGCCATGCACAAGGCTGGGAGGCCATGGCAAGTCAAAACTATTTTTACTGAAATGTGTAACAACGGGGTGGCACCAGATAATTATACATATAATGTGCTTTTACGTACATATAGCAAGGCCCGGTACTCGAAAGATGCCCTAATTGTGTACCAGAAAATGAAGGAGGAAGGTATGGAGTTAAATGTGGTATTGTACAATATGTTACTATCAATGTGTGCTGATATTGGTTTAATTACGGAGGCAGAGGAGATTTTTGATGAAATGAAGAAGCTTCCAGAAGGTTGTAGACCAGATAGCTGGAGCTATTCTTCCATGATAACTGCATACTCCTGTAGTGGACAGGTTTCAGAGGCAGAGCAGATGTTCAGTGAGATGCTGGATATGGGTCACAAACCCACTATCTTTGTTTTCACCTCACTAATTCAGTGCTATGGCAGAGCTAAACAAACCGACAACGTGGTGCGAACTGTTGGTATGCTATCTGAGTTCGAAGTCGAACCTGATGACAGGTTTTGCGGTTGCCTCCTTAATGTTGCCACAATGACCCCATCAGAGGAATTGGGAAAGATTATTAACTGCTTTGATAGTATCAATCCTAATGTGGGTTCATTTGTCAAATTACTACTAGATAAAAATTCTTCAGTTCAAATAGTTCGGGAGAGGGCATTGGAACTATTAGACAGTCTCATCAACGAAGATGTTAAGAAACCTTATTGTAACTGTTTGATTGACATTTGCATAAATTTTGAGCAGAAAGATCTGGCCTGTGAGCTCTTCGATGTTGCAGTTAAATCAAAGATATATAATAATCTCCAAGAGAAACAGGAAAACCAATGGATTTTGAAAGCCAAGGGACTTTCACATGGGGCTGCATTGACAGCCCTGGATGTGTGGATAGATGATGTGTCAGAGGCTTTAGAAAAAGGAGAGAAATTGCCACCTATATTGGGGATACAAAGTGGGCACGGTAAGCACATCTATGAGGGGAAGACATTGATTTCAGTGTTAAAAGAGAGGCTAGTAGAGATGAATGCACCCTTTCATGAGGTACCAGATAAGATTGGGTGGCTTCTGACAACTGATGTGGCAGCTAAGTCATGGATCGAAGGCACAAAGAAGTATGAGTTGGTGTCTGTTGTTTAATACATTTTTGTTTTCCTGGCCTAGCTGAGATGAGTCATTTGTGTTGCAATACTAAAATAGAGGACCTTTGGTTTAAATACTCCATGTCTTACTTTGTAAACTTTGGTTTGGATAATTGAATTTTGTCTATTTTTTTACTTTACTGCAATACCTCTCTCTATAGATTCTTGAAGTGTCTTTAATTTTTTTAAAGCTAACTGCTATCATGATGCATCAGTGTTTATATTTCTTTTATTGGCTTTTTTCATTCAGTATTTAGACTTGCTCCAATATAGTCATAAATGAACAGGGCGTAACTTTTGTTCTGTGCTGTCTGTTATGGGATATGTGATAAAAAAAAATAAAAAAATAAGATCACTTCTGAGGAGCTTGCTGGTAAAATATTGTGGGCCTTGGTTCATTCAAGTATCCACTTTCTCTTACGTGACAGGTGGTACCATTGGCCTGTAGCATATGCCAGTGTCTGCATGATTAAAAGTCGAAGATATTGATAAACACCCCCAACTCCTAATGAAGGTGAAAATTTAACGAGTCTGTGTGTTTGTAGATTGTTTTAAATACTGTTATGCTTTTTCTTCTTTTCAATTTGTTGGGTGATGGAGACGAATCACAGATCTCACACCTATATTGTGTTCACTGGGATTTGAATTGAAGACCTCTTTGAAATCATTTTAATAGTCGACCACTTGAGCTACCACTTGGTTCACTTATTTCCATGCTCTGTAGACTTGCTTTTATATTTGGTGCTTATATGTCATGGTGGTTGCAGTTTTCTGTTTTTGATGCTTAGTGACTTCCTAGGTTGTAAGGGTTATACTACCAGTATGGTTTGGGTTTCAGAAAGTTTGGTACTGGTTGCTATATTGTGTGAACATTCAGGTTTGTGAGTTTGTATGTGTTTGTTTTTACGTTTTCGAGCCGAAATCAAAACAGGTGGCTCTTGTAGTCACTTCTATTTACACAAAACAAAAGAAGGAACAGGTCCTTCGCAATTATTTTTTTGATTATGTGTGAGTTTCGTTTCAATGAAGCAATTAGCGCTTGCAGGCTTTTTCTCTGAAAAAAAAGTGTTGTTTATATATAAATGTTAGTTTTTTTTAATGCGTACCAGGTACATGAATATAAATCTCTCCAAAATACTATGTCAACAACCTTTTCGGCAATCACACCGTCTATATATCCATTTTTGGTGCAAGTACAATGTATAATATAGTGAATGGGCACAACAAGTTAATACATTTTTTTTTTTGATGTAGCAGGCAAACAAGGTAATACATGTTAACTGTCTTCTAATCCTAGAATGAAATCTATGGATACTGAAAACTGAAATGTTGAATCACATGATAAAAGTTTTTTTTTTTTAAATAGGATGTAATGAAAAAAAAACGGATGTGAATGAACCCTAATTTAGAGTCAAAAGGAATTCCAAGCCAGTAGCTGTAGGGGTTAACCCGTGCTCAGCCAAGTACTGATCATTGAAAAACTTGCTAAGATGCCGCATACCACTGTCACATAAAATTGTGACAATTGTGTGGCCGGGACCCAAAGCTCTTGCAACTCTCACAACACCAACACAGTTCATTGCTGATGAGCTCCCTACAAACAAGCCATCGTTCCTCAAAAGAAACCTGTTGATCAAATTTGCACAACAGTGGACTAAAAAAATTAGTGACCAAACTTTTTTTTTATCGACAAGCACTCAGCCCATCTTTCCAAAAGTAATTGAACTAAACAAAAAAGGTGTACTATGCACAGGTCTCAAAGATAACTTGTTGACCTAAGCCAAAAGATCAAGACTGACCTAGACATTTCGACAGCTTCTTGGTCGGTACCACGGTAAGCTCCATCCAACTCAGCCATCATAAAATTTTTGGTAATTCTATTTATGCCTATTCCTTCCGTTATTGTGTCGAACGGGTTCTTCAGTCTCTTCCCTTCAGCCTCCTCTTTGGTGTACATGACACCTCTTGTTACCTTGTTGAACAAACCTGACCCTGGTGGGTCTATCAGGAAGCATTTTGTACTCTTCTTTTTCTCCTAAATATCAAAGAAGAAAATTCTTGTTTTACTATGATGCAAATTTACTAATATTTGTTAGAAATGGAGAAAAAAAAAAAAAAAAACTGACTTTTTACTATATGTCCAAAACCTAATAGGTGGAATATTGTTTTAAAAAAATAACCTGCAAACCAATCTAACTATAACCCTCAAGTTGAACCCGCAAAAACAGCCATTTCAAACCCAACCCAACCCCCCCCCCCCCCCCACACACACACACACACCCAAAAAAAATGCCGTGGTCAAGTCTATAATATAAAAGAGAAAAACACACAAGCACACACACAAACACAATTGAAATCCAAAATCAGTTCTTTCATAGAATAAATTGGATCATAAAATCCATCTGATTCGAGATCAACTTGACCTACACCTGATTGACCCAAAAACTGACTAACCTGAAACTCGACAAGACCTAACCCATAGATCAGCGACCTGAAGCGACCAAACTCATAATGACCCTCTACAGGATGGCTCAGGGACCAAATTGACCTACACATTAATCGACTTAATTCGCAGTTTGCTCCCTTTATCTTTTATAAATACATGATAGAACATAATCCAAGAAGTATGTAACAACCTTGAGAAACCGTGAGACCCCAGCAATGGTACCACCAGTACCAGCAGCAGCAACAAACGCATCGATCTTTCCTTTAGTCTGTTCCCATATCTCAGGTCCTGTCCAATCATAATGGGCCCGGTAATTAGCTAGATTTTCAAATTGATCAGCAAAGTAGCCACCTCGTGAATTAATCGTAGAGGTTTCGTCGCTGTGTCCTTTATGGGATACATGGCCATTTATTTGAACAGTGGCATCCACTTTTGCTATGTTTGCTTCTAAGGCTCTCCTCTTTGCAACATTTACAAAATGGTCCCTGTGTGTGATGGAAACAGGCCTCACTCTTTCTACTACAGCTCCAAGGGCTTCCAGTATTTGAGACTACACAAATAATCAAGAAATCAAGTTATGCTAGTTTAATGATGTAAAAGCTTCTTCAAAAAAAAAAATACCAAAGAGAATCATGCTCATTGAAGGTTTATATAATATTTAAAGGATTACTATTTATGACTGGTACAGCACCGTTTTTCCTTCTTTTTTCCTGTTTGATCTTTTTATTTTATATTTTTTTCAGGCAGGCTGTGCATGGGTCAGAAACAACACTACAAAAAGTTTTAATCAATACACTTCTTAAAATTTTACTAGAATTGTATGTTGGATATATCTATATATGCACATATAAAGGTCATCATGGATAAGCTTATGGTAAATATGTACTGAAAGAAAAGAAAAATACCTTCTCAATAGCAGCATCGTCAGGAATGACAACATGGCATCTGCAACCAAATGCTGGTGCCACAGTTGCTAGGCTAATAGCTGTGCTACCAGCACTCCCTTCTGTCACTACTCCCCCCTCTACCAGATCTCCATTTTCTAGTGCCTATTCAGAAAAACCCAATTTTAGTTTCAGTACTTCTGCTAGAATAAAAGAGAGATGTACAAGGTGTGCTTTGTGAATTCATATGCAACAGGAATAAATTAAAACAAGTAAATCGATAGAACCCAAATACCACTCATATGGGTTCAGTAGCAATAATTTTAGCTCTTTATAGACCTTATTTCCCTATTTAGAAATGAAAAAGTAAAGACCCTACGAGAAAACATACAAGCTACCTCTTCAATGATTTTAACAGCTACGCGGTCTTTCACACTGCCTCCAGGATTAAGAAATTCTGCTTTCCCTAGAATCTACAAATGAAATTGAAATAAATAATAAATATATATTGAAGCACCAATAAATCTCCACTATCACTTGGATATTTATCCTCTTTTCTATTTCTTCTGATACCAATAAGTTAAACTACAGACGCTAGTTTCTACCAAGTACCAAACAAAGGGAATATCACTACCATTAGTATTATTTTAGCATTAGTGTACACCAATACGCTTGGGAAATCGTACAATGATCGAGCTTCAGGGGCTTAATCAAAGATAATGAACAGAACAACATTGAACCTCACATCCAGTGGCATCAGAAAGGCTATTGATGCGAATAAGAGGTGTGTTGCCTATAGCTCCGACGAGACCTCTCCTTATTTTGCCTCCATTCGTTTCCTGGTTTAAGCTAGTTTTCTTCCATCGATTAAGCTTCGACTTATCGCTGAAAAAAACAAAGTAGGAGATGATAGAGATGGATAGAGCCGCAGTCGCAGCTCCAACTGCTCTTCCCAAACTCGCTTCGGCCATGAATTGCACTGCTTAGCAGTTCCTCCAAACTTTTGCGGCTAAACCACATCAATGAATTCGGAAAATTACTCAAAATGGTCCTTGAATTAGTAAATATTGTGAACTACACATTGCGGTTCCCAAACTTTTATGGCCAACATTTTTTTTTGTATTATATTGGTTTCTTATACTTCCTTTTATAATTGGAGATATATAATCCATACAAATAAAATTAGTTTTTAATTTCAATTCTTTTGATCGACTTTGCATGGTCATTTTGGTTAATTTGATTTTACTAGGACTAAGATAGAAAAATATCTGGAAAAGCATTTGTATTGCACAGTTTTAGAATTTAGGACTCCTAATCTCTAAATCAAATATATCATCTGACTCTGAGTCTCGAATTTTGAAAAGAAAAAAAAATGTATTGGACCATTGCCTATACATAATGAACAAGTTTGTTTACTCTAAGCCCAATTCATTTTTTTTTCATCTCATTTAATTATTTATAGCCCAACTCACTTTCTTACTTACTCCTGGTTGAATTCTCAAGTCTGCCTCTATTTTTCAATTTTAGTGGGGTCAAAGTTCCTTTGAATGATATGGTATGGAAGTTACTTGTATCCTTCAAAATAGAATTATTTATGTGAATAGCCTTGAGGGACAAAATTCACACTAAAGGTTTATGGAGAAGGGATCTCGGTTCTGTTACTTGTGTATTATGTGGACATTTAGAATCTATAAATTATTTGTTTATCTTTTCTCATATATTGTTTGAATTATAGGATAAGTTTAATAGATGTAATTCTAATGCTAATAGTGTAAAATTGTCATCCCTTGTTGAATTATGGAATGATATTGTTTCTTTACCGCCTTTAATTAGAGGGTACATTAGGATCCAGGATTTTCGTCGGGGGGAGGGGGGTGGGGCAAAAAAATATCAAATCAGGTTTAAATATCTAATCGGGTTTAAATGCATTAACCAATTGGGTACTCGATAAAAAACAGTGCTTTAACTTGTACTTTTTATGCTTTGACTTGTAATTTATGATGTTTTGACTTATAATTCTAATTACCAATAAAAATTCAACAAATTTATTTCAATTTTAATCCTAAAGTTAATCCAAATTACAAGTCAAACGTCCAGAAGGGGACAAAAGAAATTCCGGAGGAGGCAAAGTCGGTCGGAACCGATAAATCTCCACTAAAACTCAAAATCCAGGGAGGCAGAGTCTAATATGTTCGGCTTGCTGGACTATTTGAAATTACAGAAACAAGAGGATCATCGAAATGTTGTGGGGGCACTGGGGCCTTCTAATTCTTCTATACATAATATATTTTTTAACTTTGTTATCCATGAACAGGTATCAGGTGTGACATTGAACATTTGTGCCGAATGATGCGTCGATGCGTGATCCAGAGAAGCCAGAGGGGATTCTTTCAGCTAGGGATGCTGTGATTAATAAATGTAAATTTATTTTAGTTCTTATGATTATGTGTTGTGTGGATGTTTTTATTGCATTTGTTTTGTAGACAATCTGTGTTTGAGTGCTTATATTATTTGAACATTGAAAAACAACAGGTTCTGCTTTATCGCAAGAAGTATTTCCACAGATAATTTCTTTAGGTATGTTCGAACGAGTAAGAAACTAAGAATAACTACAACCCGGAATACATCGCTATTCTCAACACGTGCAACCGAAATGCTCCAATATCCTTTTCAGAATAACACAACTATTTTACTAATTTCATATTATTTTTTTACGAGTAACGGATTTAACTCTTTTTGAATTAGTACTATTTCAAATTGTACAATCCAAAATACATTTTTAATGATTTAAATAATACAGAAATAATACTTTTCTCATACTATGCTGAGTTAGTAATCTTCTAGTACTATTTTAGTACACAATTCTAAATAACAATAAACCTTTTAACAATCCAAACACACCCTTATAATTATAAGGATCAAGTTTAACAAATTTGTAATATATAGTGCTGACTATGGCTACTACCAAATACGGCATAACAAATAAAAAAACACGTATTAAATTGAATAAACTGATATTCAGTTTATATGAACTATTATTTGCTTCAGCTTGTAGATTAAATGCACATACAGATAATTATAATAGAAAAAAAAAAAAAAATAAGTGCAGATGCACATATCATTCTACTATTACAAAGCTCTCAGTAGAGACATCAACAGTTGCAAAAGGATAACCTACAACAACAAACACGAGATCTTCAACTTAATCCAACATTCTTCATGATGTTCTAGTTTTTCATACCTGTAAAAATCAAATTCACCTTGAGAATAATAAAAAGAAAGCAATATGAATGAATATCAAGTATCCAGCATCAAATTACATGTAATATAAGAAAAGTAGAACTAGAGTGTTCCTAAGTTCACCAAGTCCTTTTGTGAACTCAATTCTAAAATCTATCGGATTGGCTTCAAACGACGAATCCAAACCGTTGAAATCCTTCTATCTTACAAGTGATGCGTCTACATGTAAAAGATTTTAAATTTTAAATTAATTTTGTATAGAGTCAAGTGGTCAAAAGACACCCAAAAAATGAATGCATTAAAATTAATTTATAAACCTTCTAATTTTGACCACTTGACTTTATACTAAATTAATTCAAAACTTTAAAATTTTCACATGTAGATGCATCACTTGTAAGGTTCAATGGTTTGGATTCGTCATTTGAAGCCAATTCCATAGGTTTTAGAGTTGAGTTCACAAAGGGACTTAATGAACTTAGAAACACCCTAGTTCTACTCGTATGAGAAAGCCAATTAGATCAGTACCAGCTTGATGTATCAAATCTTTTTGGGTGCTTTTTACTAATTTCCTTGCTAAAATATTGTGTTTGATATTAGTTTGGTGCCAATTGTACACTCCAAAAAAAATTAGAATTTACCTGGGTTTCAGTATTCTCTAAAATTGAAAGCCCGTCAATTTCAGACGGAATTGCGATATTCAAATGCCTTTGGAGTTTTCACCTCTTTTCTTTCAGCCCCTTCAAAAAGTAACAAAGTAGGCTTTGGAGTCACTTTTGGCGAGAAAGATTGCCTTGGCTGAGATTTTGATCTCTTCTCTGTTACATTCTCTGAATAATTTGACTCCTTAGTTGAAACAGAACGCCTTGAAACATTTCTCAAACCATCCTCCAATGTTTTCAGTCTAATTCTTAACTTCTCCTGAAATAATAGGAAGTCTACTTCTCAAAACAGAGATACATGTAACTTTCATACAAGGAACCATAGTTGCTCAGAAGTGAACTTACGTTGAGCTGGGATTCCACCTTGGCAGTCTTCTCTGCCATACACATCTTATTACGGAGCCGCTGAATTTCCCCCTAAAAATGCATGTACTCTTCTCAGTTATATTCTTTCAAGTAGAAATTATGATGCACACAGTTGATTTTGTTTTTGTTTCAAATACATCACTGTAAAGGTCAGCAACTTTATTATAACTCCAGAAAAAAGTCAAGCATCTAATAAACAAAATTTGGTTGAAACCAGTTGACAGTTATGTCATAGGCATCCTTGTTAGGTTTATACAAGGAGCAGCTTCTTCTTCAAATTTCTATTTCCGACAAACAAACTTGCACTGTTATGATAATTTTTTTCTAGAACTGAAGTTTCTGATACCTGCATGAATCGACGTTCTTCAAGCCATTTCTTGACAGGCATTACTTTGTCACCTTCACCTTTCCATTCATTGGCAGCAATTGATGCCACACGGTTTACAAACACTTTTATTCTAGAATGTTCTCTCTCCAGTGTCTTCTTTTCATCCTATATCAAATACAAATAGTAATGTGAACTTAGAAACTTAGTAATGAAAATAGTATGCCATTCTACTACCTTCAAAATGAGAGGCATCTCACAATGCTTTAAAACATGGTGGAAAATCCAATTTAGGGAGAGGAAAAAAATATATATCGCATATACTCACAAATTCCTAGTTTCTAACATACCCACACCCCTCCTTACTACCTTTAAAAAGATTGTGAGGATAGTTTTAAGGCTTTTATTCAGTAAATACTAGATAGGAATAAGACGTACGGAAAAATCTTTTCATGTTCTTATAGAGTATTTGAATGACATTCCTCTATAAGAACATGAAAAGATTTTAGAAACATTTTACATTTACCACAACAAAAATTGGAACTCGATAGCAATCTGTAGTACCTTGAGCTCAGAAATCTGGCGCTGGTAATCACGTACAGCATTGGTAAATGTATTGCTGGCCAGAACAGATTCCTTTAACTCATGGATAGTTTGAGTGAGTTTTTCTACCTCCATTGTTTTCTGGCGGTTGGTTTTCTCTAGCACTTTGTTCTCATCCTGTCATGCAATCAAAACAAAATTAGATCTATCTGGAAGACAGAGCTCTTTGCACAAAACACTCAATATATTTTTTTTTGAAATAGCAACCACATATACCACACTTCCAAGTCATGAAACACTTCTCTCAATATTTACAAATAACACTCAATCATGAAAACCCTAGTCTAAGTCAAGCAAAACATATAAATGAAAGGTTCAAGTAAAGCAAAAGATGACTAAATTTGTGATAGCTCTTCTCCTGTTGACTGAATCATATGCTTTCATAACTAGGTCATACAAATTCATATAAATTCTCTTTCCTCAAATTTAATTTAGTTTCAAACGAGGAAACCAAAACTTAGGTGAAGAGTGGACAATTTTCAATAAAACATAGCTATTCTATCACTATAATCTCACAACTCGGAATTATTCCCAACAATATATTGGCTACAATTGAAAAGGTCTTATCTATAAAATTCCTATTTATACTCGATCTGGGCATAATTACTAATCCGTTATATAATTCTTTTCATTACCCTTCGAGAAAATGATCTTAACAATAAAGTAAATATAAAGTCAAAAATTACGTTAAAAAAAAAAAAGACAAGGAAAGATATGAATATGAAATAGTTGACTTTTTATTCTAATTTCATATTCCACTAATCAATAGGTTTTTGTTTTCTGCAGAGCCTGTCGTGAATATTTGATACACTGAGTGAAATTCGTAAAATCAATAAACAAAAACATACCTGATAGATCTCAATTTGGCGCATTAATTCAAAATTCTTGTTTTGAACATCCTCCACAATAAGAGCTCTTTCAAGAGCACTTTGAAGAATATTCCCAGCCTCGATTAGAGCTCCCTCTTTTGACTTTGTAATCCTTTCAAGTGCCTTCTTATCTTCACGTAGAATTGCAATCTGGCATTTTAGTCAAACAATTTATCAAAATTAAACATTTAACCAGTTCTTGATGAAGCTTGTTACATTTTGCATACTTGTTGCTTTCTTTGTCTTTTGTTTTATTTCCTCTTGTGGTTGTTTTCATGTTGTTTCTTGGGCTTTATACATTCTTATGTTTTCTATAAAATGAATATGGTTAGCTTATCCCACCTCATATTTGTAACGCTTAATGTCTGACTCAAGAGGTGCAATTACTGCCTCAACTGGTACGAATTCCTCATCCTCTTGAGCAGCATAAACTCTTCTTAATGTTGCTTCTGCTGCAAATTGAGCTGCAAGGGCCTCTCTCTTCTCATTAAATAGTCTTTGTATCTCCAAATTCTGCCATCATTTATGAAAAATTTACTTTTAAGGAAGAATTTTAGAAGTTGACTCCTATTACTTCAAAAAATTTACACAGTGACACTAGTTAATCGATAAAGTATACGCTATCAGATAAAAGAAAAAGGTGTGGCTTTCAATATTTCAACAAGTAAAACGATCTCGTGTTTTCAAGGTGGAAACATGGAATTTCAGTTACAAACCAAAAATGCTATCACCTTTTGCTCGAGTTGTTCTTCATAGAGCCTGAGCTTTTCATCCTGGTTATTCAGTTCGTTACTTAGCTGAATAAAAACAGTAAGAAAGAAGTTATGAATTTGGTAGCAATTAAAATAAAAAATCTGGAGAAACCAATTGTCGCTTCCCTAATATTGTCAATTTATTATTTGATTAAGAAAATACCTCAATAAGAGCTCTGTCCTTGAGAACTTCAGCAGTTTTAAGTGCCTTAATTTCACGGTAGGCATGTTCTAGCTCTCTTTCCTTTTCTGTTTTAGTTTCCAAAAACATATTCATGCAAAAGAGAGGATTCAAATTTCAAATTCAAAATTATAATGCTAAAAGGATATGATAGAGTTCATGCAAGTGAAAAGAGAATCTAACTAGAATAGCACAGTTTAAGCCAGCTAAATATATAATACTTTGTTAAACATGCATATGTTTACTCAGCTTCTCAGAAAAACTATAACTGTTAAAGGGGATGCAACAAGTACAGAAAGTACCTCAGCTTTGTAAAATTCTGATCTCAAACATCCCGCTCCCCTCCCAAGCAAAAAACAAATAAATAAATACTACTGAATGATCCAGCTTTGCTTTCTTTGCATTTTTTAGAGGTTGAAAAATCAAATTTCAGTACTTCTTCTAATTGAATTTTCGTAAACAGAATTACAGTAGCCATATATGTAATTCGCTAAAAAGTAACAAATTAGTCCAAATATAAAAGTATTTATGTAGAGAAATATGTAGGAGCCCCGTAATTTCATACATAGCTTGGACCTAAGCACTATGATTATAAGCCTTAATAACCCGGTATCAGAAGGTTTTGGTCCATCAAAGGATATTCTAGGTCAAATATTCCCAACAAGAGAAACAATTAGCAGGCTGATTGAAACTTGGAAGTAACAAAAGAGGTGCAATTTTTACTGAAAAACAATACCTCGCAAATGGCTCTCCAATCTATTCAACTCAATAATAATAGGATCAGAAGGGTTCAGTTGCATCTCCTTCTCACTCAGCTCTCCCAAACTGCCCATTTCGTACAGACAAAAAGATAGGTTCTAATTTGAAATGAGGGAAGAAGCGCATGAGGAAGTAGAGGGGGTTGGAGGGAAATTTAAGAAGTAAGTGGAATCGTAAAGGAGATGCCATTAGCGAAGAAAGGAAGAGAAGTGTGAGAGGGAAGAGAAGAGAGGAGGCGCGTGTAGAGAAAAGAGTAGAGAGCGATAGACAGTAGAGTAGAGAAACACAAGCGACAGTGGTGGCACTTGACAGTGATTGAAATCTCTTTTTTATTGTATTTGGGCCGAATATGGGCCGCGTAGTTGGGGTAGTTAAGAAAACAACCATTTTTTTTATTTGAACATTTTAGAAAGCAACCGAATTGTGTGTGGTTTCAGTTTTGATCTGTGGGGCTCCATAGCAAATTGAGTAATGGAGGGAAATTATGTGGGCTCCACACATTATAAGATGTTTCTGAGGTGACAATGTTTTGTGAATCGAGAGAATCTTTTGAGTTAATGAATCTCGACTATCCGATCTATTTTAAAATTTGTATAAACTAGAACTGTACTAATATTAAAGGGTCCTATGTTATAGGCACGAGCTAGATTGGCTCCGTTTTAAATCAAACGGTTGAAATTCATTAACTCAAAAGATTTCCTTTTGAGTTAATGCGGAGAATACTTTGTAAGATACTAGCAAGCATCAAGTTTATAAACCAAGGTCGTGAGATTAACTTTTAAAGGTTTAATTTGAAAATTGAGTTTAAACAATTGATTTTTATTTTTATTTCTTTGACCAGTTAAAGATGTGCATTTAAATTATTTTAATTTTCAACTTAATTTTGTATAAAATTTAAGAAATCCAAAAAAAATGAGAGCAACAAAATATTTTATTTTCAACTTTTTAATTTTATACAAAATAAATTTCAGAAAATGGAAGTTCAGAACATAATCATGTAATTTACAGGTTAATCATTCAAGCTCAACGATCTGAATTAATCATTAGACATAATATGATAACTGTTAAGGCTAAACTCGCCGATATTTTGGATAGCCAAAACTTGTACTGATTCATAAAATTCATGTGGATTGTGGAATGTTGGAATCCATGGCGACTCGTTACACAGGTGTGCACATATCAAAGTGCTTTTGATCTGCCACGGAATCTCTTTCTTGCAAACACGTGTTTTCTCGGATTTTAGTCGGTTCGGTGAATTCGCATCCTCTGAGATATCTCATATTTTGCGTGACTTTTTGGAAAATCTCAACTGTTCAAATACATTTTGCACGAATCTCAAAGCTCAAATAATATTGGCCCCTGCGCTATCCCCGAATAGACACCGGACACGTCGGTCATGCAAAATATGAGATATCTCGGAGGATACGCACTCCGGTTCGGTGGGGTCTCGGATTTTGCTTTCTTTTCCTGTTGCAATGTACTGAGGTTCAAGTTACCGAACCCTCTAATCGTTAATACACGCAAGGACATGAAATTTATATAATCCATTCCAACTCATTTTATATTCAAATTCAAAGACATATTAAGCATGCGCATTGCAAATTTGTCAAAATCTTGCAACTCTCGATGTGAACTAATTTGATTTTGAGTATAGGGTTTAATTCTCAACATCAGATAAATAAATTTAAGATATGACTTAAGCTACTAAATCAGATGTAAAAAATAAAAAGTAAGATGAAATAAGTAATTTAATTCTAATTAACTTTACATCAAAATTAAATATGAACCTTTTCGGAATCATTGATTGTCTAAAAAACAGTGATTCATTCAGGAGATTATGAATATCAAATAATAATAATTTTTTGCCTATCTAAAAAATAGTTAAAAAATCTAAAATAATTTAAAATTTTGTTTTTTAAGCACATTATTATTTGAAGAATTATGTTAAAATGGTTTGAAGAATTAACCCAACTCGTAAAAATTAGCAATTTGTATAGCAATAATATAAAAAACAGAAAGTGGTCATTTTCTACAGCATTACTCACGTTTTCCTTAATACTGAATTACTTACTTGTTTTTCATTGACGTGCTAATTGGTTTGGGGGCGAAATTATTTATTCAGTTACTCAAGGTAGATTATTTATTATATAATTGAGATCTATTGGCAATTAGGATTATTTTTGGGCTTCATCTTAAAATAGTAAAGAAGTATTGCAAAAAAAAAACAATTTTTAAATTGAGAAATACTATCAAATAAAATAAAAATGAAGTAATTAATTTTTAATATATATTTTTTAAATAAATTATCATAAAATAAAGTAATTAATTATATTATACATTAAATTAAGCATAATTCTCTCACATTGTTGAACATTTACAAGTAAAAACTTAAATAATTTTTAGTCATATGAGTAAATTTGACAATTAATAATTGAAAATGATTGATGACTTGACATGGTTTAGATACCTTGAAATTCAATTACCTTTATGAGTATCAGTAATAAATAAATTTGACGATTTAAATACTTTTCTAGTCAAACCAAACCAACTTTTAAAGATAGAAAAAGGAAATTTAGTCTTAATCAATTCCATGTAATTTAAATTTTATTTGATATTATGTATAAATCGTTGTAAATTTTTAAATTATTTGATAAACAGTAAAAGTTGAGTCATTTTTCTACATGCATTTAAATTATTTTTCAACTGTTGTACTTTAAAGTAAAAGATTTTTTTCAACTATTATTAAATTTATCAAATTAATATATTTTGAATGACTTCTACTTCTTTTGGTTCTCGATATAAGTTAAGAGGAGGGATCGGATTACATCTTTTTTTTTTGACACATTTTGACATCTACCATTTTCAAAGTCCAAATAGTCGATCAAAACCATTCAACATGATGGATATATTAAAATGTGATTGGAGATCAAATTTTACATTTTTTTGAATTTTTTTACTATTTATTAAGATGGTTACAAAATCGTTGTTTTCATACCATTGAAAAACAGCGATTTTGTAACCGTCTTAATAACTAGTAAAAAAATTCCAAAAAATGTAAAATTTGATCTCCAAGCACATTTTAATATATTCATCATATTGAACGGTTCGGATCAACTATTTGAACTTTCAAATCGCAAAAGTGACTTATAAAAAAATAGTGTCATGATGTGTAAAAAAAAGGGATACAATTGGATCCCTCCTCCTCGTAAATTAATTCACTTGCACTCTGCTACTTTGCTAGATATTTTCATTGACTGGACAAAAGACTAGCTTATCACATTTTAAGATAGGTACATGTTGTCAAAGATAGAACAAAACATCTTGTTTTTTCTGTACTTTATGTGCTTCAAGCTTTCAACAATTCTAGATATTTTGAATAACTTCTTGCTCAAGTTCGCACCAACTTTTCAGTTATTTTTTCCTGGCATAGTTCTTGATGATTTAAAGGTTTCAACAAAAACAATTTATCAAAACATCATATTCACCGGAAAACAAACAATATTTGACTTTCAAAACTCGAATTAAATTTTATCATACATGATATAGAGCAGAGTAGGTCCGATGGTTATCAGACCGTCCGATCCGTTTTAAATTCGTATACACGAAAATTGAAGTGGGTACTGTTAGCAACCACATAAGGTTTATGTTATGTACTTTTGAGGGGGCATGCAATTAATTTCAAACATTTATTGCAAAATTATTCCGATAATATATAATATACAAAAGAGACACTGAAAATTTTCAAATAGCCAAAACAAAGTTTTTTCCTAAAAAGAACCAAATAAAGGTGGTTTACATATTATATATAATTGGGTCCGACTAATTGTACCCAAGGAGTTGTACCCAGTTTTTACCCAAAAAAACTGTCATTTGACTTGCGCGAATACTGTAAAACTCTATAATCAATACTGTAACTTCAACAACAAATCATGCATAGTACCTAGTTCAAAATTCTAACAACTCAAGTGGTCCCAAAGTTAGTTGAAAACTGTTATCAACTTGAAAACTAACTGTACTTCTGGCTGTACTTCCAACTTCTAGAAGATTTGAAAAATAAATCACTTTAGGGGTCATTTGACTTGTGCGAATACTGTAAAATTCTATACTCAATACTGTATCTTCAATGACAAATCATATATAACACGTAATTCAAAATTCAAAATCATATCTTCAATGACAAACCATTTGCAACTTCCACAACTGCCAAACTACATGTACTTCAACTGACTGTACTTTCAGAGTGATAGCTTCTAGAAGATTTCAAAACCGAACCACTTCTCAAACTTGCAGTTATTTCCAAATAATACCTAAAATTATGCAAAATTAATTTTTTTGCATCAAAATTAAATTTTTTTTAATTTTTTTAATTTTTTTTTCTTCAATTATTAATATTTATATATGCATCTATATTATGTAAAATAAGACTTCAATACTGTAAAACTCGCAAATGTAAACTATAAAACTAACAAATGCAAAATATAAGACTTCAATACTGTAAAATTGACACCTGAAACTGTAAAACTAACATATACAAACTATAAAACTTCAATACTCTAAAATTCGCAACTAAATACATATGTTCAACAACCAAATACATCTGTTCCACAACCAAATACATCTGTTCAACAACCAAATACATCTGTTTCACACAAACATACAAACAATGTAATTACTTCATAACCCTCTGGTGAACGTTATTTGGATGAGTGGGAAGCTTCATTGCTAAAACCACACATTCTTTTGAAATATCATCCTGCAAAAAAATAAAATAAACAAGGTTATAATTTGGAGTTACCTTGCTGAGAGAATAATATTACAAATCAGAATTACACCATAAACTTTAATATTGTAAAACTAACATGCAAACTATAAGACTTCAATACTGTAAAATTAACACCTGAAACTATAAAACTTCAATACTGTAAAACTGGCAGATGTAAACTGTAAAACTAACATGCAAACTATAAGACTTGAATACTGTAAAATTAACCCTTGAAACTATAAAACTAACATATACAAACTATAAAACTTCAATACTGTAAAACTCGCAGTTGTAAACTGTAAAACCAACAAATGCAAACTATAAAAATTAATATTTTGTATAAAACATGTAAAGTAACTGTTGTATCCTATAAAACTGTTAAGTAGAACATGTAAAGTATTTTACATTTAAGAGAATCTCAAAAGACTGCATATCCTATAAAACTATTGCATGAAACATGTGAAATAACTGATATATCCTATAAAACTGTTAAGCATTTCATGTAAAATATTGTACATTTAAGAACATCTCAACACGCTGCAAATTCAATCCATGATATGTAAAATAAATAGAATGAAAACTATTTCATGAAACTTGTAAAATAACTGATACATACTATAAAACTATTTAGTACATATTGTAAAATATTGTACAAAACATACCTCACTTCATGAATCAATCCATGGATGCTTAATAGGTGTCTCATATTGCATCAGTTGTAGTACTAACTCAACAATCTGCATGAATTTCACACAAACTGTTAAGCATTTCCAAGCTGGTTTAGCTGAAAGGAAAAAAAAATGAACAAATTTCACACAAACTTCAAGTCCTAATCCTGTAAATTAACTTATACATCTTATAAAACTATTGCATGAAACCTAGAGTGAGGCTATGGTGCTATGCATAGCACGGATGGCTAGTGTACTACGGCTCAATATGGTACTTTTTAAAATCCTAACGGTCGATCCGACCGTTCAATGTGATATCCATATGAATATGTACTTGCAAACTAAATTTTTTATTTTTTCGAATTTTTTTACTATTTTTTTAGATAGGTAGAAAAATCAGTGTTTTTTGAAAATTCTGGACCATCAAAATTCTACCTATCTGAAAAAATAGTAAAAAAATTTGAAAAAATATAAAATTTAGTTTGCAAGTACATATTCATATGGTTATCACATTGAACGGTCGGATCGACCGTTAGGATTTTATAAAGTACCATATTGAGCCGTAGTACACTAGCCATCCGTGCTATGCATAGCACCATAGCCTCACTCTGAAACCTATATATTAACTAGATTTTTTTAAAGAAAGCACTCACAAGTCCTCTAGGAAATGAACTCTTTCAGTCATTTAATCGTGTGCCAGTGGTATTGCATATATTCTCCAACTTCACCAGCTGAGGTGTAATAATGCATCCTGATAGCAAGAACATCCACCGCAACAAGCACCCAATGTTTTTTCTTGCAAATTGGAATGAACAGCCATCTGATGGTGTCAAATTGAGGGCCAAACAACTGCGTAAGGGCCTTAACTGCTTCTTTTTCATCATATAGATGCATTAGAATATGCAATAGACAAAAAACAAACATTAAAATATTACTGAAGTATTTGAAAATTAGAAGTCTGCAAAATTTAATTCATAATAACAGAAGTACATAATAACTTACGAATAAATATAGTGAAATGAAAAACCATGGATGTTTCACGGGAGTCTCGTATTGCATCAAATTTAGGACCACGTCAACGAGCTGCAAAATCAATCCATAATATGTAAAATAAATTTAACTGTTGTATCCTATAAAAATGTTAAGTAAATCATGTAAAATATTTTACATTTAATAACATGTCAAAAAAAGCTGCATATCCTACAAAACTAATATATCCTATAAAACTATTAAATGAAACTTGTGAAATAACTGAGATATCCTATAAACTATTAAGTATTTCAACAAGCTGCAAATTCAATCCATGATATGCCAAATAAATAGAATCAAAACTACTGCATGAAACCTGTAAAATAACTGATATATACTATAAAACTATTAAATGAAACATGTGAAATAACTGAGATATCCTATAAAACTGTTAAGCATTTCAACAAGCTGTAAATTCAATCCATGATATGTTAAAATAAATAGAATGAAAACTATTTCATGAAACCTGTAAAATAACTGATACATACTATAAAACTATTCAGTACATATTGTAAAATATTGTACAAAACATATCTCACTGCATGAATCAATCCATAGATGCTTATAGGTGTCTCATATTGCATCAGCTGTAGTACTAACTCAACAATCTGCATGAATCAATCCAGATATGTAAAATAAAAAAGAAAAAGAAAATTAATGCATAGATCTTGTAAACTATTGCATATATCATGTAAACATGTTAGATAGATCCTGTAAAATACTGTATAGATCATGTAAACCTATTTGATAGATCCTGTAAAATATTGTATATATCATGTAAACATATTAAATAGATCATGTAAATCTATTAGATAAATCTTATAAATTTCTTTCTGTTCAGAATTCTCAGATTAGGATTGGGGATCAGACAATTGCATATATCCTGTAAACTAAAAACAATTACATATATCCTATAAAACAGTTAAACAAATCCTGTAAAATAAAGAAAAGAAAAGCAATGCATAGATCATGTAAACTATTGCATATATCTTGTAAAACTGTTAAATAGATCCTGTAAAATACTCTACATAATCTTTAAACCTAATTGATAGATCATGTAAAATACTGTATAAATCATGTAAACCTATTAGATAAATCTTGAAAATTTAAATTAGAAAAATAAAAATTTTACAAAACCAAACGAGATCAGATCAGACTCAAAGTATTACCAGATCGAATCAGGATCTGCCAGCTTAACCAATATCAGAGTTGATGTCTCTCATAATTACAAATAAACATTGGAACACCAACCTATTTTATGGCCCCAACAAACTAATAAATAGAATGAAAACTATTACATGAAACCTGTAAAATAACTGATACATACTATAAAACTATTAAGTACATAATGTAAAATATTATACAAATCATACCTCACTGCTAACTAGAAGCTCAGGAACCATCAAATCTTTGATTACTGCCAATCTGCAAAAAAAAATCCTTAAGCGGTTCCTTTTAGCGCCTCATGATCCAATAACATGGCATTAATTGCATGCCATATACTGTTAATAAAAGAGAACTTTGTGATTAATTAACACTATTAAGCTATTGATTTTAATTATCTGATCGCAATTTTCTGAACCAGTTCATCCCTTTTTGTTATTTACAGTGCCTTGGACTTTTGTGATGTACTCTGGTCGATCCACTACTAAATTCACTGAATTTGCTTCTAAGTAAAAGAAACTACTACTAAATAAAATTGGATCAGAGAATCACCAATTTCTTTATCTACCAGCTATAGCAAGCACAACATGCTAGACACATGATATCCAAAAAAGATGTATGATATGGCAATACATAAGCGATTCCATTCATATTTGGCTCCTCCTCAGCAGTATAGAAATCAATGGATGGACTGACGAATATAATAATCCTTAAATTGCACAGTACATCAGGCAGTTTGTTTTAATTAATGTAATCAATACATTTGTTTAAAAGGACAAGTAAGAATAAAATAATTATTACACTAAAGATGGATCTTGCATCGCTAATTTCAAAGTAAAAATTAGTAATGGATTCACATGAACTTCAATTATATATAGATTTCTCACACAAAACCAAACCTTCCCCATATAACGCATTAAATAAAGCTCACTTCCGACATTTAAAACACAAGATCAACAAATACAATGAACACCAGATACTTACCGACTTATCAACAGGAATTGGAAGCCCGTCAAAGATCTCTCTGTTCCTTCTCGAGCTTATTGTCTGAGAGCTTAATGGATGGTTCTAAAGTTACTAGATCTGAGAAACGGAGAGATTGTGCACAAAATTATCACTTAAACAATTCATCGAACACCTTGTGCACACTACATAGAATACATTGAAACCTGCATAAGAGAACACCTCGTGAGCAACTTATTTGAGGTATGAATTTTAAATCACAAGGCTACATCTAGTTGATCGGAAGAGACTTGGCGAAGCAAGAAAAGAACACTGATTCTTCCTTGTAATTTGTTTGCGATTGATCGACTCTTGTTTAGATCTGTTTTGAATATGATAGAATCAAGGTTGTGAGCAGAAATTCTTTAGATCTCGCTCTTGCTTGCTCAAGGAGTATACCTTTGCGGTATCCAGTTCACCAAGGTAATTGTGCTTGCAACTCCCGATCGGGTCCAGTACTCCAATAGTATGGTCGATGCACAGTGTTGTTGAAGGAGATCGAATATGGAGTGAGGTCGACAAACGAGGCGACCAGCTTCTCCGCCCAAGTCTGAGACCGTGGAGTTGATAGTAAGGAGGAGGGTGCAGTGGCTGGAGGAAGGGACAAGAGGGAGGTGGAGGCTTGACGAAGGGAGGAGCGAGAAGAGGTGAAAGTGGCGAGAGAGGACCTCCGACCGGAGATGGTGAGAGTCGATTTTCAGATCCGCCATGAGCTCGGGTTGGAAGGGAGATCATAGATATAGAAATTTCTTTTTTTTATTGAAGATTTAAATGGGAGAGAGAGAGAGAGCAGATTGATTTAGAAAGTCACAGTTAGATACAGTAAAAATATGGTTAAAAAGTTATTTTAGAACTAATCGGATCAGCTTGGGTACAAACTGGGTAAAGAAGGTTGGGTATCAAAACCTTTTCTCTATATAATTAATGGTCGCGTTCAAAATATTATATCATTTAAATTTGCTTCAATATGTAGTTGTGCTCTTAAGTGTTAACAAAATCACAGCAACATAATATTCTATTTTTACAATTATAGTTTACCAATGAAAAAGAAATAAAATAGTTTCATATTTCCTTATATAGATGCAAGTAAAATGATATAAAACATCATATAAATTGTATTTGTTATTTCATACTCAAATAAAAGAATTACATATTATATGACCCAAAATATATTCTCATTGCATCATTATCAATTTTTTGGGGTGACATAATAATCTATTCAAAGACACCTATTATTTCTTCAACGTGACACAAGTCTACTTGCTAGCTAGGCATGGACATATAATTAGAATATTAGATACTTGCTTCCTTATACTTTTTTTGCTCCAACAACTTTAATATTTTGTGTGCTTGGTGCTCCAACAACTTCAGATATTTTCATCGAACTAACTGACTAACTGCAGCATTCTTTAATCTCTTTAGTTATCAAGGTGCAGCTACTTAAATATTTTTCTATGTTAGATATTTTGGTAGAATTGGCAGACTCAGATTAGTTTCTAGAATGGTTTGGTTTAACTACCATTTATGCTTTTTTATTTAACTACCATTTATACTTTTTAATTTAAAAATATATTCTCATCTCTGAAATATCATGCTCCTGTCTTTCTTTCTTTTTTTTGGAAAAAAATATAGAGATATTTCATATTTGATAATATAGTACTATACGGTATCTTGACGTCCCAAAAAATTAATTTGGTTTGAATGACGACTTGTAGTCTACTGCTTCACAATATCTGTCAATTTATGCACACTAATTTCAGTTCAAGTATGCATTAATACCTCATATGCCACAATTAAGGTGAGCTTTTTTATCACGAGGTCTAAAAAGGCATATATTGATATTCATAAGAAATATTAATTCTTAAAAAAAAATTAACTATGCCAAATCATTAATATTTTTATCTTCATGATTCAATTTTTTCTTTATTTATATTAATAAAACGACCCTTGTAATATTTTTCTCTAACTTAATTTAAAAAAATTGTATTTCATGTGCCTAAATTTAATACAACTCTTAAGACAATATAACTTTTGTGTGTTCCTCTGTTAAATTATTTTTTCATGGTAAATTATGTTGTTTACCATTGTAAATGTTTTTAATGATTTTAAAATAATTTTTATTTGTATATAAATTTTTTTGAATGAAAAATAATTTTTATTTCTATATAAAATTTTCTGAATGCAAATATTTTTTTTTATTTGTATATAAAATTTTCTGAATGCAAAATAATTTTTATTTGGATATTTTCTGAAATTATTTTATTTTTCAAAATAATATCTTTATATTAATTTTCTTATATAGAAGGAAGTTCGAAAAAAATATCCTACTAATTATAAATGTCGCTGGATAAACATCACTGCATCATCTTAAAGATGGAAAATGCGTTCGTTGATTTCAACAATTTCAGCTGCGTAAAAATTGCAACTTATTGTACAGCGAGTAACATTTAAAATGACAACGGTTTGAAAATTTAGTTACATCACCTTGTGTATGGGTTGAAATCCACAAAAATTCATGACTGGGCCCGCACGGGCAAAAAGCATGGCTCAATTCCGTCATATTTTATGTTGCGATGAATTCATAGTCTTCTATTTTGCCTCGAGCAAATCGTGGCGTGCGAATGGAATTCATATTACCTAAGGTAACATAATATTTCTGTTTATATCTGGACCGTATGATCAGAATCTGCACGCATATTAATGGATCTCGTGCACTCCTTCTCGCGCCGGATTGGCCCGGATTCTAATCGGACAGTCCTTTTTTAAACATAAATATTATGTTACCTCAGAGGTAATAGACTCGGCGAATGTGGGTCCGTATCCTCTGCATTATCTCAAAAGGGAATCTTTTGAGTTAATGAATTTCAACCGTCTGATTTTAAACGGAGCCAATCCGGCTCGTATCTATAACATAGGGGACCTTTAATATTAGTGTAGATCTAATCCGCACGAATCTTGAACCAGATTAGACAGTCAAGATTCATTAACTCAAAAGATTCTCTTTTGAGTTAATGCAGAGGATATGAATTCCAGCAAACACGGACAAGATCTGTCTGGTTCGTGTGTATTCGACTTGATTGGAGTTGTTATTCTGTGGACGCTCCTGTGTGACCTGCGCTGTGCTGTGCGGTGTCAAATCCCTGATTTTTTTTTGTGACGTTCTTATCCGTTTGATTTTGATCGACGGTGTAGTGAGCATTTTTCTTTAAAGGGAACTACTTTGATTTTGATCGCGGAACAAGCAATTGAATGCTGATTTAATTGTCCAAAAACTATATAGTTTATTTATAGTGTTTTACTATGTACAATTTGGTATATTCTATAATAAAAAGTAAAACACTAAAAAGAAAGCTTTCATGTAACTTTTTTTTTTTTATATTCCAAAGATTCTAAAACGTAAAAGGACATAAGATACCTCCGTAGAATTCAAATAAAAAAAAATAGGTTACTTGTAATTCAATCTATGATTCGTATAGTACAAAATAATTTCATTTATATAAATTTTCTTTTGCAATTATTTTGTTTATTTAGAGAAAGATGGAATCTAGTCTTTCAAATTTCAATGTCCATGAAAAACATCTTATTTGGATTTTGAACTTGCATCTCTCTCTTACTCGGAGAGCGTTGTCTTTTGCCAATAGACCAAAACCTAATTCTTAATTTCTCTAATTTTGAAATTGTAAAATAGTTAAAAAAAAAAAAGAAGTGTTAATAGAGGGAAGCATGTCATCATCATTATTACCGAGATAAATAAATAAAATTAGAGATAATTTGAATAAAGATTTTACTGTAAAATTTAATTTTCTCGGTTGCATTTTTTATACTTTATTATAAAAATCTTATTTTGTTTAACAGATCGTCATCTGTAATCAACCACTGACATTAACAAATTAAAATAAAAAAGAGAGATAACTTTGTTACTCATAGCTTTTGAGTTAGCTTCTTCACTAATCTGGAGGTGCAAGGGGAGATATTTTGCCTAATCATTCCCGTAAAAGTGAACGAGGAATTGACCTAAAAGGTTAGTTTAGTGTCTGACGTAATTCCGGTTTGGAACTGCTTGAGATATTTTCATGGAATGATTGCTTGAATGTTGGGCAAATTCCAAGATTTTAATATATCTTGGACATGATGTAAGCTTAGAAAAGTGACATAATGTACAAACTCCCATATACAGATAGTGACAACTTAATTGTTCGGAAAAAATTCGGCGAGGTCAAAAATTTGTGATTCGAGAATAATTCGGATATAATTCGGAAATGATTCGGATCAGAGATCTCATTTCTACAAGGAAGCAAAAAAAAAAAAAGATGTTCTGGGAAAAATTCGGGAAAAATTCGCGAATTATTCTGGTATAATTCGGTCAAAGTTTGGTCAACCGAATAATAGGGCATTTGGTTCGGCATCACCAAAAATTGAATTATTCAGATATAATTCAGGTATAATTCGCGAATCTTGTCACTATGCATATACATGAAGAGTAGAGTAGTTTAGTTTAGTTCTCTTCTTCTTCCTTTTGACCAAAAACAAACCATCATTTTTCCAATGAATAAAATTTAGATCAAGTGTCTCAAATATTAATCCAAACGTTACAATTTATTTGAATTTTTTTCTCTGCTCTGGTGATAATTAATTACAAATGATAAGAAGTCGGTAGGTAAATTGAAAAAAAAAAAAATTGTTAACAGCCTCTGTATTCTGAAGAACATTACAAATTACAAATATAAACCAAAATTACCTCCTTTTTGTTCTCTGACAAATCAACATCAAACATTTGATTTTTTTTTTGATAAATCAATGTCAACCTTTTTTTAATTGCATTATTCTTATCAGAAGTGATGACAGTATCCCACCTTCCGCTCCTCATATTCGTGATCTTAACTGTTTTTATTAACCATTATAAAAATTAAAAAAAATCAGTTTTTAGTCTAGCAACAGGCAAAATGTAACACCATCTGAGTGGAAGTCGTGAGTTCGAAAACTATAACAAAAAATAGTGGCTCTGTGCGTCGTTTAAGATGGAAAGTGAATCCTACCTGATCTGTAAATTAAATGAGATGCAGATTGTTTATTCTAATTTGACACGAATCTTAAAGATTCTCCTTGAATCTAAGATAGAACTGAAAAAAATTACTCAGCTGGGAGCCTGGGATTAATAATCTAGGTTCTTGCGGAATCTGGGAAATTTTTTATTGGTAGAAATTAATAAAAAATAAGAGAGAGAAATAGAAAGAGTACATCAGTTCTTATATTGATAGAAAGATCAGCAGGATTTCTACTGATCCAAACTTTTTTTTTTTAATTTGACGTATAGATGGAGGGAATTCTTATATTAGATTTATAGTAAAATATGAAAAGTTTTTCAAAAAAAGATAGAATGTTTCTATTATATCTAAATTTTAAGATACTCTATCTATTTTTGTAAAAAAATTATATTTTACTAGAAAAAAATGAAAGGAAAAAAACAAACTAGATTTTGGATCAGTAACCGATCTTTCTATCAATATAAGAACTGATGTACTCTTTCTATTTCTCTCTCTTTTTTTCTATTAATTTCTACCAATAAAAATTTTTCCGGTATCTGAGGAGTCCGGATCCCCTAGAGTAACCCAATATTTGAATTTTAGATCGAGACCATCTGATTCGAATTCGTCATCGGAATGTGTGTGCTCACTTCGGAGATGAATTTTCGCAGATTCAAATCAGACGATCCCAACCTAAAACCCAAATTACTTCAAATTCGTATCTGAGAGGATCATTCTCCGCCTCTTACGCCTATGCTCACGAGCCCAACAGAGGTGTTAAGAACAACCATTTTTTTAAGTGTTTATACATTGCATACTCTGAGGCTCCGATTTACAATTTTTCACCACTGCATGTGTGATTATTTTTTTTTTTGTAAGTGTTAATATCAGATTTTTTTTATGTATTTGGAAATAAACTGATATCCAGACTTAAGCAGCTCCTAAACACTGATTTGTGATTACGATATTGTTGCAAACTGATATTTTGACCTTTAAACATGTAATGTCAAAAAAAAAAATTAATTGCATCTCATGAATGTTACGGAATATTTAAAAAATCTTCGAAAAATAGTAAGAAATAAATAGTGTTAAAGAAAACTTTGTCAAAAGAAGAAAGACAAAATGCAGAAAAAAAAAATTAACGACAAAAAAAAGACGGAAGGGTGAAGGGTGAAGGGTATAGTTACAGGGAAAAAGAAAAGAAAGGGAAATCTAAGGACTAAGACCAACAGTTTGTACACTATGTCACTTTTGTGAGATAGGAGTAGGTCCGATGGGCATAGGACCTACATTTATGTTTAATTAGCTCTAGGACCGTACGATTAGCATCAAGATCTATGCGCACGAAAATTGATACAGACTTGCACGGATTTTGATACAGAGCACACGAATCTTGATGCAGATCGAATGGTCATCACACCCATCGAACCAAGGTAGGTCCGATGGGCATCGGACCTTGATTCCCACTTTTGTAAGCTTACATGTCCAACATATAGAATTTCGCTGTATTTTTTTCAATGAATAGAATTCATCATTTTACTTAGATCAAGAGTTTCAGAGAAAATTACAATAAAAACAAATCAACATATACAAATACAAGAATGTCCTGAGATAAAATATGATTTTAGAGTTTCAAGTTGGATGAATTAGGATTTTATCATTTTGTACTGGAGTTTTAATTTTATCAATTAAGTGTTTGTGTTGTAGGTTGGATGTAATCTTGTAATTGAATTTTAATATATTTTTTAAGTTCATTTTTCAGAATGACAAATTACCTCTTTTACCTCTGCCTTTGGACAAGCTTTCAACCCAGTTAAAAAAATCAATAAATCCGAAAAATTGACATGCATTTAGACTTGTCGTTTCTCTACATTTTGTATCCAATACGTTTACCATAGTAAGCAATATCCGCTTCTTGAAAAACAAATATATCATTAAAACACGGGAAATGTGCGTATCAGTTCGACCACTAAGCGGCCCTCTGTTTTCTCTGGGAAAGGGAACTGTATCAGCATCTTCATCACAACTCTCCAGGTGATAAAATTCCCAATTTCCTTCCGCATATTCATCTCCAGTGTCTAACTCTTTATCCGGAATGACAACAATAGTATAAAAATCAGTTTCTGTTTCATCATTTGCATGTACCGGCATGGGATGAGGTGGTGGTTCAGGTAATGACAGACGAGGCACATGCACATGTCTAGGTGGGTTTCTGGAATGAGGTTGTGGTCGGGGTGGTAGTGGTGGAGTGAATTGAGTGTATGGTTCTGGGTCTGGTATGAAACAAGGAGCAATTTGAGTGTATGGTTTTGGTTCTAGTTTATAATTTGGCGCAACCGAATTTGGGTCAGAACTTCCAACCCCTGACTCAATCGGAACTCTCTTTATGTAGAGTTTCATCATCATACATCCACCTTTTACCTGCCCGTACAGGGATTTCCATGCATTCTCTGTTTGTATCGGCAATTTGGCAAAGTAAAGGTCGGAACCATTTCTTATGTTCAATCGGATTACCAATTCTAAGTTCCAACTGTCTGGGTCATAACCAATATATCCGTAAATCAGAGACTTCAAATCTCAAATTGTGGTTTCATCATTAACTAAGAATGAATATGCTAGATCTTTGGTGTAAAAGACCCCTTGTGCATATGTCTTAAACTTCCCATTACAGTGTAGTAAAATGAACATTTTTTACCAACAAACTACATTTTGATAAATGATAAACATTTGTAAGTGATATACTAATCACAAAATTAATTTACTAATTTAAATAATAAAATACAAAAATTAAATTAAAAAAATTACCAAAAAATCGCCTTTTCTTTTCCTCTTTCTCACTTTTGTTGGGTTTGAGTGAATTGTGAGTAGGAAGAGAGAGAAACAGAGCTTATGTAGTTTGTTTCTAGGAAAAAACCTCAGAACTGCCAGAAAACCTAGCGGTCCAGAAAACAAGTCAACTGTTATGTTTTCTGACGGTTCTGAAAAAAAGTGGACCGCTAGGTTTTATGATAGTTTGGGCATTTTTATAATTTTTAAAAATCGTGGACATTTCTATTTTATTTTATTTAATGTTAGATATTAATAAAAAAATCGGTTAATGGGGGCACGAGCAGTCTATTGTGCTCTTTTAATTTTATTTTAATTATTATCACAACCATCATTTACAAGCTACAACATAACAAAAGCTAAAATGAAGTAAACTCATGAATGTTGAGAATTTCCAAATTTATCTCGAAAGGTTAATGTTTTTTTTTTGGTCACATCTGGACTAAGTGGAACAAAGAAATTGAATATACAACTTCTCGAATTAAATCATTCTTGTGATACATCCTCAATTCAATTTGTAAGACTCACCAAATATTTTTACTTCCATGCGATTGACTCATCAAATGAGCATGCTCACCAAATTAATTGTTCTATATCCCTGCAATTGGTATTTTAATTGTCTTTTTTTAAATAAAGATATCATGTAAACCAAAACAATTATTTCTTATTAAATATCTCTTGCAAAAATCAAACATGTATATCTTTGTATAGAGACGAGGCTCATTATAAGGCTTGCGGTCCCATTTTTGGTTATATTATTGCAATTGTCCACAATTGAAATGCATGCTGTACGTCTTAGAATTAGAATATTAAAGTACAAGTCACGCTTTATTAATTTTGGTAATACTAAAAAATAAAGAGAATGGAATATGAAATTTTTGAATTATATTGTTTGCAGATATTCTCCCTATTAGTTGTAGTCATTGTGACAAATTCGTAATTTAAAATAATTCAACAAAGATTAAAGTTCGTTCTTCAGGTATAATTTGGAATAATTCGTTTTTTATGATAAAATAATATATCAAAATATTGATATTTCTATAAATTAAATAATTTTGGCATATTCTATTAAAAATTTATAGTGAATAAATAGTGTGCTGTGTGCATAATTCAACAAATTTAGAAATAATTCGAGGTGTTAAAAAATAAAATGTTATTATGATTATAGTGAACTTTTTATTTTGAGTAAAGATTGGAGGTTAAGTCATCCAACTATTTAATAATTATTATAGACCTTTTTAACATGGGTGGATCTACACTTAGCCCAAAAATACTAAGTCATTCCCATAATTTTAAAATTTTAATCATGTATATTTAAATTTGATTTTTAAATTTTTTTAAGTTTTTATATATTTTAGTCCATCTCATAAAATACTAAATATATGCATCTAATCTAGTGGGTGGAACTTTATTTTGTTATAATGAGGACTTGAGTTCAAATTCCAGTAACTATAAATTATGTATTTTAAGTTTTCAAAAAAAAAAAAATATGCATTTTACGTTTCACCCCCTATTCACCCCCCTCTAGATGCCGTTAGGGACTACAATATGGTTCTCCATGTAGTTTGAGTGGTCCCTCACATATATTTATGGTGCGGTTACGTTTGAAAATTTTGATTTGGGAGACAATTATTTACGAAAAAATTGTTCACCTCATAGGTATAAATACTTTTGTGCATAAGTATTAATACTTTAGAAAAAAAATTCAGTGCTTGAGTTTTTGCGGTCCTCCCCAAATTGTTATAGTAGTTATTGTAGTTTTGATGCGGATACAGTACGAATACTGTAGCGTGGATTCTGTTATCAGCTTCCTTAAATAAAATATATAGGGTTAGCTACAGGTAGCAAACTTCAAACAATTCCTTTCTTGGATAGGGGTTGAGGGATGCATATAGAAGGATGAAACAATCGTTAACCTCTTTGCCCGCTTACTGTTTTTTATTATGACCCGATATGATTTGTTCGGTGATTGTCATTAGTTGGTTATGACTTTACCATTTTTTCCAACCGCAGTTTACTGGTGAGGTCTCATTTCCTAAATTTGGACATTGCTTTATTTATTATCAGGAGCCTTTTTATTGAATAGGTACGCCGTACGCGACCAAACCAACATTAAACAAGTTAATATGGTGTACCACATGGTTCGATACAACATTAGCATCATATCATTGAGAATGAAGCCATGCCAACATTGAGCTAGAGGTTAAGTACCATGTCAATGCAACACTCCGACCACATTCAAAACATGACATCACTTGTAAGTACCACACCGGCGTTAATACTTTATTAGGAAAATATGATTGGAAAAAAATATAATTATATAGGGACAAATTGGATTAAAATATTTCTCAATTTAATTGACTCAAAGTAGAATATTTTGAGGGTCAGAGAAGGACTTAATTTCCCATTTTCTTTCTTCTCGTTGATAGTTTGCCTTCCCGTATTTTGTAATTTAATTAACGATTTTTTTCTTCTATGCAGATCATTTACTAATGTTGTTGATTACTCGTTCAAAATGCAATCTCATGTGCTATTTTAAAGGTCCATTAGAAAGTACTATGTAGGAAATATATTGTTTGTGTCAATGATTTTTTTTTTTCAGTTTATTTTATTTGCATCATATTTGATAATGTGGATATGAGTAAATATTTTTTATATAAGCTTATCTGATAAGATAAGAGTATGGATAAGAAAAAAAATCATTAGTTTATCTTAGTAAGATCGTACAAATATGAGTAAGAGTGATTTTGTATTCATCATCCTATAAATTAATTAATTTGATAACTAAAATTTTATATGATAATTTTGCATTCGTATATTTAATTATATAATAGATTATTATTATTATTGTTATTATTATTATTATTATGATGATGATGATGATGATGACGACGATGACGACAATGACGATAACGACGACCAGATAGATTTATATTCTTAAAAAATAACATACTCTTAATTATAATTTGAGGAGGGATCAGATTACACTGTTTTTGGTGACATTGAATTACATCGTGCATTTTTAAAGTTTTCAAAGTCCAAACAGTCGATCCAAACCGTTCAATATGATGGATATATTAAAATGTGCTTGCAGATAAAATTTTACATTTTTTTTTAATTTTTTTACTATTTATTAAGTACTTTACAAAATCGTTGTTTTCAGACCATTGAATTTTTGTACCCATCTTAAATAGTAAAAAATTCAAAAAAATGTAAAATTTGATCTGCAAGCACATTTTAATTTATATCCATCATATTGAACGTTTGAATCGACTGTTTGGACTTTGAAAATGCACGATGTCATTCGATGTCACAAAAAAACGGTGTAATCCGATCTCTCCTCTTCTAATTTTGTGTTATATATTGGAATCGGATTATTATATAAATTTATTTCGGTAATGATCCGTTATTCATTTATTATCCGATGACTTCAATGGTAAAAATAAGGTAGAAATAAAAGTAATACTTCAAATTTACACATCCGTTATCAATTTGTTATCCATTTTACCCACAAGGTCAGGAGGAAAGAAATCCACCTTGCTTCGTGGTACCTATCTTTGTTAATGCGTCTCTCACTATAAATAGTGAATTGAAAGTAAAGTTTAAAAGCATTTATTATTATCCTGATCCCAACGGTGAAGAAAATGCTTCAGTGCCGTGGAAGAAGTGATTATCCAAACAGTAAGATAAGAAAAAGAAACACTGATGAGACGCTTTTGTGTTTGTTCCTGAACTAGATACTCGGATAAGTACCTGAACTTCCTTGAAATTGCATTTAATATCCGATTCTTAATAATCAGTCCCTGTTGTCATGGCCACAATTCCCTACTTGTTCTCTAGAATTAATACACTGAATTAAATTGGTTCAATAAATCAACTATAGCCTCCTTTTCAAAAATAAAAGTAAATAATTAAATCAACTATAGCATAATGGCGGCAGTTAATTTGAGAGTACTTTAAGGAGCAAATTATTTTTCCATATCAAATTGTTTTTATTTTGGTGGATTTGTTGAGCCTTCAACAATATTGGAATCATGCAGAAAGTACTACTTTTCGAAGATTTTGATATGATTAGAGATAAGAGCTTAGTAAATGGTTTCTTCGACAATCTAATGAAGTGGAGATTCCACTTGGTAGTTGTTTCTTTAACTAAATTCTAAACTACTAATGATAACACTAGTAGAAAATGTGGTATCACTACGAGGTAAGCATTAACATAACCACAGATTATGCATTGTTTTACAAGAAACTAGAGTGCTTAAGATCATCATAAAAAATAATTAACTACTGATAAATGAGACCTAAAACTGTGTTTTTAATAATTTTTAATAATTCTTGGATTTTTTTTATCAGTATTTTTAATAATTTTTACAGTTCTGTACATATCATGCAAATTCTAAATGTGAGACCTAAAACTGTGGATGTCTTCTAGATGCATGATACATGTATGACACTATGAAAATAGTGTTGGTCTTTGTTTGGAATTATTAACGACTTTTGATGAATTATTAGAAGATTCTTGAATTCATTTACCATATAATCAAGAATAATTTCTCAAAACATTACAATCATATAGAAAATTAAAGTGAAAACATAAGAAAAAAAAATGGCTATAATACTCAAAACTTGTTATAGAGACAGGCACACTAAAACAGAGCATGGAACAAGAATACAACGAAGGGTGAGTGGAAGGATAAACTTATATGGAATCAGACTTTACAAAGCTAAATTATGCATAAGTGGGGATATGATATGACATGACATGATCTTGACATATTTTGTGGTAACAGAGATCAATATCATGAGGTTGGTGAAATGAAGAAAATGAAGTGTATTTATTCAAAACATATCTCTGAACCAAAAAGCGTATTGTCATAGTTAAATCAAAGTGTTATGTTGAGCCCAGGCCCATTTTAAGATTTAACAATCAAAATAGCAAAAGACAATATCCAGGCTAGACATATTATGGGTCAGGTTTAGGTTTGGAAATATGGACCATGTTAGATCGCCAGAAGTTCTTTAAACTGTAAATTTCTTTCTATTTTTCTTGTAATCAAATGCTGTCCATCTAAAGTTTCCAACAGGCCAGGTACAATCGACAAAATACAACAACAACCAAGGCTTTAGTCCCAAACAAGTTGAATGAAGTAGGCTAGAATTGACGAAATCCAAGCACAAAATAATTTTGTTGCTGGACCTTTTTGTAGTAATTTCAGATGGAATAATACAAGATGATGATACCTAGGCAGCCAGGTGATAGAGCTCCCTTTCCAATTTTTTAAACTTATAAATAATTAAAGATAGGTAAAAACCAACAGGAAAAAGCAAAAAATACGCCACAAGCAAACTATAAATCATACTATGCGCTAACTTTTATACTAAAATTATTACTCTGTAGAATTTATTCTTTAATAAAAGTTACACATAAATTACTAAAATCAAAATACCAAGCCAATGTCAGTACTCCTACATTTGGTCAGGCCACAAGAAGGCACCCATGGCAAAGTCTCTCTTCTCCTCGAGCGAACCATTAACGACTAGACCGTACTCTCTTAGCAGTTGATCAATTCTCCATTCCTCCATCATATCATAATCCTCCTTTTTGTACCGCGGGTAGTGAAGCGGCATCTGAAACCCCTCGTGGGATGAATTCATGTTTTTCTTAGGGATGACAATGAAATCGGCGCGCTCTGTTTTGGAACAATTTGCAGCTTGATTAAAATTTCTTGGTTTTTGATCTTTGGAAGTGTTGTCACTTATTGAATCGACTATTTGGCTGAGCATTGCTTGAAGGAACCATCCCAAGGCCATTTTACGCTCTCTGTTTCTGTGCTGAGATTGAAGTGAATTGTTTGGGTGGGAAATGAGAACAGAGGGTTTTATAGGAAACGGTACGAAGGAAAGAAGCATGACCCAACTAGCAAAACTAGAAGGTTCCGCTCCTAGCACGTTGAATCTTGAAATCAATGGGCTGGGATGGAAAGTTAGAATTTTTTTTTTCATATAGAACCTTCTAGTATATTGAAATACCATAATAGTGTTATGAGATAACAATCTTTAATGAGAGAAAAGGACTTGCATTTATTAAGGTAGCCACATAACTGGTGCATTAATATCGATTTGATTATCATTTATCAACTTATGGTTCAAAATGAGTAATATCAAATCAAGTATTTCAATCAACATAATCATATAATTAATTACTCTAGTTGAGTCCATTTGAGGCCATACAAATGTCACGATAGTTCAATAATTCAGATAGGTTTGGTATTCAAATTTAATTCGAAGTCTGCAGAGTATAAAGAATATAAGCATTTTGAAATTAGAGAATTATAATTTTCAAAAATATAAAAAAACTAATTAAAAATTTCAGAGTGGGATTTTATTTTAATCTTTTGTCTTTCAAACACAAGGATGACATAACCTAAGCATATTAAATAATTAAAAAATTTAATTATTTTTTCTTTTGAAATTTCAAAGGTGAGTAGACAGTCTTCTATGAAGGACAGAGAGAAATAATTTTTTGTAAAAAATAAATTTTTTAAAGAATAGAACTGAAAATTTTCAATTTATAGGGTGTGCTTAGCACTCCTCTTCTTACTACTTCCGCTTCTAATGTTAATTAGTGATCATCCTGAATAATAGCATCAGTAACTAATTTAAGGAAATATAAAATCACAATTGCTAAATTAAATGGACCGTTCAGATTTCTGACCATGATAACATGAGGGGGGGGGGGGGGGGGGGGGGGGGGGGTGTGGAATTCAAATCCAGTGAAGTAACCCAAAATTGGGTTTTGGATAGGGACCGTCCGATTCGAATCCGTGACCATCCAACTAAAGAGAAGCACACTTATTTTGAGAGACATGTTCAAATCTCAAGGCGATCTCGAGTGATGAATTTGATTAGGACGGTCCCGATTCAAAACCCAAAAATTGAGTTACTTTAGGGGATCCGGACCGGGGGGTCTGAAATTTACCCTATTTTCTAGGCTTATATTTTTAGTATCTTTCGTTTTCTTGGAAAAATTCCGGATCCAAGAATCTTAACCCTCCAACTTGACTCGGTGAGTGAATTTTGATATATTTTTCTTAGTAACACAATTTGCTCATTAAGACCGGCCCCCACAATTTCCATCCCTGCCTGTCGGCATTCGATCTCCATAAGGCCCTCCACCAGTTTGGAAACGAGTCCTATTGTGACGGTTGTCGCATTCCCATTCTGGAACTCAATTCATTCCACACTTGCAATGCATAGTGACAGCTAGATAGTAGGTGTGATGCTGTTTCGCAAGCATGGTCAGTACACAAAACACAGTGAGCTTGACATCTTATTCCCCTCCTGAGTAACACATCTCTTGTCAGAATTTTGCCCTTGAATAGAAGATAGGCAAAAAAATTTATTGTCTGAGGCACCTTGTACTTCCATACTGTTGCGTTTGCCTCTGTTATCATTCCCCCTTCCATCATTTTTGCGCTTCTTGGCATATCTGGTGCCAGCGCAACGAAGTCATCTTTGCAAATAAAAGCCTCTTACCTCCAAGGTCTTTAGCTGACAAGATCTGTGCGCAATTTGGCTGGTGGATGAAATGCTGCTGATGGATGCAGGACATAGGAGGAAGTACGAGGAGGAAGTCCCAATAGGTCTATTACGGATAGGGTTGCTGTTAGTTTTGTATATGAGATGTCACATAGGAAGACAAGGGCTACTGACGCCCAAGGTAATGCTTAAGCCTGGATGTAAAAACCTCTAATTTTTGTACCAATTGGTAGCTACTACCAATCTCTCAAAAAAAAAAAAAACACAATTTGCTCATAAATCTTCAAATTATAAATGAAAATTAAAATTTTACACTTTTTGGTCGATGTAGATATAAATCTAAGTTATATATAAACTATGTGGGTTGTTTATTAACTATTTATCCTTTAAATTATATGTTTTAATTAGATTATTAACAGGAGTAGAACTAGGGTGCTCCTAAGCTCACCAAGCCCTTCGTGAGCGCGACTCTAAAACCTATCGAATTGATCTCAAATGACATTTCTAAACCGTTAGATGTTCAATCTATATTAAAATGTGCTTGGAGACCAAATTTTACATTTTTTGGAATTTTTTTACTATTTATTAAGATGGTTTGAAAATCGTTGTTTTTATTAAAATTCTGCACCATTGGAAAACAGCAATTTTCAAATCATCTTAATAAATAATAAAAAAATTCCAAAAAATGTAAAATTTGGTCTCCAAGCACATTTTAATATAGATTGAACATCTAACGGTTTGAAAATGTCGTTTGAAGTCAATTCGATAGGTTTTAGAGTCGCGCTCACGGAAGGGCTTGGTGAGCTTAGGAGCACCCTAGTTCTACTCTTATTAACAGTATAGACTGACAATGTTAAAATCTTAAGTTTAAAAATCTGACTAAAAGTAAATGTTGAAAGTAAAAAACTTTTCTCTATTTTTATATAAAAAGAAAGTACAACTGTACAACAATATATTAGTTAAGTGAGTGAGGCTATGGTGCTATGCATAGCACCAATGGCTAGTGTACTACGGCTCAATATGGTACTTTTTAAAATCCTAACGGTCGATCCGACCGTTCAATGTGATATCCATATGAATATGTACTTGCAAACTAAATTTTATATTTTTTTTCGAATTTTTTTACTATTTTTTTAGATAGGTAGAAAAATCAGTGTTTTTTGAAAATTCTGGACCATCAAAATTCTACCTATCTGAAAAAATAGTAAAAAAATTTGAAAAAATATAAAATTTAGTTTGCAAGTACATATTCATATGGTTATCACATTGAACGGTCGGATCGACCGTTAGGATTTTAAAAAGTACCATATTGAGCCGTAGTACACTAGCCATCCGTGCTATGCATAGCACCATAGCCTCACTCTTAGTTAAGTTCTTTGGGCCGGCAATTTTTTTTGAGAGTAAGATGGCAACCATCTTACAATTTTCATTAATAAGAAAAAAATATTTACATCAAAATTTAAACATCTATTTACATCACAGTAAGATTAAATAAAGATAACACACTACTCCTAATGGCACTTCTCCGTCAGATTTACCCAATCTGTGCCTGATCTGAATTGACAACTCACCGTCTAATTGCACTTCTTATGCATCAGACCCTCTCGCAAGTAACTTTTGATCTGACCTGAAAGGTCACAACTCTCTCGCCGCGTGCATAGGAACTCTCTCTCGCTGCGCGCATAGGATCGGAGTTCGGACTTCAAAGATAGGCTCTCCCCCACTTTTCGCCACTCTTTTAACACGCGCAACCTCTCTCTGCCATCAGGACCCGACCACCTCCCCACCGAAGAAGCCGGTCCAGCCATGGATCGAACCCTCCTTGGTAAGACCAGAACCGAAGAAGTGCTCCTCCTTTCGGTTCTCTAGGCAGATCCGATGACCTCCCTTCTGTCAATCTCACTAAGAGATCGAAATCTCACGAAACTCTAGATGTGATACAGCCAACCCCTCCGTCCTGCTCCGCCGACATTTTCCTTTGGGCCGGCAATTTAAGAACTGCAAATATGTTGTTTGTTATTTGTGATTTTAGTTCGTATGAAGTGAAGTTCCTCTATTTAGGGTTTCAATGGGAACAGTACGAATTAGGTGTAAGAATTAGGTGAGGATATATTCATATTCATACCTATTTAAAATTAGTTTTACTTATACTCTATATCTACCCATTAAATATTAATTTACACGTATCATACTCTTACCCATTAAGATAACATAACAAATAACAATAATTAACTAATAAATTGATAGCATATGTAATTTATTCCAAAATTATAACAAATAAATATATATTTTAATGCATCATGAGCCTAATATCACTAAAATAAAAATATATATAATTTTTTATCCCATTTATAAATTTTTATCCTATTTTTATAAAAGATATAATTATTAATTAAATAAATAATAAAATATTGTATAAATCACTTTTCTAAAAAATTATTAATTTTAAAATTTTAAAAATTGTTGGATAAATAAAGTTATCATAATTATTAAATTAAAAAATTATGGGTACGTTTGGATCGTGCAAAGATTAGTGCAAGAATAACGATTTTTGGGTTAGTGGTTGAGAATAGTGCTAACCCGGGTTAATAAAAATATCATTTGGATTGTATAATTGGAATAATGATGGAAGGAATGAATAAAATAATAATTTTATATTACATTTAATATTTAAACTATTATCATATTACATTTAATACTAATATAATATAATATAATATAATATTTATTTAATACTAATCTAATATTTAAACTAATATTATATTATATTTAATCTAATATTGTATTTAATACTAATGTAATATTTAAAATAATATTATATTACATTTAATATTTAATTTTATATTATATTACATTTAATATTTAAACTAAGATTATATTACAAATAATCAAATATTTTATTTAATACTAGTCTAATATTTAAAGTAATATTATATTACATTTAAAAATTAAACTAATATTATATTACATTAAACACTTAACATTTACACTAATATTATATTACATTCAATTTTTAAATTAATATTATATTATCTTTAATCTAACATTTTACTTAATATTAATCTAATTTGATATTATATTCATTTAATACTAATCTAATATTTAAATTGATATTATATTACATTTAATATTTAAACTAATATTTTATTTAATACTAATTTAATCTAATATTATATTTAGTACTAATCTAATACTTAAACTAATAATTATATTACAATTAATATTTAAACTAATATTATATTACATTTAATATTTAAGACAACAATATGATATTTATCTAACATTTTATTTAATATTGATCTAATTTGATATTATATTTATTTAATACTATATTTTAAATTAATACTATATTACATTTAATATTTAAACTATTATTTTATTTAATACTAATATAATCTAATATTATATTTATTTAATACTAATTTAATATTTAAACTAACTCTAATTGAGAGGAATCAAATATTTTATTAATATCACTAACCCCACTAGCTCTATTCTTCTAACTCACCATTCTATGGGTTAGAAGAATGGAGCTATTCTTGAGCTAACCCAATTTGCTAATTTGTGTTTGGATCACCAAGTTTTGAGAATAGTGGATCATCCAAACACAATGTTAGCTCTATTCTTGGATCATCCAAACACACCCTATATGAAATGCAATATAAATCATATGTTAATAAAAAAATTATATAGTCATATGTTGATAAAAAAAATATCATATACTGGTTATCTTTCATGTTCTACTAGTTGTCTTTTATCGACTACTAGTTGTATTTCATCTTCTTCTAGTTATATTTCATCTTCTTCTAATTGTTTTTCATCTTCTACTAGTTGTCTTTCATTTTGTACTGGTTGTCTTTCATCTACTACTGGTTGTATTTCATCTTCTTTTTGTTGTCTTTCATGTTCTACTGGTTATCTTTCATGTTCTACTGGTTGTCTTTCATGTCATATTGATATTCTTTCATCTACTACTGGTTGTCTTTCACGTTCTACTGGTTGTATATCATCTATTGTTGTCCCTAACGGCACCTAGAGGGGAGTTGATGGGTGTAATCATGATCAGGCTAATAAAATTTATAACCCGGTTTGCTATCGAGTCATATTACAAGCGCATAATCCTATCGAGTAGTATAAACGAGTGTCGATCCGCAGGGAATAAGATTTAAGGTCTTGAGCGATTAAATCACAATCTTTCGAAAGGCCAGACAAAATCTGAAATTCAAGAGTTGTTGTTTTTTATCAATGTATTTGGAGAAAATTAAAAGTAAATAAAATAAATAAGATAGAGATGTGAATTCCTAGGATTTTGGTACACCGTTGTTACTTCAATCCGCTTTGATTCTTACCTTATTTGATGTTGGTTTTCAGTTATTGTATGAGGGTTTTTAATCCAATTTAGTGACTGCCGCTTTCGTCTAACAATCACCCTACCAATTAAGAGATCCTGTTAAGGCTTGTCTCGATTGGTGCAAGGAGATCTGTAATTAGCCCAAAAGAATTCAGACTTCACTTACTGGATACGTCGCCCTACTATCTTGGTTATATTGGGTGTCCCCATGGTAAGACACGACAATGCGACATTCGTCTGTGAATATCGAGACTCTCATGTATACTTTTGTTGATCCAAGTAATGGTATCTTCGGCTAAGGTCTCCACCACTAATCTAGTATTTTTATTCTCCCTTATCCCAATTCGATTAGCCCAATGGTGACTAATTAACTTTCATGTGTGGCCATCACATGACGGTCTAAACTAATAAACAAAATCAAGTAAGATAGAACATAAAGCGCAAAAGCAATCGAACAACAAAAGACAAACAATGATCAAATAGAAATATATATCAAAGCATCATGAGTAACAAGATGCCAACCCTAAGAATCTAAATTTAGACGCTGAACGGCATGTTTTCAAAGAGATAAGAGAAAGATAGAACCATACACGAAGTACCCTCCTACTTAATCTCTACATACTCACTTTAAGAAAATAGAAAACACCAAAGATACAAAGATATGTTTATGTTTAGTCCAGAGGTCTTATATAGAAGTGAAGGGGCGCTTGGAGATGAGTGCAGTCCAAGTTATCTGTCTGGATACAGCTGTCAAAGAATTTGCCAAAGGGTGCCTTGGGTACGGTCTGTATTAGCTAATACGGACCGTACTCCTATTGTGTCGCTACAGGAGTTAATGCGTATTTGGTCTTCATTAGTCTGTACTGGGGCTCTAGTCCGTATTGGCTAATATGGTCTGTACCAGAGCATTAGTTTGTGAGCTGTATTCTTGCTCCAAATGATGTAAAATCGCTCCAAATGATGGTTCCTACACTAAAACATAAAATAGGGCAACAATAACCATTTGCCAACGGCTCTATGCAGATCACAAGATATACATAATAAGGGATTAGCCTATTTTGCTTGTGCTTAGTTTCCAGTATTGACCAAGCCTGGTTATTTGGATTTTGAGATGGACTTCTAGCCATGCAAAGGCTATAATCAGGCAGTCACAACCTCATATCTACTTTACCATACTTTTGGAAATAAATTAAAAATGATAAAACAAAATGGTAAAGTGTGATTTTCATAATCTTCATGACCTCCATCTCTATGATCTTCTTGATTCAGCATCTCATCAATATCCGACATTCCAAATGGCTTGTGTGAATCATCCATAAGATCATTTGTATCAAATCATTCCTTATATCTCAAGAAGGAGATCATGCATTTTATTATCTTGTACAACTTGTCATGATATGTATCTTTGACTTGATTTGACCTTCAGACATAACAACTAAACCTGCATATATGTTTTGCAAATTAGTCAAACAGCATAGAATATTGCTTACAACAAAAAATTCCCTTTTTGACGATTTGCAAAACATATACCATTAGCAAGTGCATAGTTTTTATTTTCCATAGATGTAGCAACGAAATTTTTATTTTCTGGTGTTTGTTTGAGTTTTGTTTTGTGTCTATTCAATGAATTTTGTACCAATGCACCTTGTGTCCCCTTTTTGGAAATCAGGTAAAAGGAGAAGAATAACACGAGATGGGTACTCTCAACTTTTGCACTCTCTCTTAATTTAATAATAATTGTAAATTAAGACATAAAAATAAATCATTGACTCTAATTTTTACAGTTTACTAAACCATGCAAAAAGCTATTTTATTATAAAAATATAGCAATTTTAAAGATCTAAATTTATGCATAAATTCCAAATAATACAATTTCAAATATTTTCATGTTTTAATTTTAATTTTATGGAAATTTTGGTCAAATAATATATTACTATATTGCCATATCTTGGTAATTATATTACTATGTTTTGTTATGTTCAAATAAATTCTAGATTGTGTTTCCTGAGTAATTATGTATATGTGTCTTGTAAAGGAGAATGAATGTTAACCCATTAAATTTCACTAATCATATAGACTAAAAACAGATATGCAATGATCTTCTTTCGGGGACCACATAGCAATCAACTTAGACTTGGACCACATAACAATCAACTTAGACTTCTACACGACACTGGTTGTCTATCATCTACTGGTTGTCTTTCATCTTCTACTGGTTCTCTTGCATCTACTATTTGTATTATTTTATCTTCTACTACTGGTTGCATGTTCTATTGGTTTTTAATAATCTACTATTGGTTGTCTTTCATCTTCTACTAGTTGTCTTTCATCTTCTTCTAGTTGTCTTTCATGTTCTACTGTCGTCTCTCATGTTCTACTGGTTGTCGTCCTTGTTCTACTATGTCTATTATCTACTATTGGTTGTATTTCATCTTCTTCTACTTGTTGGTTTTTATGTTCTACTCGTTGTATTTCATGTTTACTAGTTGTCTATATCATCAACTACTTCTTGTCTTTCTTCTTCTACTGGTTGTCTTTCATCTTCCACTGGTTCTCTTGCAATTGGTAATATTTCATCTTCTACTGATTGTCTTCTAAGTTCTACTGGTTGTCTTTCATGTTCACTGATTGTCTTTCATGTTCTTACAGGTTGTCTTTAACGTTCTACTGGTTCTCTCATTCATCTACTACTGGTTGTATTTAATCTTCTTTTTGTTGTCATTCATCTTGTACTGGTTGTTTTTCATGTTCTACTTGTTGTCTTTCATCTACTTCTAGTTGTATTTTTTCTTCCTCTAGTTGTATTTCATTTTCTTCTATCTGTCTTTCATCTCATACTCGTTGTCTTTCATTTTTTACTAGTTGTTTTTCATCATCTACTATTTACTTTTCATTATCTTCTGGTTGTCTTTCATCTTCTACTAGTTGTAGCTCTTCTTTTTCTAGTTGTCTTTCATCTTCCACTGATTGTCTTTTCATCACTTACTATTTACTTTTCATTGTCTTCTGGTTGTCTTTCATCTTCTACTAGTTGTCTTTCTTCTTTTTCTGGTTGTCTTTCATCTTCCACTGATTGTCTTTTCATGTTCTACTTGTTGTCTTTCATCTACTATTGGTTGTATTTCATCTTCTTCTAGTTGTAATTCATATTCTTCTAGTTGTCTTTCATTTTCTACTAGTTGTGTTTCATGTTGTACTCTTGTCACATTCTACTGGTTGTCTTTCATGTTCTACTGGTTGTCTTTCATCTTCTTTTGGTTGTCTTTCATTTTCTTCTAGTTGTCTTTCATCTTCTATTGGTTGTCTTTCATCTACTACTGGTTGTTTTTCTTCTTCTACTTGTTGCGTTTCATCTTTTTTTTGTTATCTTTCATCTTCTGCTAGTTTTTTTTTCATCTTCAACTTGTTGTCTCTAATCTTCTTCTAGTTGTCTTTCATTATCTACCGGTTGTCTTTCATCTTATTCTGGTTGTCTTTCATCTTCTACTGGTTGTCCTTCTTATTCTACTAGATGTCTATCATCCAATATTGGTTGTATTTCATCTTCTTCTTTTTGTATTTGATTTTCTACAAGTTGATTTTTATGTTCTATTAGAAGTCTTTCATCTTCTACTGGTTCTCTTGCATATATTATTTGTGTTATTTCATCTTCTACTAGTGCTCTTTTAAGTTCTACTAGTTGTCTTTCAAGTTCTACTGGTTGTCTTTCATGTTCTACTGTTGTCTTTCACGTTCTACTAGTTGTCTTTCATCTTCTACTAGTTGTCTTTCATCTTCTTCTTGTCTTTCATGTTCTACTAGTTGTCTTTCATGTTCTACTGGTTGTCGTCCTTGTTCTACTAGATGTCTATTATCTACTATTGGTTGTATTTCATCTTCTACTAGTTGATTTTTATGTTCTACTCGTTGTATTTCATGTTATAATGGTAGTTTTTCATGTTCAATTGGTTATCTATATCATCTACTACTTCTTGTCTTTGTTCTTCTATTGGTTGTCTTTCATCTTCTACTGGTTCTCTTTCATCTACTATTGGTAGTATTTCATCTTCTACTAATTGTCTTCTAAGTTCTACTTTGTCTTTTATGTTCACTAATTGTCCTTCATGTTCTACAGGTTGTCTTTAACGTTCTACAGGTTGTCTTTAACGTTCTACAGGTTGTCTTTAACGTTCTACTGGTTCTCTCATTCATCTACTACTGGTTGTATTTAATCTTCTTTTTGTTGTCATTCATCTTGTACTGGTTGTTTTTCATGTTCTACTTGTTGTCTTTCATCTACTTCTAGTTGTATTTTTTCTTCCTCTAGTTGTATTTCATTTTCTTGTATGTCTTTCATCTCATACTCGTTGTCTTTCATTTTTTACTTGTTGTTTTTCATCATCTACTATTTATTTTTATTGTCTTCTGGTTGTCTTTTATCTTCTAATATTTGTCTCTCTTCTTTTTCTGGTTGTCTTTCATCATCTACTGGTTGTCTTTTGTGTTCTACTTGTTGTCTTTCATCTTCTTTTGGTTGTCTTTCATCTTCAACTGTTTGTCTTTTCATGTTCTATAGATTGTCTTTCATGTTTTACTGGTTGTCTTTCACATTTTATTCGTGGTCTATCATCTACAACTAGTTAACTTTCATGTTCTACTGGTTGTCTTTCATCTTCGACTGGTTGTCTGTTCAAGTTCTACTTGTTGTTTTTCATCTATTATTGGTTGTATTTCATCTTCTTCTAGTAGCATTTCATATTCTTGTAGCTGTTTTTCATTTTCTACTAGTTGTTTTTCATGTTTTACTGGTTGTCTTTCACGTTTTATTCATTGTATATCATCTACATCTGGTTTCCTTTCATCTTCTACTAGTTGATTTTCATGTTATACTTGTTGTTTTTTCATGTTCTAATGGTTGTCTTTCACGTTCTACTAGTTGTCTATCATCTACTACTTGTCTTTCATCATCTACTGGTTGTCTTTCATCTTCTACTGATTCTCTTACGTCTACTATTGGTTGTATTTCATCTTCTACTGGTTGTCTTTTAAGTTCTACTGATTGTCTTTCATGTTCTACTAATTGTCTTTCACGTTCTACTAGTTGTCATTCATCTACTACTGGTTGTATTCATCTACTGGTTGTCTTTTATCTTGTACTAGTTGTATTTCAGGTTGTACCTATTTTCTTTCATCTCGTACTCGTTATCTTTCATGTAATACTTGTTGTCTTTCATCTTCTTCTTGTTCTTTTTCATCATCTACTAGTTATTTTTCATCTTCCACTGGTTGTCTTTTTATGCTCTACTTATTGTCTTTCATATACTATTGGTTGTATTTAATCTTTTTCTTGTTGTCTTTCATCTTGTATTGGTGGTCTGTCATATTCTATTTGTTGTCTTTTAATCTTCGTCTATTTTTTCTTTTTGTATTTGTATTTCATTTTCTCTATTTTTGCATGTAATACTTGTTGTATTTAATCTTCTACTAATTGTTTTTCATCTTTTGTCTTTCACGTTCTACTTGTTGTCTTTCATCTTCTACTAGTTGTCTCTCGTCTTCTTATGGTTGTCTTCATCGTCTACAGGTTGTCTTTCAAGCTGTACTTATTATATTTCATGTTTTACTTGTTGTCTTTCATCTTCTTCTGGTTGTGTTTCATCTTCTACTGGTTGTCTTTCTTTTTTCTACTGGTTGTCTTTCATCTACTACTGATTGTATTTCATCATCTTCTAGGTGCATTTAATCTTTTTCTAGTTGTCATTCATATTCAACAAGTGGTCTTTCAAGTTCTACTTGTTGTCTTTCAAGTTCTACTGGTTGGCTATCATCTTTTTCTAGTCGTCTTTCGTCTTGTACTGGTTGTCTTTCATGTTCTAGTCTTTCATCTTCTTCTAGTTCCTCTAGTTGTATTTCATCTTCTTCTAGCTGTCTTTCATCTTGTAATAGTTGTCTTTTATGTAATACTGGTTTTAATTCATCTTCTACTAATTGTTTTTCATCTTCTTCTGGTGTCTTTAATTTTCTACTAGTTGTCTCTCATCTTCTTTTTGTTGTTTTTCATCTTCTACATGTTGTGTTTCATTTTCTGCTGGTTGTCTTTAATCTACTATTGGTTGTATTTCACCTTCTTCTAATTGTATGTCATATTCTTCTAGTTGTCTTTCATTTTCTTCTAGTTGTTTTTCATGTTGTACTTGTTGTCTTTAATGTTAAATTGTTTGTCTTTCATGTTCTACTGGGTTGTCTTTCACGTTCTAATGGTTGTCTTTCATCTACTACATGTTGTACTTCATCTTCTTCTTGTCTTTCTACTTGTACTAATTGAATTTGATGTTCCACTGGTTGTCTTTTCATGTTCTACTTGTTGTCTTTTAGTATTGGTTGTTTTTCATCTTCTTTTAGTAGTATTTCAAATTCTTTCATTTACTACTAGTTGTTTTTCATTTTCTACCAGTTGTCTTTCATGTTATACGGTTGTTTTTCATGTTTTATTTCGTTGTTTATCATCTACTACTGGTTGTCTTTCATCTTCTACTGGTTGTTTATCATGTTCTACTTGTTGCCTTTCATCTTCTTTTGTTTGTCTTTCATCTTCTACAAGTTTTCTTTCATCTTCTACTAGTTGTCATCTTTTACTAGTTGTCTTTAATGTAACATTGGTTTTCATTCATCTTTTACTAATTGTTTTTCATCTTCTACTAGTTGTTTTCCATCTTCTTCTGGTGTTCTTTCATCTTCAACTAGTTGTCTCTCATCTTTTTCTAGTCGTCTTTCGTCATCTACTGGTTGTTTTTCATGTTGTACTAGTTTCTTATGTTGTACTAGTTGTCTTTCATGTTCTACTGGTTGTTTTTCATTTTGTACAAGTTAATTCTCATGTTCTACTGGTCGTCTTTTATGTTCTACTCATTGTATTTCATATTTTACTTGTTGTCTTTCACATTCTACTAGTTGTCTTCCTATTACTGGTTGTATTTTATTTTCTTCTTGTTGTCTTTCATCTTCTAGAAGTTGTCTTTCATGTTCTATTTGTTGTCTTTAATCTTTTTATAGTTATATTTCATCTTCTTTAGTTGTCTTTCATCTTGTAATCATTGTCTTTCATGTAATACTGGTTATCTATAATATAGTACTAGTTTTTTTCATCTTCTACAAGTTGTGTATCATCTACTTTTAGTTGTCTTTCATGTTCTACTAGTTGTCTCCCATCTTTTTCTTGTTGTCTTTCATCTTTTACTGGTTGTCTTTCATGTTCTACTTGTTGTCTTTCATCTTCTTCTTGTTGTCTTTCATGTTCTACTGGTTGTCTTTCATGTTCTACTGGTTGTCTTTCATGTTCTACTATTGGTTTTATTTCATCTTCAATTGGTTATCTTTCATGTTCTACTGGTTGTCTTTCATGCTCAACTTGTTGTCTTTCATATTCTACCTGTTGTATTTCATATTCTTCTAGTTATCTTTCATCTACTACTCGTTGTATTTTATGTTCTACTTGTTGTCTTTCATCTTCTACTAGTTGATTTTTAGATTCTACTGGTTGTTTTTCATGTTCTAATGGTTATCTTTCACGTTCTTCTGGTTGTCTATCAGCTACTACTTGTTTTTCTTCTTCTGCTGGTTCTCTTTCATCTTCTACTAGTTCTCTTGCATCTACTATTGGTAGTATTTCATGTTCTACTGGTTATCTTTTAAGTTTTATTGATTGTCTTTCATGTTCTACTGGTTTTCTTTCATGTTTTATAGGTCGTCTTTCACATCCTATGGGTTCTCTTACATCTACTATTGTTGTATTTCATCTTCTACAGATTGTCTTCTAAGTTCCACTGGTTGGCTTTCATGTTCTCCTGGTTGTATTTCATGTTCTACTAAATGTCTTTCACGTTTGACTGGTTGTCATTCATCTACTACGGGTTGTAATTAATCTTCTTCTTATTGTCTTTCATCTTGTACTAGTTGTCTTTCATTTCTATTTGTTGTTTTTATTCTTCTACTAGTTGTTTTTCTTCTTTTTCTAGTTGTCTTTCATCTTCTACTAGTTATTTTTCATCTTTTTCTGGTTGTCTTTTCTCTTCAACTAGTTGTTTATCATCTTCTTCTGGTTGTCTTTCATCTTCTTCTAGTGGTTTTTCATGTTATACAGGTTGTTTTTCATGTTCTACTGGTTGCCTTTCATCTTCTTCTAGTTGTCTTTCATTATCTACCGGTTGTTTTTCATGTTCTACTTGTTGTCTTTCATCTTATTCTGGTTTGTCTTTCATCTTCTACTAGTTGTCGTTCTTGTTCTATTAGAAGTCTGTCATCTACTATTGGTTGTATTTCATCTTCTACTAGTTGATTTTTATGTTCTACTCGTTGTTTTTCATGTTCTATAATGGTTGTCTTTCACGTTGTACTAGTTGTCTATCATCTACGACTTCTTGTCTTTCATCTTCTACTGGTTCTTTTGCATCTACTATTTGTAGTATTTCATCTTCTACTGGTTTGTCTTTCTTGTTCTGCTGGTTGTTCTTTCATGTTCTACAGGTTGTTTTTCCCGTTCAACAGGTTCTCATTCATCTACAACTGGTTGTATTTAATGTTTTTTTTGTTGTCTTTCATGTTGTACTGGTTGTCTTTCATGTTCTACTTGTTGTCTTTCATCTTCTTCTTGTTATCTTTCATTTTCTACTGGTTGTCTTTCATGTTCTACTGGTTGTCTTTCATCTACTATTGGTTGTCTTTCATCTTCAATTGGTTATCTTTCATGTTCTACTGGTTGTCTTTCATGCTCAACTTGTTGTCTTTCATATTCTACCTGTTGTATTTCATATTCTTCTAGTTATCTTTCATCTACTACTCGTTGTATTTTATGTTCTACTTGTTGTCTTTCATCTTCTACTAGTTGATTTTTAGATTCTACTGGTTGTTTTTCATGTTCTAATGGTTATCTTTCACGTTCTTCTGGTTGTCTATCAGCTACTACTTCTTGTTTGCTGGTCGTCTTTCATCTTCTACTAGTTCTCTTGCATCTACTATTGGTAGTATTTCATGTTCTACTGGTTATCTTTTAAGTTTTATTGATTGTCTTTCATGTTCTACTGGTTGTCTTTCATGTTTTATAGGTTGTCTTTCACGTTCTACTGGTTCTCAATTCATCTACTACCGGTTGTATTTAATATTCCTTTTGTTATATTTCATCTTGTACTGGTTGTCTTTAATGTTCTACTTGTTGTCTTTCATTTACTTCTAGTTGTATTTTTTCATCCTCTAGTTGTATTTCATTTTTTTCTTCTAGCTGCCTTTCATCTCGTACTTGTTGTTTTTTCATATAACACTTGTTGTCTTTTCATATAACACTTGTTGTCTTTCATTTTTTACTAGTTGTTTTTCGTCATCTACTATTTATTTTTCATTTTCTTTTGGTTGTCTTTCATCTTCTACTAGTTGTGTCTCATCTTTTTCTACTAGTTGTCGTTCATGTTCTACTGGTTGTCTTCACGTCCTACTAGTTATTTTTCATCTTCTACCAGTTATTTTTCATCTTCCACTAGTTGTTTTTCATGTACTTCTTATTGTCTTTCATCTTCAACTAGTTGCGAGGCCACGCGAGTAGATGCAAAGGCACTGGCACAAGCCTCAGCGGCGACCGATCAGTTTCTCCAAGAAGCCGATGTTATGCTCCACCCACAGTCTCTTTCGGCCAAGCAATGAGGCATCTCCGCCTCTGTCCTTCCAGCAACATCATTCGCCTTTTTATAAGTTTTTCCTTATTCTTCTTTGATTTTTCTCTATGTGAATGAATGCATTGAGGACAATGCTTTGTTTTAAGCTTGGGAGGAGAACCGAAGAAGAATTGTATCTGCATTTAGGGCACGTCTATTTTTCTTGCAAATTTAAATTTTTTTGTATTAAATTTTGGAAAAATTTGGGTTAATTAAAAACTTTTTAAGGACGTGGTAGAAATTTTAGAATCATTTTGGAATGTTTTACAAATTTAAATAATTGCACAAAAAATGAAAAGGTTTCATGTAGTGAATGTTTGGAAATTTTGAAAATGGAAAATTGATTTTTTTTGGGTTTTAAAGGAGTTTTGGGGCAAACTAATGCTTTTTGGTTAAAATAAGGTATATTTGAAATTTTTCCCAAAAAGGGGATAACTATCTAAACAACTCGTGGCATTGACAAGTGTGAATTAATGTTTGGTGTGTAATCATGAGCGTGCAATAACCCTCCAAGAATTCTTTGCGAAGATTAATAAACAAAAGATGCATAAATTGCACAAATCCATAAAAGAGGGCTGAATATTGTGCATTGGGTAAAAAACATAAAAGGCCCCACAATACAAATTGTGTAAAGCAAATTGTGTAAAGGGTTAAAAATAGAAATGACCACACAATTTAAAAAGAAAATTAAAAATAACTTAGTTGCATGTATCAACACACGAACCCAACGATTTTCTAGACCAAGCTTATTCCAAGCTTGGGGGAGGTTTTTATAATTTCAAAAATATTGAATGTTTAACAAAAAGTATGTGGTTTGTCTTGAGATGAATTTAAAATTCGGGTAATTTCAAAGTAGTAAAATTCAAGAAACACAAGCATTTTTTAAAATGAAAAACGATTAGTGGTTTGTGCAAGAAAATACAATTTGACTAGAACAAACCAAAATGTCCCGAATTTCACGTGAGTCCTTAAGATTTTATATTTCCCTGAATTTTTCATGTAGGACCATACTAGGAATTTGGTCAGTTGTAGCACCATACTTATACTCGAGTTTAGATTATTGCTTGAGGGCAAACAAGATTCAAGCTTTGGGATTCTGATAGGCTGAAAATATACCTATATTTGGCTAAGGTTTTAGTGTGAAACAATACCAAATTCCAAGTATTTATTTTTGTTTACTGTTATTTTACTTCATTTTTACTTAATTACGTTTCAAGAATCAAGTTATTCCCAAAAATATGTTTTTATGCAGAAATACAAACAAAATAAGCCAATTTGCCTGTTGGCAGGTCGCAGGACACATATAGCGGGCCTCCAGCCATCTGCGACTTAGCCGCATAAAAGAAGAAGAACTAGGTTGTCTTTCGTCTTCTACTGGTCTTTCATATTATATTGGTTGTCTTTCATCTATTATTGGTTGTATTTCAACTTCTTCTTGTTGTATTTGATATTTTTCTAATTGTTTTTAATGTTCTACTGGTTGTATTTCACGTTCTACTGGTTGTCTATCATCTACTGGTTGTATTTTAATGTTCTTCTTGTACTGGTTGTCTTTCATGTTCTACTTGTTGTCTTTCATCTTCTTCTAGTTGTATCTTTTCTTCCTATAGTTGTATTTCATTTTCTTTTAGTTGTCTTTCATTTTGTAGTAGTTGTATTTTATATAATACTTGTTGTTTTTTCATTTTGTAGTAGTTTTTTTCATCTTCTTCCGGTTGTCTTTCATCATCTACTAATTGTCTTTCATTTGCTACTAGTTGTCTTTCATGTTCTACTTGTTGTTTTTCATTTTCTACTTATTATATTTCACGTTCTACTAGTTGTCTATCATCTTCTACTAGTTTTCTTTCATCTTCTTTTCGATGACTTTTATCTTCTACTGGTTGTCTTTCATTTTTACTGGTTGTCTTTCATCTACTATTGGTTGTATTTCATCTTCTTCTAGTTATTTTTTATCTTGTACTAATTATCTTTCATTTACTAATGGTTGTATTTCATCTTCATCTAGTCGTCTTTTATCTTATACTGGTTGTCTTTCATGTTTTACTTGTTGTCTTTCATCTTCTTCTAGTTGTATTTTTTCTTCTTCTAATTGTATTTCATCTTTTTCTTGTTGTCTTCTATTTTGTACAAGTTATCTTTTATGTAATACTGGTTCTCATTCATCTTATACACTGTCGAAACCTTGGGTTTGAAACATGATTTAATTTTCGAAACATGTTTTGCATGTTTGTTCAACAGCTTATGACTCATCTCACTATGTACAAAGTAATCCACTACTTCACATGAAGCAACAACACAACAATTAAAAAACAGATCACACAAAGTACTATTAATATTATTAGATGTTTCTTGAGAATCGAAGATAGTACTTCTGCCTCATTTCGATATCTTGCAACTTGTCTGCAAGGTTGCATATGAGAATTTAAACTTACATTACTTAAATTGGCAGTGTTGTCGCAGCATTCCATTCATTGATTGCATTCTGAACATGTATAAAATTTCCTCCCCGAATTCTTTCTGGTCATCGAAAGCATCACAACAGTCAGCTTAAGACATCTATTGCAATAATAATCTGATAAGTAACAATTATTTTGGCTACCATTTCACCTATACAAAACAAAAAAATAACATTAAATAACTAAACCCTACTTTAAATTATTCCCTAATTTAGGAAACTATTCAAAATAACGATTAAAATAAACAGAAAATAAAGGAGAGAAGAGTGATCTAGCATACAAACGTCAAGAGAGGAAATGCTAGCATCTTAGTCCGTCGATTTTGGAAAGTTGATTTTTGCAGTGAGCTAGTGTTTGGGGATATCAAATGGTGGGGGATAATCGACCTAGGGTTTACTGGAATATATATATATAGTACGGCTAACACGCTTCCTCTAGTATATCAACAATATGCTTCCGACTTCTAAAATCTATCGAATCGAGTTCAAATGACAAATCCAAACCATTCAAACCAATCTCCTTAACGAGAGCTTCGTTTCTATATAATTTTTTTAAATTTTCAAATTTATTTACTATCAAGTCAAGTGGTCAAAAAATGAACAAAAGAGTGCATTAAAATGCGCACAAAATCCTTCATATTTTGACCGCTTGACTTGATAGTAAATAAATTCGAAAATTAAATTGTTTTTATATGAAAACGAAGCTCTCGTTAAGGACATTGGTTTGAACGATTTGGATTTGTCATTTGAAGCCGATTCGATAGATTTGGAAAGCCAGAAGCATATTGTTGATATACTAGAGGAAGCGCGTTAGCCGTACTATAAATATATATAATATCACCACCATCGGTTCAATATATGGAGCAGATAGTGTATACTAAAACTGAGGTTCCAATTATTTACAGCGTTGCCCCTGAGAATATATGCCATCAGTTCAATATGGTAACGAGTTGTTATTGCTTTGTACTAACACCAAAGGCTCATGTTACAAACAGATGGTAAATGTCACCCCCCTGAATGCCATTGTCCGTTGAACCAAACTGATATCGAAGAGTCACTCAATACTAACTGTACTTAAAAAATACTTGATGGCAAAGGAGGGGGGGGGGGTCATCAACGCCATTGATTGGTTAGACCGAATAGTCGGTAAAAAATTCAAATTAATTACAGCGTTGCCTTGGTTACATACACCATCTGTGTTGAAGGACATCATATGGTAAAGGGGCGATAGTAAATGTGTTTTTGTAGTAGTGATCAAAAGCTTACATAAAGTCAAAGAGTCAAATGCAAAACATAAATTAATTTCCTGACTCTTTGAATTGAGATGCAATAACAGAGACTATTTACAGGTTCTCCGTTGATGGTACAATTATCACTTTTCAATTTGATGTATTAATCATCTAAATCGAATTATAAAATTCTGCCTACCCATTTTTCTCAATAAATTTTGTAATCAACATTTAGGTGCTCGTCATTTATCCATATTTTCTTAAAAAAGGTTGATATGAACATAGTTTTATAACCTAATTAGTACATTTAATCAAAACATTACACACATGAAACAGAAAAGTGTCATGAAAAACAATAAAACAGAGCGCATGCATCTTATTCATTAAATCTTAGAGGGCCACAGAAATGTGCCCATGACATATGCTCGCTTCTCCTTAACTGACCCCTCGAAAGCAAGTCCGTATTCTCTCAATAGCTGATCTAGCCTCCATTCCTCCATCTTCTCATAATCCTCTCTTTTATAGCGTGGATAGCATAGCGGCATCTGAAATTCCTTTATGTGCTTGTTTCTTGCATCGGTTTGCACCAAGCTCTCTTTCACAACAAATGTTAATGCTGGTTTCTTCACTTCCGGTCGAACATAATAGTCGACATTTGAAATTGCAATAATCTGTGCCATATTTGCTTTTAGAGGGGAAAAAATAAATCAGGATGCTGGAGTAGTTCAAACTATATTTTTGACTTTTGTATTAGGTTGGGAAAGATTAAATAATCCACAAGTCATGTTTACAAGACGTGTATATAGAAGGCTGGTCGCATTAGAAATTGCTTGCACGCACACCAGCTGTTATTGAGGATAATGTCTTACTATTATCTTTAATACAAATTGTTTCTCGAAAATTATAAAAAAAAAAAAAGATTTCATAAATCTATCTGGAAGGGCTAAAACTGTGAGTTTTAACAGAGATCTGCTCTGGATTTGATCGTCCTTTGTTTTATAATAAATCCCTTGCAAATAGAAAGTGATAGTTCCATTATTTTAAATGTTAATATGGGCATGTTGTGTGTGGGTCCGAATTAACTTTTAGTGGGAATTATTAAAACCTAAAGGCCCGTAAAATAATTTCTTGTAGGAAGAAGTGACCGAAATTTGTATTAATATCCTCCAAAAAAAAAAATAACAAATATATACCCAGACTGAAATAATTTCATAAATGATTTAACTGCCTCATGTTTGGACGGTCAGCTCCCCATACCCGTCCCACTGTGGGACGGTCAACTCTCTATACCAAACCGCCTCATGTTTGGGCGGATTGGTTTGTGCCTTTTTTTTTATAATCCGCCTCTGTCTCTCTCGCCATCTCTCTTCCGATCTACCCAGCCCCCACCCCACCTAAGTCTCTCTCGCCATCTCTCTCTCTTTCAATCCGCCCCACCCCTCTCTCTCTCTCTCTCTCTTGCAAGGCCGCCCCCACCCACAAAGCTTGAGGTTAGGTGAGGCCGGAAGCACGAATCACGAATCACGAAACACAAATCGATTATTTCTGGGTAACTCGACATAACTCATTTTATTTATGTTTTGTGTCTTGTGATGGCATTGGATTCATTGCTAGAAATTGAATTGTTAATTATTGTGTGCGGATTGTTGATTTTCTCGACTCGATTGAATTGCTCGGATTTTTTATATTTCATAAGTGTTGCGATAGAAATTCTTAGAAAATTGCCTTGCGGGTTGTTGAATATCGTGTGCAGGTTGTTGATCTTCCTGATGCGATTCATGACACTGTTACACCCTTTTTTAAAATTGTCCAAAATTAGAGTTTAGGGTTTTAGAAATTATCCAACATTAGAGTTTAGGGTTTTAGAAATTATCCAAAATTATTTAGAAATTGTTAGGAATTGTTTAGCATTTATAGAAATTATCCAAAATTGTTTAGAAATTGTTAGAAATTGTTTAGAGTTTATAAATTGTTTATAAAATGTCCAAAATTCTATTATTAATTTTTTTATGGTAGTTTGCAATAATAATTCTTATTAATTATTGTAAATTGTAAAATTATGTTAGAAATGTAGTAACTTGATATTTTCAACTGTAGTATGGTCAGACCTAGACGGAGATGATCACGAGATACTCTGAAGACTGGGGAGAGTTCATATGCTCCCGCTAGAGAGGCTTCTGGTGCGGAGGCCTCCGGTGCAGAGACTCCCTCTCATTATGCTGACACATTTAGTCATCTTCTGTGGATCCCACATATTAAACACCGTGTCTTATACGCATCTTTGGAGGTATGTTGGTTTATTTACGTAATTTAAATAATATTATTTAATATGACAAATAGTCAGTCGTACACATTGAAATAATTATTAAATGCAGGACGAGACGATATTAACGGTGAGACATCGCACACCTGAGATTCCGTACGTCCCTCATCCATTGATGGGGCGGTACATCATGAACCTTGGTTTGTATTAGCTAGCCACCATGCCTCAGAGTAGGATCGATCAGGCTCTCATCTGCGGCCTAGTGGAGAGATGGCGACCAGAGACTCATTCATTTCATCTTCCGGTTGGGGAGATGACAGTCACTCTAGCTGATCGAGCACCTTATGGGGTTTACGGATCGATGGTGACCCCATAGGTGGTGTCTCAGACCATCAAGACCTGACAAAGATGATACCGAAGCTGTTGGGGAGCGATCCAAAGGCGCTGCAGAAGAAGAAGAAGAAGGGGGAGAAGGATGAGTTCTGGTATTCCGGGTACTGTACTAGTCCGGCGTCACTCCACATAGCAGCCGATAGCCCCCTGTTAGTGTAATAATCTAGAAGTCAATCATAAAATAATTGTATTATATATATTTTGTTCATGTAATAGATGATTAATAAAAAATATCATTTTGTTCCTTGAGATTTATTGAATTTATGAATCATTTCGAGTTCATGACTTGAAATTGTAAAACTTCATAATATAGATGATAAATACTCTTGATAGTCTCTAACCGTGGTAATTAGCAAGGAACACTAATTGACCATTTAAAGGTTAGTGTGTGGATTAAATGATGGTTAAGTTTTACAAACCATAGACAAAGAATTGTCATTTTAATCACACAGATACATGTTAGAGAACATGGTATTTGACAGATCCTAAATGAAACATTAGATGGATTGTGTTTGTGTCATTAATGTTTTCATTCAGTGTTAAATTCTAAAGTATGAGGTATTTGTCTATCCTACATAGGAAGTGTGTATTCGCGAGTGTTGTCCAACGCTATTCGTAAAAAGTAGCTATACAGAAGACATTTCAGTATGCATAACTTATGCGGAGGGGAGATGTTCACCAAGACTACTATTGTCCCTCGTATTTAATACGAGTGATAGTATCACTGGGCCTCTTGATGAAGTAGGATTATCTGCATGCGGTATGATTAAAGAGTTAATCATATTGATAAAACTACTTAAGATCGAGAAAAGATTAAGTTTGCAAGGATGACACATACCTACCTTGGAACTGATATAATACTATGAGACAAAAGAATTAACACGAGTAAATTATTTACTAGATCGTGATATTGTATTGTACAACATCATCTATGTCAATTGGGTAGTCAAAATGTATTCTGCTAGATGCCGCTTATGATTTATAGAATTAAAAAGAGTTTTAATTCTATTGCCAACATAACACAGATCCTATCGGGTCACATCAATAGGAAGTAATCAGAGAAATTTTATGATTAATTATAAAATGTTATAATTAATAATAAAATAAATGTCATGGAGATGACAAGCTTAAACCAGATTGAATTTATAACGTGTATGACACGTCGTATAAATTTATCGCAATCACAATAAATATAATTATTCAGAATAATTATAATAATTATATGTATATATATTAAATGGATTAAAATATTAATTATGAATTAATATTTTTGGGTCAAAAGTCAATTTGAATTTGGGCCTAAATTAAATTTAGAATTTAATTCAAAAGCCCAAATTAAATTTAAATGCAAAAGCCCAAATTAAATCAATTTGGGCCAAGGGCATTTTTGTCTTTCCACTTCAAAATCGACTTACCAAGGGAAAAATGGTAATTTGCAAAACAACCTAGTAAGCCGATATAAAGGGTGGAGGGGTGGAGAGAAAAAAAAATTCGATCCAAGTTCAAACCAGAATCCAATTCGATTCGAACAATAATTCTCCCAAATAGTGACTTGCAGAAAATTACGTAATTCATATATATTCTTGTGAGAACAAAGAGTTGTTCTTCTGAATAGTGTCGCAGAAATTAGCGTATTTACAGTGAATAGTGATTTACCGTAAATAGCAGCTTTTTCGAATACCGTTGGTACAGTATTTCTGGCAAAATAAATACCAACTCTCTGGTTGTTCCTGGTGGATATTGATAGAGGCATTAGACTTCTGGTGCTCTGAATCAGAGTTAAACTGCACTTCCAATTCGAATTTGGAAAAATGTACAAACGTTGTTTTAATTTATTTAAGTGTTAAATAAATTTATATTTAGAAATCAATCAAGGAGTAGATCCTTGGCTTATGATAGAAGAAAATTTTTGATTTTGCGTTCTTTCCGCACCATAAGCCTAAACAGAATTTAGTGGTAAATTCCTAAACCAAATTTAGCGGCCAAATTCCCCAACACCCCCGATATCACTGACGAAGAGGTAACCATAAATATTTAGAAATTAAAATATGTTATGAACTCAACAATAATAACAATTATTTATGTTAATTATTTTACATTGCAGGTATATTAGGGCGTTTGTGACGGACTTATGTGGTAGCGTCATGTTCGTGAATTCCAGCGGTGATGCAATCCCTATTATGTTCCTCTCTTTACATTGAGAGGCCATCGAGGTGGAACTGGGGTGGAGCTGTGATCGCCCACTTATACAGAGGCTTGTGTCATGCTTGTCTAGTAAGTCTCTACTAATATTGTAATTTTTGTATTACAAATATTAGGGTTGAATAAGTACCAAAATTGCACCTACTATAAAAATTCAGGTGAAAAATAAGCAGATTGTCGGGCCACTTCTTTTACTCCAGCAGTGGTCGTGGTCACATCCACCGGTCTATCGGCGTGTTCAGGGGCGGATCCTGAAATTTCAAAGTTAGTTTCCAAGTACTAGGTTTTTGGATCTTGCCCCACCCTGGAAGAAACAATTGCCCTCTTCTCTTTCTCCTATGTAAATTTTTGTATGTCATGTTTAGATTTGAAAAAAAAAAATTTGGCATGTTGATTGTTTTTTATTTAGTACCCGATTAGATAGTAGGTTTAAACCCGATTAGATATTGGACCCGCATAAATATTATCTTGCCCTACCCTGACGGAAATCCTAGATCCGCCCTTGGGCGTGTTATTCCAGATCAGCCTCACCCCTGGACGAGACTAGATGCCGAGAGATACCCCGCATACGATGCCATATGGGGTAATCACCACACATACGAGAATACAGGCAAGGGAAAGACCGTGGGGATTTCTTATGTCCGGGGTTAGCTCGAGATGAATGTCAATGATCTCCAGGATGATGAGGAGGAGGAGGTTCACTTGAGGCGTCAGCTGCCGCCCAGGGACTGCTATCCACCTACTAGGTTTGATCTCTCTGATCGCCGCTGTCACACCCCGCGGCCCCACGAGGCGCGACAGGTGCTCCTGCCGTAGTCATACGGTTGCCCGTATAACTACTAGGCAATTACGATAAAATAACAGTAAAACATAACACGCAACCAAACAAATACATAACATAAACAGATCCCAAATCTCATCTGGTCAAGTCACAGTATACAAAACCCGTATCTCGATGGATACTCATCACAAAAATGACATAGAGAATATATATATACAATCAAAACACAACTATATACATAATCTCTAATGTCATTATACCAGACAAACTATGCAGCGGAAACCCAGGGCCTACCGACCTCGTGCCTCTCTCGGATCCGCCGAACCGGAACCTGAAATATTACCCAAAGAGGGGATGAGAATTGAATTCTCAGTGCGATAATTGCCACAAAATAAATCCCTGGACTTGTAATCAAAGATTATATTCAAAAAGAAACACAAATAAAGCATACCACATTTATATAACGGCATATACAGATAAATGCATAACTCTGACAGCATATATATCCAAATGAAATCACAATTCAGGAATTGCCAAGATGAATTTCAATCACACAACAATTGGTTTACTCGGTTTCAGAATATCTGGTAATAACTACAGATGTTCCACCCTGACCACTAGCCCGTCGACACCTGTAGGGTCCCAGACACCTACAGATGGACCACCCTATTGGAACCTGCATATGACACCCATCTGTAGTTATAGGCCTAACCGTTTAATTAAAAGACTGGTTCTAATTCACATCCAGAAATCCATATACAGTCAACTGACCATCCAAACGCGTTACCCCCTGGGTAATGCCTCCGATACACAAGTCACATATATCCACAATTATAATACAAAGTCACTTACCCCTCGTCCCAACCGGTACTGGAACAGCCTGAGGGCCAGACGATCTAAAGCTTTAGAACACTGGGTATCAAAGTCCCTGCAGAGGACTTTGACAAATCCGGTTTCACCCCCTGGGTGATGTCATCACGATGGATGACCACAATCCACCAACCGATGGTGATGTAAAGCACGGTGACTTTAATTCCAAAAATCAGATCTTTCAGATCAACACAATTTATAACCGTACCAGCATGCAAGTCAATCAGATAAAACAATCCGAGTTTCACTTTATTTGGGCAATGCAATGCATATGCAACACAATCCATTAATGCAATTCAAACGATATTCAACATGTCAATCGAACACAGTTTAATTCTGAATATAAGCTATCAAACAAGTCCAGAAATCCCGCACCTGAATATGATGATCGCTAGTATACCTTACGTCTAGTGAACTCCCTTATCCGGTTGCCCTCTTGCTTCTAATTATAATATACACACCGTTGTTATTACAAGTCATACGAATGTCGTTTAATTAGAACTAATACTCTTACGGTTTGATCCCGACCAAATTTGGCTTAACAATACTTATAGACCACCTCTGAATACCCTCTTGCGGCCCGCAAGGCCTGGGGTCCGGCCCGCAAAGAATACCGCCTGCTCTATTGCTTTCTGGTTCAAACCTTGCGGCCCGCAAGGATTTTAATCACGGCCCGCAAGGATTTTAATCACGGCCCGCAATGCTTTCCATCAATTTAAATGCCCTCTGGTTTGGATCCTGCGGCCCGCAATTGTTTGAGTTACGGCCCGCAATTCTTTCCATCAATTCAAATGCCCTCTGGTTTGGATCCTGCGGCCCGCAATTGTTTGAGTTACGGCCCGCAAAGTATATGAAAAATTATAACCCCAGTTTAATCGACTCTGTCTTATTTCTTGCGGCCCGTGGCCCTATCCTTTGCGGCCCGCAAAGACTGGTAACAGAGTCAAGTTTTTGGTACCGGACTGGTACAGTTATTTGGTGCAGTTCTATAGATGTTTAACCCAATTTTTTTCTAGAAGTTCTAAATTCACCGATCAATTCACAGGACATCATTTATACCAACCGAACATTCGATTTCGGCAACGGTTCTCGGTTTTAAATCGCAACAAACGTACAAATTTCAAGGTTTCGAATCAGATTTTAAAGAAAGAGGGAAGAACTTACACAAACCCTAGATTATTCAAAACTGAAATAATTTTCAGATTTTACCATTATCTCAACTATACAAACCCTAATTCACAATTCAAGTTCAAAAGGTTAAATTAATCACTTCAATACGAATCGAGTCGATAATCGAGTTAAAACTATTCAGTTCAAGCCATAATTCTGAAATTCAAACACAATCACAAAGAAAGGGAGATCTAGGGTTTTCAAGAAATCGAAAAGATAGAAGAAATACCAAATTAGAGCTTAGAATTGAGTAGAGGGCTTCGTTCTGATCTCGAAACTACGAACGGTTCGATCGGTCTCACTAATTTCACTCTCTCTTTCTCTCTTCCTCTTTGGTTCGGCACACACACACATACACACTCACGATTTAGATGGATATACGGTGGAGAAGGAAGGTTAGCCTAATTAACCATGTAATATTTACACTTAGGTCCTCCAAGTTCTTTCATATTACCTAAGGGTGTAATAATTGTATATATAACCTTTAGCTAAACTTTTTATTACCTCTAAGTCCTTTGGCTATATTCTCTAATATATATACACACATGTAACTTTTAAGAATTATATTCGTATACCTATATATATATATATATATAGGATTTCATAATCAAATTTGTTACCAATATACATGCATATAAATCCTTACTCGAAATTTTTATTACCTATAGGCCCTTATGTAGAGGTTTTCATTATTATATAATTCATAATGTCACAGCCGCCGCCCTCGTCGTTAAGTTTTTTATGTTTTTTTTAGTTAGTTGAAGTCGTAGTATTTTATGTTTGGATTGTTAGAGTTTATGTTGTAGACTTACCATTAGTTTTGTTGTTTATCTAGTCGAATAAAACCAATTTATAACATTAAACAACATTATAACAAATAAAACTACAATAAATATATAACATATTATAAAACATTACAACAAATAAAATTATAATCGTCAATTATAAAATTATAACCATAAATTATTATAAAAATTATAACAAATAAAACTACAATAAAACAATACAACAAATAAAACTATAATCGTCAATTATAACAAATTATATCCATAAATTTTTATAAAAATTATAATCGTAAATTAAAAATTTTAACAAAATTTTAACATAAAAATACAGCATTATAGAAAATACAACATTTAAAAAAAAAGGCACAGACCAAACCACCCAAACATAGAGAGGTTTGGTATAGAGAGCTGACCGCCTAAATGTGGAGCGATTTGGTAGTGAGAGCTGACCACCCAAACATGGGGCGGTTAGGGTGTTTTTGAAAAAAAATTCATGTGGAGGACAAATTTGCTATTTTGTTAAGGGTATTAATAAAAATTTCAGAAGAAGTGAACAATAATGTTTCGTCTGCCATAATGTCAATTTCGATTTTCGCACGATCTTGGGGGGATAAAATTTTATAATATATAATTATATTAAGAGTAAGGTTAAAATTAATTTTGTGCTTCAATCATGTCACACATTTTATCTTATTTTTTAAAATTTAAATAGTTGAGTCCAACAACTCAATATGATCTCCACATTAAAAAGGGCTTGGAGACCAAATTTTATGTTTTTAAAAATTTGTTTACTAACTTGTTAGATTGGTGCGAAATCATTGTTTTTGAATGGTCCATAATCTTCTAAAAAATAGTAATTTTGTATCTATCTGAAAAAATAAAAAAAAATCTCAAAAATTATAAAATTTAGTATGTAAGCACATTTAAATATGTAGATCATTTTGAGGAGTTTGTATTAACTGTTTGAACTATAAAAATAGAGATAAAGATATAGAGTATGATTGGGACACAAAATCCATGAAACATTTTAACTCTATTATAAATATAATTTTCTATATTTTCTAAAAATAGTACATAAATAATATTTTTGTAATATTTTTAGGCTACAAAGAAATTATCACTTATTGGCCGCTCCCTCCTTGATTACATATAGGTTATCATATTTTGTTGTGGACTAAATAGTGAAATAAGGGCTTTAGGCCTAATTTATTCCGTCAAATGTGATTTAATTGAGCCGGACTAAGATGAAATAAGCTGACGTTTAAACTAGTCTAAATTGGCCTAAACTAAGCCACCTCTCCAGGTGGTTTAATTTTATTTGGATATAAGGTCTAATTTTTTATTATTTTTATTTTTTTAATCACTTTTTAAAGAATATAATATAAGCAATTAATTTTGTTTCCATTTAAGGATAATTTTTTTTAACTTTATTAATTATAGAATCAACATTTTTTTTAAATGGCATAACTTTCTAAATTAATAAAATATGCAATCTAAAAAATTATTAAATAAAATATTTTTTGAAATTGTACTACAAATAAATAATTTTTTTGTTCAGCAACCCAATATATTTATAACAAAATAAATTGGTATATATGAGTTTAATTAAACAAGATTTACTAAATGCAATGTGCATCTCTAAAATATAGAATTAATTTGTACATAATTTTCTTATACAATTTCTTTCAATCAAAATGAATAAAAAATACGAAGAATAGTTTTATTATTGATATTATAAATTTGTAAAACAAATAATTTGTAATATCAAATTATGTCTTAAGCTATCAAATTCTTATCAAACAAGAAATAACTTAAATGAAGGTATAACTTCAGACATCAACTAAAAATGAATAATTTAGATCGACCTTAGTTAGAATAACCACATTAGTTTTAGTCCACAACCAAACACCGCCTATATAATTTAACAGTATTGTTGTTGTTGACAAGATGTTGCAATACAAAATTTAAAACTTAGTTGATAATTTTATTTAGGATGGTCTCTAAACCGGATTTAGCATAATTGGATTTTGCAAGCACATCAATTAATCCTTTTTATTCATTCAACGTTCTTATCCATCACCATCAAGTATTACTTCTTAGCTATCTAATTACTTCATATACGTAACTCACAAAACTATCAGATTTCGTCGTCATAAGGCAGATTAATATGCACATGTACAGATTTTTTTTTTCCTGCCCATTAACCTGCTTATTTAAATGCTTGCATACATATGATATTATTTTTTGTATATCGAATTATTTCAATTATGTAGTCCCCAAAACTTAATTTGATACTTTTCTACAAAAATTATATTCATCAATTAATAACATTTTATTTATTTATTTATCATAGGCATAATATATGAGTTTTCTATATTGACCAGAAAAAAAAATTAAGATCTCTATTTATCTATGTATCCAATTACTGTTATTATTTTGTTCAGAAAATTTAAATCCACGCCATGTATATGATAATTATTCTCATACATAATTATTTTTTCGGTCTTTTTAACAATAATTAGTATTTTGTATCCATCATACTGTATTCATTATTTTAAAGTAGATATTTCAAAAACAAAATATTATCAGAGACGTGCTTGATTTGACAAAACATGTACCAAATATTTCAGAAAAAATAATTATCTAAAGCTCAGAGTATTTAATATATTTTTTATAAAATGAGTGGCATCAATTAAACTCACTAAATCTTTATTAACTCCGTCACCGAATGAAGTGAGACAATCTGCAATTTTCTTAATTTTTTCAAAATCATACCATTTTTCCTATTTTGATTGACGCAACTCTATTTGTTTTTCTTTTACTAAGCTTGAAAATTTTGTAGATTTTATATACAGTAATGAAGAGGAATGTATATAAATACACTTTTTGATTCTCACATACGAATCATTAAGCGACATAGTGGTTCCAAAACATAAATAAATAAATAAATAATGAACATATCGGAAGTAATCGGAACATATAAACGACACTAAAATAGAGATTTCTAGCAGAAGAAGAAGAAATGTAGCGGAGAAATAAATAAATAATGAATGGGGGAATTTCATATATCCCCTTTCAAAACATTAATATTATGTATTTCCCCCTCCAAAACTGATAATTACATATTTATCATTTCAAAATATCAAAATTCACATATTATATTCATCCATGGTTCTAAATAGCGCGCTATTTAGCGCTATAGCACCGCTATATGGACATAGTGCAGTTTTTTTAATCGTTCCGCTGTGACACGATAAACGCTATTTAAACCTTTGTATTCATCAAGTAATATATCGGCCTTCTTCCTTTTTCTGGAACGTCCTACGGCCGCCTTATCCTAATCAATAAGATGTGAAAGAACCCTGATTTTTATTGAATAACCAAGTACAATGTCAACATAATTTTATATAAGCAAGCTACTAATAATTAAGTTATGATATAAACAATTCAGTAGTCGGCACCAGCTGAATTATGAAAATGAATTAGTTTAACCCACATTCTTTTATTTTATTTTTTGTGTTTCGGACAAAGTAATTTTTAGCACCTAGTTTTATTTTGGGTATGCCTCCGATTTTCAAATTTCCTGGCAAAATGTAAAAGGGACACAATTTCATTAGAAAATCATATTATATCTTTCGGGAATTAGGGATATGACTCAAGTGACACTATTTTTGTATTCATTTTTATGAATTGTGAAATCCTACTTTAATTTTGTTGAATGTTCACATATTTGTTTAAGCATACTTGGTTACTTTCAAAATTTAGGTTAATGGTTACTTTTGAAAATTTTCATTTTTTTGCATACTTGGCGGTAATGGTCGAAATTATATGTAGCCAACAAAATCATTCCAGCAATCCAGCCTTTGTTAAAAAAGAATAATCATAATAATAATAATAATAGCAACTATAATAATAATAATAACAACAATAATATAATAATAATAATAATACTCATCATAATAATCATAATAATAATAAGGCAAGCCGGTCAAAACAAATTATAATAAATAAGAAAAATATAAAGGACCGGATAAGAAATCTATGACAAGACATGGTCTACACTAGCCATATTTCTGACAAATCAGCAACTATTGACTTCTTGTGAAAGATCAAAGGAGCATGAAACAAGCTGTCAGAAAGAAAACAATAGAATTGGAAAGGGGTTAAAATGAGTATACCAAATTTTAGTATGATTCTAAGCTGTATTTTAGTTAATGCATGGTTAGCCGAACTTTGAACCTCTCAAACTTTGGTTAATTGTAGGTACTATATGGGACAGTTCCTGCATCATGAAATTTCTACCTGGTATTTCAAATCGATGGTCTAGAACTTTGATTTTGACGATTTAATTACACAGTAGCGACAGGAACATATAATTTATATTACTTTAATATCATTGAAGCACTCAGTCAATATCAGAGCAAATACCAGCGGTTTGTGCCAATTCCTTCACCAAGACGATGCCTACTATCCGAACCACCACGCAACGGATAGTTTTAAATATAATTCCCATGCGTGCAGGCAAGGCACCCCTTGTGCCAGTGTAATGAGGTTTTGATTGATTGGATCACTTGACTATAAATACAGCTCCTTCCCATTGACCTCCCCTCATTCCCTCAACTGTAACCTCAACAAAGAAGTAACAAACTGTGAGCAAAAAAAGAAAGAAAGAAATGGCTCCAAGGATGTCCATTCGAGCAATTGGTACGCAATTCTTTCGTCAAAGAAGCAATGACTACTCGAAAGAGATCCTGAGTCCAGTTGCACAAAGCAGTCCTCGTATGAGTTGCGAGACCTTTCAAGTGCCGCTTGACTATCCTCGGTACAAGAAACAGGATTATGAGAGAATGGAGGAATGGAAGCTTGATCAGCTACTGAGAGAATATGGTCTTGTCATTAATGGCTCGGTTGAAGAAAAAAGGGCATATGCAATGGGGGCTTTTCTGTGGCCTGATGAAATTTAAAGGGTTTTTGTATAATTTTTGCTCATACTATAGATTTCTCATATAAGTTGGGTTGCTTCATGGAAGATTGGAAGTGGAAGTTCTTACAGGAACAGAAATGTTGTAATCTGTTGTTGCACTGTAATTAGTGTGGTAATATGTTCCAAATGTGTTAATGAAAGGAAAATTATTGTCAAAGAGGGGCAAGTGCTTTTGATATTATTATTAAAATAAGAATGAAAAACAATACATTGTTACATGGAAATAATATAGAAAACTAATAGAAAACAACCGACATTTTTATTAATACCCTAAGTCCATTAGAAATTATTAAAATTACCCACAGTCCCAAATCTTTATTAAAAATACCCATACCGGCCAATTATTGGCCGGTACCGATTAAATAGCCAAACCGGCCAATAATTGGCCGGTTCCGTGATATTTTTTTTTTTTTTTTTTTTAATTTTTTTTTTGCCGAACCGGCCAATTATTGGCCGGTTCCGTAAATTTTTTTTTTTTTTTTTTTTTAAGATTTTGATAGGGAGCAGTCATATAATTTTGACCATATTTAAAATTCAATTTCAAGAAAATGGCTACATGGATTTTTGTGTTCTTTATATCAAAATAAAGGTATGAAAGTCTAGTTTTCAGATAATATAATTTCTCTATACAAAAATATTACAGATTGGTACAGTTTTAGCGATTAATTGACAGAGGTCAGAATTCAGAAAAGCTGAAATTCCAGGGAGCAGTCCTATAATTTTGACCATATTCAAAATTCAATTTCGAGAAAATGGCTACATGGAATTTTATGTTCTTTATATCAAAATAAAGGTATGAATGTCTAGTTTCCAGATAATATAATTTCTCTATACAAAAATATTACAGATTGGTACAGTTTTAGCGATTAATTGACAGAGGAATTCAGAAAAGCTGAAATTCCAGGGAGCAGTCCTATAATTTTGACCATATTCAAAATTCAATTTCGAGAAAATGGCTACATGGATTTTTGTGTTCTTTATATCAAAATAAAGGTATGAAAGTCTAGTTTCCAGATAATATAATTTCTCTATACAAAAATATTACAGATTGGTACAGTTTTAGCGATTAATTGACAGAGGTCAGAATTCAGAAAAGCTGAAATTCCAGGGAGCAGTCCTATAATTTTGACCATATTCAAAATTCAATTTCGAGAAAATGGCTACATGGATTTTTGTGTTCTTTATATCAAAATAAAGGTATAAAAGTCTAGTTTCCAGATAATATAATTTCTCTATACAAAAATATTACAGATTGGTACAGTTTTTGCAATTAATTGACAGAGGTCAGAATTCAGAAAAGCTGAAATTTCAGTGAGTAGTCAAATAATTCTGACCTCTGTCAATTAATCGCTAAAACTGTACCAATCTGTAATATTTTTGTATAGAAAAATTATATTATCTGGAAACTAGACTTTCATACCTTTATTTTGATATAAAGAACACAAAAATCCATGTAGACATTTTCTCGAAATTGAATTTTGAATATGGTCAAAATTATAGGACTGCTCCCTATCAAAATCTAAAAAAAATATATATATATATATATTTAGTGGACCGCCCCACAGTGGGGCGGTTTGGTGATTTTTTTTTTTTGGACAGTGGACCGCCCGACGGGCGGGCGGTTCGTTGGTTGGATAACCTGACCGCCCCATTTTCGGGCGGTTGGGTTAGATTTGAAATTTTTTTGAGATGGGGGTTATATTTGATATTTTTCTTTTGTTTGGGGTTATTAATAAAAATATCGGGAGAAAAATTGTTAAAATGCTGAAATGAAATCTAACACAATTGTTTTTTTAAATATTTGTTATGAATAATTTTTGTTGTAAGTTTATTTGAATTAGGGAAATGCTGTTGTGCATTCCATTTGGGTAATTCTAGTGCATCTTATAACATTTACGATATGTATATATTTAAAAAAAATATTATTCAAAATTTAGATATGTTCTGAATTATTTAAATAGTACTTGTATCCCGAAATTTTTATTAATAACCCCAAACAAAAGAAAAATATCAAATCTAACCTCAACTCCAAAAAATTTTCAAAAATAACCCAACCGCCCCATCATTGGGCGGTTCACCCTACTCACCAAACCGCCCAGTGGTTGGGCGGTCCACACGGCCAAGCAAACCGCCCAGAAATGGGGCGGTCAGCTTTTTTTTTTGAGAGAGTAGGGCTCGGACGCACACCTTCAGCATTTCGAGCAATTTTTGAGAGATGATATCTCACGGTCTGTTTTGAGATTTTGCATGAAACTTCACAGTCCTGTTCTACGAAATCAAGAATGCATGTCGGCAAATTTTCATGATTTTTGAAGTTGCCTTGATATGTTAAAACCGTATTTATACTTATCGTATTGTTGTTCTTAATTTTATTCTGTTTTGAGTTTTTTGTGTGTTTTATATATATATATTTTTTTTGTGTTTTATATATATATATTTATATTAAAATATATTTTTTTGGGGTAAAAATAAAAATCTCGGATCAAATTTTATTAAGTTAATTTTAAATTTGATTGGTCATTCATCATACTGCCATGAAAACTGTACTGTTAAATTTTTTTTATATTTTTTTTATGGAAGGCTATACGCTTTTCAAATCGACCCAAATGTGATACACTTGCTATTTAAGAATTAAAAAAAATACATCTACAATTTTAATCTTTTAATTTAAATAATAATTTTCAAATATATGTACTATAAAAGTTAATTAGATGTAACATAAAAGTCAGGGGTATGCCATCATTATTCTTTTCAATCTATATATATATACTTATGAACATTGTACTGGTGCTTGGCTAGGCATTCAATATTCCAGTGCTAAGGCATATTTGGACATGGCTGGGTTGTGTCCCTGTAACTAGAAAGAGTTTCATTAAGCAACTTGCGGCTGGAACCAGTTGCATTACTGTACCGGGTGGTGTACAAGAGACGATCTATTTGGAGCGCAATTCTGAGGTTAAATTTATAGAAACATCAATGGTGTTGCTTGATATATAGATAAATTTATAGCAATTTTTCTCTAAAAAAAAAAAAATTTCTCTAAAAAAAAAAAAAAAAAAAAAAAAAAAAAAAAAAAAAAAATTACGGAACCGGCCAATAATTGGCCGGTTCGGCAAAAAAAAAAATTTAAAAAAAAAAAAATATCACGGAACCGGCCAATTATTGGCCGGTTGGGCTATTTAATCGGTACCGGCCAATAATTGGCCGGTATGGGTATTTTTAATAAAGATTTGGGACCGTGGGTAATTTTAATAATTTTTAATGGACTTAGGGTATTAATAAAAATGTCGGAGGAAAACAACTATCACGTCATAATAGATGGCCTAAGCACATTCTAGAAGAAAGAAAGAATACAGAGGAACAAAGAAAGAAAAAGAAAAAGATATTAACCATGCACTAGCTCATACAAGTATGAACAAACAACATGCTGATACAGACACCATCCCTAGGGTATCTCGTATCCCAACTAAAACCGAGATCTAAACCTCGATAATTCAGGAAAATATTGTTGCTGAAGTACTTGTTTCTTGTCTTTTTCAAAAGAAAAAAGAAAATCAAATGTGTATGTGTTTTTTTTTTCCTGTGAGCGGTGCATATTGTACCAGCAACACCGAATACAGAAATCGTGGGCAAAGAGGGTTTAGAATTAGGTTAGACCAATCTTCAGTGTTGGCATAAGATGTTGGAATTTCAGGTTCTGCTTACAATTATGGATTGGAACTAGTCATATATAATCTGAGAGCACAAAATCAAGGAGGCCAGGAGAAAACATTGGCCAGCATCAACCTTGTACTAAAAGTCTTTCAAAAGGCTGTCTTTGGTTATTTTTATTTTTCCACCTATTGGGTGCAAATGTGTCTATGTGGCCCTAAGTTAGCGTGTATTTGCCGTTGGGACTTTATTATTACACTAAAACAATTCGGTCACATAAACAGTTCAATTCAATTCAATATGCCACTATTGATCTACCTATGCCAAAATGGTCATCATGCAAAAATCATCAATTCTTAGGGAGCAGACGCAATACTTGATTCCATTAGCGTCTTTAAGCAAGGCTTCACTTAAAAGCCAGTTGATGAACTTGTGGGATAGCGGCAAGAAAACCTTCGTGCCGATGTAGAGGTTGAAGCGTCGGCGGCCTCCTCAGTGGTAGGATGAAGCCTTCCAAAGCTACAAGACTGCCCTTGTAAGATCGTGTTCACAATTCCTCAATGATCTCACCTCTCTATTCTTTAATGGGGAGAAGTAGAGAAGGCTACAGAATTGACTAGATTGACGGCTAAAAAATTATGCAACTTTTCGTATATTCTTGTGCTTTGGGGACCAATTCTATTTATAGAGATGTGGAGTCGGCATATTGCCAAACCCTAACTCAAAACCAATTTTCTGGCCATATGCCAACTTAAAAAAGGTATTTTGTGCTACTGCATAAAAAACCGTGCAGTCGCATCAAAATCCGTGCGACCGCTGCAGAATCAGTTTCCTTAATTGCAAATTTCAGAATCAGTCAATCAATGATTTGATCTTTACCTAAATTGTTCTACACATTTGTGAACCATATCATAATAAATATTTATTGATTGTGTATTACCTTATTTGATCACTTTAATTGACAATCATATATGACAGTAAACAATCCATAATTAGATACATATATGCTCAATGTTGGCATTAAATACAACGAGTTTGGCAATAAATCCAACATTTGCACCTTAGAAATATTTTTTTGCACACTTTGGACCGGTCTTTAAAATATTGGGGAATCATAAAGGTCAAACAATTACACCTTATCTAAAGAAAAAACAATTACATCTCATCTAGATGTCAAATACTTATACCCCGGGAAGGAGAAACAGTTCCCCATCTTAACCTAAGGACCGTCCTATACCAAAGAGACCAAAAACATAAATCAGAAGTGGGGAACATAATACTTGATTCCATGCCGTTTGTCATGGAATATCCAAAGCCTTGGTAGAGTAACAGCCGTCTCCATGAGCACGAGACAAGTCTTCAATAGCAAAAAGCCCTTCTCGCCTTTTCGTCTTATAGTCGTGGATCAAGTATTCCAAAACAACAAGTTATGACCCTTGTAAAATCCTCTCCAAATTTCATAATGAATATATCTTCTCTATTCTTTGATGATGGAAGAAGAAGAGAAGGCACACAGATGATGAGCTGTATTTTTCTAAAGAGAAAAACGTATTTTCAGTTTCTGTGTTTTTCTATATTATCTTGTGTCTTAGGAATTAATTCTTATATAGTAACCTATCTAGTTATCTGCCAACTTGAAAAAAGTATTTGTGCCACTGCATAAAAAATCGTGTTATTGCATCAAAATCCGTGCGGTCGTATTGATATCCGTGTGGCCCACACAATTATCTTAAATGTCAGTTTTCTAAATTGCAAATTTCAAAATCAGTCCATCAATGATTTGATCTTTGCCTAAATTGTTCTGCACATTTAAGGACCACATCCTAATGAATATATTGATTATTTATTACCTTATTTGATCATTTTAATTGACAACCATATATGACAGTAAACAATCCATAATTAGATTACATATATGCTCAATATTAACATTAAATTTAATGAGATTGGCAATAAATCCAACATAAAAAGACTCCTAGGTGCCTTTATCATATATGCTATCCAAGATATAATTGGAGTATTGACGGCATTTTGCCTTTTTCGCCATAAATTTGATACTGATATAAGCAGAGGTTGATATACCAGCTGGTTCATCAGGGTAGAGGAGTGAGTGAGTGACCCATTTGGTATGGACATATCGAAAGTAATCGGAACATATAAACGACACTAAAATAGAGATTTCTATAAGAAGAAAAATGTAGCGGAGAAATAAATAAATAATGAATATATGATATATCGGCCTTCTTCCTTTTTCTGGAACGTCCTACGGCCGCCTTATGCTAATCAAATAGATGTGACAATACAGGCCAAAGAACCCTGATTTTTATTGAATAACCAAGTACAATGTCAACATAATTTTATATAAGAAAGCTACTAATAAGTTATGAATAAGAAAGTCAAAATAAAAATGCAGTGAAACAATTATTGGAGGCAAATTTCAATTAATTAAGACTGGCAAAATTTAGGCTAATGGTTACTTTTGACAATTTTCATTTTTTGCATACTTGGCGGTAATGGTCGAAATTATAAGTAGCCAACAAAATCATTCCAGCAATCCAGCCTTTGTTACAAAAGAATATAATAATAATAAAAGTAACAATAATATTGAGTAGAACTAGGGTGTGATGTGCTCACCAAACTCTTTGGTGAGCACAACTCTACATAAACTATTAGATTCACTTCAAACGAGATGAATTCAACCGTTGAAACCGATGTACTTTACGAGTGATGCGCGTACATGCAAAATTTTGAATTTTTTGAATTCATTTAGTCTCAAGTCAAGTGGTCAAAATTGATGAAAAATGAATGATCCAAAATGAAATTGTTTTAATGCATTCAAAAAATCATCAATTTTGACCACTTGACTTGAGACTAAATGAATTAAAAAAATTCAAAATTTTGCATGTACACGCATCACTCGTAAAGCACATCGGTTTCAACGGTTGGATTCATCTCGTTTGAAGTGAATCCGATAGTTTATATAGAGTTGTGCTCACCAAAGAGTTTGGTGAGCACATCACACCCTAGTTCTACTCAAAAGAATATAATAATAATAAAAGTAACAATAATATTCATCATAATAATCATAATAATAATTATAAGGAAGCCGGTCAAAACATATTATAATAAATAAGAAAAATATAAAGGACCGGATAAGAAATCTATGACAAGACATGGTCTACACTAGCCATATTTCTGACAAATCAGCAACTATTGACTTCTTGTGAAAGATCAAAGGAGCATGAAACAAGCTGTCAGAAAGAAAACAAAAGAATTGGAAAGGGGTTAAAATGAGTATACCAAATTTTAGTATGATTCTAAGCTGTATTTTACTTAATGCATGGTTAGCCGAACTTTGAACCTCTCAAACTTTGGTTAATTGTAGGTACTATATGGGACAGTTTCAAATCGATGGTCTAGAACTTTGATTTTGACGATTTAATTACACAGTAGCGATAGGAACATATAATTTATGTTACTTTAATATCATTGAAGCACTCAATCAATATCAGAGCAAATACCAGCGGTTTGTGCCAATTCCTTCACCAAGACGATGCCTACTATCCGAACCACCACGCAACGGATAGTTTTAAATATAATTCCCATGCGTGTAGGCAAGGTACCCCTTGTGCCAGTGTAATGAGGTTTTGATTGATTGGATCACTTGACTATAAATACAGCTCCTTCCCATTGACCTCCCCTCATTCCCTCAACTGTAACCTCAACAAAGAAGTAACAAACTGTGAGCAAAGAAAGAAAGAAAGAAATGGCTCCAAGGATGTCCATTCGAGCAATTGGTACGCAATTCTTTCGTCAAAGAAGCAATGACTACTCGAAAGAGATCCTGAGTCCAGTTGCACAAAGCAGTCCTCGTATGAGTTGCGAGACCTTTCAAGTGCCGCTTGACTATCCTCGGTACAAGAAACAGGATTATGAGAGAATGGAGGAATGGAAGCTTGATCAGCTACTGAGAGAATATGGTCTTGTCATTAATGGCTCGGTTGAAGAAAAAAGGGCATATGCAATGGGGGCTTTTCTGTGGCCTGATGAAATTTAAAGGGTTTTTGTATAATTTTTGCTCATACTATAGATTTCTCATATAAGTTGGGTTGCTTTATGGAAGATTGGAAGTGGAAGTTCTTACACAAACAGAAATGTTGTAATCTGTTGTTGCACTGTAATTAGTGTGGTAACTATGTTCCAAATGTGTTAATGAAAGGAAAATTATTGTCAAAGAGGGGTAAGTGCTTTTGATATTATTATTAAAATAAGAATGAAAAACAATACATTGTTACATGGAAATAATATAGAAAACTAATAGAAAACAACTATCACGTCATAATAGATGGCCTAAGCACATTCTAGAAGAAAGAAAGAATTCAGAGGAACAAAGAAAGAAAAAAATATATATATATTAACCATGCACTAGCTCATACATGTATGAACAAACAACATGCTGATACAGACACCATCCCTAGGGTATCCCGTATCCCAACTAAAAGCGAGATCTAAACCTCGATAATTCAGGAAAATATTGTTGCTGAAGTACTTGTTTCTTGTCTTTTTCAAAAGAAAAAAGAAAATCAAATGTGTATGTGTTTTTTTTTCCTGTGAGCGGTGCATATTGTACCAGCAACACCGAAAACAGAAATCGTGGGCAAAGAGGGTTTAGAATTAGATAGACCAATCTTCAGTGTTGGCATAAGATGTTGGAATTTCAGGTTCTACTTACAATTATGGATTGGAACCACAGTGACAAGATTCGCGTTTTATTCGCGTTTAATTCGCGAATAAAACGTTTTTGGGGTGTTTCCGAACCGAATGGCGTATTATTCGTTGACCGAACCTTTGACCGAATAAAACGCGAATAAAACGCGAATTTAACGAATAAAACGCATTTTTTTCACTTTTTTTTCGGAAAAAGAAATTTGAAATGTCGCGCAGTAACCGATTACCCCATTCGCGCACAGTGCCAGTGTCCAACTGTCCACTCTCCATTGGTAATGAAAGTAGTAAATCATCTGTGGCAAATAAAAGCACCCACGTGATGAGCACATTTCCCATTTCCCCATATTTTTGACTATAGTGATCTTCTGTGGCAAATAAAAGCAGTATATCGTATAGTAAATCATCGGTAATGAATTAAATATGCACTGAGATCACGTATTGTAATTCCGAATAATTCCCGAATTATATCCGAATTATTCCCGAATCACGAATTTTTGACTCTGCCGAACCGAACCCAAATTATTCATTTGTTACTATGATTGAAACTAGTCGTATATAATCTGAGAGCACAAAATAAAGGAGGCCAGGAGAAAACATTGGCCAGCATCATCCTTGTACTAAAAGTCTTTCAAAAGGCTGTCTTTGGTTATTTTTATTTTTCCACCTATTGGGTGCAAATGTGTCTATGTGGCCCTAAGTTAGCGTGTATTTGCACCTTACAAATATTTTTCTGCTCACTTGGGACCGGTCTTTAAAATGTTGGGGAATCATAAAGGTCAAACAATTACACCTTATCTAAAGAAAAAAACAATTACATCTCATCTAGGTGTCAAACACTTACACTCCGGAGAAGGAGAAACAGTTTCCCATCTTAACCTAAGGACCGTCCTATACCAAAGAGACCCAAAACATAAATCAGAAGTGCGAAACATAATACTTGATTCCATGCCGTTTGTCATGGAATATCCAAAGCCTTGATAGAGCAACAGTCGTCTCCGTGAGCACGAGACAAGTCTTCAATAGCAATAAGCCCTTCTCGCATTTTCGTCGTTTGGTCATGGATTAAGTATTCCAAAACAACAAGTTATGACCCTTGTAAGATCCTCTCCAAATTTCATAATGGATATATCTTGTCTATTCTTTGATGGTGGAAGAAGAAGAGAAGGCACACAGATGATGAGTTGCCTACACTCAATGATGAGCTATATTTTTCTAAAGAGAAAAACGTATTTTCAGTTTCTGTGTTTTTCTATATTATCTTGTGTCTTAGGAATCAATTCTTATATAGTAATCTATCTAGTCATCTGCCAACTTGAAAAAGGTATTTGTGTGACTGCATAAAAAACCGTGTTATTGCATCAAATCCGTGCGGCCGCATTGATATCCATGTGGCCCACACAATTATCTTAAATGTCAGTTTTCTAAATTGCAAATTTCAGAATCAGTCCATCAATGATTTGATCTTTGCCAAAATTGTTCTATACATTTACGGACCACATCCTAATTAATATAATGATTGTCTATTACCTTATTTGATTATTTTAATTGACAATCATATATGACAGTAAACAATACATAATTAGATTACATATATGCTCAATGTTGATATTAAATCTAATGAGGTTGGCAATAAATCCAACATCAAAGACTTGTAGGTGCCTTATCATATATGCTATCCAAGATATAATTGGAGTATTGACGGCATTTTGCCTTTTTCGCCATAAATTTGATACTGATATAAGCAGAGGTTGATATACCAGCTGGTTCATCAGGGTAGAGGAGTGAGTGAGTGACCCATACAGTAAACTGAATCTGCTGATATGTATTCGTATCTAGCTGGCCTATTATTAGGTTACAAGCACGAATCATTTAAAAAAATATCAGATTCAAACAAGGTTTGTGAATAAGGCTGCACTATATGTTGGTTTTAGTAGAGGTGCTACTTTTATCCGATTACCCGGATCCGATTTGGAACCGAATCGGATCGACCCGGAACCGACCTGGATCTGGTTAATTTGGGTAGGGTATGGTTTAAAAAATATAACCGGTTAAATTATGGGTACGGTTACAAAATTAATAATTTAATATCCGATCCGGATCCGAACCGGAACCGATATTGTAATGGATAGGATATGGGTTTGATTTAGTTATCCGACCCATAACCGAACCCGACCCGATACCCATATAAATACCTGATAAAACATATATGAATAACTATGAAAATACAAATTTACATATAATCAAATCAACAAATGTCACGCCAATAATCACATTTTGCATATTAATTTTTTGAATAAAATTTATTGCTTTGAATATATCCTTCAATATCTGTCTTATATATCATCCTCATTATCATGAAAATTTATTGCTCTCATTGATATGCCATTCGCAATAAATCTCATTGAAATCAAATATTTGTCATAAATTTAATTCTCTATTCAAACAAATTAGTATTAATATTCCATTCATGGATTTTTGAATCATAGAAAAGGAAATCACCATCTCCAATATTTTACTTTCTAAAAATTATATCTATTCTTCAATATTTTGATTTTCAAAAGTTATTTATCTCAAGCCTCCTGAATTCAAAAGCTATTAACAAAAAATAAAAAACTTTCGAATACTTTTTGTTACACCATGAGTACTCCAAACAATCAACAATCAAATTTTGAAAATACTACCCAAGTTTCACAAAATATTATTGAAGGCACTTAATGAGAAAAAAAGAAAAACATCTATAGTATGGGAGTTGTGACATATACCCGCTCCGGATCCGGAACCGCCCCATATCCGAACCGGACCTGATAATCCACAAACAAGTTATGAGTATCTATCTACCCGGAACCAAAAGACTGGACCCGAAATATCTATGGGTAGATAGGTATCCGGATCCGGACCCGACCCGATTTGAAACAAATAAGTGTATGGATCGAAATTTGGATCCGAACACTTTTAGGGTACGGGTTCAAATATAATAGTATCCGGACCCGACCCGACCCGATAGCACCTCTAGGTTTTAGTAATCAGGGAATTTGGGTCAAATCCCCGTGAAACTGACAAAACTAATCTCAAGGACAACTAATTATGAATCACCAGACGCCATAAATACAGGCATCAACTGTCACATACACAATAATTTCATCTAATTAAAACCATCGGACAAGGACAGGTAACAATAACAATGATGGCCGTGGAATCAAACACAGCTTGCATTATAATTGCACACTAAAACTAAACCAATTATTTTTGCCTTACATTGGAATCACCGTAATACAAAGAAAATGAAACCTCTGGCCCAAAAGAAATATGGCCCAATTAAGAGAATCAGCAAAGGCCGCTGTCCAATTCAATCCAGTGAATGAACAGAGCGCCGCTGCGGCTCAGCAAATCTCTCCTCTTTCTTTCTTTTTGTCGCTCTCCTCTTTCTTACGGCATCGGCGAGACTGTCACCGGACATAAAGGTAGAGAACGAGCTCTCTTGTGCCGGTTGTTTAGTGCAGGGAGATTATTCGATTTGGTGCTGAACTATATATTTGAAAAAGAGTGAGGCTATGGTACTTCGGCTAGTGTACTACGGCTCAATATGGTACTTTTTAAAATCCTAACGGTCGATCCGAACCGTTCAATGTGATATCCATATGAATATGTACTTGCAAACTAAATTTTATATTTTTTTAAATTTTTTTACTATTTTTTTAGATAGGTAGAATTTTCAGTGTTTTATACAAATTATGGACCATCAAAATTCTACCTATCTAAAAAAATAGTAAAAAAATTCGAAAAAATATAAAATTTATTTTGCAAGTACATATTCATATGGATATCACATTGAACGGTTCGAATTGACAGTTAGAATTTTAAAAAGTACCATATTGAGCCGTAGTACACTAGCCGAAGTACCATAGCCTCACTCTTTGAAAAATTATTCTTCCCAAATTAGTCGGACCCATTTGGTACCAGAACTATATATTTGTCAAGATCAGCCTATGTGACTATGTCTCATGTCTGATGGATTGAGAATTTGAACGGACGATATTATATCGAGATTCGTGTAGTTCAATAAGGTCCGCAAAATACTTTTCCTAGAAAAAATTGATTGATGCGTAAACCACGGTGCAGAATTCTTTTTTTTTTTAGCAAACAAAATTATATTTTAATAAAAGCGGTGATTATTTTTTTTTCTTTCTAAAATAGCAAGTTACATTGGATGGAAACATTTTCATATCCATACCGTTACAAATTGTCTTTACTCGTACTTTATTCTTATCTGATAAAAATTGACTTTATCTGTACCCTACCATTACCCGTTATAGTTACCAGATAACGAAACAGTAGCATTTAAATAACGTATAATGTTACAATAATTATTATTTTTGATATTTATTAAATAAAACATTAAAATACATTAATTTTGCACATATATAATTAACTCACTAAAGAAATGAATGCAGAACAAGAGTAGAACTAGAGTGTTCTTAAGCTCACTAAGTCTCTTTGTGATCTTAACTCAAAAATTCATCGGATTGGCTTCAAGCGATGCATCCAAACCGTTGAACCGATCTACTTCACGAGTGATGAGTTTATATGTCAAATTTATAAATTTTCAAACTAATTTAATATAAAGTTAAGCGGTCAAAAAAAAAAAAAGAACACATTAAAATTAACTTATAAACCATCTTTTTTTTTACAACTTGACTTTATACTATATTAGTTTGAAAATTTATAAATTTGATATGTAAATGCATCACTCGTAAAGTAGATCGATTTTAACAGTTTGGATGCATAGTTTGAAATTAATTCAATAAGTTTTTGAATTAAGCTCACAAAGGAACTTGATGAGCTTAAGAACACCCTAGTTCTACTCGCAAAACAAATTAATTGGCAGCATTTTGCATCTTAAACAAATTAAATCAATAAAGATTGGAATAATCTGTAGCAGAGACTATCATGCCACGAACAAGTAAAATTCAATTATTTTCAAACTTTAGCTTTAGTTAATTGTCAAAGTCAGAACAATTTGATAAAATACAATTTTTGAAAAGACCAAGAGTAGTTGAAAAATACATATTCATATTCATTGCTCATTAATATATTTATAAATATATGAATTTTTGTTATAATTATCCAATCAGGTAACGGGTACAAAATAGTCTTTACCTGTACTCTTATTCGTTTAGATAACGAAAAAAATATTTATCTGTACTCGTACCTGATAAGTTTACGAAAAAAATTTACCCGTGTCTATCTTATAAAATACGATACGGATCAGATAAACAAGTAAAAAGTGTCATTGACACCCTAGATACATCTCGTGCCACACACCACAGTTACCATACGAGGTCACACAATACAGTTGTGTACCGAATCAAATTTTTGGTATACTCTGGGTGTACCGAAAAACTGATTTAATAGTTAATACATTCAATTATGCTTACTTTTTAAATAAATTTTATATAATTGTTTGTTATATGATTAATTATTTGATATATGTTTTGATTTTTTTTATTTGATTAATTTGTAATCAAAATAAATTAAACAGTCGTAACTTTTGATGTCTCAATAATGTCTTATTATTTCTGTACCTCAATAATGTCTCACATTGTTATCTCCATTTTTAAAGTCCAAATAGTCGATCCGAACCGCTGAACATAATTTTCATATTAAAATATGCTTGGAAGACAAATTTTATATTTGTTGAAACTTTTTTATTCTTTTTTTAGATAGGTACAAAAGTATTGTTTTTAGGAGATTCTGGATCATCCATCACTACCAGAATTTGAGTTTGTAGCAAGGGTAGTACAGGTTTGTTGCATGGTTGTTAAGGGCCCATGGAAAAGAATTGACATTTGTGATTTCGTATATCTTTTTGCATGGGAGTCTCATGCAAAACATAACCCATGTAAATACGTGCTATTTATCCATGCAATTGTCTCTTATATGCCTATGTAAAAAATTGTGGGAGAGCCAGCTCCCGCCAAAAGACTCAGATTTTATATTTTATTAAATGTACATGCAAATACTTAATCCCATGCTTATGCAAATAAGTCTAAAGTAGCCAAATATTATATTTTATTAAAGGTTCATGCAAATGCTTGATCTCATGCTCTTGCAATAATTCTGAAGTAGAAGTATATTTTATTAAAGGTACATGCAAATACTTCATTTTATGCCCATGCAAATAGGTATAAAGCCGAGATTTTTATTTTTACCCAAAAAAAAAAATATTTTAATATAATTAACCAAGTTTTTGAAAAAATTAAATTTTTACCCAAACCGTAAATAATATTTACGGTTTGAAACTTTTTTTTTTTTTTTTTTTTAGAGAAAAATAGCTAAAATGCTGAAATGAAATATAACACAAAAAAATCGAATTGTTTTTTGAAATATTTGTTAGAAAATACGCTACGAATAGGGCCGATTTTGTGCTAAAATACGGTAAATGTACTAAAATGCTGAAATTACAATAATTATGTAAAATTATGCTAAAATACGGTAAATTACGCTAAATTACATATGAATTGGGATGATATTTTCACTGAAAAGGCGAAAAACGACGACGAAACTTTAAACGGCCATAAAACGGCGCTCGAGTGTCCGATTTCAGCAAATGACTACTTTTCGGAAAGCTTGTGAAAATGCGCATACGTCCGGACTCGCTTTGCTAGTTTTCCAAATTCATAATCGCCAAAAAACAAAGGGAAGAGGTTCAAAACTTCAGTTGAAGTTTCCGATTAAGATTTTCATTTCTATTCTTCAATCTACATAGCTCAGTAAATTAGTTATCTAAAATGCTGAAATGCTGAAATGAAATATAACACACAAAAAATCAGCCCTATTATTGGCATGGGCTATCCCATGCAATTGTTTTGTTGATAAATTTTACTGAGCTAAAAGTTATGGGATAGCCCATGCCAATAATATGTCTCATAAAGAAAAATAGCTATCCCATGCCAATAATAGGGCATGGGCTATCCCATGCAATTGTTTTGTTAATCAATTTTATATTATTTTATGCTAGAGGTCCATGTTAAAACTCGGCCACCCTGTCCATGTTAATAGTCTGGATTGTCGGGACTGGATGTTTGCATGGGCTGTCGGATGCAATTGTTTTTGTGATTCTGTTTATAATATTTTATTACAGAGGTCCATGTTAATACTCAACCAGCGTACCCATGTTAAAAATCTGGATTACGTTGAATTATTCAGCAGAAATCATAAAATCTTATTTCCGTTGAATTATTCAGCAGAAATCTGTTTACGTTGAAATTATTTGACAGGTTAGTTATTTTCTGAATTTTCTTGAAAACGTGTGTATAATTTGATAATTTTTTTTTGCATATTAATCAAAATTTCGGTCCAATTTTGCTAAACGAATGCGTTATATATTAATATATGTTGGGGATGTAATTGACTCAAGTCTAGCAAATCTTTGTTGTATCCCAGTCAAAGATCATATTTTAAGAGAATCTGTGTGTATCTTTGGCAACCCGAGACACATTAAATGCTGGCGTCTAAAAAGAGGACAAATGCCACGCAAAACTGACATCGACGACTCTGATCTGAGTTGTAGCACGATTTTATCGAATCTGACGTCCTACATTTACTGCAAGTTCGCTCGTTGATGAGAATGTTCTCTCATTGATGAGATCTTGCACCGCACGGTTGGCAAAATGTATTTCGGAAACACTTGGTGTATAACTAAAGCTTGTAGACAACAACTTCTCCAGTTTGTCGATTTTTTTTAACAAATAAAAAATATATTTTAATTAAATTTGTTGATTTTTTTTAAAATAGCAAGATTCGAGGGTGGCAGAAAATTTGTCTGGATACACTCCCGATATTTTTTACACCCACAAGCCACATAAGATCCGAAAATAAGAGTGCACATAAACAAATTTCTGAACACTCCTCATATTGAAAATTGTCTTAGTACACCCCTGTTTTCTGTTTTTTTTGTTTTTTTAGATATAAAAATAAACTCATTTTTGTATCTTGTTTTCTCAGATATGATAATTATGTGAATATGAAATTTATAGAAGTTAAAGTGAAGGTAGACGTGCAACATATGTTAATTGTTTATCCGCAACAACAAATGTTGTTACTGTTATTTTTACCCGTGTGTTAAATAGCGCGATATAGCACTGTTATAGTGTTTTTGGACCCTAAACGCTAAGCAATAACATAAAAATGCGCTATTTGAGCTACGGCCGCTATGCTACATTGATTTTTTTTTTTTGCAATTTACTTAATTAAAACTAATTAAACTAAATAAACTTAATTAACACAAATTAAAACTAATTGAGAACTAAATTATACTAATTTTGATACATTTCTAACAAATTCTATCAATTTACAACTGTTTTGGACTTTGAATAAAAATAAAAAATAAAAGAACTTACTTGCACATGTGAGAAGAAGAGGAGAAAATTTGAAAAAAGAAAGAAAGTGAGAAGAGAGTGTGAAATTTGTTAGAATGATTTTTTGATGAAAATTCGGACTCCTGCCAACTCTTTTATTAATACCCAAATCAGTTATTTTTTTGCTGGGTGGAATTTAAATTGTGACCGGCAAAAAAATAACCAGTTTGAATATTTTTAAACATATCCAGTTATAATTATTAATTCGTAATTACTTGTGGATATTAATAAAAATGTTGGAAAATTTTCTCTTCCGAGACAAACAAATCTATACACCATGTCTGTACTTCATTTTAACGTTGTTGGGAATATATCTCCTCGGGTACCTCATCTACAAATCCTATGGAACTCCCCGCAGTGGTAGCTGATCCCTAACCACCTGATCATCATCAGACGGTCGACTGTCGAATAGACCAGTAACCTTTAATAATTATTGTACCTTTTTCTTAACGAGGATAATAAATTCGTACGGTTCCCAATCAAGTAGCTTCAACTCCCGAGCCCCAGCATGCATGTTTACCAATGTTCCTCGAATCCTCATCAATAAATTTTTCATTTTTTGACGCATTAATGCAATATCCTATTTGGCATGCAAGTATTTATTACATATGTCGGGTTTGCCCTTCAAACTTATTTCATTATCCTATTTAAACTAAAATGTAATTTATAAAATCCTTTACTGTGTTCATTTTTATAGTAGGTTTAGAGGAATTATTTTTCCTGCATTTTTGTGGTTATAATTGTCAATAGTATTTGATATATTTTGCATTTTGCTTTATTGATTGTTTTCTTACAAAAGTGCATAGTATTTTAAAAAATAATATTATTAGTAGCCAATTTGGCAACAAAGTAAGCTCTTATCACATAATTGTTTAAAAATCACATAAATTTTATTTTTTTCAATAATATGTTAGCATCAAATTACAACAATTTTATATATTAATTATATAATTTCCCAAACCAAAAACCTTTTAGAAACTTCAAAATAGAAAATATCTAACGAGTAAAACTAAGGTGTTCTTAAGCTCACCAAGCCCCTTTGTAAGCATAACTCAAAAACCTATCGGATTGACTTCAAACGACGCATTCAAACCGTTGAAACCGATCTACTTCATGAGTGATGCGTTTACATATCAAATTTTTAAACTAATTTAGTATGAAGTCAAGCGGTAAAAAAATGATCTATAAGTTAATTTTAATAAGTTAATTTTTTATCATTTTTTGACTGCTTGATTTTATACTAAACTCGTGAAGTAGAATGGTTTCAACGGTTTGGATGTGTCGTTTGAAGTCAATCTGATAGGTTTTTGAGTTAAGCTCACAAATGAGTTTGGTGAGTTTAAGAACACCTTAGTTCTACTCAACATCTAACATCAACAAAGTAATAAATTTTAAGAATGTCAAATCAAGCAAAGTAATAAATAAAATTCAGTTTTTGGGTTATCATATATTTTATATTTTCATCTCACATAATTGTGACTAGCATTTAAATTAAAATATAATGAATATGCATTAAACTGAAAAGATACTGGAGTATTTTAACCCACTAAAGTAACTTATGGAACTTACATTTTAATTAATTTTTTTAATATTACATTTCATATTTATAAAGTGATTTACTAGTTAAAAACTTGAGGTTCATCTACCAATAAAGCTAAAAGACATTAAAAATTAGAAGTAATTAATCTAAAATAGATCACATATCTTATAATTTGAAGCAAAACAATTAACAAATCTAAAATATATTATGATAAAGAAAAGGTCCAATCAGGAATTTCTATCAGTTGTCAAAATTCCATAGTTACTCGCGCATTGCTTGACCACTGGAATTTAATTTAATATACTTAAAAGAGCTTTAAAATAGAGACTGAATCGGCACAAGATTTTTTTTTTTTTTTTGGTCTCAGGTCTCAATATTGGAATTTGAGCTCTCGGTCACCTGTCTTTTTAAAAGGGAAAAGAGCATTCTATCTTTCAAACAGTAAATTTTCTTCCCTTCCTCTTTGCTTAACTGGACGTCTCTGGTTCTGTCGGTTGCATCGCTAGTACGGCTTATATCTGACGGCTGAGAGTGTAGGATGGGTTTGTATAAGAAAGGATCATGTTCTCTTTGCTCGACTCAAGCTCTGTGCTTGGTGTTTGTGCTCTCTTTTATTTTTCCCGGTACGTTTACTTGTTCGTTCTACCTTCAGTGGTAAGAAAGTACATGTTAGTTCAACTTCTGCAAAGAGATAATCAAGAAAATTTCACCGGTGAATTAATGAGTTCAGGTGCCCTCTTTGTCCCTTGTCCTTCTACCTTGAATTAATGAGTGCATCTTCTTTGGTTTGAAACTCTCTCAAATGCTTAAGTTTAGTATAGTAAACTTGAATATGAAGAATCTTGCGATATTAAAGTTTATTAAAGTTTATGAAGAATCTCTGCTTGCGATATTAAAGTTTATTAAAGTTTATGAAGAATCTCTGCTCACGTTTTATTTGTTTCTTTTGGTTAGAATAGTTAGTAAGATATTTTGAATCTTGCCATGAATATGCAAACTTGAATATGTAGCTGATGTTGTCTATTGATTGTGCCAATTTAATCTTCTGTTTAATGAGTCAGTTTTTTAATTTGAACTGATTAATTGTATGTAAGTTTTATGCAGAAATAGTTGTAGTTGCAGACAATCTAAATCCACAAGCAACAGCAACATCACGCAAGCTTATCACAAGCAGTAAGATTCAACTACCATATATAAGTTACCAGTTTCCTTGCAAACTAATTGCCTAAAATGGTACCGCAACCAGGTACTAGGAAGTAAAATAGAAAAATAATTAATCCCAAAATGTGTTAACTAGTATAGGATAAAATTTCCATATATAAGACATAAAAATACACCCGCACAAAACAGTCATTCATCATTGCAAACAACTAGACAACATTCTCACTAAGATACCAATTAAGATGAGAACCAACCAATTTAGTCTAATAGCAAAGGCACATGTCTCTTATGTGAGAGAGGTCATGAGTTCGGTAAATCCTTTGTTACAAAGGTTGAAATAAAGAGTCTTCAGTGGTTTGACCCCATTACTCATTTCAAAAAAATTCTTACTATTTAATCAAAATCTGGTCCAAACCCATCTTCTGCCTTGTGAAGCTGAAATATCTGCACTTGTTCTCCCTCCTCTACATGCATGATAAGAATTTTATTGAACTTTTGATTAAATTGTCGTTCATGGCTGAAACTTGAAAATAATAGTAAGAAAACTTCCATTATAGGTACACTAGTTGGTGAAGAAGGAAGCGCAATTTATGAAAACAAAGAACGGATAGCTCGGATAGGGATAGACACATGTTCGAAGGATGATGTGGTGGTCTACCAGGGTGCCACAGCCCCACTCCCAACTGGAATACCGACATATACAGTACAGATACTCAACATGTGTATGTCGGGTTGTGTCATGTCTCACATTCATCTATCTTGTGGGTGGTTCAGCTCTGCCCGCCTTATCAATCCTAGTGTCTTTCGTCGTCTAAGGTACAATTGTGTTTTTGTCACTATTTTGTTGTTTAGCACTAAATTCTCGTTGATATGAAAATACTAATGGTTTTGTTTGTACTGTTGTTTGTAGGTACGATGACTGTCTCGTTAATAACGGTGGTCCTCTTAGTCCAGGCCAAAGTCTCTCCTTCCAGTATGCCAATACCTACCAGTATCAGTTAGATGTGTCTTCTGTTGTATGCAACTAGTAATTGTAAAATATCTAATTAATAATATCAGTAGGCTTTTGTTACTTCTGGAATGAATTATATTTTGCACCATCACTGACTTTTACTATCTTGGAAACTTCACTTTAGTAATTAATTATATATCTATTTCCAAAATACCAATTTAAAATGGAGGTGCAAAATATAATTTTCTTTTAGATTTGATCCTTTTGTAATATTGGAGTTTAGAGATTGAACCTGGAAGTGTTTCATATTTTTGACTTTGCTGTGCAATTTGTCTGATGCAATGTTCAGTAAGAAAGCCCCATTTTGCTATTGAATAATGAAAAGAAAGAAAGTAAGAAAATGGACATCCCTATTTTATTGGAGAATCATGTTGTGGTAAAATGTCAAGTATTTTAATTGCCCGGTTGAATGAAAGCTTCTTATATTTCAGTCAGTGTTATTAAAATCAGACCGGACCGGGTGGTTCAACCGGAAAAAAGCAGACCCGGATACCAGTCCGGTTTGGTTCTCTAAAGGGGCTCTGTATACAAATGAACCGAGTAAAACCGGTTAACTGACCGGTTTTTCATAAAAAACACTAAAAAGTTCAGCTCAAAAACCCGGATTTTATCTACTTTTATTCTTTCGTTGTTTGATTGGTTTGATTCAGAAGGGCTTCACCTAGATCCCCACGCTCGTCAGTGGCTTCTCCAACCTCGATTCCGTGGTTTGATTCAGAAGGGCTTCCTTGTTCGACTGGTTTCATTCCTTGTTTGATTGGTTTGAATGCTCGTCATTTTGTCTGTGCCCCTTGATCGATTGGTTTTATTGGAGTGAGAATTTTGGGAGATTTTGATGGGTATTTGTGGTTAATTGGATTGGATTGGGTGTAGGAAGAAGATCCGAAAGGTAGAAATTGGTTTTCAAGTTCGAAATTATCAATCCTTAGTTTCACTGGCTTTAATCATGGTAAATTATAATTTATTCTTACGTATTAGAAGTTTATTGAATTTGATTGATAATCTACCTGCTTTTAATCATGGATATCACGGGATGTGCTTTTGCTGAATTTTGTGCTTTTACTTTGATTTCCTTCTTAAACCGATTCAGGGTTTTGTTGTTCATACTCCTCTGTTAATGGGTAATGACGACCTTGATTGAATGGTTCCTTTTAAAATGAGTAAGAAAGGATTTCTAATAGCTAGTAGTAATGAATCTTTTGATGTATATGTCTATTTCTCCTTGTTCCTTAATGAGTTCCAACCCAACTGTAGTTAACCCTCATTTTTTTTTCTTAATTTGCTAACTTTTCTGGTTCGAGTTGTGTAATCCCACAAAAGAGCTTTCATATATATCATAATCAATTTAAAAAGAACTCTGTATCAATTGTTTTTATTGAGCTTAGAAAAAACGTTTCTCTGTTAGAGGGGTATATATACCCATTTTACATGTAGGTCCCTATACTTTTCTCTAATTACACTTCTATCAAATAACCCTTAAAACAATTATAACTCTCAACACTCCCCCTCAAGATGAGCAAAATATATCCACTAAGCCCATCTTGTTACACAATCTAGATAAGTCTAATGAGCTAAGCCCCTTGGTGAGACAATCCGCCACTTGCTCTCCGGTTGAAACGTGACTTAGTTTCAATAGTCCACTATTCAGCTTTTCCTTGATGAAGAACCTATCAATCTCCACATGCTTGGTCCTGTCATGTTGCACCGGGTTGTTTGCAATGCTGATGGCTGACTTATTATCGCACCACAACTTCATTTGGGCTCCTCGATCCACCTTTAGCTCCATCAGAAGAGATTTCAGCCACAACAACTCGGCAACTCCTAAGGCCATAGCCCTGTACTCAGCCTCGGCAGTCGACCGTGCTACCACTGACTGCTTCTTGCTCTTCCAAGAGACCAAGTTACCTCCTACAAAGATACAGTAATCCGAGGTAGACCTCCTGTCATCAGCGCAACTAGCCCAATCGGAGTCACAGTAGCCTTCAATGCTTAGATGGCCATTCTTCCTGAAGATCAATCCCTTTCCCGGTGCACTCTTCAGATACCTCAGAATATGATACACTGCATCCATATGACTCTTCCTCGGATCGTGCATGTAGCGGCTCACCACGCTAACTGCAAATGAGATGTCAGGACGAGTGTGACTCAGATAAATCAAGCGGCCCACCAATCTCTAGTATCTTTCTCGATCAACTGATTCTCCGGCCTCTGCACTCAGCTTGAACCTTTGGTCGATTGGTGTCACTGCAGGTTTGCACCCCAACATACCTGTTTCGGTGAGAAGATCTAATGTGTACTTCCTCTGGGAGAGGACAATCCCCTCTGCTCCTCGTGCTATCTCGATCCCAAGGAAGTATCGAAGCAAGCCCAGATCTTTCACCTCGAACTCTTTGCCCAGTCTCGCCTTGAGTTGAGCAATCTCCATCTCGTCGTCTCCTGTGACAATCATGTCATCCACATATACCGCAAGCATAGTAATGTGGTCCTTAGTTTGTCGGACGAATACGGTGTGATCTGCATTGATCTGCTGGTATCCCACACCTATCATAGCTCTCCTGAACCTGTCAAACCAGGCTCGAGGAGACTGCTTTAGCCCATAAAAAGATTTCTTCAATCTGCAGACCTTACCCATTGTCTGATCTGTGCTAAATCCTGGTGGTATATCCATGTACACCTCCTCTACTAGATCCCCATGAAGAAATGCATTCTTCACATCTAGTTGGTGTAGTTTCCACCCCCCATTTACCGCCAGAGAGATCAAGGTTCGAACAGTGCTCATTTTTGCTACAGGTGCAAAGGTCTCATCATAGTCGATGCCATACGTCTGGCTGTACCCTTTTGCCACCAAGCGTGCCTTGTAGCGCTCGACCTGCCCATCTGGGTTTTGTTTCACAGTGAAGACCCACTTGCATCCAACCGCCCTTTTCCCAGCTGGTAGCGGTACCAGTTTCCATGTGCGGTTTTTGTCGAGAGCTCTCAGTTCTTCATGCATAGCTGCCTTCCATTTTGGGTCCCCTTTTGCTACCTGCCAACACTTAGGAATAGAGACATTGTCCAACGATGCAATGAATGCTCCATGGGCAGGTGATATGTGAGAATAAGATACAAACTGGGCAATGTCATGTGGAAAACCATATCGGTCAGGAGGAATTCCCGCATTGGTGCGAGAAGTCCTCCTTATCGATAGGGGAGTGGGAGGAGTAGAAAGAGGAATCATATCACCTGTGTATTCTGGATCTGTGGTGGATGGTGTAGGTGTCTCAGGAGTCGAAGAAGGTCGGAACAAAGGACTTGGCACAAGCGGTACTGTAGTCACGGTTCCCTCATTCTGCTTCTTTCTCCTCCTGTACTGTAGATGATACCTCAGCTCCCCCTGAGCTTGAGTCTCTCCTCCTTCACCTTCTTCCACCTCATTTTCCTCTTCTCCTTCCGACTCATTTTCAGCCAATACCAGTTCCAACTGAATCGGTTTCTGAGCCGACACCTCATCCTCAGTTTTCTCCCCCTCTCGCCCGATCTCTCTGTTATCTGGCGAGTCACCAAAGGGTGAGGTCACACTCAAGGGGTAATATGGCTCAGATTCTCGGAAAGTCACATCCATACTTGTAAACAACCGCTTCTCCACTGGGCTCCAACACACATACCCCTTTTGAGTTGCCGAGTAACCTACAAAGACACACCTAACTGCTCTGGGATCCAGCTTCCCGACTGTTGGTCTGTTGTCTTTCACGAAGCACACACAACCAAACACCTTCAAGGGAAGAACTCCCCCATTATCCCCCTTTAACATTTCACATGGAGATTTCCAATCCAGTATCCTTGAGGGCATCCTGTTAATCAGCTGAGCAGCTGTCAGGACCGCTTGTCCCCACAAGTACTTTGGGACATTCATCGATATCATCATACACCGGGCTACCTCTAAAAGGTGTCTGTTCTTTCTCTCCGCTACCCCATTCTGTGCCGGTGTATATGGGCAAGTGGTCTGATGCAGTATCCCTTGGGCAGACAAGTACTCCCCAAACGCCCTGTTGGTGTACTCTGTCCCATTGTCAGATCTTAATACCTTCACCACTGCACCGTATTGGGTCTGTACCGCCTTGTGAAAGTCTTTGAAACACGCAAGTACATCACTCTTGTTTTTCATCAAATACAACCAAGTAACACGAGAAAAACAATCAATAAAAGTCACAAAATATCTATAACCATTGATTGTATTTGCCGGACAAGGCCCCCATACATCAGAGTGAATAAGATCAAAAACCCCAGAACTCCTATTTCCAGAACTATGATAAGAGCTTCTGGTATGCTTCCCTAACTCACAAGAATCACAGACTAATTTTCTTTTATTTGCCCTTTCATACAATGAAGGGTACATCAGACTCAAAACAGTAAATGAAACATGGCCCATGCGCTGATGATGCCGTAGCAATATCTCCTCTACAGTCATCCTAGAACCCCCTACTCCTGCTCCCTCTACCAATGATATCAACGCTGAATCCATCCCCTCGCTGTCCATGTACCACAATCCTCTACGCCACGTGCCAGTCCCAAGTCTCCGGCCCGTCCTCTTCTCCTTGAAGATCACCTTGGGAATATCAAAGGAAACAACACAGTTTAGTTGGAGGATTATAGCACTGATAGACAATAGATTTACGGGAAATGAAGGAGCATGCAAAACATTGGACAAGGTCACTAAATTGGTACATCTAACCGTACCCTTACCGACCACAGGTTGGGCTGTACCATCCGCTGTCTGGATGCTTTCTGGAGAGGCTAAGTGAGTGTAAGAGGAGAACTCACTAGGAGCCCCTGTTACATGTCGAGATGCACCAGAATCTATGATCCAGTCTAGTGATCTGGTGGGAGGTATAGCAGCGAGAGCATGTGCAATACCTGTAACAGGATAAGCTGAAGAAGCAACAAAGTTACCCCTGGTGTCTGATGTGGAAGTCTCGTCTGTCATGCCCCTTTTTCCCCCATCACCTACCATCTTTTTCTTTCTCTTCAGCATCTCGAAGAGCTCATGCTCCTCCTCAGTGAAGCCTGTCTCCTCCTTCTCCTGTGGATCTACCATCAGGTGTGCCCGGTAGCCTCCACCTCTGCCTCCTCTACGGCCTCGACCACGACTCCCAGACTGCCCCCTTCCACCTATATCTCTCTCCTTTGGTGGCTTAGGACAAGCCTGCTTCAGGTGACCTACCTCACCACAGTTGTAGCACTGTCGAGTCTCGCCCCTGTACCCTGTGTTACCTGAGTTGGGAACCGCTAGTGCTGACTTCACTCCTGGAAGTCCTCCTGTCCCAGCCTGTAACCCTATACGGCTCTCCTCTTGTATCATTGCAGAGATCGACTCATCCAGAGAGGGGATCTTCGGATGGGCTAGCAACACTGCGCTTCTCTGCTCGAATGCTGAGTCCAGATGCCTCAGAAAGTGCATAGTCCTCCTCTGGACATCTCTCACACCCTTCTTGCAATTTGGATCCAAACAGCACTCAGCAGGAGAGAAGTGGTCGTAATCTGCCCACAGTCGCTCCAGATCTGCGGCATACTCCTGAATTGACCTACCTCTCTGTGTTACCTCCTCTATCTCCCTCTCGATCTGGAACACTCTCATATTGTTGTCAATCCCTGCATAGATCCTCATCAACTTCCCCCAGACATCACTCACGGCCTCTATGCCATCAACCGTCTTGGCAATAGATGCAACCATCGAGTTTAGGAGCCAGGTGTGTAGCAGACTGTTTGTAGACCTCCACTCACTGTACCCAGCCGAGCCCTCACTTGGCACGTCCATCTCACCTGTGATATACCCATCCAGGTTCTTCCCTACTAGAGCCCTCTTGACCCGACGTGACCAGCTCAAATACGTGGCTGGCCCATCCAGTTTTATGTCCACAGACTGAAGGTCCAACTTCTGCGACTTTGGCTTGCTCTCAACAGAAGCTTGGCTCCCAGCCAACGCTCGCACCACGACAGCAAGTTCATCAGGGGTCAGCTTCGCACAAGCCTTCGCGAACACATTTCCAGTCTCCTCCTCTGACATTGATCCGACTTAAATTGGTTCAGCCTAAACAACAATAAAAAACGGGTCTGTGCAAAAAACGGGTCTGTGCCAAACCCGATCTGGTGAGAGAGGACAAAACCGGAGCTAGGGCGGAGCTAGGTGTAGGCGGAGCTAGGGCGGAGCCACTGCTGGGCGGAGCTAGGGCGGAGCCGCTGCTGGGCGGAGCTAGGGCGGAGCCACTGCTGGGCGGAGCTAGGGCGGAGCCACTGCTGGGCGGAGCTAGGGTTTTTTCCAGAAAAAACAGCTCTGATACCAAATTGTTTTTATTGAGCTTAGAAAAAACGTTTCTCTGTTAGAGGGGTATATATACCCATTTTACATGTAGGTCCCTATACTTTTCTCTAATTACACTTCTACCAAATAACCCTTAAAACAATTATAACTCTCAACAGTATCAGTACTACTTTACCTCTATTTAAGCATTGATTCTTTCAGCTAGACTTTCATATTATAAATTATAATTGTTTAAAAAAACCAGTAATTGAACCGATTGACCTATCGGTCCAACCAGTGAACCGTTGACCCGAAGCTTTACCGAGTCAATATTTTCCGGTCCGGTTCTGATAACATTGATTTATGTTCATTTTAACGAAATGGCAAACGTTATACTTCTAATTTAATCAAGGTTTAAATAGTGTTTATCACATCATAGCCGAACGGTTAAAAAAATGGCACTCTGCCACTATTGCACCGCTATAGCGCGCTATAGTGCTGATAAGAGCCATAGCTTTTATGGTTCGAAAACACTATAGCGCTGCTCTAGCGTGCTATTTAGAACCCTCAATTTAATTTAATTGATATTAGAATTTCTCTTGTAATATATCTCCTCAATAACTAAATTCAGTATTAGCTCTTTACCTGAATTCACCTTTTTAACTTGTTTACTTGGAACCAATAGTTTTTTTTTTTTTTTTTGTGTGTGTGGACAAACAAGAAACCAATAGTTTAGAAAGGTCTCAACATTATCCTGTCTGATTCAGTGATTACCAGTGTTGTAAAAAACGCTCTTAACGGCCGATTAAACGGCCGTTTAATCGTTAACGGCAGCTTAACCGTCACGCATACCCTTAACGGAGGCCTGTTAACGGTTGGAAACGATTAATCGGCCGTTTTTTCCGATTAATCGGCCGTTTTACCGTTTAATCGTCCGTTTATTCCCGTTTATTCCCGTTTATTCCCGTTTATTCCCGTTTATTCCCGTTTATTCCAGTAAATTTTTTTTTAAATTTTTTTTTCAGTGATAACGTGTGATAATAAGAATTATAAATTATGTATTGTAGTTTTATTTGTGCTTGGATATACATATAATATTTTTTTTATATATATTTATTTGTTCTTCTTACTTTAAAATTGATTAACTCTTCTATTATTTATATACCATATATTTTTCTTACTTGCTAATGTAATTATTTCAATTAGTATGACGTGTTTATTTATGAAATTAAGTTGTTATCATAAACTAAATTTAGTGATTTTATGTTGAAATTTTCATTTCTTTCAAATAATATGTTATTAGTATTTGAAAAAACTTAATTCTCAAATTTATTTTTTCATTAAATGTGTTACTTACACATGTAAAATTCTTATGTGTTAAGAAGAAATAAGTGTAGTGTCATGTTATAATAATAAAATTAAGTTAAATTAAGTTTATTTGATAATATTAATGAGTTAAATAAATTATTTTTAATAAATTATGATATATATACATAAATTTAATAAAAACGTTAAATTATCCGCATAATTCCGATTAATCGGCCGCATACCGATTAATCGCTTGGCGGTACCCCGTCCGTCCGACGACCGCATACCGTTATTTACAACACTGGTGATTACACTGTCCAATTTGCCCACAAGTGAACTTAATTTGGGACCTCAACACAAAATGTCAAAAACAGGCTTAGAATAAAGAAAAGCTTATTACGTACACACAATAATACTGTGAAGCCTTTGAATCATAAACGAGATTGCACAAATACTAGAATATCAATCTTCAGTATATACTATTACACATTCACAAACAATTTCAAACATATAGTACATACCGTTACACAAGAACTATATCTGAAAATGGAAAATACACCTTTATGACAAATCTACTCATATTTTATTTATTATTACATACATATTTTGAACACATCAAGCTAATTGAGCCACAATGTTCTGAAAGGTCTTCATTGAAGAGCTAGGAAGACCCATGACAACCACAATGCTTTTGCTATCCTTTGCTTGAGGTAGAAACACCACAACCTCCTTTTCTGGCAACTCGGCTGAGCCTGAGTAAAATGCCTCACCCCAGCCAAAGTCTGATGTGTTGAACCCTAGTCGGGTCCAGGATGTTACCAGTAGGGTTGCAGCTAATGAAGCAGTGGCACGAGTAATCTCTATATAGTCAATTGCAGATCTGATGAATGCGTCATCGGTCATTTCTATTGCTTCTTGGATCAGTTGAACAATAGATGATAGCGGCTTATTGACCAATTCCTCGGCCCTGCCATAGGTTAAAAATCACTTTAAGTGAAAAACTCAGGAATTAAACATAATTAAATATGTAAAAGTAAAAAAAAAAACATATGAAATGCATGTAATTAATAGCCATACCTGCACATGCAACATGCCAGCACGATAGCATTACCCCAGAATCCCTTAGGAAGCGGCGGTTTGACGCGACTCCGTCCATCTATTGAAAATAACAGCTTGGTTTGCTGATCTGGACTCATTTGCAAAGCCTGAGTCCTTGCACTCCAGATAAAGGCTGTCAATGCAACAAAACTTGTACAATTTTCAACTATGCCATCCTCAATGACAATTTGCTTGAGCCGGCTGAGCATCTTTTCATCAAAGGTAAACGCATTGTATTCAATAGGCTCTTTCTTGTACAGCCCTGCAATATCGGAAATGTCCTCAATTTCTGTGAACTCATGGTGTGCGAACTCGATCTTCGGTGGTTGTCTGGCCTTCTGGATCGAGCGTTCGATAAAAGGAGATATTGACAATGGGAGCCCTCTGGTTGTCTCGGCCCACGAGTGCAAAAATTGAACAGCTGATATCCCGTCGGACATGCAGTGGTTTATTGCCAGGCCTATAGAGAATCCTCCACATTTGAACCTGGTTATCTGCATTGGCCATAGGGGTAGTCGTAGTCACTTGGTTAACCAAGCTTCAAATTGAGTGCTATTTGATCAAAAATTGATTCAGTAGGTAAAAAGTAGTCTCAAGGGTATAGGACTCAAAATACTTCATTGGATTAAAGAGTCCATATCTGATCAGATGTTTGCTTAATTATCTGAGAGAATGCCAACTTTGGATCCAGTATGGATGTTGCCAGACAATCAAAGGCTGTTACATATTTGCATTTTTCTTTTGACATAGAAGTTCAGCAACTACTTTTTTGGAAAAAGTTTAAATAATCCTCCAAAATTGTAGCAGAGTTTTTCAAATTAATATCCTCTTTAGTGTTAGAACTAAAGGAAAATCCTCTTGCCTTTCATAAATTGTTGCATCATTCATATGTACTCCCTTCTTTTGTCCAAAATAAATGTTTTTGGTGAAAACCCCCAACTTTGCAATCATACCTTTTCTTCTTGTGCGAATTATTTTTCATTTTTTTTCAGGACTTTCGTAAAATTAATTATTGGCTCAGCAGCTTTGACAAACAACGTCATAGTTAGATATAAGTTTAATTTGATGTGATGAATTTTAATATAGTAGTAGATTTGTTATTGATGTAAGAGTAAAAGTAGTATTTATTTCAAATAAAAGAAAAAGAGTTAAAGTAGCTAGCATTGATATATGATAGTTGAAATCATAGACCTAGGTACAAAACAGTTAGGGAGTTGAAAGCAGTATTTACAATGCCATGTGCAACTCAATATTAATTTGTTTTACCGTTTTACAACATTATTCTTTTACAGCATTATTCTTTTATCCGTTTACTCTACTGGTATTGAATAAGACGAATACGAGTAAGAATATTTTTTATTACCATAACGAGTAGAGGTACATGTGAAAGAAATATTCGGTAAGAATTTTTTTTTTTTGCATAACCGTTATCATATATGGTCATGAATAAGGATAAAATTATATATAATTATTTTTGTTCATACATATAGTACTTTAATTATTATTTTATGACAAAATTGATTTACACTTTATTTCATATATTAACATATATGAGGACGAAAATGTCTCCACACCGTCCACAGTCAGGACCGAGCTCAGTATATTCATATTTTAATACTACCTCGAAAAAGACACGCTTGAGAAGCAAAAAAAGAATAAAAATAAATAAAATACACGCTCTCTGGATAGAGTTTATCCTTCTCGCTACATATATATCTTATATTTTTCTAATATATATAAGAAGTACACTGACACCAATAATCATGATTAAGTTGTTTTCATTGTTTCATTCTTACATTGGGCATCAATTTAAAACTGTTATTAGCCTGTCAATTTTAGTCCTGGAGTAATTTTGATCCAACTAAAATGGGATTGATGATTGTGGCAATGAGCTACCCTCTGTAAAGGTAATGGACTCGGACAATTTAACCACAAAAACCTTTTTTTGGGCTTAATTTATGCTCCATTTCAATTTTTAGGAAAATTATCAAATTTCTCTTATGATGGTCTTTTTCAGTGTTTATGTTTTGTTATCTTTTTACCTCTGGGCTCTGGCGTAAATTTTGGAAATTGAGCATTTCTTTAGTCAAAATTTTATTTATAAAAAAAAAAAAATACCAGGACTTAACATATGAAGCAGCGTACTTTTATAAAGGTTCTAATTAATTAAAGCACTATAGAACAATAAATTCTTCTCGGTTGGGCCTGCATGCATGGCTAATGCGTTTCTCTGACCTATATTATTTATGAGGATGAAAGAAGACTAGAATATCCAAAATTTTATTTTCTGGCACTGATCAGCAAACTTCATTAATTATTTAATATTTTACTGGACCATCCTTTGAGTGATAGTCAGAGCCATCACAAGAAGAAGTGTATTACGACAAAAAAAAATGTGTAAAAATGGGACAAAATGTGTGTATGTAATTTGGGACCATGAATTTGGGATTTGGAAGCTATTTAAAGCGAAATAAAAACATAATATCTTCTTTAAAAATAATTTTGTACATAATATATTTTTTATTATTTCAATCAGAAACTGACTATTAAGATGTTCAGAAATTCTATGCATAATAAAATTGAGATTTTCTTTACCTGAACACTGAGAAGTGGCATCTCCAAAATGTTCTTAGCCGTTGGATCAACATAGATAAGATCTCCAAGTTTGTCTGGATCAGGAATAGACATGTCACCTAGCGTCGCCAGTTCACAATCTGTCTCCGCCTCCACAAACGGCACGCCATGTCCGTCAATTTTCACAATTAACTTCCCCTCTTGGCTTAGCGTCAGGCTACCAGCATATGGATAGTAATGCACCAAAACCTTAGATAAGGACTCTTTCAAAACCGAAAAAATGTCATCGGAGCTTTTTTCTGTTGTTTTGTAGAGGTGTACGGTTTTCATGATCACGGCGATGTTTTGATCGAGGTTGGAGAGGTAGTAACACTCTCCTGAATTTGTGTCGTGGACCGGGTGTACAATTTCTGGCACCGATCGGTTTACTTTTACCATTCCTGGAGCCAAATTGCCATTTGTGCTTGCCTTCCCCATTTATGCACCTGTTCCCTGTTCAAGAGTTGAATACAATTCAATATTATCAGAGAAAAAATAATACTATTATAATAAAAAAATTGAATACCGAGGAGGTGTCATATAATCATATTATTATGCAAATTCCTTAAACCCTCTCTATAAGTACAATAAGGCAAAAAATATTAGTAATAATGATGTATGGTGATGATCATTTTAGACAAGTTGACATAATAAACGCTCATGTTTGAAAGTGATGGTTAGATATATGTCTCTAATTAGAACCAAATGCAGAGGCACCTGAAGCCTAATGAGCAAAAAGAAAGCAGGTTGAATGGTTAACAGAAAAGGTAACAAATGTGAAATTTCAAATAATGTTTACAAGAAGAGCTAAGCCACTATTTTTGAGAAAAAGTTACCTTGATATATATTTCCAGACAAGGCTCTTTTGTTGCTTATTTCCTTTGTTGTATGCGGCAGCTCTTGAGTCCTATGTATCTTATATAGTACCTGATGAAATCTATGTACCTATCTCTTTCTAGTTTCTACCCTTCTAGTCAAAGGATGGTGAAATGGAGGAACTTGAAAAAAAAGAGAGGAAAAAGTGGATATATTGAGCGTTCCAGTGTGCAATTGGTGTGAATGCAATTTGGGTTCATAAATGCAATGTTAGTAGGCGTTAGTGTGTTGCAATCTCTGCCTACCTTAAATAATTTGGATTGCATAAGTGGAGCTTTCTTTGTTTTTCTTCTTCCTCTGCATAGTGTGTGTGTTAGACGAATTCATGCCATAGATTTTTTATAAGTCATTTTGAGATTTACAAGGCATGAATTTAATTAATTAGAGCTCATAACTACTGCAACTGCCTCTGGTTCCATTTTTTTGGTTCTCTGAATCAGTGGCAGATACAATCAAGGAATATGAGGTCAATCGGTTATGCATAATTATTCATTATTTTAAGTATATATTATAGAGAAAAATAGAATTCACCTCAAAATTTTAATAATCCCATAGTTTTTAATATAACAAATTAAAATAATAGTGTGTAGTTCATAGATTTACAATTGACCTACATTTAATTTTTTTTTACCCCGCCTAGTTTTTGTAGCTTGTAATTTTCAGAAAATTTAACTGCCATAGTTAGATGTTGGCCAAGACGATTCAGTTTCACAATTTCACTTCCTAATGATCAAGAGTTTTCATATGTTATTCCTTCGGTAATTTATTTTAGGAGTTCCTCATCATCGTATCTAGAGTGGGAAAAATGGCATGGCAGAGCCGGCTCCGTCACGGTTACAGCACGGAGCCGGCACGGCACGTGTGACTGTTACGTGCCGTGACTCGCGTGTCGCGTGCCGTGACCATTCGCGTGCCATGACTATCTTTTGAAAATTTGGCACGGCATGACATGTCACGCGAAAAATCTGGTCACGACACATGGTCACGCGAGTCACGTGTAATTAGGATCGTTAGATCTTGATCAAATGGTGAATATTTAATAAACTAACCTAAATTATGAAAAAATAGTTAAACATAACAGGTCATGTTTGGACAGGCACGTTTAGACACGGTGTGACTCGCGTGCCGTGACCACCTTGACATTTTGGTCACGGCACGACACGACATGTGCGACTGTTCACTTGATCACGGCACGAGACCAAAATCACGGCGTATTAATCACAGCACAACACGGTACGACACAGTTTTTACCACTCTAATCGTATCAGCTGATTTTTTATGTCTGAAATCTGAAAAATTGATTTAATAAAGAGAAAAACTAATTCACAATTGCTGTATTTGATATCATAGTTTTTATATTTGTAATAAAAAAATAGAAATGTCATAGCAAAATCTGATGAACATCACAGCTTAATAATTAAGTAGCTTCCAGTGCGCTTTTAAATAAAATTCTACAGAGAATGAGGATTAATATTACCGTATCATGAATAAATATAAAAAAAAAATTAAAAATGGGGATTGACCCTATTGCATTTTCTTCAGTCCGCCTCTGAGTACTATTGAAGGGTTTTGAATTTATCAAACTTGAAAACCATATTTGAACAATTGGAGCTTATATCAAGGAATATATAACTTTTAATGTGTATTCTGCATGTATATGAGTAAAGCATTTTAGGGAGAGACAAATTAACTCCGGCAATGGTCATCGAAATATTTAAAAATTGGTCAAAACATAACAAATTAATTAACAAATCTATACTTTACGAGTCCTTTTTTAATTTCATTATTGTTTAATGAGCTATGTCACTCAAGGAAGAGGTACCTGTCATGAACAATCCAGTGCATAAATTAATTAACTTGTCCATAATAATGGCTGCTCATAAATAAAAGGGTAAATTATTTCTAAACCCTTTTAAAATTTCTCTTATTTCGAATATTTTGTCAAAACTTTGAAATATGTAATTATTTCATCCAAATGTAAAACTCCTTTGTATTTTCCCAATTAATTAATGAAAAACATCTTATCTAATTAATTATTAATCTTCTTACTATTTCTTCTAAAAAAAACCTTCTTACTAAAAGTTAAAAGAGTACCCTTTACTCTTCTTAATAAACCAAACGAATTGAAGGCATGAGGATTGTCCCACCGTTTTAAAAGTATCTCTAGTTTTTTTATAGAGGTTCACCAACTACTTCGTGAGTACCTTCGCCACCTCCAGTTTCAATTATGTTATTTGTATTATTGTTATTATTATTACTACAATGGGAGAGTTTAATGCCTCATCGTGCTTTCGTTTTTTATTTTTATTTTTATTTTTAAAATTCAATCAGTCGATCCGAATTGGTCATGATTTTTATATTAAAATGTGTTTGGAGACCAAATTTTATAAAAAATTTAGAAACTTTTAACTATTTTTATAGTTATGTAGGTACAAAATCACTGTTTTTGGGATAATTTTGAAATAATAATTTTGTAGCTATTTAAATAGATAGTTAATTTTTTTTCACAAACAGTGATTTTTATCTATCTATAAAAATAGTTAAAATTTCTATAATACTAAAATTGTTAGGAAATCTTTCAATTTTCTTGGTTCTATTAACAATCTTTCAATTTTCTTGGTTCTATTAACACACTCTGTTCTTTCAATTGGAGTTGAATTTTCCCCCAATTCTTATAAGAATATGATAACAAATTGAATGCAAATTCCAAATTAAAACTGGTAGTGAGATTGTGACTCAGCTGTTAAATTCAGTGTCAACAATTAATTGGAAAATATTAATGTGATTAATTGACAATAACATAAATATTTAGTCAAAAATTAATTATTAAAGGGATTAGATTTTATTCATTAATTAAGAAGAGAGAAAATAAGAAAGAATTTTAAACTTAGATGGTAAATAAGTTACATCTCAATGAAGAAGTTGGAACTAAGAGATTTTTATTATATATGTAGGAGTAATCTATCTTAAAAAATAGAGAGGCAATAACTGCACTGTAGATTTTATATTCGATCAAATCTTCCAACTAGTGATTTTTGACTGGAACCATCTTTTAAAAAATTGTTAGTGTATTTATAGCTGGCGCTAGTTGATGCGTGCAAGTCTAATCTTTAAACATAAAATATCAAGTCTTATATATAACATACCGAATCTTTATAAATAAAAGACATATTAACTCTTTATGAAGACTGGATCTCTAACACTAGTTGTGTCTTAAATTGAATTGAAATATTTCATAAATACTCTATACACAAAGTACGAGTAGCTAGTATAAAATATTAAAAAATTCATTGATCTTAAACTTGTATTTAGCATATCAAGTCTTTTAAAAGGTCAAAATGCAAGTCTTTGAAATGTTCAAAGTGCGGTCTTTATATCTTAGCATATCAAATCTTTATACCTAGCATATCAAGTTTTTATACACAACATATCAAGAAAAAGAAAAAAAAAAAACATGAAAGCTAATATAACCCAAAAGAAATTTATCATGAATCTCATTTGAAAGAGAAATTGTGTACAAAATGTTCGTAGGTTTAAAATTGCAAGATTCCTCATAGATCGTCGGAAAATAGACGAGATTGAATGGAGGAGAAAAACAAGATAAAGATGGATGATGTTATAAACCAAATTTAATATAGTTTATGTGAATGTTCATTCATCTTCATCTCCTCACTACTCATTTATTTCTACTACTCCCACTACCCATTTATTTGTGGAATTAGTTGATACGACTCTTCATGTATAATTTCTAACCTATAAATAGAGGCTTTATAAAGAGGTATGAGATATATAAAAAGACACACACAAAAGAAGAGAATAAAATTCTACTATTCCTCTCTCTATATTTCTCGTGAGCCAGAATGTTACTCTAAATAATATTATAATAAAATATATATGAATTTACGGAGTGTAAAAAATTAAAAATATATATATAAACTTACAAACTGAACATTTACTGATAAATAATTAATTTAAAACTTCTATAATTGTAAAAAATGGCATATAAATTTAAAATCTCAGAAATAAAATATAATATATGCTTTGTACATATCACATACATAAAAATAATGAAAACTGATAAAGAAAATCATTATTTATCAAATTATATAAAATTTACGGATATTTAGATTTAAAGATATTTAAGATATCAATTAATATTTATAATGGATGAAAATTAATACACGATCAGTCTATTTAAAAATAGTATCTCTATAAATTTTATTTATTTAAAATTTCTTACATAATTTGAATCAACGTTTTAAAGACGTTAAGAATCCTATTTTCTTTTTAAATCAAGCGAGACCGCTTAAGGCCGTAATAAATGGCGGCAGGCTAAAGTTCTCTACCAGTCAATGTTTGGAATTTGAACCACATGTGTGGCTGCACTAATAACGAAAAAGGACCTCTTTTTCATGTCAAAGAATAGAGAGATTACATCCCAATTTATGTTTTTCCTTAATTGGGCCAGCAAGTCCAACTGAACGGGACCTCAAATATTATAGTTCCCTTCTAATTATCAAAAGTAGTCAAATGGATCTAGAAGAAATAAAAAAAGGGGGAAAAAAAGTCTTGTATAACATCATCAAGTGTGAAGCTAGTTTTGTTGTCCATAATAATGGATTCCGAATAGGCCTGCACGGCAGCACCTCATAATAATGGATTCAGTTTGACAGTCGACACAGAAACAATCAGGTCAGCAAAGACGACCTGACCCGCTAACCCTTTTGGTATATTACAACTTCACATTAAATTAAATTTATCTGCAGTTCCAAATTGCGAACAAGTGCTTTCAAATTTATTTGGGCGGCTTGTTGGTATATTTTTCTTTTTCTTTTTATCTCATGGTGGAGCAAATGCATTTTCATAGAATTTTCTCCTTAATTTCATGGAAATAAATTGGATTTAACCGACAATTGCTGCATGCATATCTTATATCAGAAATCAAAGAAACATTAGAAAATCAATCCTCACTTGTATAACAAATAACTTTTCTAGTTTTCCACAAGAAAGATAATCTCACTTGTACAAAACAAAGCCATCTCTATACCTGGAAAAGATAACAAAACTAAAGAGTTCTGTTAACCTCTTTTTGCAACTTTTTTTTTTCTTTCACTTTTTACACACATAAAAGCAAACACTCATAAGTCACATTAGAAGCTAGCATGAACTATCTAGATATTTCCATTTCTAACCCTGCAAGGGTTTGTACAACACCACCGTGACATTCTTTGTAAGAAAGCGACATGTCTCACCAATGGCCACAACTGACATGTCAGGATTGCTCCTCTTGATGTACAAGTGATTTAGACTGACATGCGGGGCCCGCGGGAGGCAGGCCTGGTTATCTAAGGTTTTTGGCACATTAAGAACTGTCAGGTTCAGCTGTGGCGGCATTTCTGGGGGCATTTTTGTAAAATCCTCCAAATTTTGGAGCACATTGTCGTAGCTCGTTTCGGGTGATTGAGGTGGGTCAAATCCAGAAACACTTTCAAGATATTCTGGTATGTTTTCCTGCAATAAAGAGCAATTTCTGATAATTAAAGGGTGGAATGTATATAAACACAACAATTAATAATTATAAAATCTCCTAAGGTCATCAACTCAAATCAAAAGAAAAATCAGAGGCAAACTGCAACAGATATCAATTCAAATCAGTGTCAAGAATTGACAAAAGGAATGATCTATGCATCAGTCACAGTCTTGGCCATGACAAAATAGTTAAAATTGGCTGCCCATTAATTATTTGTTAATGAAGTATGCAGCAGACCAATAAATATGAAACAAACAGCTACTATAAGCCATATTTTAGAAACCTGCCAGTCCCACCCCGTACCCTTAAATGTTAGTTGAATTAATTAAAAACGTTCCAAAGTGCAGAAATTGCAATTTTTTCATGAAACACAACCAAACAAAGGGACCTTGGAAATTGCAGTCACTTAAAGCCCCCCCTATATAAAATAAATAGACATATGCTTAAGAAAGGATGAGAGAGAACTACAGTTTGTATCATTCAGAGAATTTGACTATTTCTAGTGGTGGCACTATCTAATAAAAAAAAATATATAATTTATCCTTTAAGGTACCAAAAACTTCTTAGTTCATCCTTAAGAAAATATATTATTTGATAGCATAAAAAGGAAAATGCCATCCTTTTCCACTTCTCTCCCATTTTTCCCCTTCATGTTATTTTCAATGGGTTAATTATGTGCAACTGAAAAGTTCCAATCAAACGGACCAAAAAGTACACTTCATAATAAATTGCTCAATTTAGTAGGAGTACAACTGTACATATCCTGTTAATTTTTATCAACACAAGTGGAAATCTGTTCCCCAATGGAAGTATAACAGTTAATCATGCTCTAATTTTTCCCTTGAACTTGTATTTTTTTTTTTTTTTTAAAGTGGCATCAGTACAGGCCACCTGCTTCTAACTATATAGTAAACCATTGACAGGTAGTACTATTACTGTGCAGACTGTCGGGACTATGCTTAAAACCCTCAAAGAGCATATGCCAAAGTGGTTTCTCACACTTACATACTGAGATACTGTACATATAAAACTGTAACAATATTTAATGTGTATACGTGTGAAGATCACTATTCAAGGACATTACCTGCACGTCCAAAAGATTATATATATTTCCAACTTCATCATGCATGAAAGGTAATTCAGGGGTATATCTGTACTCTCCATCAACAACAAATCTACACTGGTAACATCCAGAAGCGAGAACCTTCATAATGCCGAATTCCTTACCACATCTTTTCAAAGGTTTCCTGTTAAGGTAATGATTACACTTAAAATTAAACATAATTCAATTAAATTAAAGTGTGATCTGTCATGGAAAAACCATTTCATCCTTAAAACTTCTGTTTACTCTTTAGCTCTAAGCCCAGCCAAGTTAAATCATTTGCACAAGTTAAATCATTTGCATTCAAGATAGATCATTTTGTGATCGACATACCGGAAACAAGAACTTGGTGCCAAATCAATTGAAATTTAGAACAAATAAGTGAATCAGGAAATTTTTTTTGCAAATACTTTGAAGCCCAGTTGTCCCATGAACCTTCGACAAACACCTCGATGCCACCATGGGTCCAAGTAAGCATAGTTGGCACACCTTTTTGAGATAGGTAATTTTGATTTTCTGAAAAGGTATTATTCATCCATAATGTACCACTTAGCGAATCCACCCCTTCCTGTTTCTCAAGTGATGCTTCTGGTATCTAAAAAGATGGTAATAAAAAAGTCAATTTTTTATACTATCCATAGAACACCCTCACTACTCATATTTGCAAATAACAACCCAACACTTTGATGGTTTCTCAAGCAGGGTATAGCCGTGCCACAGTGAGGACTTTTGCACGACGGTGCTATGTATGATGTACTATAAAGTATTTGATTTAAAAAAATCTCAACAGTTAAATTATAACATATACTTAAGCATAGATCATTTTCTGTCTTTTAACTCCAAGTAGCAAATTCTATGCAATCAACAGTAAAAAGGAGCATTTTATACAAGTATAGTTTAGGAGTCGAGATAAACAATTGTCCTACCTTTCTTTAAAACTATGGATAATAGGGTCTTTGTTATTGGCTTACAATAAAAAAAAAATGAGAGCTACGGTTTTCAGTAATATTTTCATTTCAAATATTTTCCACGGTTGAGGTAAACTGAGCCTAACAAATTATCAAGAAGTTAGAGAATTGGACGGAAGTTTTGATTTCTTAGGTTCATCATGGTTGCCTAGCAAAGGAAACTGTCACAAGGGGGCTAAGGCACATGCTTAACATGAAGCACATGACTAAACCTTTTCAGAAAAAGAAAAAACCATGAGTTGATCTAGATAGCAGCACAATCAATCAATAATAACAGACTTCTTTTTTTCCAATGTCACACCACTGGTACTGACACCACTAACAAATCCTATTTTACTGTCATACTTTCAATTCTTAAAAACAAAGCAGGGTTAATATCCAATAATGACATTAATTGAAATTTTAATTGGATCAGGGCTTATTAATGATAGTCTGTTATCAAATTGCAATACAGACTTGATCTAGTATAGTAACTTTATTTAGTTTACAACTTTACATAAACTAAAAAGCAGGAGAGAAAAACAAAGGAACTGACCTGAGGAGTAAAAGCAAGAGGAGATGAATTTATTAAACCTTTAGATATCTCTGTTGAATTTAGATCCTCTCCAATTTGATTTTCGCTTTCCTCCATGTCTCCACCCTCGGATACATTAATACTACCACCATTACCCATTGTTTGACAGAGAACAGTATTCTAAAATACAACCAAGGCTTTTGCTAGATCCTTCTTGGAAAGTCTTATTCTCAAATAAAAGCACCAGCTACCACCTTTACTTGCAACATCCAAAAATTGAACCCAGGTTCATAAACCATGTAGCACAAATTGATGGATTCGAAGAAAAATTTCGATCCGGAGAATATGACGATTTGGCACTATTGAGAAATTCCCTCAAGAGGAGATGAAACCAACCATTTGGCAGATACTTACTGGACAAAAGGAAAAGGTGGAGGCTTTAATTGGCAAGGAAATACTACTTGGCAGATACTTACTGGACAAAAGGCTTTAATCCGCGTGGGGGAGGAGGGCAGAGAACCTTGGGAAAAGAAAGAGCAACCACTGGTACTGGTACTAGAACAACTACTTCCAAAGAAGTCGCTCGCCATGGAACGATGCCTCCCCACCAGACCAATCAAACCACAGAAAGACGAAGACAAAAAGTTTGGGAAACAAAAAAATACATCGGAAAAATGAAAATGAGAAGCAAAAATAGTTTTCTATTTTGGCTCCAATGTCCAAAGTAAGATATTATTGTAATTGTAATATCTGTCTCGTTAAATGAAAATTTAGATGCTTATTTTTTATTTATTTATAAGTAACCAATTATAAAGAGGTGGACCACACTACAAAAAAAATTATAAGTAACAAAACACTTTATATTCAACTTAAGGTAATCTAATTTTTTTTTTGTTTGAGTAGAATTTGTTATTTTAAGTAATATTTTAAATTATTTTTATTTGATTGGAACTTGTTACTTAAAATAAGGGCTTAATATATTGAATGAAATAATTGAAGAAATTAATCAGCATATCAAAATTAAAAATTAAAAATATTTAGTGCAAGTTCGGAAGTTGGATAATTGTTATTTTTTTTTTCTTTTCTTTTAGCACCGTGTTTGTCTGTCCATAATTCCATCATATGCGATAGTAATTTGGACAAGTTTTAGGGCTAAGATTTATTATAACTCAAATATTTTGTGGTAGATTAATCCAAAGTATAGATATTTTGGGCCTTGTATTTGGGCTGAGAAAATAGAGCCGGGCTAAACCACTGCATACACCGATTATTCGCCTTTATAGGTAAATAAATTGTCTTTGACTTGCAGCCTTGGGGCTTCAGATATTCACAAAAAAATACTCAATACTCTCATTGGATTTCATATGACATCCTTTTGAAATTATCATGAACCAGTTTCATGCTAATATATTATATGAAACAGGAGTACAGAACAACTATTGCACTATGTAACTACTTTGTACAAACACTTTTTTTGTCGACTTTTTCATAGGATCTCTGTTGGCTATTAACATTTAGCACTCATAAAAAGTGTATAAAAAAAAAAAAAAAATTCACATGGCCTCTTCTAACTGGTGATTCGCATTATTTAATTTTGTGCATCTGTGAGAAGGCCTACTCTTGTTGCTCATCTGTATCGTTCCTGCTGTATACACACGAATACCGTTTCCAACAGACGACAACTTGATGCGATGCGAATTTAGAAGAGTACGAATTTTGCAATGCGAGGTTGATGGCACTTTTAGGATTCTGACAACGCACGATTCCTCCAAGTTCGGTGTCGCATGCAGTTGCGATGGTAAATCGATCATGAATTCCCCGTATTCATCGGTTGTTCCGTATGTCCAATTAGTTTTTCTTGTTTTGTCTTCTATTTTGCATGCAACCGCTACCTTGGCACCTTCAATCATTTCATAGAAACTATTTATTAGACTATAATTACATGTTAACTTACATACATAGCATCAAAAGAAACATATCAACAAGAGTTTAAAGTACAACTGCATATACAACATAATTTTACATCTAAATACGTGGTAAAATAAATCTAATTTAATGATTTGAGTTCATCGTTTGAAATTTATTCAATAAATTTTGATGACTACGCAACACTGTATTTCACTAAATATGCATAATACTCTAGTCATAATCAAATTATAATTAAATTGTGATATCTAATTATAACAGTATCAATATTGTAAGAAAAAATTTCAAATGTGAAAGGTAACAAATGTGAAATTTCAAATAATGTTTGGTGTGGGATGCATATTTGTCGTTTTGACGTGAGTTCCACAAATGGTGCGAATAACGTTGATCATGTTGAAAAACGTAAACGCACTGAAAGATAGTGGGTGAAAGCCTACGGACGTTTAAATGTTCAAAAAAGAAAGAAAAAAAAAAGCTAGAGGGTGAAAAACAGGAGCAAAACTCGGGGATAGTTATCAGCGGCGATAAGAAATAAAATATAGTGGATGAAAAACAGGGTAAAGAACTCGGAGATAGTTATCAGCGGCGATTAAGCTTTAGCAGCTCGTCTTTTTCAACTAACTAACTTAGGGAGATCAATTTAAAAAATAAAATATCTTAACAAATCGACCTGAATTAAATTAGTTCTTCCTTTCTACACGCCACAAATCTTACTTTTGTAAGTAAAGGTGAATCAGACTTTCAAACTATAGAAATCAAATTTTCAAATTTCGTATGGAGATAATCACATTTACAATTTTATATTATTCATAACATTTTACTTTAAACTATATTAAAATTATGCATAATATCAAAAATTTCAAAACAAATGACGGTCAATTAACCCTCATTTAATATATGTACATCCGCCATTACTAGTAAGACACAAAAAATAAAAAAATAAAGCAAAATTAGTTGCAACTTCTTCGCCTATTGCGCAACTTCCAAAGTTCCACAATTGACTCACGATAATTGCCTTAGTTCCCATTAATTTTAGCTTAAAAGGATTAATAAATCTAAAATAAATTAGTTCTCCCTTTCTGAGAAAATTAGTTCCAACATCTTCACTTATTGCGTAACTTTCAAAGTTCCACAATTGACTCCCAATAGTTGCCATAGTTCACATTAATTTTAGCCTTAAAAGGTATATTTTATCTACATCCTTTATTTACATTTAATGATTTTTTTTTCAAAAATATATATGTATATTTGATGATAAAATTATTTATATTTCACTAACCTTTTCACTTGAACTTCCTTATAATCATTAAAAAAAATTACTTTATGTAATATATAGAAACACATGTAAATCCATAATAAATAACACTTGAAATGCAATTGAGGAGTGCAAAATATATATGAAGTACAATAATATTTTTTTTAAGCCTAAATTACATTAGTGTCCTAAAACCATAATCAAGTTCCTGTGATCTCTAAACCCTAAATTCTAAACCCTAGGGTATGTTTCCGAAATTTTTAAATATAGCACAGTTCAAAAAAAAATATACCAAAACGGCACCGTTTGGCAGGAATTTCAAATTTAGCACGGCCGCAGATCAGCTGAGCGGCCCCATTTACTGGGGACCGCAGATCAACTGAGCGGCCCCAGAAATGGGGCCGCAGATTGGCTGAGCGGACCCGGGGGCCGCAGATTAGCTGAGCGGCCCCATTTTTTTTTTTTTAATCTGAGAGATAAAAATTCGAATTTTACGAAACTTTAAACGGTCATAAAACGGCGCTCGAGTGTCCGATTGCAGCAAATGACCACTTTTCGGAAAGCTTGTGAAAATACGCATGCGTCCGAACTAGATTTGCTAGATTTCCAAATTCAGAATCGCAAAAAACCAAAGGGAAGAACCTCAAAACTTCAGTTGAAATTTCCGATTAAGATTTTCATTTCTATTCTCAAATCTACGTAGCTCAGTAAATTAGTTATCTAATGAACTTGTAGAATACTAATTTACTGAGCTACGTAGATTTGAGAATAGAAATGAAAATCTTAATCGGAAACTTCAACTGAAGTTTTGAGGCTCTTCCCTTTGTTTTTTTACGATTCTGAATTTGGAAATCTGGCAAAGCCAGTTCGGACGCATGCGCATTTTCACAAGCTTTCCGAAAAGTGGTCATTTGCTGAAATCGGACACTCGAGCGCCGTTTTATGGCCGTTTAAAGTTTCGTAAAATTCGAATTTTTATCTCTCAGATCTAAAAAAAAAAAAAAAAAAAAAAATTATGGGGCCGCTCAGCTGATCTGCGGCCCCCGGGTCCGCTCAGCCAATCTGCGGCCCCATTTCTGGGGCCGCTCAGCTGATCTGCGGCCGTGCTAAATTTGAAATTCCTGTCAAACGGTGCCGTTTTGGTATATATTTTTTTTAACTGTGCTATATTTAAAAATTTCAGGGTATGTTTGGTTGGATTGAGAATAGGCTATTTTTGGAGTTAGGCTATTCGAAATTGCCTATTCAGTGTTTGGTTGGGTTAGAATAGCTAGAATAGTGAATTCAAACCTTTTGTCTTATTAGAATAGGTTATTCCTAAGAATTTTTAAATTTGACTATTCTAATAATACAAACAATAGCTATTCTTGATTTGACTATTCTAGCTATCCTTATTTTGCAACCAAACATACCCTTAAACATGCACGGATCTGATTGTATACTTTTTTTTTAATCAAATTAATGGACCTCCCCCAAAGATCATTGCTTGTAAATGAACACATGAATTTTAGGACTGAAGTCTAGATCAGTACATATAATTAATTAGGATCGAAGTATATATGCAAAACAGTGTAGAAGCAAGAAGACATGTATGTAGTTCAGATGTCGTGTTATGGATTTCTCTCAAATAAAAGCAACCTCAATTTTGAACACTAACCCTCCAACCGTTAGACAAAGACCGACCGGCTGATTTGTACTGTAAAGACTAAAGAGTACAATTAATTAAAGATTAAGCATGCGTACAATAGAATAGCGCGCGTCATGGGCTCTACTTAATTATTTAATTATAACAAGATGTGGATTTAAGTATTGTTTAATGAAGGTATTATTTTTGAATTTCCAGGATGATTAAATTAACAAGCTACCAGACTTCTTGAGTACTAGAAGAATTGAGATCAGCTGAAATCTCCTACCCTGATTTCAGGATCCTGAAATCTCTCATCTCTCTCTCTCTCTCTCTCTCTCTCTCTCTCTCTCTCTATCTCTCTCCTCAAATATTTCAGGAGAGAGAAAGAAGAGAGAGGAGAGATTTTAGAATTATGAAATAGAGACGGGGATTTCAACATATTTGAACTCGTATTAGAATAAGCAGAGGTGGAGATAGCTTAATAGAATGAGGTCAATTGATTCTAATTTTTTTTTTTTTTCAAAAGCCGGTATTGTACTATGCTTTTATTCAATACTTTTTAGTAAAATGTTATATGTACAAGAAATTGATCCTCATATTTTTTTTGTAAATTTTTATACTTCGACCCCCATTCTTTTAAAAAAAAAAATACTTGTGTACAATTTGAAGGACTTCTAGCATTTTAGAACATTTTTTAATCAAAAAAACAAAAAAAACTCAAGAGTCACGAGACAATACTTATTTTATGTTATCTATCTCTCTCTGACTCACCACTTATTGAATTTTTTTTTTTTTTATCCCCATTCAATCAAACTTTGCCTCCGCCCCTGAGAATAGGCCATTTTAGGATGGTTTAAAAAAAAAAAAAAGTGCATTTCCTAGCTAGCACACCTTGATATTACCTTTTAATGAAAACTTGGTTAATTATTTTAAATTTGGATTCTGGAAATTAATCTGACAACAATTAAATATATATCAACACGTCTTGAACGTACCAATTTTTTTTTTTATCCATTATGAATTTTATAAAGAATAACAACATTATTTTTGTTTTTTAAAGAACACATGCATTAATTCTCAATAGATAGCTGATAGAACGGGCAAAATTATTATTATTATTATTTTTAAAGGCTTGGTAGCAGCCAAAATTATGGATTTATAGTTTGTCCTTCTTTCACAAAAACTAATACAAAATGCCCCTCCTTTCAAATTATTTTCCAAATTATGTTTCGAGATTCCTCATCTACTCTCCCTTTCCCTCTGTTAAAACAATTGATATGAACCAATATCTCTATTTTCAAAGTAAAAACAATTGATATGAACTGTTCAATATGATTTTCGTATAAAAATATAATTGTAGATTAAATTTTGCATTTTTCAGAATTTCTTTACAATTTTTTTAGGTAGATAGAAAATCACATGATCTAAAGATTCTGGACCATTCAAAAGTAGTGATTTTCTAACTATCTCGAAAAATAGTAAAAAAATTCCTGAAAAATGTAAAATTTAATCCGTAAGTATATTTTTAAATGGAGATCATGTTGCATGGTTCAGAGAACTTTAAAAATAAAAATATTGATACGTAGTACAGACCAATCTGCGGTATGCATATATAGTATCATAGCCTCACTCTTGTATTCTATATAATAATATGTATTTATTAAATAAATGTTTTGTTCGTTCTGAAAATTTATTGTCCACAAATATCCTAAATGACTACATTTCTAAAATAATCTAATATTGTAATGTTATCATAATAAAAATTGCAATATGTCTCGATTTTAGAAGATAGCAAAGAAATTGTATAACAAGATATAGCCATATTAAAAATCCAAAAAAAAAAAAAAAATCTATCATGACACATGTAGCTAGAAAGAACTTTGTGAATCTTTCACTTAATAAAGTTACACAAGCTTCATGTATATATATTGTCCCGGTATATTTTCTAACTAAACTTGCTCTTATAGTTATGGATTTTAAATTAATTTAACTCTTACAAGTACATGTATTTTGGACATCATTTTTAAAAATGCAGGGTTTGTTTATGCAGGATTTATACAAGAATCCAATTTAAAAAGAGAATTAACGACTCCAATGAGATTTTTGCGGTGTTTTATATATATTTTGCTCTTCTTTTTTGCGAGAAATGGAAAATTTAAGCCTACATCATTGTTTTTGTGGATTTTTTGAATGTTGTTAACTTGTTATATTAAGCTCTTTTGAAACTGAGACGTAATATATGTTGCAATTTTAATTAGGATAACATTAGCATATATATTGGATGCAAATTTTTACTAGGAACCAAATTTTCATTTAATAATTTTTTTGATAAAATTATTAAATAAATGACAAATAAAATAATAAATAAATGTAAGAAATATGCTTAATACTTAAGAAAGAAACTTTAGTTAACATAAGGGAAGAGAGGACCATTTGAAAAAATAAAATAAAAAATTAAAGGAGAGGTATTTTATTTTGCTTTAGTTTTTGGTAGAGTGGTAAATCATAATATTGCTTATTTGCTAGGTCCCATATATACTGCATGGATGTAAAATGAAAAATATGAATACAATATATTAAAATATTGAGTAAATCTCGATCACAAGTTAATTAAATTGAGCTAAATTGTAAGGATATGATGGTTCGAAATTGTTTTAGTAATACTAAAGTTGTTGATATGGAAAATTAGGAAGGCCACTTTTTGTAATTACAAATCAATTGCTGGATAAAACATGCATGCTTTTAAATTATTCAGCTAGAGTTTGGGGCTTTTCAAACCTGGAACATGAAGGGATAGAAGGCGGGATTGGGGAGCCATACAGAGTCCGCAATCAAGCGTGCCAATGACAAGCACTGATGACAGCCTCTCTTCGCCGTACCCCGCGATGCGCGACAGCTCAGCGCGAGACATCCTCTGCAGAGGATTCTCATCTGTTGTTGAACTTGAAACCTCATGTGCCACTGCCTCCCCAAAACCTAGGAGATAAAGAAAAGCAAAGAGCAGCATAGCCATGGGGATTGAATTCAAACTTGTTTCAGCATGTAGTGGTGGAGGTGTTTGTTTCTTCTTCATGTATACGTACCTACTACTAGGTTAATTAATCAACTCTTTGTGTGTCGATGGTTTTGCGCAAGATGCAAAAAGAACGAGAGTCAAGATTTCAAGGATTTCTTTTCAGTTATGGCTTTTGGAGACTATAAAAGAGAGAGGAATTGAAGGAGTTTAATTTGGTCTTTAGGATTTAAATTGTTTAATAAATTACTGAAATGCCACTTGGTTGTTGTGCGATGGTGCCCAACTGTGGATAAAATCACAAAATTGTGCTTAAAGAAAGGCTCAGGTTTTTCCCTGTGGCCTTCACTGTGTGAGGATTTGTGAATTAATTAATGGAGTACGTGTTGAGGATGAAATCACGATTGGATTCGTTGCACAGATGGAATAAATAAATATCTTTTAAATTTTACAATTGAATAGAGAAAAAGGGTAGTTGCCCTAATCCATCAAGAATTGATCAAGTTCATGAGTTAGGTAACCCGTAGTTGAGTCAAAGGAATTCTTAATATAAGTCTTCAAATTACTAATTCGTTAATTAAACTTTTCTGTAGGGTATGATTGTAATTGTCACATTATAGTTTAGTTCATGTTACGTACACTAAAGTGCAACCCGAATATATATAAAAAATATAAGGAGAGTGTAAATGTGTTCAATTTTCACGTCTCTATCGGGTTTTTTTAATCATAATAATATTAAAACTCAAATAACAATATAACATAATTCATCACATTAATTTTTCTATAAATAAAAGTTACGTCATTTTACCTTGTTTTCATGGGAACAAAGAATTTGAAAATTTAACATTCACAAATTATTCACATCAATATATTTTTTTATTGTTATAAACTTGTATATGTGAATAAAAAGGATATAACTAATAATTATATATATATTTTTCGTATGCAAAATTTAAATTTAAATTATTATATATTAAAATTAAGACACAAATGAAGTATCAAAGTGAAAACATTTGCACTGTTTTCATATAAAACTTATACATTAATTTTATAAATTATGAAAAATATTTAATGAAGTCATGTTTTATTCACATAGGGAATTCAATTTATTGCATAAATGTGAATATATTTTTTTCCTTAGTCAAATCAACATGGATCAAATTTATATTTTGTTGGGAAGTACAATATGAATCAAGTTTTTCTTTCAGAAGTAAATTAGCACTTGCAATAATTCCAACAACTACAAAAAAAAAAAAATGACAACTACTCAGAAACTCAAGAAACTAAGATTTTCTTGAACGATGGTTTTTGGTAGGTACAACTTGGCCCTACGATGAAAATTTTGTAATGAATAAAAAAAATATATTTAAATATGTTATTCTAGCATCATCGCAATTAATAAAAAATATATTTAAATATGAGATATAAAACCTGACGAAAGACAAGGTAGATTTGAAAGATTGTATATATGAATATGTGCTTTTCTATGAAGCAATTGACCGTCTCAAATTATTTCTATAGTCTGCCTTCCATGCTCACATCTTTTGACCAGGTACTAATATTTCTATATTATTTTCCAATTTGCCAAACAAATTTGCAACTATTACAGACACACACACACACACACATATATAGAGAATCCGGATAATGTCATAACGTTATAATTTCAGCCTAAGTTATAACAAGTCGGTTTTTGTGATTCAAAATCCGAACAGTCGATCTGAACCATCCAACATAATCTCCATATTAAAATGTGTTTGGAGATCAAATTTTATATTTTTTAGAATCTTTTTACTATTTTTTTAGATAGGTACAAAATCATTGTTTTCAGATAATTCTGAACCATCCATAACAGTGATTTTGTACTTATCTAAAAGAATAGTAAAAAGATTCCAAAAAAATATAAAATTTGATCTCCAAGTACATTTTAATATGGAGATCATGTTAGATGGTTTGGATCGACTGTTCGAATTTTGAAATCGCAAAAACCGACTCGTTATAACTTAGGCTGAAATTATAACGTTGCCGGACTCTATATATATTCTCATATATGACAGGATGGCATATTTGACAAATGAAAGACAATATGTAACATACAGAGGCGGTCCCCTTGAGCCAGGGGGCAACCGCCCCCCTGGATTTTGAAATTTAGTGAAAAAATACGAGCTCGGTATTACTTTGTCTCTTTCTGAAAATTATTTTGCCCCTCCCTGGAACTGGAAAGTCCGCCAGACCAGTTCAAAAACATTGTTAAAGAAAAAATTGTTATTTTTATATAAATTTTATAGAAATTTACACGTCTGGACCAACTTTGTTGTTTTTTAATATGTAAAATGATATTACTCTATTGTTTTTATTATGTAAGAGTATACTATTTTTATTATTTTTTATTATATTGATTGTTTTTTATCTAGTACTGATTAATTAATGAATTTGAATCCAATAAATTATTTGAAGTTTCCTGTCCTCCCTAGCTAACAGAAATTATGCGTCCGCCCGTAATAACATACATCAATTATTGTTAATAGCTCCAAGTGTATGTAATGAATTCTGGACAGAAAGATATTTTTGATTAAGTATTTAGAACATGTATGTTTTATTTGGTAAACTGCGCATCAATCAACAAACGTAGACTGGTTAAAATGATACATGTCATTGAATCAAGATAAGCAATCATAATTTACTTTACTGTCAATTTCAAAGCTGACTGGCGAATAAATTTAAATCAGAAGTTTCTCTAGCGTTAGATATATTATAGGTTGAGTGAGGCTATGGTGCTATGCATAGCACCAATGGCTAGTGTACTACGGCTCAATATGGTACTTTTTAAAATTCTAACGGTCGATCCGAACCGTTCAATGTGATATCCATATGAATATGTACTTGCAAACTAAATTTTATATTTTTTTAGATAGGTAGAAAAATCAGTGTTTTCTGAAAATTCTGGACCATCAAAATTCTATCTATCTAAAAAATAGTAAAAAAATTCGAAAAAATATAAAATTTAGTTTGCAAGTACATATTCATATGGTTATCACATTGAACGGTTCGGATCGACCGTTAGGATTTTAAAAAGTATCATATTGAGCCGTAGTACACTAGTCATCCGTGCTATGCATAGCACCATAGCCTTGCTCTTATAGGTTTGACTAAACTACAATTATTCAATTTGTAATCATGGTAGCTGCCGATTCACGTCGTGGGGTTGTTAACATTAATCCCATAAGTTACCCACTATACACATCACTATACTTCTTTGCCACAGGGAAACATGGATGCTAAGAATAATTTGGTTGCCAACCTTCATTCCTAATTTCCTACCCAATCCAATTACCAGGTGGGATCTTCTGTGACGGATATGGAGCACCACACGGTTTCTCAAGATACTGACATCCACCCTGAATCTCACCTTAATTATTGCTGAGCTAATTATATATTATGGCATCCCAATTATCCTTAAGATATTGCATATCCATGTCTGACCTAGAAAATCCCAATTCATTATTTCGATTTAGAACTCTAGAAATAAGAAGCTTTCCCTTATTTTCATATCTGCTATGACTCTATATCACATACACACATAGTGGCAAATAAATTATTCGGATTCGGTTTAGCGGGGCTAAAAATTCGTGATCGAAAATAATTCGGGTATAATTTGAAAATGATTTGGATTTATCCGGATTTGAGATCTCAGTTCCACAAGAGAGTAAAAAAAAAATTCCGATTTTTTTTTGTAAAATTCACGAATAATTCGGTCAAAGTTCGGTCAACCGAATAATTCGACGTTCGGTTCGCCATCACTAAAAAAATGAATTATTCACCAATAATTCACGAATCTCATGACAATATATGTATGCACACAAAGTCAACTAATATACTTTCCCTTCTCTCATGCCTTTCTTAATTTTTTTTTCTTTTGTCAAAATCAAGGTTCTAAATAGCGTTTATAGCGTCATAGCGGGAAGGCTACAAAAAAAGCTATAGCGAATAGCGTCGCTATAGCGGAAGCTATTCCAAATAGCGTCGCTATAGCGGAAGCTATTCCAAATAGCGTTTTTTTTTTTTACATTTCGTATATTCAATATTTGTACTAAATATCAACATTATCTAAAGTCTCATAGAACAATAAATAACACCAAAGTAATTAAGAAATTATAATATTCATATTGAACCCGTACAAAGTCCAAATTGCGGTTCAAAATATCCATAGTAATATCATAAACTATCGATTTTTCCTATTAAAAATATCTTAAGCATCATGATTCATGACATAATCTATTTTTTTTTTCTATTCAAATTTTAATTTCGGTTTGGACTTTTTTTCTATTCAAATTTCAATTTCTATTCCCAATTTCAAATTGATTTATCTGTAGCAAGTAGCAACAAATTTTATTCAATTTCGGTTTGAGCTTTTTTGGATCTTTATTTAAAACTCATATAAATTGCTTTAAAAAAAAACCTATATTGTATAGCGCAAATAGCGGACCACTATAGCGCTATAGCGGCCGTAGCGCAAATAGCGCATTTTGATGTCGTAGCGTAGCGTTTGGGGTCCAAAAATGCTATAGCGCGCTATTTAGAACACTGGTCAAAATCGTTTCCTTTTAAGGAGTGATGTTTGATCTGACAAGAGGAGTACCAGTTTTCCTTATCCATTCATCCATCAATATATATAAGTTTGGTAGCGTCATGGTTTTGTTTTGTACGCTACACACTTGGTAGTTATCTGATCAGTTTTGATTGTTCTAATTAAGTCCTATTTTAAATATGATTTTAAGAAGTTTGAGTACATTTTGATCTTGACATTTAAAAAAAAAATGACACTTGGATGTGCTGTACTTATTAAGAATTCAACACGTAGAGAAAAAATAACAGAGGAAAAAGCAACAGGAGTCGCATCTATTACAAGAAACATAAATTTTTTCACACATCAACAAACATTGTATGTGGGTATCTCTCGTATATATTTTTAGAAAATAACCGGCTTTATATAACTTGACCTTTTTCTTTTCTTTTTTTTAAAAGACAGCTGCCCATTTCATTGCTGAAATTTTAAATACAAACATCAGTTATCTAGCAGAGCTGGTCTAAGAACCTCCTAAGGGGAGGCATACTTTATCCATTGCAGAATACTAAGTATAATAGTAAAGAGATAAACCAAGTTTTTGAGATTGCCAATCTCCAAAAGTACTCTAAATGGCACTAACTAAGCCACACATTAAAGGACTGGAGGTAATAACTAAGTACAAAATGAGGTACTTCTTCATCTTCATTTTTGTGCTGGAAACTCTGAAGGCTGATATACTACTATCTTAAGAGGCATATAATGGTCCAGTGACACTGCATCTTCCACTACTGGTAGCCATTCCTCAGCAGAGATCTGTACCTATTTCTTGAGGGTACTTGTCCAATAAAGTACCAAAGATTTAATAAGAAGAATTAAAGACCTAGCTGTCTTAATGTTGCAATTATTAAAACAAACATCATTTCTATTTCCAAACCATCCAGCATAAAGCACTGATTACTATTAGAAAAACCAGTTCTAGGTGTGCCAGATAATTGTATAGCAAAATCAACTATTATGAAAATGAATTCCGGTCCAATTATGCATCATATCTTGAGTTTTACCCAACCAAAACCATATATGTTATAATAAGGGACATGTCAAAAAAAGGTGTGTAACTGTCTCTGTGTCAGTACAGAAAACACAAGTTGATGATCCATTCCAGTCTTTGATAGCAAGATTATCTTTTGTAAGGATTTTATTGTGTTGAGTCAACCACATAAAAATTCTAATTTTTGGTGGCATTGGTAATGTCCACCACATCAGGGGTAAAATAGGAAATTTCCATCTACAGTTCATAAATTTATAAATAGACTGAGTAGTAAACTTCCCTGAGGCTTCCCCTCCAATTCAATTTGTCATGTGTATGAGTGAAAGAAGTGATACTGAGAATGTGAAGGATTTCCCCCAGTCATGTAGGTTAGCCCCTTCTAAGGTTCTTCTAAATGTCAAGTTTGTCCCTCGGGAGTGAATGACCTTTGTTAACAAAATGTTTTTGGTACTACACAACTGATATAATACTGGAAACCTAGTAGCTAAAGTACAATCTAAAAACCAAATATCATACCAAAATCTAACTTGGGAATTAAGTTCTGGTTCATAAGTGACACTAAGATTGTCCAATGATTCTAACTGGAGGATATGAGACCAAAAAGGAGATAATTGCATAGGAGTACTAGTATAATACTTTTGTATAATCATTGTTTTTCACATCCCTTGGAATTCATAATTCTTATATTTCCACCACCACTTCAACATAAGGGCAATATTCATTTGATTGAGATCTAAGACTTCCAACCCTTCAAACTGTGTTGCAATACAAATGGTTTCCCATTTTATTAAAGCATATTTAAATTTTTTATCTAATCCTTGCTACAAAAAACTTATTCTAATTTTATCTATTTTTTTCAAGGCAGTTACTGGTATCCTAAAAACTGATAAAGCATAAAGTGAAATTGAAGTAAGAACTGAATTTAGTAATGTAGTCCTACTACCTATAGATAGAAGTTGGCTTTGCCAACTAGGGAATCTACTTTCTATTTTATCTATAAGAAAATTTCAATCAACAATCAACAATTTTTGATTATGTAAGGGTAATCCTAAGTATTTAATAGGAAACTCTCCTAATTGACATCTAAATATATGATTTAAGTCTACATTATCATTCAAATTGAGAGTGTACATTTCAGTCTTGTCATAATTCATTCTAATCCAAGACAAGGCTTCGAAAGCTATTATTGTCCACTATGCAGCCTCCACATTCCTGTCCGGGGCAGCCAAGAACAAGATAGTGTCATTTGCATAGTGGCAGTTAGTGACAGCTCTATCATCAATACATTCTGGTCCTAATCCTTGTATTACATTAGCCTGCTTACCTTTATTAAGCAACTTACTAAGTGTATCTGCAGTTAAGATATATAAAAAAGGTGATAATGGATCCCCTTGTCTAACTCCTCTTTTTCAATAAAAGTATTTTGTAAGCTCTCGATTTATGTTGATACATGATTGGGAGCTATGTAACCAGAGGGTAATCCACTAAATCCACCTAGCCCCAAAATTCCTACTGTGTAGGACTTCTAATAAGTATTCCCAATGAATCTTATCCTACTGAATCCACCTAACCTGACAAGAATGAATGATTAATTCTTGACTAAGTATCATATTATCTAGGATATATCTATTCTTAAGTAAAATTAATTGACTTTGATCTATAAGTTTTGGTATGACATGTTCCATTTTAATTGTAAGTAATTTGAAAATTATCTTAAAGCTATAATTAACTAAACTAATAGGTCTAAACTTTTTGATTATATAACTTGACCTAGACTTCTATCTTTCAAGCTCGGGCTGGCTCGTCACGATTATATAACTTGAGCTAGCTCGTCACGATTTCAAGCTGAGGTTTTAGCTCGGATGTCCTAGGTCCAGCTCGCTCGGTAAGAGCTCGGTCCAGAATTAACAAGCTGAGCTAGGTCCCAACTCGGCCCGAGCCAGCTCGTTGACAGCCCTAACTACAAGTATATTTTCAATTGGAATTACTAGTTTTTTTTTAATATACTGGGCAGAGAGCCAGAGACCAAAATTACAAGCTTCGGCTCATCTTACAAACGGGTCGTCGTTACAGAACTTGTATATATATATATATTCCTCGGAAGTTTACCAACTTCAAATTTAGCTCGAAATGCAGGTGTACAAATAAAAAACTCCCACCAGAACATGTAATCATAATGAAATTCTCAAATTCACAATCAATCACACAGTCTCATCAATTGACAATTCCCACTGAACTTATTGAAAACGATGGCTTGAACATCATTTGAAGTAATCAAACTTGGCCTTCCTTTCTCGTCATCATGACTTGATCAATTAATTAATAGATGTCTTTTATTAAATCTGGTGTCATTACCAGCAATTAACCATCTATATTGACAATTATTAAATTATACCACAAGTATTATTTAATACTCGCACGAATAATTATTTGAGCAATTACAAAATAATACATTAAGTTTTACTGATTCTTTTATGGCAAATTACATTCATATTAAATGTTTTTATTTAATTTTTTAGACGCAAAAGAATATATCAATTTTTTTATGCCAAAATAGGTGTAGTATAGCATATACTGCAAATACCATGCATAATTTATTATACAAATTCAACTAATTCCAGAGCCATTTCGAGTGAAAAAAGTGTCAAATTTAGAAGTCATACCTCAAATATTTTATAATACCTGCACAAACAATTACTAGAGCAATTTTGAAAGAATGCATCAAGTTTTACGCAACCAGAAGCTGTAATAACGGAATTCAGCAAATTGCATGCAAAGGAGATGCTTTTGTTTGATTCTGAACACTAAAGTTATTAAATCATCAAAACTGCCAATTTTGCTCCAAATAATACTAAATATTTTAAAATTATTATAAGAGCAATTTCCAAAGGATAGTGTAACATTTTAGATTAAAACATCAAATGTTACAGTTATATCCTAAATATTATCTAACACTTACACAAATAATTATTAGAGAAATATCTAAATAACAAATCAGGTTTTACGCAAAGAAGAATTACACACAGAAATTTCCAGTCATTTTCATTTTTGATTTCATTTTCTTTTAGGAATATAATTGGGATAGAAGCTATATATACCAGGACAGCCGACACTTGGATATATCTAGTTGTACACACCATTGGAGTTATATACTGATAGAAAACAATAAGTTTGTCTTTGAAGTTTTTGGGGACAAACTAGTAATGTTCAGATCCGTAAAGGATAATGATTTTTTAATCCATGAAAAAGAGTTCATTAAGAAATGCAGGGTAAGATTTTTATCCTCTAGAACTAAGAGGAGGCATAGCAATGGTGAAAACATTAATTGTTTTTAGTTGGCTTGTCCCCAACAAAATGACAGTTTGTTCATACAAACCCAAAACAAAAAGCTAATTTAGGAAGAAGATATGGGAGACTGGTACTGATAGCCTTCAAAGTAGGCCTATTTCAACAATATTTGAACCACATTGTTCCCTCCTGCAATATTCTACCACCCAGTACCTCAGACCTCACCTTACTCTCTTTCCTCGGAAGATTAACTCATTTCGCTGTCGCCAAATCCACCAGCATGCACACAGTACCCGTGTCATCCATTCCTGCCTCTGAATTGTTTGCTGCCGACAGACCTCTGCCCACGACTTTTCAAGAATTTCCGGTACCGACTGGTACCGTACCAGTCTTTGTATCACCAGCCTAGTTTTGATGGATCTTTGCAGATAGCCTTGTCAAATTGGCTTTCTTATCTCTGTTCTGTTTTCCAATATTGTACCTTAATAATTGTTGAAGCTCCTTCCAAATTAGATTCAGTGCTGGTTCGTCAGATCAGTCATTGTTAGTACTGGTACATATGATCCTTAGTGAGGTGTGGCTTTATGTTTTATGCCTCAATCATCTAACCTACCTGAGCAACCAAAAACAGAAAAAAAAAGTAGCAGATTTTTAATAAACGTATGGTTATATTAATCAGGTTTTTGTAGTTTTGATCTTAATCATATCAGTTTCATTTTGTTTCAGCACAAAACCTTTTGAGAATTTTGCAATTCAGAAGCATTAACATTATAGCTTGGGAACAATCAACAAATAGGATTTTATGCTTGTCTAGGCATCCGTTGGTATATTTTTGTGATACTTCAGTGGAAGAATAATATATATATATAGGTCCTTTTTTTTTTTTTCCTTTTTCCTGGTCATAATGTTTATGAGCCTTCTCTGTTCTGTTAATTATTCTTTGTACCTCCGGAGGACAAATTATGCCTCTTTTTAGAAGATTTCTCTTTGCCTTGCTTAAAATATAACACATAATTAAATGGAACCATCATATTGAAAAATGTAAGAAATATAAAAAGATGTACTATGAGAGATCTCCCATAAGTTTTAAATTGTTGAATTTCTGGTTTTCAGCAACAAGTTCTTTCAAGTTTTGTTGACTGGAATACACACGCAAGAATAGTATGCCTATTAAGTGTTGCTTTGAAATAAAAGTTTTTTTGTTATAAAAATCAATTTCTTTTTATAGAATATTTTCCAGAATCTACTTTTGTTAAATAATATCCACCAAAATAACCCAACATGTGACTGGATTATGCTAAATATTTAACATATAGACATACAGTACAAAACAAACCTTTAGTACAGAATACAGAACCATCACTCCAAGTCATAATAATATCCAAAAAAAATAGACCATAGTGATAGCTAGATACATAGGTACATGATTTCTCATGGAGAATCCTCTTTTTTGGAAGGAAAGCCTGGTGGTACACCTGGGAAGCCCGGCGGTACACCTGGTAAGCCCGGCGGTACACCTGGTAAGCCCGGCGGTACACCTGGTAAGCCCGGCGGTACACCTGGTAAGCCCGGCGGTACACCTGGTAAGCCCGGCGGGACACCTGGTAAGCCCGGCGGTACACCTGGTAAGCCGGGCGGTACACCTGGTAAGCCCGGCGGTACACCTGGTAAGCCCGGCGGTACACCTGGTAAGCCCGGCGGTACACCTGGTAAGCCCGGCGGTACACCTGGTAAGCCCGGCGGTACACCTGGTAAGCCCGGCGGTATACCTGGTAAGCCTGGAGGCAAAATTGGGGGCAACGGAAGCCCAGGTGGCGGTGGCGGTGGTGATGGTGACGGTGGAGTTAAGCCTGGAATTAATGGAATATTAAAAGGCGGTAAAGAAGGCGGCGGTGGTGGTTGGAGTATGGGTAGTGGCGGCAGGGGTGAAGGTGATGGTGGTGGCTGGAATAATGGCAGTCCTGGTGGGAAAATAGATGGTGGGGTTGGTTGAAAGCCAGGTGGCAGCAGTGATGGTGGTGGTGGTACCAAAGGGTTTTGTGGAATTGGAACCCCCCCTATGTTTGGTGGTTGGAGTGGGTTTGGAGGGAAGAAGAAGAATGCCGGTTGGTCGATTTGTTCATCACATATGGCTGGCTTCTTTTGTGGCTTGAAGGTGACGGTGCCTGTGCAAATGGAATAATTGTATACATTATAATTTGATTTATTAGAAATGTTTAATTTGATATAAGTTTATCATTGACTTTCGACATGTGTTATAGGAGAATTTTCTGAGATTTTATTGTTTGACATCTCGACTGTAGGTATGGTTCAGTATCAGTATCAATTAATTAAAATTAATACAATGCACTGACCTGCTGAGTATACTTTGATGCCATCTTGTCTTGTAGATTTGAGATGAAACTCAAGTGCAGAGGTGGTAGAGACAGATGCAACTGCATCACAGAATGTTGTCGCATGACTGGTTTTGAGTAGATCAATTGTGCAATTCTTGATTGACTGGGTATTTTTGTGCACTTCTGGAGGTATATTGAATTTAAATAACCCTTTTGGGTTTGTGATGGCTGTTTTGCGGAAAGCTATATGCTTAGACTCATCTGTGCATTCTACTTGAATAGAGGCTCCTGTATTGTTAGATTGTAGAGTTAACAGTGTTAGTAAAGAGGAAATTTATATGGATTTTCAAAAATTGTATTTCACTACATTTGCCAGTACCAAGATGTGTATTAGTATTCAGCTGGTAACGAATTGAGTTATATAACTGTAACTCGGGCGTAACTGAAGCTCCCATAAGAAATTGCAGCTCTAAATTTACTGGAAAACATTTATTATCATAGAGGAAAAACTAATTAACCTGAGATGAAGTGGCCCAGCTTGTTACTTTGTTGTTCAGAGCAAGTGTCACAATAAACAGTACCAGCAACCAGTGTTGAAGGCAGTGCACTGTGCTTCTTACAATTGCCTTGTAAAGGGAAACCCAGCAACAGAAAAAGTACAACCAAGTACCAGGCACTTAGAACAGCATAGCCCATGCTTATTCAGAAATTAGTTCTCAGCTTATCATGTACGAAAACAAAATGAATAAGATCCAACTGCAAACCAAAAGCGAACTCCTCGTGCCACTAAATGTTGGTTGTTTACAAAGAGTCTGATGGGAGAGGGTATAGTATATTAGTGTGTATATATATATATATTGTATTTCACAATTCAATATGTGATGTTTTGGAAGTATCATGGAGAATGTGGGGGAATAAAAACAAAAGTTGTCCATTTTGATATTTGGTTCACACTTCACATGCACGAGTACTGATTCTCTTCCAAAGATTATTTTGTATTCTTCTCTCATTTCAGACAATATACTAGTCCAAGGGTGATATTTGTAGAGTCTCAAATGTCCGAATTCGAATGAATGTCAACCAAGTTCTTCTTGCGATCTTATCCTTCAAAGCTAGCTAGCTAGGACCTAGGAATGAATCATTCCGTCATGTTTTCCATCTAGTTCGTGTTAATTCTAGATCGTACGTACGCCTTCACTTCTTTTCAGATTTGTCTACGACCAAGTTTGTAAAGCATATGGTGTGTTGAGTGTGTGTATATTAAAATGCGAACGGTTTACAATTATAACTCACGAAGAATTTGCGTATAATTCGTTTTTTTTTTACATTTCTGAACTTAACACAGAATAATTAAACGCAAAAAAACGTATTATACGTTTTATTTGTGAATAAAACGTGGAAAAAATGCAAATTTTTTTTTTTTTTTTTTTGCTTTCTTTGGTACTGAAGTATTCCCGAATTATACCTGAATTATTCCCGAATCATGAATTTTCGACCCCACAGAATCGAACCCGAATTATTCATTTGTCACTACTTACAATTTACAAAGAGGCACGGAGCTCGTTACATCTATTGAAGCCACAACAGATCAGACCAGTTCAGTGCCCAGGAAGGTAGGTACCCGTGATACTGTACTGTTTATGAGACTGCTCCTGTGTATTTTTTGTGTTGTCAAGCTACCAGTTTCCTTTGCAACGTTCTCAAATTTCTGCTTTTGATCAGATACACAAGGAATCATTTCTAAAATATGAAAATAATTTACTTTCTCTACTTTCTCTACTTTCTTTCTGCAAGTCAAGTAGTATTTTGATGTTGTTGTTCTAGAATTAGAAGTTAGATCCTTAATAAGAAAAAAAGAAGTTCAAATACAACTTTCTTCTTTTTATAATTTTTATTTTGTTTGTTTTGGAGCGCATATTTTAGACTAAAAACTATTTAGAGGAGTGGAAACTGTGAAGTGTGAATAGGTTTAAGAACGCAATCTGACGTGGCATATAAATTAAGCAGGCTAATTTAGGCGGATATACTATTGTTACTTTACATTGGCCCAATTAAACCCAAATTCTGGACTCACCCTGTCTGGTTTTTATATGGCCCAGCAATTTTTTTTTTTTTGAAACTTTGGTAGCAGTATGATTTTCATTAAATAAAATAAAATTACATCAATCATTTCACATCTATCAAAACATCATTACATTCAAATCTAAACAACACATTATCTAAATCATCTAACAACACAACACAATACAACGTCTAACATCACAACATTTAGCAAAACAATTTCAATTGGTCGCCAATCTCCTCTCTCACCTTCTTGCTCTCCGTTGCACCAAATTGGCCAACAACAGGAAGGATGAGACATCTAGGACAATTTTTTTTTTTAGGAGGGTGGTGGGTAGGGGAGGCTGCGGTCGTCAACCTCCCCCAACCTTATCCTAAGGTTTCGAGGTAACCGGTTTAAAGGTAGAGAGAATGACGGATTTAGGGTTTGAGGTGGATCTAGGTTAAGGGCGGTGGTCTAGGGTTTAGAGACAGAAAAAGGTGGAGCGGCGGAAGATAGAGGTGGCGGTAATGAACCGAGTCGGAGCAAAAAGGGTAAGGGCAGCGGAAATCCTAGATTTGTTTTCCTTCACTTTTTTTCTCCCTTTGTAAATCCTCCTGCTCACCAAGTCGCACACGCTCACCGGAGAGAAGAGAGAGGTGCACCAGACAGGAGTGTGCTTGCGGAGGTGGACGCTTTGAGGTGGTAAGGTGACGGGTGGGTAGGCGATTAGAGTTTCAACCGATCTTAAAACACAATTTGACACATTATGCCTGTGGCAGCCACTGCCAAAGGCATTTCCAAAAAAAAAGAAGCTCCAATGTGGCCCAGCAATTTCAATCATCTGAAATTTGTAATATCAACTGTACGCCGGATTCGTGATTACTATCGCAATTAACAGATTAAAGTTTTATTGAATAATTTCAAGTGTCATTTATGCTTTCATTTTTGAAATAAAAGTCTCTTTAATCGCAACATTCACTTCTGCTTTTTACATACTTTTTGTGAAAATTGAATTTACGTCTCTTTGTAAAGATACAACACTTAGCATCGTCGGTGCTAGGCTTACAGTTTAAGTATCGTTTATGTTGATTTCATTGTTTTGGACGGAATGGCACTTTGAAATGAAAATTAATTACATTACGGTGTTATGTTGATCAATTTATGCAGTATATAGGGACATGTATGAAATGCAAATTTACCGAAGAAGGCACACCATCGACAGTCAGAAAAATCCAGCAATTGCTCAAAACATGAAATGGTGCTATTACGCTCAGATATGAGCAGGTTTTAATTTCCAAGTGTAAATCCATACGGTAATATGACACAGAATTCTATATGTAGCATGTCATAAATTTGGATGAATTTTGGATTCAAGTGTAAATCTATATAATCAAAATTATAGTTCTAGTAATATATGTAAGTTAACTTACGAAAGAAACTTTTATTCTGTATGCAGTTGAAAGATAAATTCAGCGGATGACGTCATTGGTCAATTAATTAATCTATATGCATATGATGGAAAAATTTACATGTTGAAGGGATATATGTACTTAAACAAGAAACATTATATATAGAGTGAGGCTATGGTACTTCGGCTAGTGTACTATGGCTAGTGTACTACTGCTCAATATTGTACTTTTTAAAATCCTAACAGTCGATCCGAACCGTTCAATGTGATATTCATATGAATATGTACTTGCAAACTAAATTTTATATTTTTTTGAATTTTTTTACTATTTTTTTAGTTAGGTAGAATTTTTAGTGTTATACAAATTCTGGACCATCAAAATTCTACCTATCTAAAAAAATAGTAAAAAAATTCGAAAAAATATAAAATTTAGTTTGCAAGTACATATTCATATGGATATCACATTGAACGGTTTGGATCGACTGTTAGGATTTTAAAAAGTACCATATTGAGCCGTAGTACACTAGCCATAGTACACTAGCCGAAGTACCATAGCCTCACTCTTATATATATATATGCATGATATATGAGGTTAATCTAGATGTTGCGATTTTTTTTTTTGTTGATAAAAGGCATCAGACCATTCTATTACTAGAACTGAAGTTAACTTACATACTGATTGTCTTTAGCATTGTCTCATCAAACTATTCCATCGATGTTGCGATATTAGTAGCAACCAATGTTTTTCCCGCTATGAATACAATATTACTACGAAAAGCACAGTGGTGCAATCAGCATATATACATCGAACAACAAACAATTAATATCAAATAATAGTAATACTGAGGTATCTTGAGAAACTCCAAGTTGTAGTGCATTAATTGCTGGTCTTATGAATAGGCCATTGCAAGTTACCCATAATATTATTAGCTACGGACTGGCCGAAAATCATTGAGACATAACTAACATATTATGATCACTAGAAGTACCATACAAGCTTACACTTGGTTGTTTTTTTTTTTCAGGCTTGGTCAAAACCTGTGGAAAGACCTAACAGAACAGACGAGTGAGCACGGAAAGACCAGCGTGCCACATATATTACATCCAACCAGGACCATATCCATTGATATGGTTGGTACCTTCTCTGCCCATTTGATCTGCACATAGTTGCTCATACCTACAATAACAAAATAAATATTTAGTTATTATATATCATAATGAATATGAATCAGAAAGATAGCAATTGTTATCACTCAAAAAATATACGCAATGAGTGCTTTAGTTTAAGAAAAGACTATTCTTTTTTTTCACTGGATAATTAATTTGATGGCCTCGCTGCTATAAAGTCACTGGATTTTTCAGAAAGTGGTAGCTGTTTCCCTGAGATAGTTTCGCACTATATATATAATATGATCCTCATAAGCAAAAGTATGATAAATAAAAAAGAAAAGAACTTATTTGAAGTGATCGTCTTTCTATTAGATTTGCGCACTGAACGTTTGCTCAAAACCTGCTTGACCTATGGTTGTGAGATATATTCTCAAATAATATTAAAGGCCTCTTAATAGTTAGAAAATATACTTATCAGACCAGTAGTTAGAGAGACTCAAAGGAATGGAATATCTTCCTGAATTCATAATATACCAAACTTTCTGATTTTGATAATTTATATCCTTCTTACTTGTACAATTTGCTTACTTCTCAAACAATGAAGAAGGTAGTTTTGTTCTAATGAAAGAGCAAAATAGACTTTTTGTATTCAACTTTTCACAGTAATAGTTCTTCAAACTTATGTTGTAGAGAGAGAGAGAGAGAGCGAGAGGTTTATAAAAAAAGGACAATACTGCTGATGGCTATGATAGGTGGGGTTGGGTTGCTTTCTATACAGGGTCCAGATGAGGACCTTTCGATTTTTTGGAACAATGATATGATGTATGACAAGTTTGTATTGCGCAGTTGTTTGATCAAATGCTGAGCTTTTCCAAGAAAAAAAGGGAGGTTCAATTAAAATAATAAAAATTAGGAGAGAGATTGAGAGAGACCCAATTTGAAAGGGAGTATCACATGCAGGAGTGGGAAAGAGTTCATTTGATTGTGGTTCAGGTTCCTTTTGATTGTTGGATCCACTGGCTTGATCATGCTGCCACGTCAACTGAAGAAGGTTATCAGACCCAACATGAAGCAGCTGTTGTTTTAAATTAAAGAACCATTAATTTAGAATTTTAAACTATTTTCATGGCTCTGTGGTAAGCAGAAAAGTAACATTATTTTCAGAATGGTAGTATATATAATATATTACCTTCCTCTTTAGGTCTCTGTTAGCATCTTGAAGGTTTTGCTCCTTTCATATGTACAGAGGTCGATCGTTAGTTTATGCAAGTCAACCACATTTACCAAAGTAACAAAGATAAACTCAACAAGAAAATGCAAATGATAAATTCTAATCAGATGGTAATTAAGTACCTTGCGTTTGAGATCAAAAAGCCGATCAAGCATTGTCTGAGTCTGCACGTCAGATACAATATTTGTATATTATTTTATTATTTGCAAGAGTTTAATCAGTTTATATTATCCACGTAAAAACCTCACACATCTACAAAAATCTAACAAGTTTAAAACTACAAGAGTTTGATGATTGAGATATATATCCGGTATACCTTGGAGGATCGGATACGAGTAAGAGACAATTCAATCTGATTCTCAAGCATATCAAGCTGTGTCATGTTTAGCGGTTCTAAGTCCTCACCAAGAAGGTTTCTAATGAAAGTTCCAAAATAAAGAAGGCAATAAAAATTATCAAGATCATGATAACAGTAACTAAATAAGCAACAAGTACTAGAAGAAACTTAATAATAGTTATTTAAAAAGTTTCACAAGTACTTAATTTAGTTATACAATTTAACAAGTAACATATCATTCAATGTTTTTCAAGATTTCACTATTTTCTGTCTAGTTCTATTTGTGCCCTCCTTTTTTTTGTATGATGCAGCCCTCAGTTAAACTTAAAATTTTCAGTTTATCATGAAATATTAACTCCCTTTTTTTTAAAAGAAAAAGAACATGGGAAATCTTCAAATGGATTAAAATAAAAAATTAGAAATTGTATATGCTCCAACACTAATCTGCATGGAGGCACCAATCAAGCTCTATTGGTTCCGAACCATTATATTTCTTTCTACCTACCTCTGGTTACGTTGGAGACTCTCGACTCTTGATTTCAGCTTCAAGTATTCCTGATAGTTCTTCTACATTTGAAGAAAAGGGATAATATTATCTTAACCATATACATATCTCCCCAAGCAATTATACTTCTGAAGAAGTTATGGAGTTTAATGAACTTAAAGCCTAAATGAAAACATATATAAATATGTTTGTCCCATTAAAGCCTAATTTTGCTAAAAAAAAATGTAAGAATTTAATTAAGCAATCTATATCCTAAATAATACTAATAATTACTAAAGTATGCCACATGTCATGAGTAACCATAATATTGAGGGAGTGGGCGAATGCATTGGCAGCTAATTGAACAATAATGTTTGAACAACAGAAATAGCTCTATTGCTTATATTACATTACAAATCAGTTGAAATAATAGATTTTATCAAGTAACAATGGTAGTAGGTACTATTGAAAATAGGAGCATATCATACACCGTGGGGGGGAGTTACAATTAATAAAATTGACAAGGCCATATAAGTACAGAACAAATGTGCATATATATGATGTTACCAGACATTAGCCTTTAAATTGGAAAAACTATATAAGACAGGATTAATTAAAGTCATTACTTCTGTATTTAGCGGTGTTGCAGCTTCTGATGCACTATAGCTACACTTTTGGTACCTCTCCAGTGTTTTGGCAATGCTGAAAAAGAAAGAAGAATGTAACAAATCAGTCTAAATCTGCAATCTGAGAAAATTTTAAGTGGATGTGAAACACCAATTTATATCTTGGTTAAGTGAACTCATTTATGCCATTTTTGCTTGGTGTTTTTAAATGCTAGTCTGGTATATATGGGGTCTATTTAGTAACTCTTCATTTATTCTTATGCCTTTATTGATTGAAATTTCAAATTGTGGCTTCGAATCTAAGTGACAGAGTGTTTTATATTAGGTGTTAGAGATTGATTTTATTTTCATTAATGTGTGATTGTATTATTAATTTATAACTATCATGGTCGATCAATAGCTTAATGTTGATACAAAGTATACTTGATGGATTACAATACATTTGGATAATTAATTCATGGTATATATAGATAGAACTAAAAAGAAAACTATGAACATAAAATGGTATATATATATATGCATAATAGCTTTTGGGAGTTCATTTTTCAGACCTAATTAATCCTCTTTTACAAATATTGGATCCCTAGCTTTCAAAGAGAATTAATGTTCTGGTGATACATCCTCTCAGAGAGTATATCATCAGTCTCATCCAATCTTACTGCAATATGCATGTATCACCTTATTTCTTGTAAATAAATTCGTTGTCATGAGTTGTTATTTAACTCCCGATATTTTTCTCATCAAACATTCATTTTTTTTTTTTTTTCACAAATCAATATTTAAAACCTATTTAGCACTACTTCCAATTAAGCTTATTCTACGTGGAAATGTAGTACAGATATAATTTGGTTGTTAAGAACGACTAACCTAATTGGGAAGAGTAACTAGATGTTACTAATTTTTAGGAAATTAATCATTATTTCCCTTCCTATCGAGTCATAGTTGCAGCAAAACCAGTGGGTAATTATTATTATAATTTTGTACAAAACAGTAACATTGTTATTGTACAGAATTCCGATATATATGGATACAGGTACGGGTATCATACCGGATATGATATGGATATGACGATATGGTAATTTTTAAAAGTTTATGATACGATACACTATTATATATATTATTTTTTATTATTTTAATTATAATCATAATATAAACCAAACTTGTACAAACAAAATTAAAAGATTAACTCAAGTATAAATTAAATATCACAGTTAATTACTAGTGTATATCGCATAAGATAGTCTAGTACAGTGGCTAAGAGTTTTGGTGCGAAGTTAGGCTCAAATTACGCATAAAGCAAAAAAATTGAGAATTTAAGTGGTGTTGTGTGGCTCACCATGGACACCTAAGCACATGTGGTCCATGCGCGGCTATGGACCAAAAATTTGAATGACCGAAGTAGACTGTTCGGCCTGAAATCGGTAACATAGTCATACATGAAGTGTTGAGGTAATCTAGGTTCCGACGAATTCATATCCTTTGCATTAACTTAAAAGATTCTCTTTTAAGTTAATGAATTTCGACTGTCCAATCTCTTTCAAAATTCATGCAAACTAGATCTGCACTAATATTAAAGGCCCCCTATGTTATAGACACGAGCCGGATTGGCTCCGTTTAAAATCAGACGGTTGAAATTCATTAAATCAAAATATTCCCTTTTGAGTTAATGCAGAGGATATGGACCCTACCAATCTTAAGGAAATCAGCTTTTATGGTTGTTACTTTTTTGATATTTTTTGGATAGAAGGGAAACTAATGACTGCAAATTTTAGAACCCTTGAATAACATCAGTTTTTCCCAATTAATAAATGAAAGGGGATGATTTGGCTCCAATATTATATAAAAGAAAAATACAATGATATTTTTTATCATCCGATTAAGGGTAAGTAGTTAGTGATTTCTAAAGTAAAAAACTCAGTAATTAACCTCCAACCTTTACTAAAAAAAAATCTCAGTAATTACGGAATGTTAGCTTTGCTGTGAAGACTATTAGTTCTTAATTTTTACAAGAAAATATTTACTAATAAATATATATTACAAAAGATTACATTTATACCCTTATAATTGATTTTTCAAAAGAGTCCGACTGTAGTAATATGCATATTACAGATCGACTCATATTATGGATCCATAGCTCTATTTTCAAAGTTCAAATGGTCGATTCAAACAGTTTAACATCCGAAATTTTTATTAATATCCAAAAAAATATTAAATTTCAAAATCTACACCCTATGTGGAAGAATTTCGAAATCTGTCCAAATCGCAAAAAATTTCTGCGGTAATTCAGTCTAAAACCGCAATTTGTTTTTTGCGGTTCTAAGTTTTTTCTAATTAAACAGAAATGTTTATAATTTATTTGTTTTTTGTATTGAAATATTAGTAATATTTTATATATTAATTTCTTTAAAAATAGATAAAATACTATATAATTTGATTTATTTGAAAAACGGCAACAAATAATCCGAATCAATATTTAATTTAATTTAATTTTTCTTACCGCCACAAAAAATTGGACCTGAGAAATGTTGATCCTAGATTCCAAAGAATCACAAGAGATTTGTATCTAGGCTTTGTTCCCAGCAAGGGTAGGAATGGAAAGCACAGCTTTCTTTTACAGTTGTCAACTCAAAGAATCTCAAGACGTTAGCATGAAATCTACTACAGTATTTCATTTCATTGGTCATCTTGTACTAAACCTCGAGACCCAAAAAATTGTACGGGATTAGTCAGAAAGAGAGAGAAATTATTCTGAACTACTCGAAACTAAAAAAGAGAGGAGGAATTGGAATCTCCAATGGAACAGTACCCGAATTCACATCCCTTCACAGTACTTCATCTGAAGGGAAATGATTTTTTGTTGAAAACAAATTAATATTTGCTAATATTTTATACTAGTTTTTGAATTGGTCAAAGTAATGCAATATTAATTTGATGATGAAATATACGGATACGGTAGATACGGAGATTCTTCTTCAACATAAACACTATCTGGTAGATTCAGTATCTAGACAGGAGCTGGAGCTCGACTATACTAGACATCCTTAATTACGACTATTCATTCAGTTAGGTTTGCCAAATAGAATTTAGCTTAATAAATGCAGTGGTTCTATAGTGAACTTATCAGCTAGTGGTGTGGTCATAGTCATAGATAACCCACTGGTCAAGACATCTTCCTGGTTTTCAGCTAAGATTTTATGGAGATCAATTTTCATATTTAACAGGTCTTTGATTTGTACGGGCAGGTTTAAAATAAATAATTAAAAACAAAGAGAAATATTATAAGAAAATCCTACTCAACATTTACATAATTTCATCAGGAAGCCTTTTCTAAACATTTATGCACCTTATTAGACATGTCTTTGCTTTTATATTCCATTCATTATTCTAAATAGACTGCTATAATTTTGATATTACACTTTCTATCCTATAAACTATATGGCTACTGAAAAACAAATTTGCTTTATTGCCACTATAACAGTATGATTGACTACATCAGACATTTAGCTAAACATCATTCTTATCTTCATTTCTTAAGATAGTCTAGTACAGTGCCTAAGAGTTTTGGTGCGAAGCTAGGCTCAAATCACGCATAAAGCAAAAAATTTGAGAATTTAAGCGGTGTTGTGTGGCTCACCATGGACACCTAAGCACATGTGGTCCATGCGCGGCTATGGACCAAAAAATTGAATGACCGAAGTAGACTGTTCGGCCTGAAATCGGTAACGTAGTCATTTATGAAGTATTGAGGTAACCTAGGTTCCGACCTACCAATCTTAAGGAAATCAGCTTTTATGGTTGTTACTTTTTTTATATTTTTTGGATAGAAGGGAAACTAATAATTGCAAATTTTAGAACCCTTGAATAACATCAGTTTTTCCCGATCAATGAAAGGGGATGATTTGGCTCCAATATTATATAAGAAAAAAAATTCAATGATATTTTTTATCATCCGATTAAGGGTAAGTAGTTAGTGATTTCTAAAGTAAAAAACTCAGTAATTAACGTCCAACCTTTACTTAAAAAAAATTCTCAGTAATTACTGAATGTTAGCTTTGCTGTGAAGACTAGTTCTTAATTTTTACAAGAAAATATTTACTAATAAATATATATTAGAAAAGATTACATTTATACCCTTATAATTGATATTTCAAAAGAGTGAGACTGTAGTAATATGCATATTACACATCGACTCATATTATGGATCCATAGCTCTATTTTCAAAGTTCAAACGGTTGATTTAAACAGTTTAACATCCGAAATTTTTATTAATATCCAAAAAAATATTAAATTTCAAAATCTACACCCTATGCGGAAGAATTTCGAAATCTGTCCAAACTGCAAAAATTTTCTGTGGTAATCAATCTAAAACTGCAATTTTTTTTTTGCGGTTCTAAGTTTTTTCTAATTAAACAGAAATATTTATAATTTATTAGTTTGGAAATATTAGTAATATTTTATATATTTTTTTAAAAATAAATGAAATACTATATAATTTGATTTATTAGAAAGACTGTGACAAATAATCCGGATCAATATTTAATTTAATTTAATTTTTCTTACAGCCGCAAAAAATCCGACCTGAAAAATGTTAATCCTTGATTCTAAAGAATCAATGCAGACTTGTATCCAGGCTTTGAGATTTGTATCCAGCTATGTTACTCGTATACTCCAATATAGGCTCCGTACTCGTGTATGACATGTATCGGACACGGATACGCGTCCGATACAGCCCAGATACGTATCCTTGACTCTTGATACGGTCTCCGATACGACCCTGACACTTCTGGATACGGCCTAGATACGTGCACCAGGGCTGGATACGTGCACCTTTGATGTTAAACTAGCTGTACACCGCGAGTATGGACCACACCCACCATAAACCAGTCCTAAACTAGTTGTACACCGCGAGTATGGACTAGCCAAAAATAAGGTTTTTCTTGGGCCTGTGGAGAATCGAACTATTGTTGTTCCCTCTAGCGACCTAGACTCTTACCACTACACTACATCACATTTGATGTTAGATTCTAGTAACTATTATACCTATAATTTTTTATATTTAATTTATATAATACAAGTGTTGAATTAATAATATAATTAAATAATAAAAATAATACAATATAATAAGCGTATCGTATCCTTAATTTTTGAGAATTACCGTATCGCCGTATCCGTATCGTATCGGATACGATACCCGTATCCCTATTCATGCAACATAGGTATCCGGGCTTTGTTCCATGCAAGGGTAGGAATGGAAAGCACAGCTTTCTTTTACTAGTTGTCAACTCAAAGAATCTTAAGACGTTAGCATGAAACCTACTACAGTATTTCATTTCATTGGTCATCTTGTACTAGTCCTCGAGACCCAAAAAATTGTACGGGATTAGTCAGAAAGAGAGAGAAATTATTCTGAACTACTCGAAACTAAAAAAGAGAGGAGGAATTGGAGTCTCCAATGGAACAGTACCCCCTTCACAGTACTTCATCTGAAGGGAAATGATTTTTGTTGAAAACAAATTAATATTTGGTAATATTTTATACTAGTTTTTGAATTGGTCAAAGCAATGCAATATTAATTTGATGATGAAATATACGGTAGATACGGAGATTCTTCTTCAACATAAACACTATCTGGTAGATTCAGTATCTACACAGGAGCTCGATTAGACTTCCTTAGGACTATTCATTCAGTTAGGTTTGCCAAATATAATTTAGCTTAATAAATGCCGTGGTTCTATAGTGAACTTATCAGCTAGTGGTGTGGTCATAGTCATAGATAACCCACTGGTCAAGACATCTTCCTGGTTTTCAGCTAAGATTTTATGGAGATCAATTTTCATATTTAACAGGTCTTAATTTGATTTGTACGGGCAGGTTTAAAATAAATAATAAAAAACAAGGAGAAATATTATAAGAAAATCCTACTCAACATTTACATAATTTCATCAGGAAGCCTTTTCTAAACATTTATGCACCTTATTAGATGTCTTTGCTTTTTCCATTCATTATTCTAAATAGACTGCTATAATTTTGATATTACACTTTCTATCCTATAAACTATATGGCTACTGAAAAACAAGTTTGCTTTATTGCCACTATAACAGTATGATTGACTACATCAGACATTTAGCTAAACATCATTCTTATCTTCATTTCTTAAGATAGTCTAGTACAGTGCCTAAGAGTTTTGGTGCGAAGCTAGGCTCAAATCACGCATAAAGCAAAAAATTTGAGAATTTAAGCGGTGTTGTGTGGCTCACCATGGACACCTAAGCACATGTGGTCCATGCGCGGCTATGGACCAAAAAATTGAATGACCGAAGTAGATTGTTTGGCCTGAAATCGGTAACATAGTCATATATGAAGTATTGAGGTAACCTAGGTTCCGACCTACCAATCTTAAGGAAATCAGCTTTTATGGTTGTTACTTTTTTTATATTTTTTGGATAGAAGGGAAACTAATGATTGCAAATTTTAGAACCCTTGAATAACATCAGTTTTTCCCGATCAATGAAAGGGGATGATTTGGCTCCAATATTATATAAGAAAAAAAATTCAATGATATTTTTTATCATCCGATTAAGGGTAAGTAGTTAGTGATTTCTAAAGTAAAAAACTCACTAATTAACGTCCAACCTTTACTTAAAAAAAATTCTCAGTAATTACTAAATGTTAGCTTTGCTGTGAAGACTAGTTCTTAATTTTTACAAGAAAATATTTACTAATAAATATATATTAGAAAAGATTACATTTATACCCTTATAATTGATATTTCAAAAGAGTGAGACTGTAGTAATATGCATATTACACATCGACTCATATTATGGATCCATAGCTCTATTTTCAAAGTTCAAACGGTTGATTCAAACAGTTTAACATCTGAAATTTTTATTAATATCCAAAAAAATATTAAATTTCAAAATCTACACCCTATGAGGAAGAATTTCGAAATCTGTTCAAACTGCAAAAAATTTCTGTGGTAATCAGTCTAAAACTGCAATATTTTTTTGCGGTTCTAAGTTTTTTCTAATTAAACAAAAATGTTTATAATTTATTTGTTTGGAAATATTAGTAATATTTTATATATTTCTTTAAAAATAGATGAAATACTATATAATTTGATTTATTAGAAAGACTGCGACAAATAATCCGGATCAATATTTAATTTAATTTAATTTTTTTCTTACAGCCGCAAAAAATCCGACCTGAAAAATGTTAATCCTTGATTCTAAAGAATCAACGCAGATTTCTATCCAGGCTTTGAGATTTGTATCCAGCTATGTTACTCGGATGCTCCAATATAGGCTCCGTACCCGTGTAGGACATGTATCGGAAATGGATACGCATCCGATACAGTCCGGATACGTATCCTTGACTCTTGATATGGTCTCCGATACGGCCCTGACACTTCTGGATACGGCCTAGATACGTGCACCGGGGCTGGATACGTGCACCTTTGATGTTAAACTAGCTGTACACCACGAGTATGGATCACACCCACCATAAACCAATCCTAAACTAGTTGTACACCGCGAGTATGGACTAGCCAAAAATAAGGTTTTTCTTGGGCCTGTGGAGAATCGAACTCTTGTTGTTCCCTCTAGCGACCTAGACTCTTACCACTACACTACATCACATTTGATGTTAGATTCTAGTAACTATTATACCTAGAATTTTTTATATTTAATTTATATAATACAAGTGTTGAATTAATAATATAATTAAATAATAAAAATAATACAATATAATAAGCGTATCGTATTCTTAATTTTTGAGAATTACCGTATCGCCGTATCCGTATCGTATCGGATACGATACCCGTATCCGTATCCATGCAACATAGGTATCTAGGCTTTGTTCCATGCAAGGGTAGGAATGGAAAGCACAGCTTTCTTTTACTAGTTGTCAACTCAAAGAATCTCAAGACGTTAGCATGAAACCTACTACAGTATTTCATTTCATTGGTCATCTTGTACTAAACCTCGAGACCCAAAAAATTGTACGGGATTAGTCAGAAAGAGAGAGAGAGATTATTCTGAACTACTCGAAACTAAAAAAAAGAGGAGGAATTGGAGTCTCCAATGGAACAGTACCCCCTTCACAGTACTTCATCTGAAGGGAAATGATTTTTGTTGAAAACAAATTAATATTTGGTAATATTTTATACTAGTTTTTGAATTGGTCAAAGCAATGCAATATTAATTTGATGATGAAATATACGGTAGATACGGAGATTCTTCTTCAACATACACACTATCTGGTAGATTCAGTATCTACACAGGAGCTGGAGCTCGACTAGACATCCTTAATTAGGACTATTCATTCAGTTAGGTTTGCCAAATATAATTTAGCTTAATAAATGCAGTGGTTCTATAGTGAACTTATCAGCTAGTGGTGTGGTCATAGATAACCCACTGGTCAAGACATCTTCCTGGTTTTCAGCTAAGATTTTATGGAGATCAATTTTCATGTTTAACAGGTCTTTGATTTGTACGGGCAGGTTTAAAATAAATAATAAAAAACAAAGAGAAATATTATAAGAAAATCCTACTCAACATTTACATAATTTCATCAGGAAGCCTTTTCTAAACATTTATGCACCTTATTAGACATGTCCTTGCTTTTATATTCCATTCATTATTCTAAATAGACAGCTATAATTTTGATATTACACTTTCTGTCCTATAAACTATATGGCTGCTGAAAAACAAATTTGCTTTATTGCCATTATAACACTATGATTGACTACATCAGACGTTTAGCTAAACATCATTCTTATCTTCATTTCTTAAGAAACACTTGGGGTTTACTTAAACTTTCTAAGTTTATGTAGTACATCTAATTAAGGCCATGTATTATTCAAATTTATACTGATCGACATAAGACTACTAATATATATATTCAAACTTTTTTGCTCGCCCTCTGTCCTATATACTTTTTCTTCCTCCAATTTATACTTCCATTTCAGTCATACCTCTCTCCTTCTCCCTCTATCCTATACTCTTTCTTCCTTCAATTTATACCTCCATTTCAATTTTCAACGTTACCTCTTCATGAACCATACCTCATTCAATCACCTTAAAATGTAACTTGAATCGCCATGTATATCACTTGTCTCAGACACTATGATAGCACTATATTAATTCCGTAATATGTACATTAATATGATAAATGTTATTAGCCATTAACTACAGACTATAGTTTGCTCTCCTACAGTTCTTCAACATATTTAAGAAATAGGAAAAAGCTTGTAGCTGTGTTATTAGCTATATGAAATTATTGTGTTTCGAACTTCATACAATTTGTGTAGTTCAATATTATTAATTTTATTTTACCATGTGTCATTTAAATATCTTATTGATCACTATCTAAATGTCATATTTTAAGGTAATTAAAAAGTTATTTATAGTGATATTTAAGATTGTCAGATTACTTTGTTTTCAGCGGAGTCCAACCCTTCTTTTATTTTATTTATAATTGAGAGTGATGAGTTTTCTTATATAAGAAGATCTGCAAAATAAATATTGAAAATATTGAATGGTTTTTCATGCTAAAAAAGTGTATCATATTGCTTGCTATTCTTCTATTATATAAAGCTGAAAGAAAGTTGAATAAATATATTATATTCTTGAACGTTTGATTATAGTTCAGAGTATGTTCCTAAAATTAAAAGAATTAGGGTTGCCTTCAAGTTCCCAAAAAAAAATGTTTACTGAAAGAAAAGTTATTTTTTTTAAATTAAACAATTTTATAAAAAAATTGCGTTCAGAAAATTTTGTCAAAACCAAATATCATTTTTGAAAATTAAAAAACGTGTATAATGATAAATAACATAATTAGTCGCACATTACATCTTAAGTACACCAAAAAAAAGCTTTTTTAAATGAGAGGAGATAAGTATCATATATGAGTCATCTGATAAAAAACAATAGGATAGAGAGAGAGAGAGAGAGAGAGATGTAGATCGAACGGATGAGAGTAGAGATGATGTGACATAACTAAAAATTTGAAGATATAACACCCTTTATGGAGTATTAACTATATATATTATTAAACAAACACTACCATCATTGTATCTTACGACTATAAAGCCATCCACCAGATTCTAAACTCAGTATATATGGACTCCTAAGTTCTATTTAAACATTTTATTGGAGATATAGACAAATTTGAGTTTGCTCAGTTTAAATCAAGAGAAAAAATATATAATTTATATTGGTTCAAAATTTGTCAACTTGATGCTAATTAATTGTTCCAAAATCACAGATGATAAATCAATAACACATATGATTGTTATTTCATTTCGATTCTTTTCTTATTAATTATGTTAATTTACTACTGTTACTTTCGAGTAGAAGAGATATACATGTAAATATCAGATGCTATAGTTTCTCTCCGCTTCAAAGAATAATTTCAACATGGATCTTACTAAATTAGCTCCACCACTTTATTATAGAGAAAATTAACTGTTTGTGTAAAATGAAATTGGTTTCAAATATCATATAGGAATCAATATTGAGTAAAACTAGGGTGTTCTTAAGTTCACCAAGTCCCTTTGTGAACTCAACTCTAAAACCTATCGGATTGGTTTTAAACGACGAATCCAAACCGTTGAAATCCTTCTATCTTACGTGTGATGCGTCTACATGCAAAAATTTCAAACTTTCGAATTAATTTAGTATAAAGTCAAGCGGTCAAAATTAGAAGGTTTATAAATTAATTTTAATGCATTCATTTTTTGAATATTTTTTGACCACTTGACTCTATACAAAATTAATTTGAAAATTTAAGATTTTTGCATGTAGACACATCACTCGTAAGGTACAAGGACTTCAACGATTTGGATTCATCGTTTGAAGCCAATCCGATAGGTTTTAGAGTTGAGTTCACAAAGAGACTTGGTGAACTTAGGAACACCTTAGTTTTACTCATCAATATTAGCAACAAAATTTGAGAAATGATTGTATACAAGAAACATCTTAAAAATGATAATTAGGTAACTCTAGCTAGCATGCTGGTGGTTCTCTCTCTCTTCACATCGTTATTCAAGGACAGGTATAGCACAGAGACAGAGGAGAGAGGGAAGGAACGATTCTCCTCGGCAAGCAGCTGCTGCCAAGTGTTGAGAAAAAGAGAGGAGAAGAGAGAGGAGAAATGATTACTAGGCTAAGCCTAGCTAGAGCGACCGTACTTCTCTGTCCCTAACTTGACCTTTCATCAATCAAGTCCACAAATGGCGGAAAGAGAGAGAGAACTTGAAGCTCAATCAAACAGTAAATTTGAACAAGAAACCTCATAACACACAAATTGACTGTCAATTTGAAGATCTGCACCTCCCTTTACTAACTTTTTACAGTACAATATCTTTAGTACGTTCAAAATTTTACAAAACGGGAACTGATCAAACTTCGCTTTAAATCAAGGAAATGATAATTAAGCTTATGGGTGCTCTAATTAGTTGGAGATCAAAGAATCAAAACTGCCTAACTTTTTTTCTCTGGGAAATCCCTCTTTCGTTTTTGCAAAATTATTTTGCAAGAACTGAAATAAATCGTTGTGGCATATTTAGAAGAAAAGAGAGAACAAAATAATTTAAGAGAACTAACGATTTTATTGCTGTATTGCAATGCCACGTTATAAAGTTAATTTCTTTTCTGGATGATGACAAAATATTAACTTTCAAGTAAATAAAAAAATTTCTCAAAAGCAGCAGAAAGAGTGAAGATGCATGATACCCTAATTAATTAAGGATATATTTCGACATAAACTACAAGCAAGATATCATAAGATAACTTTCAAAATACATCTAAACCTAATTAAGTTCAAGATCATATAAATCTACTAAAATTAGACCTATCTGTGGATTACTTACATTGAAATTTTATTTTATTTTATTTTTCTGAAAAGCAAAGAAATTTATGTTGGAAATTCAATCTAAACCAAACAATAAAACTTGTCAAAACCAGACTCATCTCTGTATATTATTCACTTCTTTAGAAATACAAAGCTCTAACTTCAAGCAATCTTCACATAATTAAACCGGAGCTTAAAAAGAAAAACAAAAAACAAAATAGGAAAACCAATAAAGAAAAATAAAGAAAAAACAGCCAGGGTGTTAGCAGTAATTCGCAAGGGTAAATACCTGGGGCTACTACAGAACTCAAACAGACGGCCGCGGCTGGAGAAGATGATGAGCCCGACCTCCGCATCGCACAAAATGGACAGCTCGTACGCCTTCTTTAACAGCCCATTGCGCCTCTTCGCAAACGTCACCTGCCGGTTTATCTTGTTCTCAATTCGCTTCAATTCAACCCTTCCCCTGCCCATTCTTCTTCTTTAGTTCTCCCCTCTACCTCTCTCTAGAGACAATTTTTGTTTCTCTCTCCTTTAGAGGGCTTCTCCTGATTCTTTTATTATGGAGCACCATCCTACTTTGTATCATATCAATAGTGGTTTGACGGATTGACAGTGATGCGTTTGCCTTTTCTTTTCATCTTTTTTTTTTAATATTTATTTTGGAGGTTTCCCGTAGGTAGTTGCCACTTCTCTTCCTCCTAAGTCTTGAGCTTTGATTTGCTTTGCCCCACCTGTTTTCTACTGTGGCTATTTGGCGATGAAGTACGGAATTAATAAAGTAAAAATCTAGCACACGCGCTGAATATTTTAATCAGCTATGGAACTAATTCTGCTTCTAACGTACCCCGTAATTAAATAGAGACGTCATCCTATATCTGATAACGGACACTTTCATTACTACAATAGCTAGCTAGCTCATTAAATTTTAATCATTATTAGCTTAAATGGACAATTATATGAAGTAAGAAAATCATATTTTGTTAACAACAACAAGCTACAGGTTTATAGGATATATAAATATATATTTGTTAATATAAAAAAATTGATTTGACAAATTTGACATGTATAGTAAATTTGATCTTGTCTTTTCATTACGATTATCTATGAGCAATAATGATCAAATATATGAGATGCGAAGGATACAATACTTTTTTCATTTGCCATTTTTTGTCAAGTTTGAACGTTGTGTTATTGACAATATATTACTCCAATTAACAAGTATCTACTCGATCTTTACATTTAGCCTCTCTTCTTATATTAAGCATGTAGATGTCGTGATCCGTCAACGATTGTGATTTAATTCACTGCATTTTAAACGGTTAAGATAAAAAATTCTGCAATTGTGATTTTATGTGGCAATGTATTGGTATTTATTGTGTTGAAGTTCGTATTTAGTTTTCTGAACACTGACTACAATGGTTTTCTCCTTACAATTTCTTCATATGAATTGGCTCGTGACTCGCTCATTTTCAGACCAAGTAAAAAATGAGCGAGTTTTATCTCAGCGAGCTACTTGCTTTTTTGCCATGCGGATGGCAACGAGCCGACCTTGACATAGCTCATGGCTCGCTCGTTTCTAAAACGAGCGAGCCATTAGCGAGCTAACATTAAGGTTCGAGCTAAAAAAGTGGCTCGTGGCTCGTTTGTTTTCGGACCGAGCTTGAATGAGCCACGAGGTGCGAGCTTTTTTGCCAGCATCATGAATGTTTTCATAAAAACAATTAATTGATAACATTTATTTCTTTATTTTCAAGTTATTAATTATAACAAAATAAGAAAGTAATTAACATGTGTGCTCACTATATATTGATTACCTTCCTATTTAACAAGGTAAAGACAAAATAGTGTTTTTATTGTTGAATAAAGAAAATTATAAAAAGACAAATACTGTTAAAGATGAAAATATTTGGTCTGATTTTCTTTTATTTTTTTTTGTATTTTTTGTTTATATTTTGAACCTGTAATAAAGCACGGGCAAAATACTAGCTAGATATTATTAAAGTTTAACTAGCTATAATAAAAAAATTAAAGATGCTCATTAATGTATAACAGATTGATATATTGGGACAAATATTACTGTCTAATTAATATTGCATGTGGTAGCCCATAGCTTGAATGCCCGAAGTTATCATCTGTTAATGCCTTTTCCCCGGGTGAAGATTTTGACAAAGTATTTTTCAATTCATGCAGCACACGAATAATAGAGTCAAAATTAAACTGCATATAATTCATGTACTTTATAATAAAAAAACTCCTCTGTCAAAATGTTTACCCCTTTCGACCTACTTGTTCTTGGAGTTAATTGCATATATAGTTTATTTTTATATCGTCTATTGTCTGACTATCAATCAGTTGTAACTAAACTGGTAAATAACAATTCTTCACAAAAGGAAATATGAGCTTCATTTCTCAACAATACTTCTATTGGTTGCGAGCTATTTTGTGTTGGAAATTAATGGAGGAGAACTAGGATGTTCTTGAGTTCATCAAGTTTCTTTGTGAATTTAACTCTAAAACTTATCGGATTGGTTTCAAACGACAAATTCAAACTGTTAAAACCGATTTACTTTACGAGCAGGGGCAGAGCCAGACTTTCAGACTATGGAGGGCAAACGTGAATGGAAATCAAGCATATAATTTTTTTCTACTACGAATGAGAGTCAATTTCACACTAACCATAATATTTTAGTTTAAATTATATTAAAAATAAAGTATAAATACAAAAAATAAAATTTATATGAATGTGGTCAATTGACCTCATTTATTGAATGTGGATTCACCCCTGTTTACGAGTGATGCGTCTACATGCAAAAAAATAAAATTTTAGAATTAACTTAGTATAAAGTCAAGTGATCCAAATTAGAAGATTTATAAATTAATTTTAATGCATTTATTTTTTGAGTATTTTTTCATGACCACTTGACTCTATACATAATTAATTCGAAAATTTTAAAATTTTGTATGTACACACATTATTCGTAAGATAAATTGATTTCAATGGATTAAATTTGTCATTTGAAGTCAATCCGATAGAATTTAGAGTTAAGTTCACAAAGAAACTCTGTGAAATTATCACTGAACTTCTACTCGGAATTAACGTGTGAAGATGGTAAATTAAAAATGATAGATCGAGATTGCGATAATGATTGGTCATGAGTGCAGGTTCGTTAATGGGTTAATTAATCATCCCTTCAAAATCAATTGATATTTGTCAAATCAATTGATAAGTAGGAGTATCTATCTTTATTTTATGGTAAGTCACCCAGAGAACTATCTTTAGTCTAATGAGAAAAATAATATTTTATGTGTGGAAAGTAGTAAGTTTGAAACTCAAAAAAAAAAAAAAACAATTTCTTGTGGATATAAAATAGTTGAGTAGCTTGACCTCCCACTACAAAAATATGACATTATCCGTGATAAAAAAATTGTTGTTGTAAGTAATCTTTTGTATTGTTTGACTAATTTGCAAAACATATAAATATTGAATTTTATAGTTTTTTTATTTGAGATGTATGCATGTTTAACTGTTACGTCCGAAGGTCAAAGCAAGTAAAAAAAATACATATCATAACAAGTTAACGTGACAAGTTACGTTCGAAGGTAAAAGCAAATCAAAGATACATATCATGACAAGTTGACGTGATAAGCTGTACAAGATAATCAGATACATGATCTCCTCGACATGAAAGAATGATTTGATATAGATGATCTGATGGAAGATTCACACGAGCTATTTGAAATGTCAGATATTGACGAGATGTTAAATCATGAAGATTACAGAAGATCATAGAGATCGAGATAATGAAGATTATGAAGATCACATTACCATTTTTTTATTCAATTTTAATTTATATCCAAAAATATGGTAACTTAGTGGATTTTAATTTGAAAGATTATAGAGCCCCTATCTTTTGAGCGAATTCTAACATTTAATTTGAAACTTGTACCTTTTACTTTGATATTAGATCTGTTTTTTTATGAGAACCTCGGTGCTCAGTTTTTTGGCACAAGAACTTTCCATTATTACAGATTTATTGTCTCTTGTAATTTTAATTTTTTATAGTTTCATTGATTGTGAAATTCTCGTTTAACTCCGGGTGTGTAATACAAGATATGCTCATCTTTACTTGTTTGGTAGGGTGAATTCTCGTGCCAGTATCAAACTAACTGTTCGTCAGAAAACAAGGACACAACAGACTGACGCATCCATGCACGTGTCGAGCTTTCACAGGAGCATATATATATATACTTTTTGTATTTCATCACACTGCCCCTGGACCCGTTTATAATTACAGAGTCGTCCTCTGTGTAATATTCACAGGACTGATGTGGACGCCCTTGTTCTGAAATTGAATTCACACGAACCTTAGTTGTATTTTTTTAGTATTGGCCCCCTGGAAAGTAAACTCGCTCGTAGCATAACACAGTTCAGAGTGGAAAAAACGTGCCGTGCTGTGATTAACATGCTATGATTTTAGTCTCGTGCAATGTTGTGTTGTAATCAAGTTAATTTTTCATGTGCCGTACTGTGCCGTGACCAAAATATCAAGGGGTGGTCACGGCACGCGAATGGTCACGCCGTGCCTAACGTGTTGTGATCATACGTAACTCGCGTGACCACTTAATCATAATTTAAGTTAGTTTATTTAAGATTCATCATTAAATCAATATCTAATGGTTTTAATTACATATGACTCGCGTGATTACGTGTTGTGCCATGACTAAATCTTTCATGTGTCGTGCCAAAATTTCAAAAGATGAACACGGCACGCGAATGGCCACAACACGTAATTGACACGCGTGTTGTGCCGTTCTGTGCTGTAACCATGACGTTCCGTGACAGAACTGGCTCCGCTGTGCCATTTTTCCCACTCTACACACAGATATCTCTTATTAGTTTTTTTCTTTAAAAAAAATGACAGGCTTACAATCTGCCTTCGGTTTGACAGCTTTAAATCCTATGCACATGCTAGATATATAGGCAAAAGGACCCGTCTCAAGACTCAAACCCAATAGAGGCCACGAGGCATATGAAGAGCACCGAAAATTGATTCCTCAGCCTCACTTGCTGGCAAATTGGGCTCGGACTTCGGGAGTGTCATGCACAGGAGCAGTATCGACTCAGGTAGCAGAACTTGCTAACTTAAACACAGAGATAGATCGAGAAAAATTCAAGTTGATGCAGCAGCTCTAGAGTTGCTGACAATGAAGATCCCAAGACAACATATGGGGGTTGCTTTAAGCAATAACCATGCTTAGTCGCAGTTTTTACTTGGTGTGTTATTAGGCTTTAGTAGGTTAGAAGTTAACATAGTTACTTTACTGGTTTCTTTACATTTACTTACCAATGTCTCGTTTTTTATTATGCTTTTTTATTGTAATGTAAACCTTTTCAATTAATGCATACCTACGGGTTTTTCATCAAAAAAAAAAAAAAACTATGGAAGCATTAATTGTTTAAATTAATTCCGGTTGTCGACCAATCTCACCTTGAATCTGAACTCGGTTGCATTAATTGAGGGGCTCCCTGCGGCAGTTTGACATATTTGGGACTAAGCTGAAATGATGCAACTAGAGATGTCCATTGGTCGATATTAGATTTGCATAGATATAACTCGGATATGGAATAATGAATTTGATCAACTGAAATATAAACCGAATCCAATAAATCCAACTTTATTCGATTAGTTCAATTAAACCAAATTAGTATAAAACTTTTAAGTTATAACTAAAATATGTTAAAAATAATTAATGTCTACGGTCAAATAGTTTGAGCCAAAATTAATAGTTAATTAATTTATAAAATTAAATACAGATTAAACCATATTAGGCTGCCTTAAATATGGTATGACATTCTGCACTCTTTTAAATGGTTCAACCGAATTGGTGTGGCCAATTGGTGCAACAAACTCGGGCGTTGGTTTATAAATATGTGTGCAGCAGTTTAGTTTGAACCAACCATCTGATCCGGATGAACAGTAAAAACAGTGCTTTCAAATTCTGGACCACCGGATCAGCAATTTTCAAAGTGGCTTAATAAATAGTAAAAAAATTCCAAAAAATGTAAAATTTGGTCTCCAAGCAGATTTCAATATGTAGATCAACTTGAACGGTTCGGATCGACCGTTTGAACTTTGCAAATCCAATTTACGTTGGAAACATATCGGGCCATATGCTACTAAAAGCATATTAGCCTATATATATATATATATATATATATATAGTGCTGGGCTTAGCTAAGCCATGGTGTAAAACGACTTGGTGCTCCACGCCTCATTATTTCCATTTTGAAAATCCAAACTACCGATCTGAACCGCTCAAGTTGTTCTCCATATTGAAATGTGCTTGGAGACCAAATTTTACATTTTTTGGAATTTTTTTACTATTTATTAAGCCACTTTGAAAATCACTGATCCGGCGGTCCAGAAATTTTTACTGTTTTTTACTGTTCACCCGGATTTTTAGATTTTCAAAGTGGCTTAATAAATAGTAAAAAAATTCCAAAAAATGTAAAATTTGGTCTCCAAGTACATTTCAATATGAAGAACATGTTGGAAGGTTTGAATCGACTATTTGAGCTTTGAAAATGAAGATATGGCGTGGAGTACCAAGTCGTTTTACACCATGGCTTAGCCTAGTCGGACTCTATATATATATATATATATATGAGGAGGGTTCCAATGCACCCTCTTTTTTGTGCTCCCAATGCACCCACATTATATATATATAATTTTGCTATTGTGCTTCATGAAGTAAAACTAATATTTTACTTCACGCTCATACACCCATTTCCAAAATCCGAATCGTCGATCCGACCGTTCAAGTTGTTCTCCATATTGAAATGTGCTTGGAGACCAAATTTTACATTTTTTGGAATTTTTTTACTATTTATTAAGCCACTTTGAAAGTCGCTGATCCATTGGTCCAGAATTTTTTACTGTTTTTTACTATTCATAATGGATCAGCGATTTTCAAAGTGGCTTAATAAATAGTAAAAAAATTCCAAAAAATGTAAAATTTGGTCTCGAAGCACATTTCAATATGGAGAACAACTTGAACGGTTCGGATTGACCATTTGGATTTTGGAAATAGGAGTATGAGCGTGAAGTAAAACGAAGTTTTACTTCGCGAAGTACAATAGCCCTACTATATATATATATATATATATATATATATATATCTCCATTTTCAAAGTCCGAACAGCCGATCCGAACCGCTCAACATAATCTTCATAATAAAATATGCTTGGAGACCAAATTTTATATTTTTTAGAATTTATTTACTATTTTTTTGGATAGATACAAAATCACTGTTTTAAGGAGATTTTGGACCATCCGATAAAGTGATTTTGTATCTATCTAAAAAAATAGTAAATAAATTCTAAAAAATATAAAATTTGGTCTCCAAGCATATTTTATTATGAAGATTATGTTGAGCGGCTCGGATCGATTGTTCGGACTTTAAAAATGGAGATAAAGGATGTGGGTGCATTGGAACCCTCCTCTATATATATATGAGATGAGCTATTGTGCTTTGCAAAGTAAAGCCATCGTTTTACTTCGGCTTACTTTTTGGATTTTCAAAGTCCAAAATGTCGATCCGACCGTTCAAGTTGATATACATATTGAAATGTGCTTGCAGACCAAATTTTACATTTTTTGGAATTTTTTTACTATTTATTAAGCCACTTTGAAAATTGTTGATCACATGGTCCAGAATTTTGTTGCACTGTTTTTTCTAGACCATGTGATCAGCAATTTTCAAAGTGGCTTAAAAAATAGTAAAAAAATTCCAAAAAAATGTAAAATTTGGTCTGCAAGCACATTTCAATATGTAGATCAACTTGAACGGTCGGATCGATGTTTTGGACTTTGAAAATCCAAAAAGTAAGCCGAAATAAAACAATGACTTTACTTTGCAAAGCACAATAGCCCATCTATATATATATATATATATATATATATTTGAATCAATGTTGTCAATCAGTCAATGTGTGCAAGTGTACAGACAAGAACTTTTAATGATGATTGCGATAGATTCATGTATGAACTATTCTTTGATGAGTACGACAATATGTTTTTGTTATTAACGGCCGTAGCGTAGACCATAGTACTTAAAATCACCACAAGATTAATTTCAAATTTAAAATAAATGGTAGGTGCACCCCATTTATTGCCCCCGTAAAATCATGAGCCGCTTGATTCCGTTCTCTACCCTAATGGACGCATCTGATCGAAGGAGATCTATATGGCATTTAGGAATGAGAAATGTTTAGTGTCCCAATTATATTCAATCTTTGATTATTTTCACTTTTGTTATAGTTTGTCAAACATCAACAATATCTAGCTAATTATTAAGCTCTGCTATATCTAATTATTGTCAAATCTAAAAAAATATATTCAAGATTGTACAGGATTGAACAACAAAAAAGTTGAACACTGCAACATACTCTTTATAAATTTTTACAAATTGAGTTTTCTCGAGACAGTCAGAATAGACCAAAACATATCGGGACCGTTGATCCCAATATTTCTATTAATGTTGTAAATCAAACACTCTTTCTATTTCCGTACCTTTTATTTTATTAATTTCTACGGATAAAAAATTCTCACATATCACCTCCTTTAATTGCTGAAAGCAGAGTCAGATCGCCTGAGAAATGGAGGGAAACATAATTGATTTAAGAGAAACAATGTAAATATGCTACGGGTCCGGATCCCCTAAAGTAACTCAATTTTTAAGTTTTGGATTGGGACCTTCCGAATCGAATCTGTCGCTCGAGATCGCTTCGGAATTCAAATGTCTTTCGTGATACGTGCGCTTCACTTTAGATGGATGGTCACGGATTCGAATCGGACGGTCCCGATCCAAAACCCAATTTTTGAGTTACTTCGCTGTATCTGAATTCTCCCTAAGCAAAGAAGATAGTCTTTTTTTTTTTTTTTTTTAATTCCATGGTAGAAGCTACAGCAAAGAAGATAGTCAACATGGACTACGAGAACTCTGTGCTGTGATGTAAATCTATATTTTTTTTTTTCCCTGTACATATAAATCTTGAGCTGTCAAAGTTTTCCGAAAAGAAAAAAAAATGACAACTCCGACCTCCTTGCAGAGAAATCATTCGCTCGCGACAAACGAGCCATCAGCCATCAACGAATTAATTAATCACTGAACATTGGGCAGCATGTGTCTAATTTTGCTTCCTAACTGGGCTATAGATATACAATATATATCCAGCCCGTTTGTTCATGGGCCTCCTGGTCCATTTAACAAGCCTGGATATACATTCTGATTTCTCCAAATTTTTCTATATTCGGCATTAAAGGATAAAAAACCCTATCCAGAACCAATGTGCCCCAAACCGTGGGCTCTCACCTGTAGTTTTTGTCCGTATCTAATTCTGTACTTGTTTTAGCTCGATTCATCGCATACTTTAAGAAAAAGAAAACAAATAATAAAACTTAATAAAATATCTTCTCTGTAGGAGTGTCAACGGTTACGATACGAGTCAGATGGAGGCATTTTCATACTCGTACCTGTTATAATAATGAAAAAATCTTTATCCTTATCTGTTTGTTTAATACGGTACTGACCGAGTAAACGGATAATAAAGTGTCATTGACATCTCAAATTGTTCTTTCGATAAAATATTTTTCAAAATAAGAAAAAAATGAAAAAATAATAATGAATACAACTAATTTATTAATTTGTATTACGAAAATTTAATAAAATACAAATTTTTATTGTATCATGTATTATTTGTTGGACTATGCAATAATCTACTTAGTCTGTTTGACTAAATTTGTAAAACATATATTTATTGAATTTTACAGTTTCTTGTCTTGAGATATTATGCAGGTTCATGATGATATAAAATTTCAATAAACATCAAGAATGCATCATCAAATGCTACACATATCAAGGATATACTACAATGAACTAAAGGTTGGACTAAGAAGACTTAGTTCAAGATTAGTTGTTAATTAGAAATTTGTGAAATTAGTAAAATATGCTTGACATTGAGGTAATTGACCTAAACTGTTACAACGGTTAAGAAAGCATTGCAACGAAACAATTCATATCCGAAATCCACAGAAGGAATTGATTTATTTCGTTACAACGGTTAATCAAACATTGTAACAGAACAATTCATTTCGGACCCCAAAATCTCCAGAGAGTTCTGTTGTGACCACCATTATAACGCTTATTGAGCGTTAAGGTTAATGTGATTTTAAACGTTAATTTCACTTCTTTAAAAACTTTTTTTCTTCTTTCAGATACTTTAATTTCAGCTATACGAAATTAGCGGTCCTTAATGCAGCATCAAATAACACTAAAATTGTGTAAAATTTTTATTGTTAGACAGCCTATATGTCCAATAAAGTACGTACAAATTTATTTTATAATTTTCAATTTTAGGTGAATTTTTTTTTTTACAAAAATATTGTTAGATTGTCAAAATACATTGTTAAGTGATTCCTTCTCTTAATTTTTTTTAAAAGAGGCATAAATGCCCATTTGCATTAGCAAAATGATAGTCTTAATTATACAATCACCATCAGCAAAAAGCACCCAAAAAACAGAAGAGTGACGCATCCCCACCCCAACTCCCTAAAACAAATCATATAAAAGAGTAAACCAACAAACCAACAGCATAGCAAGTCTAAAGACAAATCCCTAGGGCAAAACATAACATGGCACAAAGAAAAGAGTAAAGGAAACAGAGAAGCAACTACTCAGTCTCAACAGTATGAGTGTCCCCATCCATCATCACCATCTCAGGTGCTTCGGCCTATGCCCGCAACGGAATGTCTGCAACCTCAGTAGGAGTCCAAGTCACCATCTCTTGCATCACGGCTTCCTGAATATTTCCTGACCAATATTGAAGTAAAGACAAAATGAGAAAGATCATAGAGCGATTAGATTTAGGTGCGACTCCTGTAAAATAGATATCATTGTGATGTTTCCAAAGTGACCAGCATATTGCACTTATTACTATTAGAGCAGCTTTCCTCTTTTTGAAATGTAAGGATTGGACATAGTCTATAACATCATCAAAAGATTGCTAATTTTTAAAAACATCCTGGAAAGACCTCATCCAGAACCAAATGATTTTGATAAAAGCATATTGAACACATAAATGCTTCACCGATTCAGCCGCACCACAAAAATGACACTAATTAGATCCGATCCGATACAACCCTTTTTAATAAATCTTTGTTTAGTAAGAATTTTTTTTATTGGACAAGAGCCACATAAAAACCCTAATTTTTGACGGAATCGGTATTTTCCACCATATAGCATACCTATCAGCTTGAACCCCTCTAAACGCAAGAAAAGCATATAAAGAATGACTATTTAGATGAATTGCAAGAATAATATGATATTCGCTCCATATTATTCATAAAAATTTACGAACTCTAATATTTATGTTGTAAATGAATGACTATTTTGATATTTTATTTAAATTATGCAATATTTATTGATTTATATCCGTATTATATCTTGATTATAAATTCTAATACATATCGAATTGTTTTTGAAATACGATTCTTAAGAGGGTATTGGTTAGTGATGTCCTTTGTGAAAAATTTGACCAAAGTTGTTGAATTTTGTTAGAATTACAGAAGAGCTCAGCATAAATATTAAAGAGCTATATGGACATTCCCTCGATATATACCCAAGTCCGGATCCTCCAAAGTAATGCACTGTTTGATTTTTAATTAGAACCGTCCGATCATAATTTGAACCAATCCTAATGTACGAGTTACTTTATTCGTGTTAGCATATAATGAACGGACGGGATTCAAACACAAAATTGATTGAGGTAGCTTAGGTGAAATGAATTCGTACAGACCGTGGCTTATTAATGAAAGAACTGAGCCCACTTGCCAGCGACAATAGGCCCATCGTACATCGTCTAGTTGTGGATCGAGCGTGCGCGAAGGCTCGACAACTGATCTTTACTACTTTAGTTATTCGGTTTCTACCTTGGTGCCTGTTTAGTAAAACCCTAATCCGAATCGAAGGAAGAATTCTATTGATTCTGAAAGATGCAGGTTAGAATTTTCTTGGTTTTGTCAGGATCGTTACGGAGATTAATAACATGGCAATAAGGTTTATTCGCTCTACTGAAAGATCTGAAAGATCACCGCCAAATTCCGTTCCCATTTTCTTTGGTTAATTTTTGATCTTCTTTAGTCCAATATTATTGGAATCGATCCAGGTTTCTTTTGAATTTTCCCAAACTGTTCCTATATCACCTCTGACAAAATCTCGATTATTTGTTGCAAGTTTTTATTTTTATTTTGCCCAAACTGTTTCTACTTCACCTCTGAAAAAATTCTTGATTAATTTGCTGCAAGTTTTGTACTGAAAAAATTTCTTTCATGTAAATCGTATGCATATGGATTAAGTCATAATTGTTTCTGATCACCCAATTGACAAAATTTTGGTTAATTTGCATACGATTTACATGATAGAAATTATCTTTATTCTTCTGTATTTCCCTATTGATTTTGATTATGATCAATTGGTATGGTTCATTCATATTTCCAATTTCCTAGTTTTATACAGCATATGGTCTTTGAATGAATTGAATTTTACTTAAGTCTGTAAAGATTAAATCTTGGACAACGAGACCTTCAAATTGTGGTTCTGCCAAATCAGTAAATTAAAACTAGAAATTGCCAAATAGACCAGGTCAAGTACCATTCATTGTGCCTTTTATAACTCAGCATTGACTCAAATTTCTATTATTTTGTCTAATGTGACTGTTTAGTGCAGGACCAGTCATTTTGCCTGTATAGTCTATTTCTGATTATACCTCAATTTTGAAACTGCTTAGGCCAGCGACAGGTTTAACATAAACTCCCAGCTTGAGCATCTCCAAGCGAAGTATGTCGGGACTGGTCATGCTGACCAGGGTCGATTGTGAGCCTTCGTTCTTCATTGACTTTTAAACTTTTGCATTTACTTGAGGTTTTTTTTTGCAAATTGACCCAATATTCTATTATACCTACCTACAGAACCAACATATCTAATGTTTGTAGCAACAAAGATAGGTCAAGATAATTGTAACAAAATCTCAGTAATTACATTACTGTTATGATAAACTGTAAATATTTCATAAATTTTGACTATTTTGACCCCTTATTCTAGTATGCTATAAGCCCTTCAAGTGGAATAAAATGAAGCAATTTTAATGGGTTTTATTTTCATGTGGACTAATAATGGAGAGACTAAATTTGGCTAAATAAACAGGTTGGAACAGCTAACCGATTTTTCTGTGCTTGATTTAACTTGGCTTTCCAAATGTTAGTAGAATCCAAAAGGGAAAAAGATTAATAATCAAGTCATGGTGTGTGATTGCAATATGTAACATGCTCTCAGCCTCTCTGTTCTTTGGCAAAACAGTAAATATTGGGTCATTTACTAATTTGCACAATAACACCTTTATTTTAACAATTTTAAATGAAATTACTTTCTTAAATGCAGTGAATGGGCGGTTAACATCAATCGGGATAGCTATGCATCGTACATAGGTCGTCATCCTATGCTGTCTTATATAGCTATTGCTGAGAATGAATCCATTGGAAGAGAACGGTACAACTTCATGCAGGTATGCTAATCTCAACTATTTTTTTTTTTTTGGTTCTTTTGTTTGGGATAGCACCTAGTATTCATTTAATGCATGAATTATACAAGCTATTTCTTTTTCTTTTTTCTACTAATTCCTGGAAACTTTAGATATTTGAAAGTACCTGCCAGCTAAAAAGCATCTGCTAGCTAGAAGTTGTGCAAAAATCTGTACCAATTGGTATTGGTAACCAATAATATTTGGCTCAATTTTCCAACCCACTCCATGCTCAAGTATACAAGTTTCTAAATTGAATGCTTGTGTTGCCCCTAGTGTACCTGTGAAGTGAAGAAATTAAGAGCAGAAGTATACTAGCTTGCATCTTCCACATTTCTAATTCAAATTTTAACTTAGCTCAGTTGCCGACCACAATGTCAGTAAAGAAAACAGACCACCTTGAATGCTTGACAATTAATTTAAGAATAGCACCAGTAGATGGAGAGTCATCCCTGGTGGGTCCACGTTTTGTTTCCGAAAGCAGATTCATAGCTGATTAAGAGTCGTCCCTGGTGGGACCACAAGTCGGTTAGTGGGCTTCGAGAACTGCTAAATGCTATGCGCGATAGTGGTCTGCTATACCACTATTGTGGTAATAACTTCAATATCCTATTATTTGGTGTAGTGTTGCATTTAAGGCTTGAAAACACTATGGCATCTCAATAGCTCTGCTATAGCCCGCGACATGGATCACTCAACCTGCTATACTTAATTGTTATTTGCATAAAAACGTAGGGGTTGTTTATTGTATCTTTCATGTATTCTCTGAGCCAGTACAAAAGTAGTCTTGACAGGATGACGGAATGAGTTATTACCATATCAGCTCCTCTCCTTGACACTTTTGTTTAGTCTTATGTTAACAATGGTATAAGAGTATTGATTTGTCTTTGAGAAGTGGGGGCAAAAGTAGGGAAAATTTTGTATTAGTTGTATAACTTTGTTCCTGCTGTATCCTTCATAAACATTGATGTTTGACCTGAAGACTCCAGATAAATGACTTGAGATGAATTCTACAATTTACGAAGTACTTCTAAAATTCATAGCATCAGATATGAGTGCAAGATTATGTTTAATGGATGATACTTTGTCGGGATCTGATTTTAAACAAACAACATGTGCGTTTGACACTTCTTATTGATGGTCTACAACAGAAGCTTTTGCCAGTCAGGGGGGGGAATGATAGGGCCAGCAGAGTGACCAGGCCACTCCATTACAATATGCCTGACGGCTCTGACACTGACACCTCCGGCAGTGACAACTCCAGATCTGTGTCTGACGAAAATGTATCTCAACCAGTCCGGTTCCGTACATGCCGGACAGGTTGTATTCCCGTTTTGGTTTCTATCTTATGTTAATGCCTCTGAAATCATATTTATTCCAAAAGAAGTTCTAGAAGTTCTAGACTTCATTTTCTTTTTGCATGTTGCAGCCTTTTCAATTAAAGCATTGGTTGGCTGGCTTGTACTTCTGCTTTGAGTATCTCACATAACATTGCAACATTTCTGGTCCTCTTAAGCTAACCATTGTGACAGTGTGAACAAAACCATCAGTTATCTTCATTACTATTTTTTTATTTAACTTTTGGTCTCTGTAATTGACATAATTAACTCTTAGTGAAATTCTGCAAAATCGATTTGTCCACAAAAATTCTGGTGAATCTTTTGAGTTAGTTTGCTAGATGAAACCCTATCCTTGTTAATTTGGAATGATGATGAAGGAAAACTGCTGATTGGAGTTGAGAATTGCAGCTGAAGAAGAAGTGGTGGTTTACGAGGAAGAGTCGAGTGATCCGAGCAAAACGCCGAGCTATTACTATATTCCTGACTATGACACTGACACCTCTAGAATTGTGTCTGACAATGAGCCATACCGTGACAATATAAGCAACACCGCAAACACTGTGTCTAACACTCCTATATCTCAATCAGTCCAGTCCAGTCCATTCCAGATAGGTTATTTAGCCCTTTTGCTTTCCATATTATGTAAAATCATATTTAGTCCATCAAAAGTTCCAGGAAGTTCTAGACTTTCTCATTTCCATTTTGCATGTTGCAGTTTATTCAAATAAAGCATTAGCTGGCTTGAACTTTGTTAAGACCCTGAGCATTTCAGATAACATTGCAACATTTCCAATCCTCTTATATTAATCATCCAAAAAACATGAACACAATTGTCAGTTATCTTCATAGCTATTTGTTTATTTAACTTTTGGTGTATGCTATGGACAATATTAACTCTAGTGAAATTCTGCAAAATCAACTGGTCCACAAAAATTCTCGTGAACATTTTGAGTTGGTTTACAAGATGAAACCCTTTTCTCACTAATTTGGAGTGATAATGAAGAAACACTGTGCTGACTGGAGTTGTGAACTACAGTTGAAGCATTGCTGGCTGACCAGGAAGAGTTTAGTGATCCAAACAGTGTGTCTGACACCGGGCCATACCATGACAATATGCCTGACACCTCTTACGCTGAGGTCTCCAAAACTCCGTCTGACACCCCCGTCTCTCAATCAGTCCCGTCCAGTCCATGCGGGATAGGTTATTTTCCCCTGTTGCTTTCTTTATTATGTTAATGCATCTGAAATAATATAAAGTCCGTCAAAATAAGTTCTATGATGTTCTAGACTTCTCATTTCCGTCGTGCATATTGCAGTTTATTTAATTAAAGCATTTGCTGGGTTGTACTTTTGCTTCTGAACCTGAGCATCTCACATTGCAACATTTCTGATCATCTTAATTACTATCCCGCTGGTGTTGACATAACTGTCAGTTATGTTCATAACTATTGTTTATTTGACTTGTGCTCCATAATTGACATAATTATTTCTTAGTGAAATCCTGCAAATTGAGTTGTCCACAAAAATTAGAGTTGGTTTGCAAGGTGAAACCCTTTTGCTCTCTAATTTGGAGTGATTAAGTGAAGGAAGACTGCTTGGAGTTGTGAGCTGCAGCTGAATTGTCCCCATAAGCGCAGCTCATATTCCAGGGTTTGACTATGCAAAGGTGTTTGGACTGTACAAGGATGAGGGTTCTGTGTCTGGATAAGATGGATTTATTGTACCCAAACTTTGGTCAGTGAACTTGGGTCAGGAGTTCTTCAAAATTCAATCAATATTATTTTTGTCTTTCAGTCTGAGGGGATGGTGCATCAATTTATCCCTTGTTTGTGTTTTAGGCTAGACACATGTCGGGCCATTGCAATTAGCACACTCGTGCCTCAGGATTTAACTAAAGAAGTGAGAGCATGTCCAGCTGGCTTCTCTAACGTCACTGATTTGCCTATCAATAGCTCACGCAACTCAGTTTTCTCGATTATAATCTTATGAAGTTGTATGAACTACAACCATTGAACTAACATACTTATTTAACTGGATCTAGAAAGCATAGTTGACAAAATGGATTGAATATTTTGTCCTTGAATTCTTTCTTGTAGTTCCTATTGTGAAGGGTCATGTTTAATAATCTGCTGCTAATGTTTTTTTGTTTTTCTTTTCTTTTTTTGCAGAAAATGCTTCTCCCTTGCGGACCCCCTCCAGAGAAAGATGAAGATTGAAGTTTTCTTCTAATAATCCTTCATCATTCCTTTAGCGGCAGTTGTTATGGGATGTGCTTGCAGGAGCAATTAGTAACAGTGAATGTGTGTTAGAAATGTGTCTTATTGCTTGTCATATTTTTTTTTTTCTTTTCTTCTTTTAGTAAAACTCTGTTGCGTTTACTTGGCTTTCTTTTCCCGTATTTTAACTGAGAGAGTGTGATTATATAGCAGGACATTTTAAATCACCTGTCTAACAGTGGTATACTTTTTCTAATATATGCAGGAGTTTTAATCCTATTTAGCTTTATTGTTTTATTCGTTGATGAAATCGTTCTTTTTCTTTTTTCTGTTCGGAAGTTGAGGCAAGGCTGCATTAGAATGGTTCACTTTCTGTTTCTAGTAGAAAGACCATTATAGTTCTGCTGGCCCAACTTGGCCCAATTTAGGTCTGCCTCTGGCTTTCATTCAACAGCCTAGAATGGATCACCTCTTTTACTCGTATTTCTAGGATCATTGCAGTGCTGGCCTAATTTTATAAGTTCGTTGCCTCTTGCGTTTCATGTAACAGCCCAGCACCCTCGAGTTGTGTGTTGTCATAATGTATTGGTAGTGTTTGGTAGAGTATCATATTAGGGTTTGTTTTGTGCTCTTTGTGTATAACAGTATTGATTGTTTGTCCTTGAAAATCTCTACAACGGGGCTTAATTATTACTGGATTACGTGTATATATGGTGGTACACAGGATGGAAAAAATTATCTTCCCCGGCTAAAACTTCTCAATGCTAATGTGCGTTTGTGCCTTGTGGTTATCCACTGGAGAGTTTTGAAGTTTGGCTAGTCTCCAGTCTTTGCAGCGAAAAACAATGCTCGTTTCTGTGTTTAAGAAGTTTTGCAATAACATATGAAAAAATGATACTCGGCTAGTCTGGCTTTCTGCAACGGATGTTACTGGAATTTTTTTTTTTGAAGGTTGTAACTGGAAAATTACATTAGCACCTTAAAGTTATCTGCGGGTTAGCTTAGCTTGTCTTTTGTGAATGCAACTCTACTGATCTACACCATATGGAAGCAAACAGGGTTTAATGTTTTGTGAAATGGAGAATTTCATGAAATGAGTTATAAAGAGAAAAACTTAAAAATAAGAGATAGAAAGAAGAAGCAAATGATATTTTTACTATTATTTAAAAAATCCTTAATAACAAATGTTGTAAAACTTGGATAACATAATAAATCATTAGATAAGATTTCTGTTATTTTTTTTCTGTACATAATATTTTTTTTAAAAATTGTTATCACTAGATAGGAATTATTAACTTGAAAAAAATCAACACTAAAAGAGTATTCACAATTTCACATTAGTGTCTTTATGCAAGCGCTTGATGTCAATCAAAGTAAAGTTGAAAATTCCATACTTATTCTTTTGTATGGGGACATAGAGATGTTACATAGATCATATCTAAGGATTTTACTGTGATAATTATATATGAATTTTTTTAGGGATAAAATCTTAAACTTGAGGCATAATACTGAAGGCACCATGGAAGCAACAGGGTTTAATGATTTGAGCCCTCCTCTAGATATGATGTGATGACAGAAATATGTACCGCTAATAAAATTTATAATCCAATTTTTTATACGATTCGGATTACAAGCGCATAATCATATCAAGTAGTATAAATGAGGTGTCAATCTGTAGAGAATTAGTGTTTAGGTTTTGAACGATCAAATCTTAACATTTTGAAAGGCTAGACGGAATCTAGAATTTTGGAGTTATTGTTTGATCTTCAAATTTGGTGAAAATTTAAAGTAAAGTAATTAGAAAATAAGATGATAAAGTGAATTTCTAGGGGTTTTGACTTACAAATGCTACTCAATCCATTTTAATAAGTTCTTACTCGGTATTTGGTTTTCAGATATAGTTTGAAGGTTTATAATCCAATTTAGCAACTATTAGCTCTCGCGATATAATCGCCTTATCTTACAACGGTTCCGGCTAAGGTTTGTCTTGGTAGATACAAGGGGTTCTATGATTAGCCCAAAGGTTTCTAGACTTCATTGCGACATTCTTTGCTTATACTTTCTGATTTTATTGGGTTCCTCATGGTGATGTAAGAGAACGCAACATTCGTCTACTAATCTCGAGACTCTCATGTCTACTTTTATTCTCCTCATCATAACTCGGTTGATCTAATAATTAATTTCAATCATCCAGGTGTGGCCATCACTATTACGGACTAGATCTAACACAAATATTAAGTAAAAATGAACATAATACAAAAAAACAATCAAAGCAAACAAAAACAATTTCAAATACCAAATAAACTTATATTAAAACTTCATGAGTAACAATGTTTATTGCCAAGCACTAAAAGTCATAATTTAGCCTTCAAAAGGCATGATTCCAACAAAAAGAGATGAAAAAGATACAACCATTATAGAAGATACCCTTCTAATACTCTCAAAGCACCCCAATTCTATTCTAATTCTCTAACTTAGTGTATTTTCAAAGTAGATGTAAAGTTGTCTTGTGGTCTTTTATAGGCTTCAAGAGACATTCAAAGATGATTGGAATCCAAGTAATCTGATTTAGAGACAACTGTCACAGAACTGGCGAAGGACGCCTTTGATACAGACTGTATCAAGGGTGATACGGACTGTATTCGGCACAGATTGTTCGAATTGGTCATTTCAAGCGTACTGCTCCTGGGTATGGATATATTGGACACTGGGTTTCTAATATGGTCCGTAACAGTGATCCTAGAACTTTAGTCGATGTTTGATTTGTCAACATTCTTGCTTCATTTGATATAAAAACGTCGTCAATCATGTTTCCTGGAATAAAACATGAAAAACACAACAATAACCATTTTCTTACATAAAATAAACATAAAAGTGAGATATTTAAGTAGAACGTAAGCCAAAACCCTATGAAAATATCGATACGATTGAGCATTATCATGATGATGTTGTGAACATGTTCTTTGATGGACCATATGCCGTTCTATATTATGTTTGAAGAAACACACAAGAGAACTTCTGATATCTTTTCCTATTCTGGTATTTAGGCGGATAAGTGAAATCAGGAGTCCGTATGAGTTTTAAGTTCAGGAAGAGAATTTGTGATCAGTCAAACCTAAAAGGCCTTTGGATGTATTTAAATAACGAATTAAACTATTGATCTTGATATATTTGTATGGCCTTGTATAGCTACAATATATATTTATATGTCATATTTTGTACTTTAGTTTTGAAGCCATCATAATGCTACCTTATCTTGTAATTGAATTATATAAACTAAAATACTAAAGGCATATTTCAGTTTAAGAATATGCATGCTATATTTGAGATCTGTTTTTTTTTTTTTTTTTGTGATCCCTTTTTTAAATATTAACGCCTGTAATATATAGAATACCTGTAGAACACTCGAATCTCTACGAACCGATAGCTTACAAAATATCCATTATCCTCTATATCAGCAATCAACGACGGTTGCTGCTATGAGCCCACTCTATGATATGTAAACTTTTGTATACGATAGATGTTTGTTTATTTTATTCTTTTTTTTTTATGAAGAAACACAGTCATGTTTATTGTTGACTTATCTAATTGTTATAACTTATAATTACTGTGTTTAAATGTATTTCACCTTATGTTTTATGGGGTTGGGCTACTAACTGCTCATTTACGAAGCGGTGTTATATTATTATGGCCTGATCTTCATGAATGTCAGAATGTGCCAGGATCAAATGGTGGCTAGCTAAACCCCTCTGCCTGCCGGTTATGCCGACAGAGTCTGCTTAGAAAATGGCGATTCGGTGTCCTCGTCACATGTGATTTCCTGATACTGTTGGAAGGTGGCTGCTTATCTGCATGCTGTGATTCAGAAGAATCTGCCAAACGTTTGGTGTCATGTCCTTGGATTATAGAGCTACCTCATGTACTACTCAATATAATTGCTGGAGTCGGCAGCAATCCATTGGCCTTTTTCTTGTTGTATCTTCTAGCTCCACTGTACTTGGCGAAAAAGGTATTAGTACGTGTTTCCCAAGAATTGAGTAGCTCAACCATGAGGCTGGTGATATCTGCTGGGCTAGAATAAGAGATCATCTGGAGTGATCTATGAATAGATCCAGGGGGGTAAAAGTAACAACATAGTTCACATTTTTCTCAGTTCTGTTTCTGTGATACAAAAATGAGTATGCATGTGAAATAGGAAGCTGTTCTTGAAGCTGGGTTCCTTAGTTTGGCATAGAGAACTCAAGACAGTACTGGGGTAATTTACATACTTTTCGATCAGGTTCATTTTAATTGGATGGCAAGGACTGGACTGGTATGCACTGGTATTTCGCAGTGATATACGGTTAGGCACCATTTTCCGTAACGTCTTGTTAATTGTTATATTTATTTTTCAACTGTTTTAAAGTAAGAGCCTAATTACATGTCTCATGGAAAAAGAAATAAAAAATATGGACGAAGGGTGTATTTGCATCTTTATCAAGCTTTGCATCTGCTCAAATGTGCGAGTTAAGCATCATTAATTAGGTCGATTATTCTCTTTTTATTGAAAATCTTGACAGTGGCTGTGAAGGTTTGATGACGGTTATTCTCATTAAAAAGTAGAGAGGAACCCAAGGAACAATTAATTAGTGCACTAGATTATCTGGCTAATTTGATTCAATTTCTTCAAGGAACAATTCATTCTTAATATGTTCGTGGTTAATCTTTTCGGGAGTATAATGCGTGTTCTCTTATGTACTGTTTACGAGTTTATGCATGAGAATTACTTGCTGACGCCCTAAAATGTAATTTTGTGCAAGCTAGTAATGTTCCATTGCAATATTCTTCTTTATTTTTTTTTATAGTTTTAATTTGTACCATGCGGGTTTTGCTTCTATTGATTATGTGCACATATAAATGTACCCATATCAGTCTGAATGAACATAGTCAGTTCTTGTGGTGCATGAACATAAATGATAAGAGATAAACTAATAGGAAACATTAAATACCAAGTATTTATATTGAGTAGATTCTCATAACTAGAGGACATGCAAATGTTCCATTTCTGATGCAGAAGGACAATAACCGAGGGATACAATATATAACCTAATAAACAGAGTCAGGTTTTAGTCGATCAATCAGAGAACCTAATTCTTGCTCTCAAATTGCTTGAAAACATCAACAAAGCTTTCAGTTTTCTGGCCATTGCCTCTTTCCTGTATAACCAATGTCAAGGTAATAAATAGTTCAGAATCTATATTTTCATCATCAACTTATTGCCTAACAATCTGTGTTAGCAACTTACGCTTTCGAATAACAGTTTACAATATTTGACACAGTGTCATTTGCAAATATAATTTTATCCAACTAATGAATAGAATCAAGTATTGCCTTTCTGAGGGATTGACACGAACTGGTATGGTACTGAGTAGTTTAGCATATTTGGTTCTTCTTTCAACAATGAATTATATACTCAGGACTTGATCAAACCGAAATTCACTAACTGATCTAAAAAATGAAAATTTCATTGAACTTAAAGTTTAAAAAGATATGTTGTGCAATGCCACAACACATATCCACATCAATAACTAAAATTCAATAGCAGATAATGTTGTACACTATCACTACCAAACCATTACTTCATCTGAGATTAAAAGTGAAAAATTCATACTTACAATAGGAAGGGAAATTGGTCTTTGGGCAACATTGAGATCAGAAGATGAAACAGTTGGCGAGCTACGGGGGTCATTCTTAGCCCACTGTGTAAAAATTTTCAACGAGCATGGTTAAATTGATCATGAAATTGACAGAGGAAACATAGAACATGCATAGTATATTCATAGTATGAGAAAGTTGTATAGCATCATACATTCTTGGCAGCCATGCTGAAAGCCTCTCTATGAGGGATGTCTGGTTTTGCTGCTTTGATCCGCTGTATTTCGTCCCTATTTATTTTTTTACCGGAGAAAAATAAAAATGGCATATATAGTCATTGCTTATTTCCAAATATTGATAAAACTTTATAGAAAATCAAAAGAAGATTGAAATCTGGATTTCAGAAAAATATGGAGATAAGGCCTGCTATATGAAATTCTTTCTTTTTCATTTTTTATCCCAAAGAAAATGAAAAGATTAATGAAACTTTCATTCTAAGAATGAGAAAAGAACCATCATTACCAAAAGTTTAATATATTTATGCAAGGAACATAATAGTATGTGTTGCATAGAATTTGTAAATAATTATGAAAGGTGGAAAAATTAAGGATGATGCCTTAGGGAAGTTGAAAAAAAATATATAAATTAATGATCTCTGTTGTATATAGTAATTGTGGCTATAAATTGTTTCTGATAGAAACATTATGCTAGTATATTATCAAACAATATCAAAGGAGTATTACTGATGTGCAAGCATATCAGATAATTCCAAGGTCCATACTTGTTCTAGTCAATTCGTGGGTCTAAACACAGAGCATTATTTTATCAATGTTGGCATCTTTTGCAAAGTATCAACTTGCAATATTTAGCTAAATTAATGTGTTCTTACAAATCGAGATAGCAATAGACCGCATGGAAGTTGGCCATAAGACAATTCTATGAAGGCACTATGCTAGAGAGATAGCGCTAGCAGAACTATTGCATACTTTTATAATGGTTATACAAGATCCAAAGCAATTTCAATGCTAAATTGATCCTATTAGGAATGCCTGCTGAGATATAAACATTTCATATTTTTTTCCTTTCTAATAAAGTATAATATTTGTTCATACAAAAAGTTCAGATTATTATGACCCCAACAAATAGTTTGCCGAATTAAGGTGGACTTTTGCCTTGAGATACTGAATTTGAAATAGGGAAACTTATTAAATTGTATGCGACTGCGCCAGTTTCTAGTTTGGAAATATCCTACAGCAATAGACCGCATGTTTGCTATAATTATTTGGTTAAGAATTCAAATCCATTACAATCGAATCTAAGAAAAACAAACTAAATTATTCATTTTTCATTTGTAATACTCATGCAGAAGTACCTTTTTGAGATACAATTAATCAACTGCATGTGTATATTAGTTTAAAACTAACTAATTTACCTCATGAAGCGATTGTAAGCAGATGGAAGCCTATGTTTCTTTTCTGGAGCTGCAATTAATCATAACAAACATAAATACATAAAATAATTTTAGTGGTTCCAGACGAATTGGAAACATGAAGAATGAATAAACAAAGGAGTATCTTTACGCTTCACAACAAATGGTGTTTTTGGACTAGCTGGTTCATAAGTTGCAGATGAGATTACAGGTGGCAGTGGTTGGTTCCTCCTGTAGTCGGTGAAGCAGGAACCCTATTTATATAAATGGGAAAATAAAATGGAAATAATTACGTATTTCAGCAGGTAGCATTAAAAAAAAAGAGAAAATGTTTGACCATATATTCATATATGTGAAGGACAAAAAATCAATAAAATGTGCTACAGAAAATGGTTCATGATGCTGGTGATTGGTTCTCTTTCTCTTTCGTTTTGAAAAGTAAAATTATTTCAAACACAGGCAAGATTTTCAGATTAAAGCTGCATGCAAATTAAAGGTACATGTACACTTGCACAGAGTTCACTTCTTTTCATTTGGGTTCTTATTAAGAGACAGCATGTCAAATCAATTATAAAAAACTATTATTATTGATGTCTTTAAAAGTATCATGTATGTTAATTCAAAGAGGGTTACATAAGAAATTAATAATAGTTTGAAACTCCTACGGTGAACTTGAATGCAAGTTTCCAACTCCAGATAGGGTATTCCAAATGTTTCGATATATAATATATATGCCCTTAATAGAAGTGCGACCACAATAATGAAATTTACATAAATAAAGGAACTTAAAATTTTCTAAAATTTTACATATTTGAAGAAATATTAGAAAAGTACCAAAGAGAAAGGAAGATAACAAGGACTAGCAAGCAAGATAACGAGAAGGATCTAGCTAGCAAACTGCACTAGTTATATCTTAGCAGAAGAAATTATGATAAAGCTCTGGAAGTTCAATCTTAGATCCTTACTTTAAAAGATTAAATGATACCCACTTTCTGTTTTTAAAGAAGCTGAAGGACACTCAAAGTATTTTGAACATTCAATTTAGGTCAAAACATCTGTAAGATTCTTTCTGTTTGTAAAGATCACCTTTTTGCAAGGTACTCATGACAAAACATCTTTCGAGTAACTCATGCAGTACAAACAAAACATCTTTATCAAAGTGATCCAAGAAAGTCACAAGAAAAACAACATAAACTAATATATATTAATAGACAGTGGAGGCCCCTTTTTTTCTGTAAGATGCTTATATGAATATACTCATCACCTGAGAATTCATCTGATACTCGGGAGACAAAATGGATTGAAACATGGGAGCTATTTGGCTGCAAAAAGAAATGTTGTTGCAATGCCCGCAGTTGACTTGAACCACTTCCATCAGCTTCCAAGGCACTTCGACCTAAACCAACAAAAGAGCAAATTATTCAATTATAGATCTTCATATCAAAAAAAAAAAGAAGAAGAAAAGAAAGAAATATTTTTCTTCTCCTTTCTATTTAAGCTTCCATTGTTCAGGAGTTAATTTCAACGTAGTCAATTCCTTTCTACTGCATACACATCAGATACAGTGAAAAGAAAAGACATTCGGAGGAAACCAACTCCTGGTGTTTCTGGTTTTTAAGTTTTTGGTATAGTGAAAGGACAAACAAAATTGGAAGAGTAATTAAATTCAAGGTCAAAGTTTTTCAAATAATGCGCACAGAAAACGAATTCTACTTATCAATGTAGATCAACAGTAAAGAAACAAGACGAAAGTAAACGGCGTGTACGTGAAGCCTGAAAGATAGCTGATAGAGTTGTGCCAAACATTAATTCATGAATCAGGGTAAGATCACAAGTCTTTTCAAGTTGGAAAAAATGGAGATTATACCATAAGGGAGACTTTGCAAAAGGGGCACATCACGCAGCACCATTGCTCAGTATGTGCAAGAAAGTCCATTATTTTAAAACACACCAGTGAACAGGAAAGCAAATGGATAGCAGAGAGAGAGAGAGAGAGAGAGAGAGATGAAGATGGAGAAGGGAAAGAGAGAAGTTTGGCTAATGTGAAGAAAGAGGTGTGGGGCACTAGAGAGTAGAGAGGAGACATATACAAAGGGATGACTGTATGATTTCTATTAGGGCAATAATGCTTTGTTGGGGAGTGGGCCCCACAAAAAGGGTCCGTACGCACGAGCCCATCTCCGGCTCCAGAGCTAGCTGAGCTGCTCCTCTGCTCAAACACTAGAAAAAGTATATATACGGCCTACTCTTTCTCAGCTAGGTTTATTTTCTCGCGATACAATAAACATCTCTTTATCAGAACTTCACAGATTTCACTGCCTTTGCCTGGATATCTATTTCTTTTCGAACTTTGATGCGGGTATGCGAATTTAGGATGGTGTTTCTCAAACCCGATCCAACGGATTGTTGTATTTGGGTCCGAATCATAGCATCCTAACTTGTCAATCCGTCAATATTTAATTAATATGAACCGTTCCTTGTAATTTTAATGCTTCAGATGGGCACCTTGTCTTTTATTTGATCGTCAATATTTAATTAATATGAACCTTCCATAAGTTTCTTAAAATTGTACGATTTTTTTTTCTTTCGAAAATTGCTAATTAAGCTGATAAAACATTAACTTCCCCCTATTAACACCACAATAATTCTTGAATTTTTGTTGTAGGAAAAGAATTATTCCAATATGTCCGACATCTCTATTTACAATTTGTGCCAATTTGAGTTCTGAATGGAAAATCAATATTTTTTTCGAAAAAGAAAGATGCCCAATTAATTGTTCTCCAGCGACGAATCAAAGCTGGATCAATAAATTATCTTACAGCCTATAGCTATATATGTATAATTGACCTCGTTTGTGAAAGAGTCGCGACGAACCCATGTGTGTTTCAACATAACCACGGACTTGAGTTTATTTAACATCCTCTACATTTTGGTCCCAAGTCACATTATCTAGCTACTTGTCCAATATAGTTTGGGTGCCTACCAATTATTAATTCATATTTAACGGGCTCCATAATTATCCATAAATTTACACACAAGATAATATTAATTTTTACGCAACTTAGAATATATTTGACTACAAAATGCATATTTACCTGTTGCATAACATGCACTTATCTATTTCAATTTAAAATTATCATAAAGAATCAAATAAAGGCGCGGCACTTATTTTTTCTCAAAAAAAATATCATGAAAAGTTTTTTGAGGGTAAGGTGGCAAGTTGTCATCTTACGGTTTTTCATTGATTAAAAAAAGTATTTACACCGACACTAAAAGGTCATAAGAACAAAACACAAAAACTCGAAAAATGCAGAGAATAATAAAAAATATATTTACAAAGGAGCTCCGCTCTCTAACAATATGCCAACCACTGTTGTATATCTCTCACTGTCTCTCCCAAAAGAATGTGGATCGTCTTAGTTTTTTGAGAAAAAACCCTGTTGTTCCTTTCCCGCCAGAGTGCCCATAGCGCCACTGCCCAGATGACGTCCCATTCTCTCTTTTGTATTTTGTTCAAGGGTTGCGAGTGTGCTATCCAAAAGGCAAAGTGTAAAGCTATAGCTCGCAATGGTGGGCACATCCTGTAGTGAACGCATAAGTGTCCACCAGAATTAATGCGGCCGAGTAAGTACAATCCCAGAAAAGATTTACACTTGATTCGACCCTGTTTTGCCCACACATTACACATCCGTCAATTTGGGGGCAACCCCTTCTCATGAGCACCTCCCTTGTCAGCAATTTATCCTGAAGTAAAACCCAAATAAACACTATGACCTTTGGTGGAGTTCTGCACTTCCATAGGCGACGAGCGAAAGGACAATTGATGCCCTTGTTATGCAGCACTTTGTAGGTCGACGCCGTTGAGAAAAGACCACCGGCTTCCCATCTCCACACCACCATACCATACGGCTGCTGAATCTCTGTTGATACCTCAACAAAAGGGACAAGAGATTTTAAATCTTTGAGAAAAAAAAAGAGTGGTTCACACTGAGGCCCAACTGTGAGATGTCATCAATCTCTTGTAATAGAGATAGTGCTTCCGCCCAATTGATCCTGTTGCCGTGCTATAGGACCCAGATCCATATAGTTAGGAGGGCCTTGTTCTATGTGTATAGGTCTATGATTCCCAAACCACCATTCTGTCTGAGCGCGTAGGTTCTCTCCCAGTTAACAAGGCAGTTGATCACCTTACAGGCCTCGTGTCCCTTCCACAGGAAGTTCCTTCTGATTTTGTCCACATGTTTGATGACCCATTTCGGGATGTATAGGACCTGCATGCCAAGAGGACGGATCTTATCAATGTCAATCTACCACCATATGATAACAGTGATGATTTCCAGCTGGCCACTCTTCCTTCTACTGCCCGAATTAGCGGGAGGTAGTCAATTTTCTTAGGTTTCTTTACTGATAATGGTAAACCTAGATATATGATCAGAAGTTCTGTATGAGGGCTCCCCAAAATTCTCTCAATTCCAAGTGTATGGCGGTTCGGTGTTGCTATCGGAACAAATGAGCTTTTGGATCGGTTGATCTTTAAGCCTGTCAATTTTTCATATATTGAGAGAATTAAGGTCAAGACTTTCAAAGTTTTTGGGTGCGCTTCCGTTATAATTATCGTATCATTCGCATATTGAATTGGCTGTGGTGGAAAATGGATGTGTGGGTGCATTGCTGGTAATGAGTTTTTGATAAGCCAATTTAAGGAGTCAGTCACTAAAATGAATAACAGCGGAGATAGCGGATCTCCTTGTTGCAGCCCCCTCGTGTGTTTGAAATATCTCGTGTAGTTCCCATTGACTCTCAACGCGGAGCTAGATGATTTCAACATGTGTAGAACCCAAGCTATCCAATTCGGGGGAAAACCCCTCTCTATCAGAAGGTTTGTGAGGAAGCACCAGTCCACCGAATCAAATGTCTTTTCAAAATCAACCTTGTACAGAATAGACGGTGTCTTCCTCTTTGAACACGCGAACAAGAATTCTCTGGCCACCAAAAAGGACTCCAAAATTGACCTTCCTTTGACAAAGGTCATTTGTTTATTTGAAACAAGCTCGGAAAGAAAAGGTTGTAGTCTATTAGCCAACACCGTAGTGATGATTTTGATCGAAGTGTTAATGACACTAATAGGTCTGAAGTCGCCAATCACCACTGGGTTGTCCTTTTTTTGGTATCAAGGTGATGGCCGCCCTGTTGAAAGAGAAAAAATTTGAATTTCCCTCATGTAAACTGTGGACTGCATTCATGAAATCCGGTGCAATGATATCCCAAAAGCGCTGAAAAATTTCAATTGGGAATCCATCTGGACCGCAGGCCTTGTTCTTTGGCATCTGTGAGATTGCCTGTTGGACTTCTTCCTATATAACCAGGTTTCCTAGACTTTGAAGTCTGATCGAGAATGTCGGACTGACCCTACCAATAAGTTCGAAAGGGATTCTCGGATGGGGATGACCTCCTAAAAGATTATTTAAATGAGAGAATAGTTCCTGGTCAAGTTGATCATGTAAGATTTCAGAGTCATCGATCATCTCTCTATAGTCTTCCAATATTATTTGAGTTTTTCCTCACATTTGCGGTTGCATGAAAAAACTTAGTGTTCTTATCCCCCTCTTGTAACCAGTGACATCTGGATCTCTGTCTCCATTTGATTTCGATTAAATGTGACAACAGAAAGATATGCTCTATTAGTCTGATACGCAAGGCGAATTCAAGTTCGTTTAGCGCCCTAGACTCCTCAACCCTGTCTAAGCATTGTAATGCCCATTTGGATCTGGTTAGGTAAGTTTCTTCCTTTTTAAACTTTTCATTTGCCCATGTCCTGAGGCGTCTGGCCACCTCCTCTAATTTTTTTCTCCAGATTTTTAACGGGCGAACGAGAATCCACGGCCGAAGCCCAAGCCTCAGATACCACCTCACCAATTCCTCTATGTCTTAACCAAAAGTCTTGAATTTAAATCTTCTTTATGCGCAATTTGAGTGTGGTTTTACCATCAGAAGCATTAGTACATGATCCGAGGCGGTTGCCGGAAGATCCTTCAGATCATGCAAAATACCAAGTGAATTCCAAGCCCCTGATAATAAGACCCTATCTAATCTCGAAAAAGTTGGATTTGGTCTTTTCTTTGACCATGTATATAACATTCCTACAAGAGATATGTCTAACAGATTGAAACCATTAATTAATCTATTAAACTGCAGTGTCAGACTCAAATTTTAAGTTTCCCTTGTTGTGTCATCCATCAATCTATAGATATTAAAATCACCTAAAATGATCCAAGGCTTATCACTTAAAGATCTGGCATTTTTTAACTCATTTAAAAATTCAAATTTTTCTCTGTCATTTTGGGGACCATAGACCCGGGAACCCCATCTTCGCCTTATAAGCATTTATCTCTTTGTTAGTGTATAACCAGGGTGGGATAATGGAATGGAAGGAAGAGTAAGATATGGTTGTAGGCATTTAACATATGGGCCTTGATTTGCAGCAAAATTTGCTGCGATTTGAGGGTCTATATCAGCTGGTAGCGAGACCCCTCCATTCAGCTCCTTTGGGTATAGGTTAATGACAATTGGGCCTAGTGGATCAAATTAGGCCTTAGTAGAAAGATCAACAATTTCAGAATTATTATTATTAACCGACTGGGCCCTAGTTAGGCAGTTGTGAATAGCCTGCAAAATCAAAACCCCTTCATTCTCTTTTTCAGATTCAAAACCAGATTCGTGGGTCCCCTCAAGAGGAATAATCTCATTTTGAAAAACGTTACAATGGGCCCCTTTATTAATTGTCCTTGTACTTTACTTACCTCATGCGCCGAATGTGGTGTACTTTACTTTATTAATTGTCCCTGTACTTTATTAATTGTCCCAGAAGCGTGGCTCGGAGAATGTTCCTCTTGTACTTCGGAAGGAGGAACATTTAATGCTTCTAAAAGGATCCCTCCAGTCCTAGTCATACTGGAAACGTTCAGTGTCATCTGTTGTGGTGTTTGTACCACCATGTCCAAGGTTAGAGGTGATTCTTGACCTCTGTTTTTGCCCTCCTCCAACCTACTTGCATCTCGCTTAACTCGGACTCTAACAGAGGGCTATTCTTGAGGACCATTTGAATCTTTTGTTTCTCCTTACCATCGTCCATAGTCAGCCATACTCCATATAAAGTCTCAAAATCCACCAAGAGGTTGTCTCTGGCCTGAACCATGAATGATTGATAAGCTGTTAGAGAGTACCTTGTATTTTTGAAGAAATCAGCGGAGGGAGTGGTGTCGGCAGGAATGACCATGGGGATCGGCTCTTCAATCCATGCATAGACTGAGACCTCTACTTGGCGGGCGACACCACGAACCCATATCGTCATATTTTGTAGAACCAGGGAGAGGTCTGGAACAGCTACGACGGCTCTCATCTTTTCGAGGGAGATTCTTCCCACCATGTGTGCATGATCGAGGACGATACCGAAGGACCCAGCTGCCCTCAGGAGATGCTTGACCGTCCAAGAGCAAGGGGACATTCCTTTCAGCTCTACCCAAGCTTTGAATTTCATAACATGGGGGTACCATTGACTGATGCACTCCAGAAGAATGCCACGTACCCCATGTCCTTAAAGTGAGAGGAATGGACTGTTAGAAAGACTTCTCTTTCAATACCGAGTGGGAGTAGCAAGAGGTATTGGTTGGTGTTTAGTTTAGAGAGGGGAAAAGGGAATGGTGTAGCACATGTGGCCATAAGAATAGATTGAAGAATGTGAATGCTGTGGTGATCACGAACCCGTGCGTCAATGACTATTGCCCGTTGCATCTCGCAAACATCTTGTTGCATTTGGTTTGTCTCGGGGATAAAAACCATGGTCATTGTTGGCCTATCCTTTGGCATGGCTTGTCCTCCATGTTACCGCGAGGCGCAAGAGGGTCAAAAGGAGGGGCCATGGTTGGTGGGACGTAGGTGCAAGCTCTAGCCTTGTGACCCATGCATCTTCCAACACCTAGCGCATACGTGTTCTTGTCGGGTGCAGTCGTTTTGGTCATGGCCTAGATTAAGGCAGTTATAGCACATTCCTCTACATTTAGCGTGAGCTGGGTTTGGTGGCATAGGTAGCTGCTCAGGTGGGTATTTTTTTGGCGTTGCGAGTAAAGGGTCGACATTAGGCGGGGAGGCAAAGGTCCACGGGTTATCATCTAAGTAGCTCTTCCATATCGGATGTGGGTATCGATTAGGATGTTAAATCAAATGGATGTTGTTTGGAGTTGCTACAATAGCATGAGATCTACCCATGGTGTTGGCAGTGGAGTGAGGTGTGATTTGAGGTGTGTTTGGAGGAGTGTTGTGAGGTGTGAGCTTTGGTTTTTTTCTTTGTCATCTCTGGTGGGCTAGGGTTTAGAAATGGTTGTGAGAAGGATGAGTTTAGCAGGGAGAATAGATGAGGAGTTGTTATATAATCTCTGGCTTTGGCTTTAGAGGAGATGTGATGGTTGTTTGTTGAAGGTTGAGGGTATGAAAGCAAAGAGGGGAGGTTTCTTTTTTGTCTTGTACTCTTCCTTAGCAAGGTCATGGCGTTTGTTATGATTTGATCATTGCCACAGGTTAGAGTACCTATGATGACCTGACCTATCTTTTTGCCTTATCACCCCATAGTGGTTGTTGAGCATACCTAAACGGCCAAGGTGTCTGATGGGAGCAATTGATGAGTCGTGCTGCTGAGTTCTTACTATTTCCGTCCAGCCATCTCCATTAGTGACCAGTCGAAATCGCTTTCGCATTGCGCCTCTCCCACAAGCTAGTTCGGATTAGTAGAATAAATTGCACCGATTCATCATGAAAAGTTGTCACATAAATTTAAGCTAGACAAAACACATTATGTTAGCTGTATCAATAGTGATATTTTTAAACTTCAATACTAATTGTTCGATCCTAAATAACAATTGTTTATTGGAGAATGCACACCTGACCATTATATATTCATATATTTTAATTAGATGGCCAAAACTTCTTATAGTGATATTTGGAAGGTGAACATTTGGAGGTTACCTATATATAATTTTAAGTACTGAAAATTATCTTCTGCAACAACTAATTGTGACAACTTATAAGAAATAAATAAATAACATACAACTCCTGTGAAACTCTCTTCCCACTCTTTTTTTATTTTATTGGTAAAATCTGAGTTCTTATTTTATAAGGGAGAACATCCTCCTCTTATATCAAAGATTATGGCGGCTAGGGCATACCTTTTGCTGCTGATCTACCTAGTGTACATATTTTCTTCTATATTTGAAAATAATACAAAAGAAAACATAATAAAAGATAAATCTTCCTCCAGCTAGCATAAAAGGTAAGTCGTATCAACAAATTAGTGCTTCGAGGTCAATATCAGAACACTTATCTATTTTTTTAGCACATGGGGTCAAACCATTACAAATCATACAATGGCAATATGCATTGGATTAATTATGAATTTACGATCTCTACGTGGGAGAAAAATATCTTGTTTTATCAACATTCTCTTATCTATTATTTTGTATGATATGCTTTCATATTAAGGTATGGTTAATTAAATACCTTTAACAAAACAATATATCAAAAATTAAGTTGCCTTAGCTGAAATTAATTAATAGATGCTTCAAGAAAATATGGAGAAATTGCTTGTGAAACAAAGTATTCTAGATTCGACAAAAGAAAATGATGTCCAAACACGGGCATGAAAGAAACTGATCAGTGGTCCTGATGATCAATTAATTAATGATGTAATGATGATTTTAATAATAGAATATCTGGAGGTTGCGTCAGCAAGACATGTACATACTTCCTAAAAAATCACGCTAATTAATTATGATCTCTTCTACTGTTATGTACGATGCTTTTATGTACGATGACCTAGTTTACTAACATGTAAAATAGAACGAGTTGGAGATAATATATGGATGATTGATTTTTAAATATTTCATTTAATCTCTCCAATTTTTTAGTTTGGAGAAATATATACGCTAGTTCGAGATGCACCGATCAATTAATAAGATTCATTTGTTAGTTTTATTTTATTATGTAGCCTATGTTATTTATTGTGCACTAATTTCATTTACATAAATTAACGAAAAGGCACGAGTAATTTTTGATGAAAAAATTCAAATTGTTATTTATTAAATATACTGGTCCCAAAGGTTGCCTTAGAATTATAAAAAGACCTCTTCTCTTCTCTTATTCGGACACATATTTTTTTTTTAAATTATGTCCATAAAAATTAATTAGAGAAGTATGAGAAAAATGCATAAAGGTCTCCATCATCACGTCTGAAGAAAATCTTTAATGATCAGTATTTACGCTTCCGTTTAACGATGTCGTCACTCCAAAACTGTAAGTTTTTAATTACGTTTGCTATTTTATTTTGGATTTACAGATTCTGAATTGTTTGTGTTCTAATTACAAAACACGTTTTGAATTTATTAAATCTATCATCATTAATTAAAGAAAATGTTTTTCAGAATTAGGACGATTGTTTGGTTGTTCTCAACAAAATTCTTACCATGAAATACCTGTAGAGGAAGGATTGGTATGTGCTTCTTACACATTGTGTTATTTCTGATATAAAATCAAACTGTCGATCATCTTAATTTATAAAAAGGCTGATTGGCCGGCTCAACTTCTATGAGCTAGTTACAAGACCTCCCAATTGTTCTTACAAAATATGATGTAGCGAAGTAACATAATTTGCATATCAAATATTAATTCAATCAATTTAAGATGACTCAGATCAGATTGAATATATCATCCTAGAAAATCATCCTAATCATCCTAAAATATCATCCTAATAATCATGCATGACAGTGAGATGTCCCTACTTTTTGGTAGTGGATGTTGTCGGAAAAAATTTTGGAAAAGTTTTTATGGGTTTGGGAAAAGCAGGAAGGGCAATATGAAATTATTCTTTTTTGTTATTATATCTTGAACATTTGGAGGGAAAAAAACAAAAAAAATTCCAGGGGTAACATCAAATATCTTATGGCGGTGGATGCTTTGATCATATCTCATTTTGCTGACAAGGATTTGCAAGTACAAAAGCAAAAATTGAAGGCCTTGAGTATGATTTAGTTGACGTTGAAGTTAATTAATCATTTCAATTAATTATGTCTGTCGTCGGGGGATATATTGCACGTACGTAACTTAATTATAATTTAGAACTTAGGGGATCTCAATTTTTTAGAATGTCAGTAACATGAGCTACCAGGTTCTTAGATCGCAAGTGTCATGGTCGATCGGCACACGGTATTCACAAATTTATACAAAACGGATTTCTTTGAGATTAAGAGCATCTGCATCTCACCAATTCAAATGAATTTCTAAATAACTGTTAACCACTTTTTAAAAATTAAGGTCTCTAAAGTTTCTAACTCTTACATCTCTGAAATTAATTTTAGAATTTCTATTAAGTCACGTCAGCAATAAATTAAAAAGGAGAAATAATTTGAGCCAATTATTTAGCTAGCGTGGAGATTATAAACAGTTTTCTAATAAGAAATTTTCTTACATAGTTTCTAAATAAGAAACTCTGTCACATTTCTGAAACTGAATTAAAAACTGCCACATTAGATCAGAAACTCTCATAATATCAGAGATGTAGATGCTCTAAGTACGAATGGTTCAAATTCTGAATAATACACTAATTAATTAATATATAGTTCAACGGCTGTAAGGTCGAAATTAAAGTTGTAGCATTACCACTTTTCTCAAAAGTAAAAAAAAAAAAAAAAAGGAAATGGAACTTACAAGAAGAACGATATTAATAGGCGTTTATCTCCCATGGTTTTATGTACGAATTATTAATTAATTGTAATCTGACCGTTGAACTTAATTATGTTTCTAGAACAGAGGTACTCATGGCTAGTATTATTGGTGCAAAATCTTCGCCACAGATCCGAAGTACATAGTTCGTGTAATGTCGTTGCCTTCTTTATGAAGTATACCAAAGCCATATTCCTTTTAATTCAGCTCTAATTATTCCTTTGTTTCTTTGTACGTAGCTTATTCAATAGCAATATTTCTGGTGGTTTAGAACTTGTACAAATTTTCACCGACCGAGAGAGAAGCAAAAAATAATACACTCGAAAGGAGATTTTGTTCCGTACCTACGGGTGTAAATGGAGCGGGTAATTCTATATATATGTCTCAATCTACTCTGAATTCGCTTATGATACCAATACAATTAGAGGAAACAGATAATTTCAAGGATCTGAATTTAAAAATGACTAAGTTTGATGATTTCGTAAATGGATCGAATATCCGGTTCTATCTGAAATAAAACGGAGCGGGTAATATCCATCTGAATCCGCTTTCTTTCTCAAATCTTTCTTATCCGAACCAATGCTTTGATCCAGAGTAAATTCTCTCTTCCATTCGCTATTTTGTTGTCTTTCTTTTTATTTCTTTACCTTTTGTTTTTTCGAATTCCCTTCTCTTCCCTTCTCTTCATTTTCTCAAAATCTTCCCTTCTCTTCATTTTTATTTCTTTACCTTTGGTAAATTCTCTTTTCAATTCCCTTCTCTTCATTTTCTATGTTCATAGACACCTTCATTTTACTCTTTTTTTATTTTTTATTTAATTTTCTTTATTTTTTTAATTAGTATTTGTATCTTAAAGTTTATATAAGTCAATTATATCTCTGACAATTATTCGTTTTGTATCCGTATTCGTGGATTATCCGCTACATATTTGTATCTGTATCCGTTAATGTTATAATTTGATTTTAAATTTTGACATCCGTTTACTATCCGTTTTTGTGCTTGTATCCGCTCAAAACTAAAGTGCCTAGAACTTTCAAAAATAATAATATTTCTTTAGCATATAATTTTGACATTTGGTAATGGCTCACAAGTCCTGCAATAGGCCGGTCAGGAAGGCAGTTTGGATGTGGTAATAAAGTTTTTCTTAAACTCCATTCACTGACCAGGCCACTACTTGAAATTTTTCTTAATATAAGTGTACTCAGATACTTTTTGTGAAGTTGACCGGAATATAAGGCATTCTATTAATTAGGGATATATTGAAGGTTGCATGCAGCAAATTAAACTACCAATAGAATTTATTACAAAAATTCCAAAATAGAAAAGTAGTATAATGATTCGAGTTGGGCTATGGTGCATTACAATGTATAGCCCCTCTTGTACATTGGACTATAAATTGTTAGTTTTGATTTCCAAACAACCGATTCAAACCGTTCAATTAGATATCCATATTAAAATGTGCTTGGAGACCAAATTTTACATTTTTTTTGTAATTGTTTGCTATTTTTTTTAGAATTTTTGAAAATCACTGTTTTTCTATGTTCCAGAAATTTCAGAAAAATTGTGATATTCAAAAATTCTAAACAAATAGTAAAAAAGTTGCAAAAAATATAAAATTTGGTCTCCAAGCACATTTTAATATGGAGAACATGTTGAGCCCTTTAGATCAACTGTTTAAACTTCAAATTCAACAATTTATAGTCCAATGTACAAGAGGCTATACATTGCAATGCACCCATCCTTAATTAGCTTTCTGGATAATGATTCCATTTATGAAAATGCTTTGTTTTGTTCTTAATTTCTTGAAAAAAAATACGTATACAACTATAATATTATCAAGGAGTTGACTGTAGAATCATTATCCATCAGTTGATTCTAGGCTCATTGTATACTCTCTTTTTGCTCTTCGGTCAAAGTATTCCGATCGATCCTCCTGTAATTCGTTGAAAATAATAAATGCTAACTCCAATAATATTAATCTAATAAATAGTTTCTGCATTTACTATCTGCATCCTCGAAATATTCTTGTATCCAATCAGAGACCAGTAGAACGACCAGAAAAGGATTAAACGGGCAATAGCTTCAATATACGCAAAGAGACAAAATATCGCGAGCTTGTACGGTAGAGCTGGAGAAAAATGTGGGTGTGAACACGGAAAACAATGTGCAAATATCAGAATGAGGCATCGTGATCTCCTGTGACCTCATCATGCCAAGGTTAAATATGTAATGTGTAGTAAACATTATATCAATAGTTTATACATATGAAAATTATGGGTATAAATTATTTACACGTACTCAAATTGAAAACAATAGTTCAAGTTCAATAAAAAAAACACAATACAAAACTAAAAGAATAAATGCATGCACTGCTAAAAAGAAAAAGAAAAACTAGTTCTCTAAATAAAGCACAACTGAAGAGCACAACACAAATGGCAACACCAGATAGAAGTTCAGAAAACCAAACAAAGAGAAAAGCCGGGGCAGAATCAGTGGTCGCTGTCCGGGAAGGGTGACAGCAAGGAAGAGCGAATTGATGTGACGAATCCTGTATATTTCCTTCCTTGGTAAAAAAGCATCCCCCTCTATGCTCCCCTCCCCTCTTCCAACTCCGTATAAACACGTCCCTTCATTTATCTCCACTAAACCCTAGCTACACTGCTTCCTACTATACTCCTCTCCTCTGTACGTAGCCCACTCTATTGTCTGATTGCCTCCCCATCCATCCATCCATGATCCATCTACTCTCTCTCTCTCTCTCTCTCTCTCTCTCTCGTTTAATTTTTCTATTAATTTTTTAGGTGTATGAGAACCGTACTACTTTAGAACAAGACAATTAATTAGCAAAACCATGCATGATGTAAATCACTGTTCTAGTTGGCTCCATATATGCCATGTGACAGATAAGAATCATGAGATCTTGATAATAATCAATCTTTGTTAACTTGCAAGTGCGATGAACAGGAACCCTCGTATGACCCACAAAAGCTGCCTACAATTGTCCTTTCATAAATCATTAAGCACTAACCACATCTTTATGTGGTTGCTATATGATTTGCAAGAAAGATGCCAGAAAGCAAGTCCTTTTTTTATCAGGAAAGCTATATGAAAAAGTCCGGATTCTTTGTTAATTTACTGATATAACTTTTGTTATGGGTCTCAGTTTTAATTAGTTATTATTTGTAGAAGACTGCTTTTAATGTCGTTGGGGCTCATCCATCGTTGACTTGTATTAAAAAAAGTTTGTAGAAAATCTGAAACTGAAAAATATGACTTCATATAAAATAATCTGAAAGGAAAAGAACAAATAACAAAGAAACAGTAGGAAAGCCTTAATGATCTTTGGTAGGATCGGTGGGGTGGAAGCCTAGAAGTCTAGATGGAAGCTAGGTATTAGTAGGGGAGCTAGGTAGCTAAGGAGGAGCTAGTGTAGAGTTTTGGAGCTATTAACGGATTTGGATACAATCATTAGAATCTAGGAGGCACTCACTTTCATCTATTCTGGGAAAGTTTTATTTGATTAGACAAGCCTGTCTCAGACCTTACCTTATCACACTCTTTTGGAGAGAGAGATGGAGAGAGAAAAGAGCTCTAGGCTAGCTAGGCTAGCTAGAGATGCCTTCTCAGATCCCAACCCATCCCCGGGACTGGATCCTGAATGCTGCAGTTCTTGTTTTTTCCTTTTAAGGTCAAATTTTGACCATTGTTGGCAGTATATATATTTATACATATATAATGCATCGGTTACTCTTCACTGTACACGTATATACAATTCAAACTAGTGTACATTATTAAAAAAAATTGGGTCAAAATTAGGTTAATTTTGATGGCCCTTTGTCTTTGGAAATATATGTAGGCCTGGTAGAGGGTCTCATGCATTGTACCATTTGAAATAAAGAGTAGCGTGAACTCTATATGTAGAATCTTCTCCAGATCATTAAATTCGCTAGCAAGCTTCCTGCTGGATTGTACAATCAAAATAAGAAATGAAAAAAACAAAGAGAGGGAACTAGCTTTTAAATGCAGATTGATACTACCAAGATATCATTTTTTTTTTTTGCAAAAAATTCACAGAAACTGCGAAATCATGAGGGAAAATCGAACTTTCGACCTTTGAGTAACCAACAATTTTAAAACTTTTCTCCTAATCAACTGTGCTACCTCCCATTTCTCGATACTACCAAGATATCAAACAAATATTTAAGCATGTGTGTGTCTTCTAGTTATTTGTTCCAGCGTGCTGCTTTCTTTCTTTCCGCACAATTGAACATTTGAATACTAACAAATGTATTGCAAATCTTCTTTGTTAAGAATTCTTTTTTGTGATGTTTCTATTGAAATTAAGTAACAAAAGTATAAATGTTCAGTTCAAATTTTCACAGAACTATCATGGTTTTTTATTGCATGTGAGCATAATATTGTGTTTCCTTAGAATTCAGACATAGATACAAGAAAAATCCATTGTTACTGGTGGGGAAATTTCTCAGAAAGATGAATGGGAGAAGATAGATTCGGACTCAAGTTTAAGAAAATAAATCTGCTGTGATTCTCGGGAATCACAGGACCCTGCGATCCTGATCTCAACCGTTGGTCTTTCTCAAGATGCGTGCATGAAAATTTACTTTTCCAAGAACGTTTCCGAGATCAGCGCACGGAAAAGTTTGAACCGTTGATCTCGGAATTTCAGAATCCTGCATCCCTCTCGAAATCGCAGCAGATTCGGACTCCAAGTTTAATTGAATGCAATTTTGCTGTTCAAACGACATGACAGGTCAATCTTCTGTATATGTAGTCCCACGCTAATATATTTGCTATCATCATTTATATCTCTCTTCTTGGAATCCAGTGTTTGTGGCTCCCACTAAATTTAGAACTATATATGCAGTTTTTTTCTTCTTTAAACTAGGTATGTTTTCTCCTGATGAACAAGTTGAGGCCATTATGTTATTTTCCTCCTTGTCAGGAAAGATTTTCTGACCATAAATCATTCAAGTTAATTTTGCCTTCCTAATTATGGGTGGTAAAGGCACGCAGTTCAAATTTCAATATGTGTTCAGTACTGTAAACTAAAATTATAAATTTGGAGGAAGTCAAGCCTCCGTTCATTTTCTACTCCCCTATAGCTCTGATTAGTAACGAACCTTCTGGATTCGGATTTTTCTTTTTTTCCTATTATACACACACACACACACACGTATGTACCATTGATTCAACAACCTTGTCTTCCCTCAAGCCAGCATGCTATTACATTTAGCTTAAGACTTTTTTCCGAAGTTTAAGCTAAATATAGAGTTTGTTCTTCATCAAATATATATTATAGCTTTACAATGTGGTTAGCTATCATATATCATAAGAATTACATAATGAGAGTAAGTTTATGAAGAAAACTTGTAACATGTATACCAGATTATGTTAGGTCAGTAACTAATCAGAAATTAGTTGTTGGATAACTAACCTAACAAGACCCAGCAAAAGCATTATTCTGTTAACTTAGGTGGATGTTTACGGACCCATTGTACTGGTAGTTTCTTATAATAATGATGATAATAATAATAATAATAATAATAATAATAATAATAATAATAATAATAATAATAATAATAATAATAATAATAATATTTATTATTATTATTATTATTAAAATAATGAGGCTTGGTTATGCTTACTTATATAAGATATCAGGGCATATTCTTACGGATCAAATTAAAAATTTCATATTTGAAATGGCGAGTTAAGTAGCTCATTAAATTTGTTATATATAAATTGTATAATACCAATTTTTTTATTTTTTAGAATTTTTTTCTACTTTTTATAATACCAATAATGCATCAATATGCTCACAAAATCTTCATTTTTTTACCGCTTGACTTGATACTAAATGAATTCAAAAAATTTAAAAAAATATATGTAAACAAAACTCTCGAAAAGAAAATCAGATTTGTCATTTAGACTTCGAAAACGGATATAACTTATAAGCATATGCTCTGATATGCTTACATAAGTAGCATAGTTGGACTCTAAAATAATAATAATAATTGGAATCATCATATAAAATTACCAACCATTTAGAAGATGCATCAAAATAAAGAACCCAGACAAATCACGTTCAAAATGATATACTCTATGCATGACGTACGTCGTTAGCAGTCCCATATATTTTGTTTAACAACTTAAGAACGAAATAATCAAGGATTATACTAAATAAATGTGTCACAAAGGATAAATTATGAATAGAAGATAGAGACATATATATGACGAAATAAATACAAGCTACTAAATTCTTAAATCAAAATATAGCCCAGATAAATAATTTTCAGGATTTCAGTCCCCAGATATCCCTGACACAACTTTATGTTTATTCCAAAATGTATTTCTTTTAGTCCAAATAAATACTTGATTCTATAGAATGCACTTTTTTTTTGAACTAAAATAAACAGTGGGCAATTTCAGTTCAAAACGTGCTTGTTAACAATCGCCTTGAATTTTCAAATTCATTATTAAAACTTCAAAAAAAAAAACACATTCATTTCAATCAGAATAACACTCATGTAGGTTTCATTTAAAATGCAATTTTATTCATCATAATAAAGACTTGACTATATATATGTAGTTTTGGAAATTTAGGGCAATTAAAAGCTGTATATATAGGGATGGTAGAGAAATGAAGATCTTGAAGATATATAACTACAGCCGATATTTTTATTAATATCCAAAGTTAATTACAAATTAATAAATATACCCATCAACTTTGGGAATTTATAAAACTATCCATACCGGCTATTTTCTGACCGGTTTTAATTGTTTTCAGTACCGGTCAGAAAATGGCCAGTACTAAATTTTTTTTATTTTAGAGACAAATAGCAAAAATGCTGAAATCTAACACTAAAAATTTGAATTTTTTTTAAATATTTGTTATATTACTCTTTTTTGATATATAATTAGCATATTTATACTAAAATATTCTAAATTACTTGAAATTATGTTAAATTACGCTGAATTACACTAAATTACGCTAAATTACAATAATTATGTTAAATTATGCTAAAATGTGATAAATAACGCTAAATTATACATATCAATAGGGATGATATCTTCACTGAGAAGGCGAAAAACGACGACGAAACTTTAAACGGTCATAAAACGGCGCTCGAGTGTTCGATTTCAGCAAATGATCACTTTTCAGAAAGCTTGCGAAAATACCCATGCTTTAGAGCTAGCCTCGTCAGATTTTGAAATTCAAAATTGCCAAAAAAATAAAGGGAAGAGCCTCAAAACTTGAGTTGAAGTTTCCGATTAAGATTTTTATTTCTATTGTTCAATCTACGTAGCTCAGTAAATTAGTTATATAATAAACTTGTAGAATACCAATTTTTATTATTTTTGGAATTTTTTTACTATTTTTTATGATTTATGAAAGATGGCACAAAATCGGCCTAATTTAGCGTAATTTACCGTATTTTAGCATAATTTAACATAATTATTGTAATTTAGCGTAATTTAGTGTAATTCAGCGTAATTTAACATAATTTCAAGTAATTTAGCGTATTTTAGTATAAATATGCTAATTATATATCAAAAAAAGTAATCTAACAAATATTTAAAAAAAAATCAAATTTTTAGTGTTAGATTTCAGCATTTTTGCTATTTGTCTCTAAAAATAAAATTTAGTACCGGTCATTTTCTGGCCGGTACCGAAAACAATTAAAACCGGCCAGAAAATAGCCGGTATGGATAGTTTTATAAATTTCCAAAGTTATTGGGTATATTTATTAATTTGTAATTAACTTTGGATATTATTGAAAATGTCGGTAACTACAGTATTGTACAGCTATATATGCAGATCTCTAATATGGTTCTTGTTGGGTGAGCAACAAAAGACTAATATAGTAACTAAAGTCACTGATCCTTTTTCCCATCTTTTAGCAGTGACCATAGTACCTTACCCCCAAGTAAATTTGGTAAGGGGCAGTAAATGTTAGTTCTCTGTTATTTCCTAAATGGCAAAACATGGAATAACGGTATTAGCCTTTCTAAATATGAAATTTCATGTGTTTGACATGTTGTAGACTAGTATCAATAATACAAACAAAATTTGACTAACATTATTTCAAATATGTAATAATGTCAAATATATAGTATTATTAATTGGAGTATTTCGAGAACCGTGGGCTTAGTGTAGTGGCACGAACAGAGGCAGAGTCAGACTTTGAAGTTATGGAGGTCAAGTGTGAATGGGATCAATCAAATAAAAATTTTCTTCTGTAAATGGGGGTCAAATTACATATTTACAGCACATTTTACTCAAAATTATATGGAATATTATGTATAATTATAAAAAATAGAGATGTGTTCTGATCTTATTATTTATTGTTAGTTGGGTAAGATTTTAAATTTTCTTGGTTAATAAATCATGTTCTGAATGCTGCAATTGGTGTGTGGGGGGGGGGAGGCAGGGGGCGGCGGCATAGTGACAAGATTCGCGAATTATATCCGAATAATTCGTTTTTTTTGTGATGCCGAACCGAACGCCGAATTATTTGGTTGGCCAAACTTTGACCGAATTATTCCCGAATAATTCGCGAATTTTACGAACTTTTTCCGAATTTTACGAATTATTCGCCAATTTTTCCCAGAACATTTTTTTTTGAATATTTTTTTTTGCTTCCTTATAGGACTGAGATCTCTGATCCGAATTATTCCGAATCATTTCCGAATCACGAATTTTTGACCTCACCGAACCGAACCCGAATAATTCATTTGTCACTATGGGCGGCGGAGGGATATATTGGGTGGGAACGTGGTATGAAAATAACGAAAGAGTACAATTAGAACTTAGAAGAGGCCACAGAGAGATCAAATCAAGGTGCGTGTAAAATAGTATGGTCCCTCTCTACTCTGAAAGAAAGATATGAAGATGGATAGATAGGTTAAACAGATGATAAAACTGAAAGATAGATACCCTAAAAGAAGAGAACAATATTGTGATTCATTTCTTCAGACTTTGAAAGTAGGAGGTATCATTGTGCATTTGATGCATTAGCCCTTTGTTAGGCAGCACATGCCTCTCAATGATGCAGTTTGTACTAGGAGGATGGATCTGCTCTTCAACAAGAGCAATATGGGAGTTATAAAAAATGGTCCCCCCTCAAGCCTCGTACCTCTTCAACAGTCAAGTATCAACACTGGTACAGAGCCACTGCTGCCATATGATGACAAATTTTATAAAGCAGGATAAATATTAAATAATTAAAGTAACATCTCAAACACAGTAGAAAAGGATTTATCTTAATTATGGTAAACAACATAACTTAAGATTTCTTAGCAAATACTTAAATTGCATGATTCATTTGTAATCTGCATTTCATTAATCTCTTCTGCAGTGTCATAATATGTTACTGGTTTACTACTGCATCTTTTCTTGACGACAACAGTATAGCTAGAGAAGGCATGCATTGACAACTAATTAATTAATTAATGTGTTTGTCAAGTAGCAATAGCAACTTCAACAATTAATTTAACTTTTTTTATCAAAACTTAAAAGTGAAATTATAGATGTGTTATCCGTCATTTAGATGAACTATACAGTATCAAATTTAGTTAACTTTAAATATTATTCAGTTATCCGTGAAAATACAATAAATCAAAATGATTTTTTAAACTGCACTTTGACATATATACAGTGCGCTCAACTGATAGAATTCTACAACTTGATGTGTTTTGTCAGTTATCATAGTCATTAAATAATTTTGTTGTCAATATAACATGTTTTATGTGAATAGCGTGATCCAATATAATTAACAGATCTACATCCCTGGTACTATAAGAGTTTCTAATCTAATGTGGCAGTTTCTAATTCAGTTTCAGGGATGTGGGAGAGTTTCTTATTTAGAAACTATGCATGAAAGTTTCTTATTAAGAAACTGTTTATAAACTCCACGCTAGTCAAATAATTGGCTCAAATTATTTCTCCTTATTAATTTATTACTGACGTGGATTAATAGAAACTCTAAAATTAATTTCAGAAATGTGAAAGTTAGAAACTTTAGAGACCTCAATTTCTAAAAATTAGTTAACAGTTATTTAGAAACTCATTGGAGTTACTGGAATGTAGATACTCTTAGGTTGCTTGTATAGTTGTATTAGTGCCTAAGGAATATCTACTCTAATTAATTAAAGCAGAGTATTAAATTAATAGCAAAATGGGCGGCCATAATTTAGTCACAGTTTGCAGTACGAAGTAATTGTATCCTAAATACCTTAGAGCAAATCCAGAAGAAAAATCAAGATGATTGTCTGGCACGACAAGAGTCTCCTCATGATTTAAGTACTTAAATGATGAAGTTGATGTTGTTCCAGAATCCAGAATCTTCGGGATCGGGATAAGGCACGTTAATTATGCACCTCAATTGCACCAAATGGGGTGTTTAATTTGGGCTATTTGGGCCGAGTGTTTTTAGGATCTTCAGTGATAAAATTCTTTAGTGACCATCTCTGACTTGGAGACGTTAAATATATCCGGCCCGTTGTTTGTAGTTTAATTTAGGTAGATTTTTAGTGAAAATTATTTTTGCATGTCAAGTGTAACTAAGTCCTTGTAGTATAGTGGTCAGTATCCTAGCCTGTCACGCGAGAGAGTAGAGACCCGGGTTTATCCCTGGCAATGGCATCTGATAATTTTTACCGACTGATTTTTTAAGAAAATTGGCTTCTCTTTAAAATCACATTCACTGGGTCGCGTCAATAGTTGTCTACCTCACGGGGGTGACACGGATTTTCATCTGTGGCCGTCCAATGAAGTTCAAGTGAACCTGACTAAAATCACATCCACTGAAGTTGCGTTAATAGTAGTCTCGCCAAAATCAATGTAAACGATTGCTATATCTTTCGAGGGAAAGGAAAGGAAAGGGGTGTTCACTGGGTCCGGTTTAGTCAGTTTTGAACCGAACCGAAACGAATTAGTTTGGACCAAACAGTTCGGTTTGTTCAGTTTAATGGTTCGGTTCGGTTTACTTTTTAAAACCGAATTATAATTTCAGTTCGGTTCGATTTGAAATTTTTTAAAACCGAAATAACTGAACCGACCGAATTTTTATATATTATGAATTTGGTCCAGACCGTTCCGGTTTATTTCTTAATACCCCGGTTTATTTCTTAATCAATTGTTTTAAATACTTCGGTTTATTTCTAATATTCCGGTTTATTTCTTAATATAATTCAGTTTATTATAAATCAATTACTTTAAATAAAAAAATTAATATATTTTGATTTGAACCGAACAAACCGAAATAAAACTTTAGTTCGGTTCGGTTCCGACATTTTTAAAAATACCCCAAGTTCATTACAGATTAATAAATATGCCCACGGTTCCCGAAAAATTTTAAAAATGCCCAAACCGGCCATTAAATGGCCGGTACTGAATTTTTTTTTTTTTTTTTTTTTTTAGAAAGATAGCTAAAATACTGAAATCTAAAAAATCTAATTGTTTTGTTAAATATTTGTTAGAAAATACGTTACGAATAGAGCCGATTTTGTGCTAAAATACGGTAAATTACAATAATTATGCTAAAATACAGTAAATTTACTAAAATGCTGAAATTACAATAATTATGTAGAATTATGCTAAAATACGGTAATTTACTGAGCTACGTAGATTGAAGAATAGAAATGAAAATCTTAATCGGAAATGATGCAATATGGGCCTGTGCATGCTTCATGAAAAGGAGCGTAACTTTTGATCTGTCCGTCGGATCGGGCTGAAATTTTGACAGGAACTCCACAGCCCAAAACCGGATCCGAAACCAATCTAGGATTTGTTTCACCATTCGCGATCCGAGTCTTCCTTCATGGACTTTTGGACCTTTCTTTATAATTTTAAAGTTTTTAGGGTCTTTGATGTATCTTTTATATATATTTTCTGTTTTGGGTAAAAATAAAAATCTCGGATTTTGCATATTTTAGCACAAAATCGGCCCTATTCATAGTGTATTTTAGTATAAATATGCTATGAAAAAAGTAATCTAACAAATATTTAACAAAACAATTCGATTTTTTAGTGTTAGATTTCAGTATTTTAGCTATTTTTCTAAAAAAAAAAAATTTCAGTACCGGCCATTTAATGGCCGGTTGGGAGATTTATTCGGTACCGGCCATTTAATGGCCGGTTTGGGCATTTTTAAAATTTTTCGGGAACCGTGGGCATATTTATTAATCTGTAATTAACTTGGGGTATTTTTAAAAATGTCGGGTTCGGTTCGGTTACAATGCTAAATATGTTCGGTTCGATTCTATTTTAGAAACCGAATTATTGCTTTGATTTGCCTAGTTTGGTTCTGTTTCAACTGAACCGAACCGATGAACACCCCTAGATGGGGTGATGACTGATGTATATATCCTCTATCACTTGCAATTTCAATTTATTTTCCATCTCTATCACTTCCGATTTCTAATTGTAAATATACACGATTGAGTTCCGGTAATATATATGTGCCATGCATGGAGTTCCGATAATCGGAAGCGGTAGGCCATCTGTTCAGCTACCTACCGCTTCCCACTTTGGGATTGGAATGATTCGGCCTTTTTTCTAATGTTATAAACTTTGAATCTATCTGACCATAGGCTCGGCTTTCTTTTAAATTTTTTGGGCTCTGTTAGTGCCTTCGAATTCTACCCTACAGTCAAAACCTACCTAATTAGATTATCCGATTGCAATGAAGCCGACATTTTTATTAATATCCAAAATTAATTACGAAATATTAATTATACCTAGCTTAGTTGGATATTTTTAAAAATGTCCTAATTGGCCATTTTTGGCCGGTTGAATTAAAAATTTGGACCGGCCATTTTTTGGCCGGTCAGGAGGGTTTTTTTTTTAAATATTCATTAGATTACTTCTTTTGATGTATAATTAGCATAATTATACTAAAATACGATAAATTACTTGAAATTATATTAAATTACGCTAAAATATGGTAATTTACGCTAAAATTAAACTAATTTATGCTAAATTACGCTAAATGACGCTAATTATGCTAATTATACTGAATTACGCTGAATACGGTAAATTACGCTAAATTACGCTAAATAATGCTAAATTACACAAAATTACGTTAAATTACGCTAATTATACTGAAATACACTGAATTACGCTAAATTACGCGAAATTAGGCCAATTTTGTGGCATCTTTCATAAATCATAAAAAATGATAAAGAAATTCCAAAAATAGTAAAAATTGGTATTCTACAAGTTCATTATATAACCAATTTACTGAACTACTTAGATAGAAAAATAGAAATGATAATCTTAATCGGAAACTTCAACTCAAGTTTTGAGGCTCTTCCCTTTGCTTTTTGGCAATTCTGAATTTCAAAAAATAGAAAAGCAGTCACCGACGCATGCATCTTTTTGCAAGCTTTCCAAAAAGTGATCATTTGCTGAAATCGAACACTCGAGCGCCGTTTTATGAACGTTTGAAGTTTCGTCGTCGTTTTTCGTTTTCTCAGTGAAGATATCATCTCTAACTTAATTTAATGTAATTTACCGTATTTTAGCATAATTTAACATAATTTTAAGTAATTTAGCGTATTTTAGTATAATTATGCTACTTATATATCAAAAAAAGTAATCTAACAAATATTTCAAAAAAGAAAAACTCCTGACCGGCCAAAAATGGACCGGTCCGAATTTTTAATCTAACCGGCCAAAAAATGACCGGTTTGAGCATTTTTAAAAATACCTAGCTAAGCTGATATAATTAATATTTCATAATTAATTTTGGATATTAATAGAAATGTCGGGCAATGAAGGATCACACTCCAGAAATTTCATCGAACTAAAGCAAATGGAGGAACTTAATATTTCCACGAGATAATTTTTTTTCTCTGTTGAAGGAAAGTACTACGGCGGTACAACCCGCCTCTTTAAACACCATTGCAAAATTTGAAGGATATAATTGCGCAAAGAGAAATGTGCATGGTTGCAATTATGTAATGGTAAAGTTATGACATGTCTATCCCCAGAAACAATCCATAGCCACGCAATATTGTAGTCCGAGTATTAATTTAAAGAGGTAGCCCTTTTCAGACCCTGCTTAAATTTAATGCCCAGGCCTTGGATTCCATTGCTATTTTCTTGCACTTGAAGCTGCTCTACTCTACTATTTATAAGTACTAACAAACAGAAAGTCAATAGTAACTTGAATAGTCAATAGTAAATTATTTTGCTGTTACTTTGAAATTGTCTTGTTTTCCGAGTAATTAACTTCGAAAGTGCAATAATAAGCACAATGGAGGTCGAACCAGTCCTAATGTACATTCCATGGTACATTGTGGTGATGACAAAACAGCATTAAAATTCTTTGCTTCTAAGGACCAATACTAGATAGATTATCTCAAAACTTGAAGCAGCAATAAAAAAACTTTCAAATAACAGAATAACGGGAAACACAAAGCAGTTAATCACACGGCTGAAAAGAAAATTTTGTATATTCTTGGCTAGAATTCACTTTAGAAACACTAACAATCTTTATTCCAATATGAATATCACAGTAACAAACAAAATACCAAATTGGTTCAGCTACAAAAATCAAAACTGCCAGAAATAAAAAATATTAGCTTAGACACCTCAGTAGTACGCTACCCAAGATAAATTCAGTACACAACAATAACTAAACATCCCTGTGGATTCTCACCGTCCTGAGAAAATCTCTCTACTTCTTGGCAGGCCCATTTGTAGCTGTAGTTTCAGTACTTGCACTTGCAGTCGGGTTAAGCTCGTCCCATGCCTCGATCCAGGTAACCATGGCATCAGCCAGCTTGACAAAGTAGGGATCCAGCCCACCGAGCTTTTCCTTGACCTGCTTGGCCAGCTCATTGTAGCATTTTTGGACAGTGTCGTGCTCCTTTGAGAGAGTGGAGGCCTGGAAGAACGGGATTATCTCCTCCTGCCAGAAAATGCCTTTGTATTCCTTTTTGAGGTTCACAAATGGGTTACTGGCCTTGCTGTGCCAGATGTAGGGAAGGCCAGTCTTCACACCAAGACCCAAGTGGTCGCAGATCACCTATTCAGAAAGAAATAAGCTATAATTACTTACTGAAGGTAATATTAAATAGACAAGGAGGGAATGGCAGTGAGGAGATTTAATAAACCTTCATGCACCAGCCGGCCCACATGTCGTCGTAGCGACCGATGGGCTGACCATCACCCATAAGACCAAAGTACATGGCAGGACCGATGAGCTCACGGTCAAAAGCCAGGTTCATGCCGCACATTGGGAAAAGTGTTCCCTTTGGTATTGTCATGACTGCATCCACATACCTACAATTCAACGAAGCATAAACAATATAATTAGTACGCTGCAAAAAAGAACTAGCAACGCGAGTTCAGGGTTATTGCTACACCCACTACTTTGCTGCATTTTGCATTAACATATGTGATTTATATTATTTGCAGCAACAAACAAAAGTCAAACCTGAGGTCAAATCAATCAAAAGATGAGGAAGTTACATCCAGCTTTTACTAAACTAAACCAAGAAAATACGTTCATAATTTGTTCATATAAAATATGCATCCCGGAATATGCAAAACAGTCAGCCATAGATAACAGTTACATTTTTCATCAAGCTAACCTAAAAGACAAATGTATTTCCAAGTACCTTAAATTATTTTGACTAGTTAGTTAGTAAATACAAAAGTTACTGGCTGTTATTTGCAAGTACCAAAAGATAGCATTAGTTAGTAACCCCCTACTATCAACTGTACTAAAATTAGGCACTACCTGGTGTTTCTCTCAAGGGGCTTGACCATCTGTGTGGGGGCGTCATAGTCAGGGATGTTCATCCAGAGACCATGGGAAACGGCAGTCTTGGCACCCTCACGAAGACTGAATGGGTAACCGCGAACAAAGTCTGCACCCTCACGGTACGGGTCGTACAGTGTGTTGAAGAAGAATGGGGTCGAGGGGCACAGCAGATTCTTTATGTGCTGTTCTAGAGCATTTATCTGCTTCCCAGATGGGTCGTTGGCAACCTACATTTAACAAAGAGCTTCATTATTTTAACAAAGTACTGCAATACTTTAACTAATAAGTTCTGTTGATCCGAATTATTGTTATTTCTATTTGAGTATTAACTTTATTTTATGTTGGGCCAGAATCCAATCTTGCATAGCTTGGTGAATAGTTTATTAGTAAGATCTCACCAACTAAAACTAAACATTGTCTAACAAAATCAGTACAAAAAAGAATGATGTTGGTAATTGTCTAACAAAATCACCAACTAACAAGGAAGCTTCAGTAAGCTGTCACTGAGACTGATAACAACAAAAAGAATGATGACTATTACTTTTTTGAGTGATTGGGAAAAGGCATCCCTATTGATTTGCAGATTAGATCCCTTGGTTTAATCATAGAAAAAGGGTAGCTGTTTGAGTCAAGTGAGGTCTACCATCTATATCAGACACTGAATACGAGTTCACCTAATTTAACAGAATTGCATAACACAGGACCACATCATGCCTAATTACCAACCAACCCTGATGTAAAACATCGAATAGATGAGAGCATGACTCAAGAGCATACAAATTTAACCAAATTCGGGTATTCAATAGGTCATTAGCTTGATATAAAACTTTCACAATATCTGGTTAGAATCTTGGCCTCCAAATCAAATAGCCAGATCCAAATACCACACCTATTACCAAAATTAAATGAGACCAGAAGAATTGAACTAAATTAAGATTACACTTATCTCACCTTCCAAGTTAATGAAACCAAAAGTTCAGATCTGGTGATCTGGAAATTCAAACTAACTGATCTACAACTAAGAGACAAAAAATCCTATTTGGTTGACCATTAGTTTGACTTGATAAAATCAAGATCATAGATCAAATTACAAATTAGTGACGATAAGTGATGGATCAAGCACGTAACATTCGAATTTATTATCCTATTTTCCTCCTATTGCTGACACTACATGTAGAACGAAAGCCCCAGATCCAAAACAGCAAAATTCATCAAAATGAATTAAAGATCTACAGTAACAAAAAATTCACCTCCTTATCCAAACGTAAATAACACGGATCTAAATCCTACAACTCAAATTTCCACTCAATTAGCTATAAACTACCAAATAAAGAGCAAGAGCCTTACAAAGCAATCATCATCAATGGTGTAGATATACTTCTTTTTGGAGACCATGTAACCGAAGCACCTGCAAGCGGAGTCCTTGAAGGAGATGCAAGATGCCTTGGGGCCAAGGATGCGATTGATATCGTTGCGGTTGTAGAGCTCGTAGTCAAAACCCTCAGGCACGTGAACGGTTCGGGTCGGATCTCCATCTTGAACTATGATCAGGTGGTACGGCTGGAGAAAGGGGCGCCACATCTCGAGGAAATCGAGATTTCTGATCGTCGGGATGACAATGTCGAGCTCATCTTTCAAAAGAGGTGTGGCAGGCACGGACCCGCTTGTCGCCATTGTTACGAGCTCAGAGAGAATGAGATTAAGAGAGAGGGAGAGAGATCTGAGATGGGATCTACCGATCTAGCACAAGGGGAGAGCGACGAGAGAGAAGAAACAGGGGGGTGGAGAATTATAGGGAAGGAAGAGGCAAAAGAGCAATGATGGGATGATTTTCCAAAACTGATAATATGCGGTTTCTGTGTAGCGAGTCTCATTCAGCACTGAATGCTTCCTGCCAGTAAAGAGTTGTCCAATAGCCTGTAGTCTCATTCTACTACTGCAGTACTGCTAGCCTAAATATCCGCTCCGAAAATTCGGATGAATCCGAAAACGAGAGTAAGCGCGTTTGATTTAGCAATCTTCACACCGATTAATTATGATGTAACGAGTCACTTTGAATCCTTGTAAATCGATCTTCCAACGAAGACTGATCATCTACACCAATTACAGCATATACAATTATTTAATTAAATACGAGATCTGGTAGTGTGGAGTTTGGGGACGAGAGCACTATGTCAATGTGGGTGGGCCGTAGGAGCGTCGGTCGTCGGTCGTCGGTCGTTGGACTCGGATCGTATACAAACTCCAATTATGCCAGTGGGTCTAATGGACCATTTTAAGGGGGCACAAATTGAAGAGATGAAATAATGCACTCTTTCCTTGATTGAATGCACTCGTTATTAATACTAGAGATTTAAAAAATGATAAATTACTGCATGCATACAATAACGATATAATCGTCATAAAAGAGTTCTCAAATATTACTTCAATCTATATAATTTCGTTTTGTGAAATATCCACTTCTTACTTAGTGAAGATCCTTCGGAGCTTAAATCGTATCAAATGGAGGACGAGAGAAGAGCATTGCTAAATATATGATCGTTTCTGAAAAAAATACATCCACATAGTAAGAAGTAGATATCATCCGGCAAAAAATTGTCCAGGTCAAAAAAATAATTTCATTAGACCTTGTGTGTGTGTGTGTGTGTGTGTGTGTTTATAAGTGACTTATAATTGACAACAGGCAAAATTAAATTAGCTGTTCTAAGACTTTTGGAAGCAAACTAAAACTCAGAGGCTGAGTTGTCATTTGAAGAAAGTTTAGTATTATTAAAGTAAAAAAAAAAAAATTGATGTGCTAAGACTTTTCAACTAAATCATGCAACTTTGAGGTGTGAAATCTACATCAAGCCTCTATTTCTAAAATGTAATGGCTCAACATCAATACAAAATAAAATCACCGTATATGTGATTCCACCACTTTTTCTAATCCTCCACCTACATGATTTTTCTTACTATAGATTATTTCTCGGTGTTCCAAATAACGCGTTATAGCATTTTTGGACCTTAAAAACTAAGTTATGAGATAAAAGTACGCTATTTCAGCTACGACTGCTATAGCGGTAATAGCGGTCCGCTATAGCGTATAGCGTGTAGCATAAATAGCGCACGCTATCTCATATAGGCTTTTATTTCAAGACTCAAATTGAAAATTTCTTTCAAGAATTAATTTTTTAATGCCCATCTTATTTTTGCTTCTAAATTGATAAATATAGAAAGTTTATGACATGATGCTTAAATTATTTTAAAAATAAAAAATAATTAGTTTATGTCATGATGCTTAGGTTATTTTGAATATAAAAGATAAATAGTTTATGATATTACTAGAGATATTTTTAAATAGAAATTTGGATTTTATACTAGTTTAATATGAATATTATAATTTCTTAATTAATTTGGTATTACTTATTGCTCTATGAGACTTTATATAATATTAATAATTAATATAATTATATAATATATATATATATATATATATATATATATATATATATAGAGTCCGACTAGGCTACTCCATGGAGTAAAACGACTTGGTACTCCACGCCATATCTTCATTTTCAAAGTTCAAATAGTCGATTCGAACCTTCCAACATGTTCTCCATATTGAAATGTGCTTGGAGACCAAATTTTACATTTTTTGGAATTTTTTTACTATTTATTAAGCCACTTTGAAAATCTGAAAATCCTTATGAACAGTAAAAAACAGTAAAAATTTCTGGATCGCCAGATCAGTGATTTTCAAAGTGGCTTAATAAATAGTAAAAAAATTCCAAAAAATGTAAAATTTGGTCTCCAAGCACATATCAATATGGAGAACAACTTGAGCGGTTCGGATCGGTCGTTTGGATTTTCAAAATGAAAATAATGAGGCGTGGAGCACCAAGTCGTTTTACACCATGGCTTAGCTAAGCCCAGCACTATATATATATATATATATATATATATATATATAGAGCTGGGCTATGGTGAGTTGCGAAGTAAGATGTCATTTTTACTTCATGCTCATATTTTTATTTTGAAAATCTAAACAACCGATCCGAACCGCTCAACATGTTCTCCATATTGAAATGTGCTTGGAGACCAAATTTTATATTTTTTGGAATTTTTTTACTATTTATTATGCCACTTTGAAAATCACTAATCGAATGGTCCAGAATTTTTTACTGTTTTTTACTGTTCACCCGGATCTGAGATTTTCAAAGTGGCTTAATAAATAGTAAAAAAATTCCAAAAAATGTAAAATTTGGTCTCCAAGCACATTTCAATATGGAGAACATGTTGAGCGGTTCGGATCGGTTGTTTAGATTTTCAAAATGGAGTATGAGCATGAAGTAAAACGACGTTTTACTTCACAACTCACCATAGTCAATCTCTATATATATATATATATTAAATATGCTATGTAGGATAGGTCGTTATAGTTACGTTATTCACGATAGTTTTTTTTTTTTTTTTACTTTCTCACGATGATGGAATAATCACTATTTTGAACCTTACTATTTGTACGATACCTTTTTCATATTTTTATCTCCAAAATTATAAAGGTCAAATGCTACAAAAAAAAATTATGCACTATAAAATGATGCAGATACAATAACGACTTCTATCCATGACAATTTTGTCCCAAGCTTATCGACCAATTAAAGTGAAACACAAGTAAATTCTAAATAAAATTAAGTGTGAACTCCATAGAAACTTCTAATATTTTTAAATTTAAATTTGTACAAGATTTATTTATAGACAAAAACATAAGGAAAAATTATCGTGGACGACAGATTACAACCTTTTGAACATGTACGTGAACCCTCTCTTTCTTAAATGTTGTAAAATATAACTTTCCAGCATAGTGACAAGGTTCGCGTATAATATCCGAATTATATCTGAATAATTCGTTTTTTTGGTGATGCTGAATCGAACGCTGAATTATTCGGTTGACCGAACTTTGACCGAATTATATTCAAATAATTCGCGAATTTTACGAACTTTGACCGAATTTTACGAATTTTTCCCAAAAAAAAAAATTTTGGTTTTTTTTTTTTTTTTGTTTCCTTGTAAGACTGAGATTTCTAATCCGTATTATTCCGAATCATTCCCGAATCACGAATTTTTGACCTCGCCGAACCTTTTCCGAACAATTAAGTTGTCACTATGCTTTCCAGTTTACAAATAGTACAATACTACACAGATTATTACACGAATACTGCAAGAGATCGGATCAGATAGAGTCTGGATTAGACTAAGCAGGCATTAATTTATGTCTGAACTGAAAATTACAGAAAAGTTAAAGGAGCATACGCGTAAAAAACAGATAAAGTAAAGGAGATGAAGCGTTAAATTTAAATGAAATAAAGGAAGGGGCTCTGATCACGTGCTCTACGTTATAGCAACGATATCTTGTACAGAAATTCAGCTGCATTTGTTGGGAGGTAAGAGGCCATTAGAGGGAGGATTCTTTTTCTTTTTCTTTTCCGCTGATATATAATTCAGTGTTGTACAACGACCGATTAATTGGTCAATTATTTTTAATTATAGTCAATTATTTTTTATTATTTTCAATTAATTGTTTAACGGTATCTTGTCAGTACGAAGAGCGCATACTGTTATTTACAACACTGATATAATTAGTGATAGTGCGATGGTATTATTATTTTATATTTTTTTTTAATTAAAACGGAAGATGGCGATTGGCACTACATAAATTGCACGGGTGTGTGCCACAAATCCAACACCGCACCAACGTGGTAACACACAATAGCAGTAGATGCCGATTCATTGAAGGAATATCCGAGCGGTGGTTAGTTGAATTTTGTTGATATTGTACGTGGGGATAATCCCCAAAAAAAAAAAGAGATGCTTCTATGGACATAAGGATCTATTTGTAAAATGAACATATTTTTATTTTTAAAGTTCAAACAGTCAATCCAACCGTTCAACGTTATCTCCATATTAAAAGGTACTTGGAGGTCAAGTTTTACATTTTTTTGAATTTTTTTTACTATTTATTAAGTATTTTACAAAATTCAATGGTCTGAATTTGACTTTTTTTTTTATAAAATACTTAATAAATAGTCAAAAATTCAAAAAAATGTAAAATTTGACCTCCAAGTACATTTTAATATGGAGATAATATTGAACGGTCGACTGTTTGAACTTTGAAAATAAAAATATGTTAATTTTACAAATAGGTCCTTCCATAGAAGAATTTGCCAAAAAGAAAATGTAAAAGTTACTGCGAGGAGGACGAGTGTAGACAAAATTTATGATGGCATGGTAATTTATAACGTGAAGAAGTTTTCTCTCGAGTCATTTACGATAAACTGCAGTAATTTGTATTTCAAATTAAAGTGGATTAATTGTGAGCTGAGAGACCACCGTACAATGTTTTTTTAGTAAAAGTTGGAAGTCGAGTTATCTAACTATTTAATATTCACAAATAATTATTTTTTCTAAATTTCGAACGTGTGACTTCCCATATAGAAAACATTGCATTTGCAACCACCGTACAATTAGGGGTGTTCATTGGGTCCGGTTTAGTCGATTTTGAACCAAACCGAATTAGTTTGGACCAAACGGTTCGGTTTGTTTGGTTTAATGATTCGGTTCGGTTTACTTTTTAAAACCGAATTCTAATTTTTGTTCGGTTCGGTTGAAATTTTTTAAAACCGAAATAACCGAACCGACCGAACTTTTATATATTATGAATTTGGTCCGGACTGTTCCGGTTTATTTCTTAATACCCTGGTTTATTTCTTAATCAATTGCTTTAAATACTTCAGTTTATTTCTTAATACCTCGGTTTATTTCTTAATATAATTCGGTTTATTATAAATCAATTGCTTTAAATAAAAAAATTAATATATTTTGGTTGAACCGAACAAACCAAAATAAAACTTTGGTTCGGTTCAGTTCGGTTGCAATGCTAAATCGGTTCGGTTCTATTTTAGAAACCGAATTATTACTTCGGTTTGCCTAGTTCGGTTCGGTCTCAACCGAACCGAACCGATGAACACCCCTACGTACAATGCTATCTGAAAGAATCCCCCATCGATCCACCTTCATTCCACAACAATGGCAGCAATTATAATAACAATCATACTTAAAATGATATATGAAGTAATGACATATAATAATAAAAAAATTAATATAAATTTAATTATATTAATAGTTTGATATTATAATTTATTTCTATAATATAACAATAAAAAACATTTATTTCGTATTAATGATAATAATATCGTCGTGTTTGTATTTGTCATTGTCGTTGTCCTCGTCATCATCATTAGTATCCGTACTCCTATATTATATGCAATATCTTAATTGTTGTTAATATTTATCATTATATAATAATAATGAACTACCATAAAATTTAACATGAAGAAGATACTGAATTTTTCAAATTTTATTTAAAGAATCATTACTCTCTTCATCCAAAATAGGAATATCAAATATAAAAAAAGGCTTAATATCATGGGAGGTCCCAAATTTTTAATTTGTGACAAATGGGAATTTTGGCAATCACTGTAGCCCCTCCAAACTATGCAATTAAGGTATAATTCATTGGTCGATTTTAAATTTGATATATTCAGAGACATAATTCCCTTGATACATTTGTCCTTGTTTTTTTTTAATGAAATATGATACTTCACAATATTTAAGGGAGACAAGAGTACCAAATATGACCTTAATGTACATGAAATTGTGCATGAATATATAATTTAGACTTAATATATAAGCTTAACAAATGTCAAATGTTCAAAACAATCGAGCAGATTACCAGATTAATTAGAGGTTGGCTAAGATCAAAGTGGTAGTTCCTGAGCTTTGGTGCTACCAATTCGGTTTTGCAGCTTTCAAAGTTCAAATAGTCGATCTAAAGTGCTGAACGTGTTCTCCATATTAAATGTGCTAGGAGACCAAATTTTACATTTTTTGGAATTTTTTTACTATTTTTTAAAGATTTTTGAAAATCAGTGTTTTGAATAATAAAAAATAAATAAAAGAAATCTGAAAAAGAATGTTTTTTAAAAATTCATAAAAAATACTAAAAAAATTTCAAAAAATATAAATTTGGTCCTAGGCACATTTTAATATGGAGAACATATTGAACACTTCAGATCGACTATTTGAACTTTGAAACCGCAAAACTGAATTGGTAGCACCAAAGTTCAGGAACTACCACTTTGATCTTAGCCAACCTCAGGTTAATTAAGTAATTAGTACCAAGTTATGTTTTTTCTGAAATTCTTCTATGGACATAAGGACCTATTTGTAAAATGAACATATTTTCATTTTCAAAGTTCAAACAGTCGATCCGACCATTCAACATTATCTCCATATTAAAATGTACTTGGAGGTCAAATTTTACTTTTTTTTGAATTTTGTTACTATTTATTAAGTATTTTACAAAATTCAATGGTCTGAATTTGACTAGTTTTTGTAAAATACTTAATAAATAGTAAAAAAATTCAAAAAAAATGTAAAATTTGACCTCCAAGTACATTTTAATATGGAGATAATGTTGAACGGTCGAATCGACAGTTTGAACTTTGAAAATGAAAATATGTTCATTTTACAAATAGGTCCTTATGTCTAAAGAAGCATCACTCTTTTTATTTTTGATCTGTTAAGTTGTCTCTCTTTTGGAACCGCGCGGTCTGGGCCCATGGGCCATCGACTCTAAAAAGGCATGTTTAGCTGTTAGTCAAAGAGTTGAGAAACTTTCAATAATAATATAATATTAAAAGAAAACAAGCTGTATCCACGAGAAAATGAAGAAGTGCTAAGTGCCAAACTTTGACAGCAATGTCCCCACTGGCCAGCTATATGCTTGTTGAAAAGTCCGAGTTCTCTATGTGGCGGGTATTGAGTGGCAGAGTGTGGCGGGTTGGTAACATTCTCAATCCACAAACTTATTTGTTGTTTTAAAGTGTTTCCATAACAAATATGCCACACAACATTATGTTTTAATTTGCTTAAGAGTAGAAAATTTCAAAATTCAAGTGGAATCCAATGAGAAACAATTATTAGACCTCGTAACGACTGAAAACCCGCTAACAAATCATAAGCCACTTTATGTAAACAACAACCAGCATGTCGGTCCAAGTTTGTTAATTGTAACATGTAACAGCACATTTCCATTTAAAGCTGGTGGTGCTTTTGGGTCCGACTCTGCTGCTTTATTTAGAAAAGCAGCCGCCAGTTTTTTCAGATTCAACCATTCAAATTTGTCGAGATTTGTGCATAAAAAAATTTCTGTATCGAGATGCGTGAAATAAAAATTTTTGAATGGTGAGATGTAGAAAAACAGAACCCTGCTTTTCTGTCGGAAAAGCAGTAGAGTCCATTCCGGTGCTTTTAAGCCTGTCACTTTTTTCTTTTGTCTATGCAAGTTATTGCCTATTGGCGAAGCTAGCGGAACGGATTTCATTAGTATGTATTGCTCCAACTAAAAAAAAAAAGTGTGTATGTATATACATACATAGAGAGTGACTAATATCAAAACGTTTGTATCAAGGTCTTCGTGCAACCAAGTCGTTTTTGAATTTTCAAAGTCTAAACGGTCGATCTAAACCGTTAGATGTGATCTCTGAATTAAAATCTACTTGGAGACCAAATTTTACATTTTTTGGAATTTTTCTACTATTTATTAAGATGGTTACAAAAATCGTTGTTTTCAGACCATTGAAAAACAGCGATTTTGTAACCATCTTAATAAATAGTAAAAAAATTCAAAAAAATGTAAAATTTGATCTCCAAGCACATTTTAATATGGTGATCATGTTGAACGGTTCGGATCGACTGTTTGGATTTTGAAATCGCAAAATTGACCTATATAAAAAACGGTGTCATGATGTGTCACCAAAAAAGGTGTAATTGGATCCCTCCTCATATATATATATATATATATAGAGAGTGGCTAATATCAAAACGTTTGTTCCTAAGCCCTCGTGCAACCAAGTCGTTTTCGGATTTTCAAAGTCCAAACGGTCGATCTAATTAATCTATATTAAAATCTGCTTGGAGACCAAATTTTACATTTTTTTTGAATTTTTAACTATTTATTAAGCCACTTTAAAAATTGCTGATCCGGGTGAACATCAAAATTGTTGATCCGGGCGCCACATCTCGGTTTTAACTTGGCACGAATTTCAAAATAGACCTCTTTTATCTAAATAAGCACCGAATTTCAATCGTTACTCTATTTCTTTAGCTAGAATAACTTATATATTTCACTTGTGAGCAGTGTTCTAAATAGCGCTGCTATAGCGTTTTTGGACCCCAAACGCTACGCTATGACATCAAAATGCGCTATTTGCGCTACGGCCGCTATAGCGGCCGCTACAGCGCTATAGCGGTCCGCTATTTGCGCTATAAAATATGAGTTTTTTTAAGCAATTTATATGAGTTTTAAATAAAGATAAAAAAAAATCTTAAACCGAAATTGAATTGGTTGCTACTTGCTACAGATAAATCAATTTGAAATTGGGAATAAAAATTGAAATTTGAATAGAAAAAAAGTCCAAACCGAAATTAAAATTTGAATAGAAAAAAAAAAAGATTATGTCATGAATCATGATGCTTAAGATATTTTTAATAGGAAAAATCGATAGTTTATGATATTACTATGGATATTTTGAACTGCAATTTAGACTTTGTATGGGTTCAATATGAATTATAATTTCTTAATTACTTTGGTGTTATTTATTGTTCTATGAGACTTTAGATAATGTTGATATTTAGTACAAATATTGAATATACGGAATGTAAAAAAAAAAACGCTATTTGGAATAGCTTCCGCTATAGCGACGCTATTCGCTATAGTTTTTTTTTTAGCCTTCCCGCTATGACGCTATAAACGCTATTTAGAACCTTGCTTGCGAGTTATATCATTGGAGTAACATCTACCTTATAATTTTCTCTTTTTTCATCAACTTATTCTACAAACTCCAATCAAATATAATCGATTCAATTTATTTTAATTTAGAGTAAAAAATTTAATTTGAAATAACTTTACTCCATAACAAAAAAAAATATTCAAGTATTAAGAGAAACTACATATGAAATTAAGCATGTACAAATATCTGGCTGGTTTACAAAAGTCAAGAAAATATCTAGATTTAGAATATTCTAGAGAAACTTATAATATATTATGTTTAGAATATTCTAAAGAAATACGTGAAAGATAGGTTGCAGATAAGTACAGGGTATAAAACAAGCATAAATAGGAGTGAGGTGTGATATGAGATGTAATTAAGAATCAAGAGAACATGTGAAATAAAAAAATATTAAAATTTAAACACATCAAACTTCGCACAACTTTAGCGATAGCTATCTCGTTATCTGTTGTATCTTTTTTTTCTCGTAATTTTACTACGGCAGACGATGAATCGCTATTTATAACACTAAAAAATTATCAGGACTTTCATATTAAAAGTTTTTGAGTGAGGCTATGGTGCTATGCATAGCACCAATGGCTAGTGTACTACGGCTCAATATGGTACTTTTTAAAATCCTAACGGTCGATCCGACCGTTCAATGTGATATCCATATGAATATGTACTTGCAAACTAAATTTTATATTTTTTCGAATTTTTTTACTATTTTTTTAGATAGGTAGAAAAATCAGTGTTTTTTGAAAATTCTGGACCATCAAAATTCTACCTATCTGAAAAAATAGTAAAAAAATTTGAAAAAATATAAAATTTAGTTTGCAAGTACATATTCATATGATTATCACATTGAACGGTCGGATCGACCGTTAGGATTTTAAAAAGTACCATATTGAGCCGTAGTACACTAGCCATTGGTGCTATGCATAGCACCATAGCCTCACTCAAAGTTTTTCATTGTGATTAAAGCTATATAATGAATTACTAGTATCGTGCCCGTGTGTTGTAACGGAATATATGATAAGATATTAAAAATAAATTCTCACACAAAATGACAAATTTTCATAAAAAAAAACAAAATTAGAAATATATTCTAAATTTATCACAGTAATATGTATAGAAATAAGAAAGTAGATAAAAGAAAGTGAACAAAAAAAATTATTTGCATTGTGATCCGCCATAAATATAGAAAATTTCAATTGGAGATGGAGAAATAAGAAAACAAATAAAATAAGGATGGAGAATTATATCGCTAAATTTTAAAATTTGTTTAATTTTAATTGTAGCGCATATTGTAGCGGTATGTGTGGCGAGTATATTTGTAGCTAAATTTAAATTTCTACACATAAAACAGATGTATTTAATCAACAGAAGATAGATTATGTGAATGGAGAGCTAGGATTAAATTCAAAAATTAATCTTTCAATCGTAGCTGTTGACGAATCGGACACCCAACGTGCTTAATAATGAAATGAAGATAATAACAATGACTGCAAACAACGAATGAAATTGTTTATAAAAAGGAATCTGGCATTAAATTTAATATTCGGGTTATCTTGATCTACGGTTGATATATAGGTACCATAACTAATTACTTAGCTAATTTAAATTATACCTTTGTGGATTGCAGTACCTTGGTGGCGCCGTTGTTTCATTAACTTCTGATTTCTATGTTTACTATTTGCCTTTTCGAAGCTAATTGAAGAGAGAACTGGGTCTCATAAGTCTGATATCTACTTTTCATACAATGTTTTTTTCTCATACATCCAATTAGACAACTTTCATGATTATTTGAGATCCATCACATAATTAGTTTTCTCGGAGTACCTTTATACCGTAAAGTATTCAATTCGAAAGAATCAAGAGCGATCTGATGGATATCGGATCAAATTCAATCCAATATTATTAGATTTGAATCATCCAATTCATATAAAATTTGATACAGATTAAGTATGCATGAATCTTATTATCTATTAAATAATTCTGACCGAACATCATACACCTCCACTCCCAACAATTCCCAATCGAAAACCTCCAACTCTTAATCTTGTTGAAACCATATACATGTTAAATAATAAATGAAGGACCCAATTGGGGATGTTAAGATAGGTATAAAATTATTTTAAAATAGGTACAAAATTATTATTTTTAGATGATGTATTTGAGTCTATTTTCAAAGTTCAAATATAAAAATTCTATCTATTTTTTTAGATAGGTAGAAAATCACTTGATCTGAATGCAGCAATGGAGCATTTAAGCTCATTCATCCTCAACAACGATTCTCCCGTTCACGATCCCACTTCCTTGGCGCTGAAGTATTGATGGTGCGAAGGCTGTCAAGAACAAGGAATCAAGAATGAAATGGTCAAATGTCGGGAGTGCCATGAATTGTACCACTTTTACCATGATAAAATCAAAGGCCATTCTGATGTCCGCCGTAAATTTTGGAAATGCCCCAGTTGTAGAAAGGCTTTCCCCAGTGGACCTACACTACGAACTACCCCGGACGAGCTCGAAGCTGATGATCACTTCGAGAATTTTGAAAATGAGCTGTGGCTTAGCCGGCTCCGATTTGATCCTCCATCTCGCGGACATTGACATTCATTCATGTATTACATGAGATGGACAAAATTCGGAAGGCATGCATTTTCTTTTTAGTCATGTCCTATTACATGAGATAAACAAAATTGGGAAGGCAGGCGTTTCTTTTTAGCCATGTTGTATTTCAAGATCCTTAATATTAACTGAACTCGATGTACTTAATCTTAAAAATTTATATAGATATCTTTTATGCCTTTTCCATGTCATCACTTTTTCTCTACTTTATTAAAAATAATGCGCTCACCAGTCAACTGAGATGCTCCATCCTCGGAGATCAACCAAGCAAGCAGCATTTTTTCTGTGAAAAAAAAGCATTAACTCGCGTACAAATGCATTAACACGCGCACAAACTACTTCCTAAAATACCGAGATAAACATACGACACAACAATACATGACTAACATATACAACGTCGCACAACTTATCTCTGGGATACCCTCGTCAAACTAACATAGGAATACGTTCTTATTAAACACAGTCCTTTTCACGACCAAGTACAATCAAGTCAGAAGCATCCTGCTGATGCATTCCGACTTTGAGAGCTAATGATAGGGCCATGTTCTCAAGGCCCTTAAACACTCCATGGGCCAAGAAAGAACCGGGATTCGGACCTCCTCTAGAGGCCAACTCAGAATCACAATGAAAAGCCCGGGATCCATCACAGCAAGGCCCAACAAAAAGCCTTAAAAAGCCTCAATAGATACAGGCTCAACTCGAAATTGGCTTGCACCGCCTTCATGCGAGATAACCGCTGGTACAGTTAACATAACCGCCCAGCCTCCCATAACTGCACGGGATAGCGATTATGGGACGGCCTATATAAGGCTAGAAGACCCATTAAGCAAGGGTCGGAGTTTAACTAAGAGAGATATCGCATAGGTCAGAGTCTGAATATCTCCTAAACCATCTGAAGTGTCAAACTCATTCTCATCTCGGCCTGCCATCTCGAGGCAGGACGAGCCCATCCCAGAAATTTTGCAACATACGGCCTACTCTTCCTGAGATAGGACGTATCAATGAAGAAATAAATATGTATTTTATTGGTTGACCATTGTATACAATTTGGCCCTTTTTTACTATTTACTTCCACAATTTCTTTCATTAATAATTATTTATCTTTATTTTCTCGCATGCTTAGTTTATTAAAATAAATTTGTATTTTATGTGATTTTTTATTTGAATTGAAATTAATTTAAATATTTTTATGTCTGATATTAATTTATTATTTGTCTTGATTTTTAGAGACAAATTAAAATCTGTTATTAGATACATGACAACAGAGAACATATGACCATATTACAAAAAAACACGGTGATATAAACGAATACTTCAAATTAATTAAATTGTGTTAATACTAGAAATAATTATTTTTTTACTTCAACATAAATTAAGGAACTAAAGAGTCCATTCTACTACTCTCAACATTATTTTGAATATAATTAGCTCCATTGTTGAGTTGAGAAAATGATAAATTCTAATTTTTTTCTCTCTATGTTATTAAAGCATAAGATTTGCTCAGCAGTAATAATTTTATGTTTTTATTGCAATTTTTTTAAGAAATGTTTTTTTTTTAGTTTGTATATGCAGTTATTAAAAATAAACAAATCAATTTGAATTTGTTAAACAAAACATGATATATCATGTAGTAATATTTATTTTTATATTTCTCATACCAACTAAATATATTGAAACAAAAAGGAGCGAAATACATGTTTAACAAGTGTTAAAATCATTAATGTACATTACAAACAGAGATGTATGGGTTAATATTCCTTTTTTTTGTTGTTATTTCAAATTAGATGAAGATCTAACAATGAAGAATATATAGTAATTTATAAATGATCCTCATGCTAGAATATTACATAATCACCTGTATCAAAAATAGTATTTGAAAGAAATATATATGGAGAGCAAAATTATCTATAAAATTTGAAAATTTAAAGTTGTTGTGTTAATATAAAAAGGAGGGATCCAATTACACTTTTTTTGGTGACACACTTTGACACCTACAATATTTAAAGTCCAAATAGTCAATCCAAACCGTTCAACATGATGGATATATTAAAATGTGCTTGGAAATCAAATTTTACATTTTTTTTGAATTTTTTTACTATTTATTAAGATGGTTACAATCGTTGTTTTCAGACCATTGAAAAACAACAATTTTCTAACCATCTTAATAAATAGTAAAAAATTTCAAAAAAATGTAAAATTTGATCTCCAAGCACATTTTAATATGGTGATCATGTTGAATGGTTCGGATGGATTGTTTGAATTTTAAAATTGCAAAATTAACTTATAAAAAAAACAGTGTGATGATATGTCACCAAAAAAGATGTAATTGGATTCCTCCTCTGATATAAAACGTTACTGTGTTAATATAAGCACCTATGCAAATCGATTGGTTGATTAGTAACCCTTCAACTACCAAAAGGGAATCTCAAACCCACACGTTTCTTCCAAATATAACATTGGATGATTTTTTTTCAAAATGTTTTGTTGAGATTTCAGTGTAAGAAGAAGTGCTTTAGATAACGACTCATGAGTTATGACTCGGAGAGTTATTCTACCAACTTTTTTTTTTATAATAGAATATGGTAGCTTTTCCCTACCCTTAAATTTATTCTAGGCAAACAAAATACAGGAATGGAAAAGGAAACAAAGGAAATACCATAAGAAAACAGTTACCCTGGTTATATTTGGATTTTTAAAGAAAGGTGAATATTACAATATTTTTGTCTTAAATAATTAAAACCATATACTTACAAAATTAGCTCGCCTAAGAATTTTAGGAGATAATATATACCGAATTATTGGACAGTTTCTAGGCATATATATAACTATATAAAGTTAGGGTAAGTCTAATATTGCTAAAAATGTTCATCAATTAAACATTAAAAATTATTAGATAGATTTCAAATGATAAATTTAAAATGTTACTCATGATCTGCAGCTTCAAGAGTCAAATGTTTATTGAGAGATGCTTCTATGGACATAAGGACCTATTTGTAAAATGAACATATTTTTATTTTTAAAGTTCAAACAGTCAATCCGACCGTTCAACATTATCTCCATATTAAAATGTACTTGGAGGTCAAATTTTACATTTTTTTAAATTTTTTACTATTTATTAAGTATTTTACAAAACTAGTCAAATTCAGACCATTGAATTTTGTAAAATACTTAATAAATAGTAAAAAAATTCAAAAAAATGTTAATTTGACCTGCAAGTATATTTAATATGGAGATAATGTTGAACGGTCGGATCGACTGTTTGAACTTTGAAAATAAAAATATGTTCATTTTACAAATAGGTCCTTATGTCCATAGAAGAATTTGCCATGTTTATTTGTCAGTTCTTTATTATATTTAAAAAGAAATTCTAGAAGGTGAAATGTTTAAAAATAAATTATTTTGGTGTGTATATTTTCGAACAATTCTTAAATTCTTGATTTTATAAAAAATAAACTGAAAAATCAAAGTAAACAATTGGCTTGTGAAGTGAATGCAATTTAAAATCTTGGGCTTGAACTTGGATTACATTTTAAAGAGGAAATTTATAGGCCTTACAGAATTGATGTCATACTCTTATGGACAAACAACACGGCCTTTCAGCGGCTCAACAAAGAGCCTAAATGAGTCAATACAAAGGAACATCATTGTTAGACAATGAATACAAAAACAAACACAAACTTTTCTTCATTTAAGTGTATATGAGGCTGCCAACAGCATCAAACACACACACACACACACACACACACACACATACACATAAAGAAAGATAAACAAGATAGTCAAGACTTGGCCTGTAACGTTAACAAAGAGGTAAGCGGAAGTCCATTAAAGAAAAGGGCCCCTCATGAATTGGATTTACAAGGAATATCATTGCAAGTAATATGGGCCTAAAATTACCACTCAAAAGTTACAATACTGCGTTATTGCTTTAACTAGAGTGGGAAAAGTGGCACGCCGGAGCCGACTCCATCACGGAACGGCACGGTAACGGCACGGCACGCGTGTCTTTCGCGTGCTGTGACTCGCGTGTCCCGTGCTGTGACCATTCGCGTGCCGTGACTAATTGTTGGCAAAGAAGACACGACACGGCACGGAAATTGCCTTGGTCACGACACGGCACGGCACGAGACACGTGAGTCACGGAACGGTAGACACGCCAGTCACGGCAGTCACGAGGCAATACACTAACATACCTTCCTATAAGGTATAATTTTATTTTAATTAAAATATTTATATTTAAATTTCAATTAAAACATTTGAATTTTAAAGAATCGTTTCGTATTTTTTTTTTAAACGTTAAATGGGATCAAACGTGATTAACGCACGTTTAGTCACGCCGTGACTCACGTGCCGTGACCACCCCTTATAATTTTTGTCACGGCACGGCACGTGAAAAATTTACTTAGTCACGGCAGGCACGGCACGTGACCAAAGTCACAGCGTGTTAGTCACGACACGGCACGGCACGGCACGGCACGGCACGTTTTTCCCACTCTAGCTTTAACCATCTTGTCCGGTTCTCCCGAGGAAATCGGCTATCGGTGTCGTATCATCTCAAAATAGCGGGTCTATTCGTTCTCGGATTGGGTATACTTCTCTTGAAATTATCCGCTTGTCCGATCTTGGATTAGGGTACTGGAGTTGCGCTGCAGCATGGATATCGGATCGAATACAATTATCGAGGTCAATTTGTAAAACTTAATTGAGTGTTTTTTCTTGAAATCCGATCTGCGCCGTTGACTGACTTGTAAAATTACTAGAAAAATGAATCCGGCATCTTCGCCGGGAGATGATCTCGAGACGGTTACGGTCAACAGTCAGAAGTATTATAAATCTGTTTTCTCATTTTTTTTTAACAAGAGAATAAGAAAAAATTAATGTTCATAGAAACAGCTAATAACGCTGTAGCTTTTAATGTTCGAAAAACTAAAGATAATATTTTTATTTTAAAAGAATAAAATTATTATATAGAAAATTAAATTATTGCTACTATAATAATCTTTTCACGTCTCAAAAACAGATTACTAATTTAATAATACTAATTATTCACATCTTTAATAATAAAATTATTGGTACTGGTTTCACAAGTTTTCATATGAGCCGCTACAAAAATTTCAAAAAGGGGACCGGACCGAAATATCATTGCCGTCCGGAATAAAAAAAAACGGACCGAAATGATATTTCGGTTCTTATGATTTTTGTAAAAAAAAATAATCATGTTGGTTTCGTAAATTTTTTTTTTTAATTATGATTTATAAAAAAAAAATTCCTAAAAAATTACCACTCAAAAGTTGCAACACTGCGTTATTGCTTTACCCCTCTTGTTAAACTATCTTTGACGTAATTTGTCATTTAAGTGTCGACGTTTGTGGACGTCGATAACTGTATCAGCAATTTGTCATTTTTGAATAGACTGTAATTGTTAATTGAGATCTAGTGTCGACGTTTGTGGACAATTATAGTCTGTCTGAGGCGGGCAATTCTTTTGGTGATATGGACAGCGGCTTAATCAACTGTCTTTGGAGGACATTTGAATCCTTAATTTCTCTGGCATTTAAGTTCTAATTTACTATAGTTGAAAAAGGATAGGCAGTCTATCTTCATTCAGCTCAATATATGTACAGTTTCTTCTAATTGTACATGGTAGTGAATTTTTTTCCAATGACATAGCAGATTTTAATTCATGCAGGGCAGAAATATGTCATATACTCAGTTATTTTGACTTTACTGCTCATGCTTTGTATGAATTAAAAACAACTCTGTCAAAATGTGTACCCATGGTTGACCCTTAATAAGGTACCAAAATAGAGATAAAGTTTGCGAAAACTGAGCTAATTAATATAATGAAAACCAAAATCCGATTTGAACTTAGATCAGGTCTCAGACTCAAATTTTGGTTCGGAATTGCTTTGAGAAGTTTGCGGCTGCTAATAAAGATGGGACCCACTTGAAGATGTTTCTAGCTAAGATGTCATAATGTGATGCATTTCCAAAATGGTCTTTGCATATTTTCCATGATATGTATGTTTGTATATTTCCAAGTTGGTCTTTACATATTATCAATGATATTTATGTTTGCATATTTTCTATATTGCAATTAATGTTTTAGTATTTCCAGTATTGCATGTTATATGTTATGTAAGGATAATGTTGTATGAGATGGAAGATAGTTGAATCAAAGATAATTTCTTTTAAGATTTTCTCTTCTTTTTACTTAGCACAATATTTGTTTCTAATTCCATTAAACCATTTCAAAATCCATCACTAGCGGAGTTGATAGAGACCGAGATTGTGTCACAATACCATTAATATATTGGATTATATAAATACTTAGGACCTTTTTCTTGACGCATTAAATTACATCATCAAATGCAGGGCGCATTTGAGAAAGTTGCCTATATATCATCATACCATATTTCATTTACGGATAAAAATGACGAATATAAAAATTAAAAAGGAAGATCGTATTGAGACAGACTGAGCAGGTGAGTTGAAAGAAGGAGCCCGATGGACCCTTCCAGCTCCTTAGCGATCAAGGAGCTTGAACCTTCAATCAAGGCTCTCATGGAGGCCCTCCAAGCTGCCATGGCGCCACGCACTGGGCCTTACAAGCAGGCCGTTAACATCTCTCGTGAGGACCCTGTTGCAAACCCGCGGCCCGCGCGAAAGATGGATCGGGTGGGTCAACCCGTGCGATCGGAAGCTGCTAGGGTTAAAATGGCGGAACTCCGTCGCCTCTCCTCTCCACAATCTCCTTGGTGCTTCCGTTGCGGCTCCAAAGGACATTTAGCTCCTGCCTGTAGAAACGCGGTGGTGTGCTTCGCTTGCAACCGCCTAGGTCACCGATCTTCCCAATGTCGTTCTCTTCGGTCAGAGAACGCACCTCCTCCTCCTCCGATACCTAAACCAGCATCCGCTACACCGATCACCACTCAGACCGCACCCCCGATACTCCCTACTCCGCTTATTCCTCCTCCCACCTCCTCTCCCACTTACCTGTCTACTGCTCCGATCAGATCGGAAACCTCCGATCCGGTCCTGATGCCGCCTGGTAGTGCCCTCCGCCCCGCGGTTCGTACCTTTTATGCGACTGCTGCGAGTGCAAACCTCGAAGCGGCTTTCAAAATGAGTTTCTTACTTACTGATGTCGATCACTGGGGACCAGAACGCATCACGGCGGCTCTGTATCAGATGAGCGATCCGCAGTCTCAACATCAGTGGGTCGTTCGAGTCTTTGATGACTACCGTTATCTCATCCTTGCTCCGTCTCAATTCTGGCTTGATTCTGTGCTCCCTAGGCGCTCTCTCCGATTAGAGAACCGCGATGTGTCGATCCAAGAATGGGATCCGAGCTATGCTCAAGGGATGAGAATGATACCGATCTGGATCAGAGTTAGGGGTTTCCCAATGATGCTCTGGCAAACAGCCGAATTTGAGAAGTTGATTGCTGATTTTGGTGCGATTTTGCTGGATCAAGATCCGGCGACTGTCAATTACTGGGACTGGCGTTTTGCTCGCTTGAAAATTGGTATTTGTGATCCCAAACTTCTTCCGGATTCACATTGGATTATGTATAAAGATGCCAGTGGACATGTTTCTCGATATGATATTTTGTTTGAGATAGAGCATGAGCGAGCGGGCTCATACTTCAATCCAAATAGACCTCGCACTGAGGGTGGTTCTTGGCAGCCACGTCCCGGCTCAGGCCCCCGTCCTCCCTCTGGTCCGGGGTCTAACACCTCTGGCCCCTCTCGCTCCACCTCTCATATTTCTCAAGACCCCCCGGAACCTCCTGGTTCGTTCCCTCAGTCTGAGGGGCATGGCTCTATACTTCTTCCCCCAGCCCCGGGACCAATTCATGTGTCACCTTCTTCTTCGACCCCTAGTCCACCTGACTCCACCGTCTCCCCTTCTGAAGATGTCACGGTTCCGGTTGTGGTCGCGGTTCCTACGCACACCCCCCCAGGGGCCCTGCCTCCCAGTGAGACAGAAGTGCCGCACCCTACAGACCCTACACCGATGACCCTTCCTGACCCTACCACCTTCCAGATGGGTGATGACGGGGAGTTAAGTGACGGGGATTCCATCGAAGAGGTTTCGCAAGAAATCCCGTTGCCTGAAGATACTAGTCCGCTCTTACCAGTATCAGTGCTCACTGTGCCGGCCCTCCCCACTGTCCGAAAGAGTGTACGGTTGCTCAAAATTCAGGGCCTTAACACCTCTATTCTGAGTATGGCAATGAAACGCGCCCGAGAAAAGCAGCTGGAAGAGGCGCCTACTAAAGGTAACCCTTTGCTTGACTCTTTCCCGTTTAGTAGATTAACTAATACTGAGGTTGCAGCTCTGTTTGAGGTTTACCGCATTTCTTTGGGTCATTCTGAGACACAACGCGATTTTGTTATTACTAATATGCGTAAGTGCCCCAGACCATCCTTTGAGGATATTTTACAACAGGCTTTGACCTTAACCAGAGAAACTGAGCATTCTGTATTGATTGACTCTGACTTAGGGGTTACATGTTGTGTCCCATGAATATTTTAAGTTGGAATATTAGGGGACTTAATGCTTGTCGAAAACGGAGTATTTTGGCTGATTTGATTAAGCTTCACTCTATTGATATCATTGCGATTCAGGAAACTAAAATGGCAGATTTCTCAAGTAGAATTTTAAAATCAATCTCTACTAAATTGGATTCTTGGTATTGGTTACCTTCTGTAGGCCGATCTGGGGGCATCCTTTTTGGATGTGATAGCGACTTAGTTTCTGTTATTACTGTAGTGAAACGTCAATTCTCATTAAGTGTAGTGTTGAAAAATAGAACAGATTCTGTAGAATGGATGTATACTATAGTGTATGGTCCTGTAGTTAGTACGCTTAAATCTGCCTTTTGGGATGAACTTACACAGGTCCGATTATGTTGGACTGGAATCTGGTTAATTAGTGGCGATTTTAACAGTATACGTACAAGGGATGAAAAACTAGGCCATAATTTCAATGTTCGATTAAGTAGAAAATTTAATGATTTTATCCATGACACGCATTTAGTAGAATACAAATTGCTTAGCAAACAATTTACTTGGACAAATGGTACACATTTTGCTTTACTGGACAGATTCTTTGGGTCTATGGAGTGGGATAAAACGTATGAATTTTTCTTTGTTAAAGACCTGTCTCAATTTGGTTCCGATCACTGTCCTTTGCTCTTGAATACTAAATACAAAGTTCCTGTCCCTAAAAGGCCTTTTCGATTTGATAATCTTTGGCTTAGTGATCCCGAGTTCTGCCGCCTAGTAACTAAATGGTGGAGTGAATTTCCATTATATGGGGAGATAGGGCTGAGTTGGCACAGAAAAATTAAATTCATTACTCAAAAAATGGAAGGATGGAATAAAAATCATGAGGGTGAAAAAAGAAAAATTAAAAAGCACACCCTAGAAAAATTACGTGAATTAGAACTCATCCAAGAGTTAAGAGACCTCACTGATGAGGAATGCTTACAATGGCAACAATGTCAACTCTCCCTAAATCACCTCTATGATGAGGAAGAAACATATTGGAAGGCCCGGTCCAAACAGAAATGGTTGGAAGAAGGGGATCTCAATACCAAATATTTTCATAAATGTGCCACTAATAAATTCAAAAAACAATCCATCTTACATATGGATATTCAAGGGCAAATGTCTGATCAGATTTTAGAAATTGAACAACACATTGTTTCATATTATAAAAGTATCTTGGGTGTTAGTGGTATTAAAGGGGCTACTTTACAACCTGACTTTTGGGAACCGATCGAAAAAGTTACACCTCTTGAAAATGCTGGTCTAATTGCTCCCTTTTCTGAGGAAGAAATAAAAACTGCCATTTTCTCATCTGATCAGTCAGGTGCCCCTGGACCTGATGGTCTCCCTTTTGGATTTTACCAACATTTCTGGGATGTTGTTAAATACGATATTAGTGCTTTAGTCAATGCTTTTGTCGATAATCGGGTTTCATTAACTCACCTTAACCAGGCTGTTGTCTGTCTTCTGCCCAAAGAGAAAGATGCCACAACAATTACACAATATAGGCCCATAAGTTTGGTAAATTGTAGCATGAAAATCATTTCTAAGTTACTCACGATGAGATTAGAATCTGTAATGCCTAAGCTTGTAGATCAAACTCAATCGGCCTTTGTTCGAGGTAGATATATATTAGACAATGTAGTTTTAAGCCATGAGATACTACACTTTTGTAAAATACAAAAGGAGGAAGGTGTCATCATTAAAATTGATTTAGAAAAGGCTTATGACAAGGTTAATTGGCATTTCATTCATGAAATCTTGCTTTCTCGAGGCTTTGATCAGACATGGGTTACATGGATAGAGCATTTGTTAAGTAGTAGTTCTACTTGTATTAATGTAAATGGTACTCTTTCTCAATATTTCTCATGTAAAAGAGGTGTCCGGCAGGGAGACCCTCTCTCCCCCTTTTTGTTTTTGTTGGTCAGTGATGTACTGTGTCGATTGTTTAACAAGGGCCGGACAGCTGGCCTTCTTCAAGGCCTTGGACCCCTCTTGGCTCAAGGACATAGTATCACTAATTGTCATTACGCTGACGATACTATATTATTTTTGAAAGCTTCTTCTACTAATATTGATGCGGCTCTTTGGACTATGTACTGTTTTGAAGCTCTGTCAGGTATCAAAATTAATTTTTGCAAAACAGAATTAATTCCTTTACACATTCCTGTTGTTACCGGAACCGGGTTGGCTCAGGTGTTTGGCTGTTCCCTTTCTAAACTGCCTTTGAAATACTTGGGAGTGCCTTTAAGTGATAGGAAATTGCACACGGCTGATTGGAGCTGTCTTATTGATAAGATCACCAAAAAACTGCAAGGTTGGGTGGGCAACTTTCTGTCTATTGGGGGTCGTCTCACACTGGTAAATTCTGTCCTCACTGCTGTTCCTTTATATATGCTTTCCCTCTATAAACTACCAGTAAATGTTAGGAAACAAATTGATAGAACTCGACGGCGTTTTCTATGGCAAGGTAATGCTGGACCTAGAAAGAAATACTCTTTGATTAATTGGGAAATGGTATGTTATCCTAAAGAATTTGGGGGTTTAGGGGTCAAAGATCTTCACCTTATGAACCTGGCTCTCCTTTGTAAATGGTGGTGGAAAATGTGTGACCCTCAATACTCTGGATTGTGGAAACAAATGGTTCAGATTAAATATACTATTTCCACTCCCCGTTCACAAATGTCACACTTTTGGAGGGTAATTTCTAGCCTGCACTATATAGGACAGATGAGTCGTTCTTTTCAGATTGGGGATGGGAAAAATGTCCAGTTTTGGCTTGATAATTGGCACTCCGATTGCCCGTTATCGATTCAATATCCCCAACTCTATGATATTTGTTCTACTCCCTTTATATGTGTACAGGAGGTGATCGAATCTCAAGGGTCCTTGTTGAGGTTTCGCAGGACACTTTCTGGTCTCCTTCGTGCTGAATGGCAGGAAATTTTAACCATTATCGGTTCCTATTCTCTCAATCCCAATCCTGATCGCCCTTTATGGCGATGGGATACTAAGTCTCAGTTTACTACTGCTTCTTTATATCGGTTCCTCTCTTTTCGAGGGGTTCTTGTACCATATGCTGAATTGTGGTGGCACATTCCTATTCCTTTCAAAGTTCGGATTTTTATGTGGTTATTACTCCAAAATAAAGTGCTTACTAAATCTGTGTTGTCCAAAAAGAGATGGCAGGGTGATACCACTTGTTTGTTTTGCAATACAGCCGAAGAATCCGCTTTACATTTATTTCTCAAATGCCCCTATATTTCTCATATTTGGTTCTGGATGGGTCGATTCCAGAATTTTTTCGGTGATTGGACATCCATGGGCTTTATTGATATGTGCTTGGAGACCAAATTTTATATGCTATGTCTCTGCCTCTCAAACACCGAGAGGCTATGTTAATGGTGGTTAGTGCCATGTGTTGGTGTATTTGGAAGACTCGGAACTCTATCTGTTTTGATAATTCTCCTATACCTTCGGTTCGAAGTATGATTTTACTAATTCAATCTTTGGTGACCTATTGGGCAGGTGCAAAAAGGTGTCACATACAACAGTATACACACTCCTGGATGCCTGAGGATATAGATATGGTGCCTCTCCAGTCCCTTTCGCCTATGCCAGCCCTTGAGATGCATGCTGCTAATGCATGGACTCAGGCCCCGGTCTTGCTGGCAGAATGAATGCACCCCATGATTCCAAACTTACCTTTATAGTTCTCTGTGTTGGCTGTAGTTGCCTGGATTTGATCTGGTGCTGTAATAAATGTTTGCCTGGGAGATTGGCTCTCTGACTTGGTTTATTTGGCTGGTTGGCTGTATAGGCCACGGTTTTTGTTTTGGGTTTTTAGGTACGGATGTAATTGAGTTTGCCTAATGGTCAATGATGAAATACCTCAAAGACAGAAATCTAGATACTGCTTCTTGCTCCGGCTCGAAGTTCAGTATCTGATTAAGGATGTCGGGTGTGCTGCTGAGACCGTGCAAGGCTTTGGGTTTTAATTGGGTAGTTTACAATTCGGTTTGTTTTTTTTATTAAGACTTTTGTATTGTTCTCTTTTCTCTAATGGACGGGCTTTAAGCCTATTTTTCAACAAAAAAAATATCATCATACCGATGCTTTATATATATAGAGGAGGGATCAGATTACACCGTTTTTGGTGACATCGAATTACATCGTCTATTTTCAAAGTTTTCAAAGTCCAAATAGTTGATCCAAACCGTTCAATATGACGGATATATTAAAATGTGATTGCAGATCAAATTTTATATTTTTTTGAATTTTTGTACTATTTATTAAGTACTTTACTAAATCGTTGTTTTCATACCATTGAATTTTTGTACCCATCTTAATAAATAGTAAAAAAATTCAAAAAAAATGTAAAATTTGATCTGCAAGCACATTTTAATATATCCATCATATTGAACGGTTTGGATCGATTGTTTGGACTTTGAAAATGGACGATGTCATTCGATGTCACCAAAAAACAGTATAATCCGATCCCTCCTCATATATATATATGAGTGATGCTACGATGCTTTGGGAAGTAAATATGGTGTTTTACTTGCCGCTCATATCTCCATTTTCAAAGTTTAAACAGTCGATCTGAATTTCTCAACATGAGCTTTATTGATATGTGCTTGGAGACCAAATTTTACATTTTTTGGAAATTTTTCACTACTTTTTTAGATTTTTTTAAAATCAGTGTTTTTGTGAATTTTTTTTTTATTTCTTATTTAATGAAAAGATGTGATTTTCAAAAATTCTAAAAAAAATAGTAAATTTTTTCCAAAAAATGTAAAATTTGGTCTCCAAGCACATATCAATATGAATATCATGCTGAGAAGTTCGGATAGACTGTTTAAACTTTGAAAATGAAGATATGAGCGGGAAGTAAAACACTCTCTTTACTTCCCAAAACATGATAGCCTATAAATATATATATATAGCTGGACTTAGCTAAGCCATGGAGTAAAACGCTTTGTACTCCATGCCATATTTCCATTTTGAAAATCCAAACTACCGATCCGAACCGCTCAAGTTGTTCTCCATATTGAAATGTGCTTGGAAACCAAAATTATGGACCAATGGATCAACAATTTTCAAATTGGCTTAATAAATAGTAAAAAAATTCCAAAAAATGTAAAATTTGGTATGCAAGCACATTTCAATATGTAGATCAACTTGAACGGTCGGATCGACGTTTTGGACTTTGAAAATCCAAAAAGTAGCCCGAAGTAAACCGTTGCTTTACTTTGCAAAGCACAATAGCTCATCTTTATATATATATATATAGAGAGAATGGCTAATATCAAAACGTTTGTTCCTGGGCTCAGGAACAAACGATTCCGTTCTCCCATTTCCAAAGTTCAAACAACAAATCCAAACCGTTAGATGTTCAATCTATATTAAAATGTGCTTGGAGACCAAATTTTACATTTTTTGGAATTTTTTTACTATTTATTAAGCTGGTTTGAAAACCGCTGTTTTTCAATGCTGCAGAAATTTCATAAAAACAGCGATTTTCAAACTAGCTTAATAAATAGTAAAAAAATTCCAAAAAATGTAAAATTTGGTCTCCAAGCACATTTTAATATAGATTGAACATCTAACGGTTTGGATTTATTGTTTGAACTTTGGAAGTGGGAGAACGGAATCGTTTGTTCCTGAGCCCAGGAACAAACGTTTTGATATTAGCCATTCTCTATATATATATATATATATATATATATATATATATATATATATATATGAGCTGGGCTATGGTGAGTTGTGAAGTAGGACGTGATTTTTACTTCACGCTCATATTTTCATTTTGAAAATCCGAACAACCGATCCAAACCGCTCAACATGATCTACATATTGAAATGTGGTTGGAGACCAAATTTTACATTTTTTTGGAATTTTTTTACTATTTATTAAGCCACTTTGAAAATCGTTGATCCAGTAGTCCATAATTTTTTACTATTTTTTACTATTCATCGGGATCAGCGATTTTCAAAGTGGCTTAATAAATAGTAAAAAAATTCCAAAAAATGTAAAATTTGGTCTCCAAGTACATTTCAATATAGAGATCATGTTGAGCATTCGGATCGATGGTTTGGATTTTCAACTCACCATAGTCTCTCTCTCTATATATATATATAGAGAGAGAGAGAGATGGGCTATTGTGTTTTGCAAAGTAAAGCGAACATTTTACTTTGGGCTCGTTTTTGAATTTTCAAAGTCTAAACAGTCGATCCAAACCGTTAGATGTTCAATCTATATTAAAATCTGCTTGCAGACCAAATTTTACATTTTTTGGAATTTTTTTACTATTTATTAAGCTACTTTGAAAATTGCTGATCCAGGTGAACAGTAAAAACAGTGCAACAAAATTCTGGACCATGTGATCAGCAATTTTCAAAGTGGCTTAATAAATAGTAAAAAAATTCCAAAACATGTAAAATTTGGTCTACAAGCAGATTTTAATATAGATTGAACATCTAACGGTTTGGATTGACGGTTTGGACTTGGAAAATCCAAAAACGAGCCCGAAGTAAAACGTTCGCTTTACTTTGCAAAGCACAATAGCCCATCTCTCTCGCTCTCTCTCTTTCTCTCTCTCTCTATATATATATGTATATATATAGTGGCTAAGATACAAATGTTCGCACCAAGGCCTTAGTGCAAACGATTCGATTCTCTAATTTTCAAAGTTCAAAAAGTCGATCCAAACCGTTAGATATTTAATCTATATTAAAATGTGCTTGGAGACCAAATTTTACATTTTTTGTAATTTTTTTACTATTTATTAAGCCACATTTTGAAAATTGCTGATTCTGGGTGAATAGTAAAAACAGTGCAATCAAATTCTGGACCATGTGATCAGCAATTTTCAAAGTGGCTTAATAAATAGTAAAAAATTCCAAAAAATGTAAAATTTGGTCTCCAAGCACCATCGATCCAAACAGTTCAACATGATTATCTAAATAAAATATGCTTGCAGATCGAATTTTACATTTTTTTGAATTTTTTTTACTATTTATTAAGTATTTTACAAAAACTAGTCAAATTCAGACCATTGAATTTAGTACCCATCTTAATAAATAGTAAAAAAATTAAAAAAAATGTAAAATTTGATATGCAAGCACATTTTATTTAGATAATCATGTTGAACAGTTTGGATCGATGATTTGGACTTTGAAAATATAGAAAATGAGGAGGGTAACTTTTTGGTAACTCAAAAGTGGTGTAATCGGATCCCTTATTTATATATATAGGAAAATGCTAATATGCAACGCATCGCATAGTGGGCCTCCGTGCTATGGCTCAATATTTGAGTTTTCAAAATCGTAACGGTCTATCCGAACCATTCAACATGATCTCCATATGAATATGTACTTGCAAACCAAATTTTTCATTTTTAAAATTTTTTTTACTATTTTTTTAGATAGGTAGAAAATAGTAAAAAAAATTCTAAAAAATGTAAAATTTGGTTTGCAAGTACATATTCATATGGAGATCATGTTGAACGGTTCAAATCGACCGTTTGGATTTTAAAAACTCAAATATTGAGCCGTAGCACAGTAGCCAACTCCTATATATATATAATTTTATTTTTTTAAAATTTTCTTATAGGATAACAGGTGAGAACTGATCTTTATCTGTACCCTTACACGTTATGATAAGAAAAACAAAATTTTCCCTTTACCTGTACCCAATAAAATTTTTCTTAGTAGAGTGAGATGTTAGATACTTAATCTTTACCTATAACAGTAGGCTCTACAAGCTAAATAAGTTAATTTGACTGAAAAGGTGACTCTGAATTAACTTAGAATTTATTTATCTTTTTCTTTCTATTTTATTCTTCATTTGACCGCTTAAGTGTGAAGTAAGAAGTTTAATGTCCTTTAATCAGATTCGATCAATAGTTGGGCCTGATACGGCAGATGAGGACCCGTTATATTGAAGAAATAACTGGGCCTCATGAGCCATGATGAAAACATGTTAGATTTTTGCTTTTCTTACAAGGTATTTCCGCGTAAATCCAATGGGACAACATCTATTATTTTTGGGCTCATGATCCAAGGCCCAATGAATTTATGTCGCTGAAACTTTAACTAGTATTATTATAGTATCGAAAAGTAAAGTTCCTTGCACCACAGCTTTAGTTTATTTTGCATAAAAAGTTCTGAACTATAATTGTTTGGTACACAAGAACACAACCAATATATATGATGAGCGTGCAGAGAGAATATCATTCCATTTTACGAGATGATAAGTATCACAAAATAATAGAAGACAAATAAAGTTATATTTGTGAAATTGAATTCTATATGGCATATTATTTCTAACAAAATAAAGAATACAAGCGGCATAGAGTTAATTATATCTGTTTCATTTTCATTCAGATCGAAACACATGGGCAGCACTCCTTGATGCCTTAAATCGCGTAAAATATATGAAAGAAAAAAGAAGAGGACCAAGAAAATCACATATGTAAGTGCATGATCGTCTATAATATTTTCATATTGAACGCATCCACCAATAATACGCAGCAACGTTAAGGTCATTCTTTGTTAATTACGATTAATTCACACCTTGACCAACATCTAGCTAGCATTTTAGTTGTAAATAGATATATTTCACATTTTATATAAAATATACTTTATACTTATAAAATAAACTACCCGCTAATTTTATTAGAAATTAGTGATGTTTAACCCTGACAATATGGAGCAAATCATATCCATTATCCGACCCAGTGAAAGAGAAATGTGACGTGACTAATATCTCGTGACTTAGTCACGTCATGTTATGGCGGGTGATTAAAATTTATTATTACCCCAGGGGCAGCCAGCTCAGTACCAACTCCACCAAAAAAGAGAAAGTATACATGGGGTAAGAAGAAGGTTGAATCTCATTTGCCTATCAAAAAGACACACTCATGGGGGTACACAGCCTCTACTGCCATCAGACCAAGAGCATCCGGAGCAGGGCTGAGACTTAGAACTACTCAAAAAAATTGTGGGGTGCACAAAAAAACTTATGACTCATAACTTGATTGGAATCAATTCGGATTCAACTCGTCAACAACTCGAGTTGAAACTGACTTGAGTTCATTGACTCGGTTGTCTTGTGAGTTGAATTCAAGTTGCCCTCAACTTGGTTTGGAATCAACTCGGTTGACTCATTGACTTGATAAATTATGTAATGTTTTGTTAGGACTTTGTACTATTTAGTAATTTGATAAACTTTGTACTATTTAATAATGTATTTGCTACTGTTTCATTATGTAAAGTTTTAAATTGTGTACTATTTTGATAAACTATGTACTATTTATTTTGTTTTGGTAATTTTAAATTTGATAAACTATGTATTATTTATGAGTCACGAGTTGTTCGCGAGTTGAATTCAAGTTGGAGTTTTTAATTCGAAACTGAATTAACAACTCGGACTCAACTCGCCTCGTGAGTTCATGAGTTGAATCCAAATCATTCACAATTCGGACTCAACTCGGCTCATGATTAGCCCTAATTAATAGTAATCACTATCTAAGGTGCCGGATTGCCAATGCCAAAGGGCAATCGGACAACCATGACGCACGCAATAATGCCAATGCTGAACTCACCAAAGCATCCTATAAATTCTCTCCAGTAAGAAAAGCTGGAAATTTCCATTTTTAAGATTTTGATCATGCATGCTTTTATATATTATAGTTTCTTTTTTCTGAACTAAAAAATTGCCTTAATTCAGACATTCATTTATTTAATTTCTTTTGTTATTAGAAGCAAACACTCATTTGTCTCTTTGTAGAGTGGAATTCATCACAGTTTGCATTAGATCTATAGTATCTTTATATTCAACTAAAATTTTATATAGTATCTTTATATATTATATTGAAAGTAACTTTTCCAATTTTGTTAATTTCATGTTGTTTGAAATGCTTTTTTTAAAAGGGGAGTCTAGTTAATTTTGCAATGTTTTCTATCATATTATCTGTGCTAATTATGTAGTTCATTGTCATATATAATAAAAAAAAATCTTGTAATTTATTTGTATTATGAAGTTTGAAAAGACATTTTTCAGATTGCATGCTTGGTCCGGAGACCTTTCCTTTATCTGGAAATGGAGAGGATATTGTATCGAAAAAGAAGATTGACATAGATTCCAAAATTCAACTAGTGGTCAACAAAATTCAAAATAGAGTCACCACAAGAAAGCTTAAAACCTATCATACAAAAAAAGAAAAAAAAAGGCTTAATTGAACCTGTCATTGTACACAAAAGCATTAAAAACAGTGATTGATATTGATATCCGTGGAAATGTGGAACAGACCTCTGGTTGGTTCTTTAATTTTTATTTTGTTCTACATGGAAGCACTTGTTCTTGTGATTGATATTGTTACTATTTTCGGAGTTCTTATTCTTGAATTGATGTCACCATTTCTATAGCTACTCAACCAACTTGCTGCGAATATTTTACTGTCATAATATAATAGCTAGACGTCCGGCACTGTTGTAATTCTTAGCAGCCATTATTTATTTATTATTTTTTAGTAAATGATGAGAGCAACGCCCCTATATCGTCTTTCTAATTCTAATTAGTGTTGTAAATAACGGTATACGCTCATCGGATGAACAGAATACCACCAAGCGATTAATCTGAAATAATTGAGAATGATCGGCCATAATCGGAAATAATCAGCCAATTAGTCGGAAAAATCCGTGACGGTTTGATCACCGCCAATGACTAATCGGCCTAAACGGACGTTTTTTAATTACAACACTGATTCTAATCTTCATCTTTTTTCTCTTTTTTTTGCTACTTAATCATTTTAGCTTTTTTTTTTTTAGCTTTTCATGTAGGGTAAGAGCGCTTGCTCTCTGTTTGGTTTCATATGGTTTTAGTACTTGTGTATATCATGTAAATGTAATCTTTACATGTAAGATTGATGTAAGTTTTATCAATGAAATTTAGCTACATGCATGTGTTAATTTCTTTTTGTTCACGAGATTCACACTGTAGATTTACAGAATTACAGGGCGAATAAACTTAATATCTTACAACATGAAGTATAAACAAAAACAAAAATAAACAAGCGCATAAAAAATTGACCTGGTTTCACAAACAGATCGCATTTAGGGATATAATGAAGTCACAGCACGATCGAACACATCACGGTACGGTACGGCTCCATCATATATAGTATAGCACAGTAAGACAAACAAATCGGCCTAATCACGGCACAACACAACACGAGATACGATACGTCACATGATCAAATTAACATAACTACATGTGACCAAAACAACAGAAAATTTATGTTATTATTTATTTCAAGCAACAACGACTCAATTATCGGACAATAAATTTATTTTATAACATTGGTTCTTTATTATACAAGTTTGCACATATTTTTGACATTTTTTCTTTATTTAGCAAACTTATACAAGTTTGCTCATATTTCGGACAAAAAAAAAGTTAATTAACCGTAGTAAAAAGTGACTATATATGCCAAAATGTGAGTAGACGTGACTAACATGATCAAATATGATCAGGCACATTATGTTTGTCCCACTATAACCAATTATGATTGTTCCTATAATTTTGATCACGACACGATACGGTATGAATTACATCATGCGAAGAGTACTATATTATATTTCTTTTTGAAGAAAAAAAGAAAGCGAACAAAAAGGATAAAAAGATATAGGAGATAAAATTTAAGCAAAAAACCAGAACGTTAATTAAAGAATCTTTTGATATAATATAGAAGAAATATCCTAATAATTGAAAGGGACCTTAAGCTGCCCAAATAGTATTTTAATCGGCAATTTTAACAAAAGTGTGAATACATATAATGCTCCCCGAAGAATATGACGATTCATCTCTTACCACAAGTTCTCGGAGCCAACAAGACAGCGATGCAACATGTACACATATGTCCCACAAAGAGAGATTGCAGAAAGGAAGGATCTGACTTAAAACAAGACGACAGATAGGAAGACAAAAGATATATAAAAGGGTGTTTTGATAGAAAGGCATAGATGCAACAGAGCAAGATGTTTCTAAGATGCGTATGAATAAGATTTTTTTCATTAGATTATCGGATATAAATATTGATAAAGAAAATTGTTAACATATCAGGTAAAGATATAGATAAGAGTTACATTTTAGCTGTTATTCTAAAGTAATTAATAAACATAAAAGATAATTTTATAAAGAAATAAAAGAGATAATTATTGTCATATATACCAAAACTTTAAAATATTCAATTTTCACATCAAAACTTAAAAATTATATATTTCCCTGCTAAAAAGAAATACCTTTTCTCATTTTCTTCTTCTTTAATCTAATTTTAACTTTTTATTTGATTAACTAGAATAATCCAATTTTTAAATTACTTAATCAGTTTCTCCATCAATATAAAATCAGTAGCTGAGAACCAGCATTTGGTCTAGTGGCAAAGACATATGGCTCCCATGTGGGAGGTCATGGATTCGAAACCCACAAATTGAGAAAATCCTCTGTAATATTAACAGGGGTTTAAAGAAAGCTAGTAGGCTAGACCTCTACTTTTCATTTCAAAAAATAAATCCAGAAGCTAAACTTGCACATTAGCATTCAACATTTGATTGATTATAATTCAAAAGAATTTTGATTGTAGGTGGGATAGCAAGAATGTATTCGTTTGAAGAGAAGAGTCAATTGGTTCTTTTATTTTAAAATATAAAAAAATGATAAGTTCAAACAAATTGTTTTCAGTGGGAAACCTATCGTATAAATATTACAAATGAGATTTGGAGTCAAATTAAGCACGAAACAAATTGTGCTTTGCAAAGCGTCTTAGTCCATACCTTAATGTGTTTGCAAAGCGTTTTAGTCCATGCACATGCATCTACATGTATATATAGATGTGCTGCGTCTACTGCTAATGCTTAGAGAAGTAAAGATGTGTTGTTACTTCAAATTTAAATCTCAATACAATACAATGTATATATAGACGGGGCTTTTAGTACATGCCTATCATAGTCAAACTCGACTCTTAATTCTCGACTATACATGGTATATTAGTAGGAAAAATACTAGCAAATCACAAACAAGTTGCTAACTGGACCGAGGCACGCAAAAAGTGTGTATATATATATATATATATATATACCACGCAACAGCATGAAATCCTGGTTATATACAAAACTGAGAAGACTATGAAGTAATCAAAATTTCCTTGGCAAAGCCTTGCAAATCAAAGGGTTTTTCATCTCAAGAGACATCTTCAGACACTCTGAAAGATCGACTCCTCTGTCAGATGGGACCCACACAAAAGCTTGTAACAATTGTGCCAGCCAGAGATGAACAGTAGCAAGCCCCATCGTTTTGCCTGGGCAAACACGCCGACCTGACCCAAATGGCGCCAACCTGAGATCTGAACCCAACACATTGAAGTCAGACCCGACAAATCGTTCCGGATCAAATTCTTCAGGCCTAGCCCAAAATGAATCATCATGTGCTATGGCCCACATGTTGACCATAGCTGTCGTTCCGGCTGGAACCAAGTAGGGTCCAACGTATGTGTCATGCACTGCTAGCCGGGCCCATGAGAGCAGTGGGCCAGGCGGGTGCACGCGTAGTGATTCTTTCACTATAGATTGAAGATATCGAAGATTTGGTATATCTGTGTCAATAACAGGGATGCCGGGACCCACCACAGTATCAAGCTCTGCTTGTGCTTTGGATTGAATATGTGGATGCAATACCATTCTTGCCATGATCCATTCAAGGAGAATTGCCACCGTGTCCGTCCCTCTAAATATCATCTCCTGTGCACAAATATCTCAAGGTTAGTAATAACCATACAAAAAAGAAATTGTTATATATGTTTACATCTAGATTACTAGATAATAACTTTTTTATGGTGAATAGTTTATTGATAGATAGCATTATAGTTAATTTATAGAAGTGTTTAGAATGCAAACAAAAGAGGCCACACGTAGTCGGGAGGAAAAAATAAATAGCTAGACCTAAAGGTTGAAAGCAACTTGAACTAATGAAATAATTAAATATTGTTGTATCTTTTAAAATGTTCCTAAATATATGTTTACATTCTAGATATTAGTTGTATGCTTTTCAATTGTCTGTTTAATTCCACACATCCAAAAGTCTATGTAATGAATTTTAAGAATTAGGGTAAAATTATGAAACAGCATATATAACTTAAACATACCCAAAGAACAGCCACCATATCAGCATCGCCGAGCTTTTCCTCCTTTTCGAGATCAAGCAATACATCCACAAAGTCATCGCCATTTGCTGTAACTCCACTTACACGAACTTTCCTCTTCTCTCTGTGTTCTTCTATGATCCTGCTAATGAAACTGTCAACCCTCTTAAATAAACAATTGCACCTTCTTCTCACACCCTGTAAATCTAGCCATCCCAGCAGAGGCAAATGGTCGCTCCAGTTAAACATACCAAGCAGCTCATATCCTTCTCGGACCATTCTCCCCAGTTCTTCTCCTTCTCCATTCCAGAAATCATACCTCTTACCGAAAACACTCATCATGACATTATTTAAAGATGCAAAATGCAGAACTTGTTTCATCTCCATCTCCCCATCTCTCTCCATCAGAAATCTAATCCGTTTGATCATATTTAAACCGGCATCTCTCCGCATGAAACTGACTGCAGAGATTTGCCTAGGGCAGAACAAATGAGTGCCTGAGATCCTTCTAAGATTTCTCCAGTACTCACTATAAGGTGCAAAACCGATAGCACGGTGGAAAGATAATCTGGAAGCAGCCTCCTTGATTGGGCGATCAGAAAATGCAGAGCTGTTCAGTATCTCTTTAGCAGTGTCTGGTCTGGTTGAGATAACAAAGCGAGTCAGACCCACAGAGAAGGCCATTAACGATTTTGCATTGTATAATTTTGTGAGATCAGCAAGGGTACGATGAGGGGTAGGACCGGAGAGGATTGAGAAGCTGATAGGTGGGCCTGGGATGCAATGAGAAGTTTTTGATAGGGCCCATGCAAGGCCTCCCGGATAGAAGAAAAGAAACAATACTGAGATTAAAAGGAAAGCTGTGAAGAATGGAGAGAGGAAGGAATTGGAGAAGAAGTGAAGAGATAGAAAAAGGGATGAATAGTCTGTCTCAAGGAGTGCCATTAACTGTTGTGTGCCAGTGAGAGAGCGAGAATGTGTGTGTAAGTGTAACTGATGAGAGGAAGGCGTGGAATGAAGTGAGATGAGAAAGGGCTGCGTTTAAATAGGAGGAGGTTGTGGTGATATATGATTTTGGATGTCAACAAATGATACCTTTCTTAGCATCTTTTGATGACTCAGCATTCAGCAACATGTTTAGAAGAAGAGAGAAAAGAAAAGAAACCTATATATTGAACTATATATGTCAACATCTACAGGCTAATGATAACTCTGTATTAATTGTTAAGCAATTATTGTACATCACATAAAATATGAACATCGTCTTATCATGTATTGTAGCCGTTAACTTAAAGGACAAGTAATTTTTAATAAAAATACTCTTTTCCATCTACTAAATAATTAAACTAATGACCTTTTCAAATAAAAAATAAATTTTTCTACTTTTATTTAATTCAAAAATTAGATTTATAATGAACGTTAAGACTGGGTGGGCGTTCTTATATTTAATCAGTGAGCGATTTTGATAGTCATGAATTGCAAGCTGTTGGATTCAAATATGTAAAAATGATATTAGTTGAGCGTACCGGCTATCTTCACAGGATTATATATATAGATTAGAGTGGGTTAGGAATTTAAACAGGGTAGAATTTGTGAATAAATTAGTGCGGATACCTGAACAGAAATGAGTTGTAAATACTTTTTTCTAATATATATACATTTGTTGTTGAGATAAAACTCGAACTGACAATCATAATAGAAATGACACTATTTTTTTAGTAATGGATCTGGATCTTCTATATAAAGAATGAATCGATACGGCTCGAGAATATGTCAAATCAAGTTCAAAACAGATATAAAATAGCTATAAAATGGATCGGAATAGTACGACGTGGGAGGACGTGGAAGTGTCCTCCGGGATTGTACAGGATCCACACACATCCACGTTATGGGCACTGGCGAGTAGAAGAACGTGGGCGAAGTACTAAGTAACTATCTGAATGTTGCACAAACATGGGTACGTGACGGGAAGAAGGTAGATGATTGAATTAGAGCATGAAGAGCGCTTAGGATAGGCGATTAGATAGGCGATTTTGGCGATTCAGAAGCAAAAAGAAAAAAAAACAACAAAATCAGAAATCATCAAAAAAAAAAACAAGGGAATCCTCATATTGTATATAGATTCAATCGCCATGCCACAAGTTATTAAGTTACTTATAAATAAGATCCGTGCAAAATGTGCACAAAGACAAAAGCAAAATGGGCCTGGTTGTCCGCCATTAATGGAGACTAGATCTGCGCCGAGTTACAAGGAGGTTGCAACTAAGCCTGCAATGGCTTGGAGAGCGAAACCTCAACCTTAAATGCGACCAAATCTCAAAGAAGAATCAAAGACGGAGATGATACATCATAAGTTACGTGAGTTGTGGTCTCGATCAACTAGTGCCAACCCGATCTGCCTTAAATGTGGTTCGATTGGACATATGGCACGGACATGTCGTAACTCGCAACTATGCTTTGTGTGTAACAAACACGGGCACAAGTCACGGATCTGCAGCACGACTGCCTCGTTTTTCCTGCCAACTCCACCTCATAAACCTCCTTCAGGGATAAACCCTAGATCTATAGTAGAGAAACGTAAACAATTTGCTAATCTGTGAAAACGCTCCTCTCCAATGGCAGTTCCTCTCCGCACACCGATAGTTACTCTGACGACGACGCGCGAGTCAGAAATTCTCAACAACGAGTTTGCGATGAGCTTCATACTGGATGACATAGGTGACTGGGGCCTGGAGCGAATCGAGAGAACTCTGGAGAGGAAGACTAAGAGAGCGGGTCATCGCTGGATTGCAACGATCTACGCAGAGTGGCAGTACCTGATCAAGGCCCCTATCAAAGCCTGGTTAGACGCCGCCACTTCTCGTAGCTTTCTGACGCTGGAGAATGTCCAGTTCCCAATCCTCGCGTGGGAACCAGACTTTGATGATGGCATGGATTTGAAGCTGATCTGGGTCCGCATCACCGGTTTTTTGAAAAACCAGTGGTACTGGGCTGAAGTAGAGAAGGTCTTTAATCCAATGGGTGCTCACATCTTAGAGATTGATCCTGGGACTAGCGGTCGATACGACTAGCGCTTTGCTCGGATTAAGCTGGGAGTTTGCAACATTAGCTTGATTCTGCGGGTTCACTATGTTGAATATCTGCATCCCTCAGGTAAGATTCGTGTATTTGATCTTCACATTGAGATTGAAAATGAGCACACCGAGAGTGTATATGCTTGGCGTGCTCGTCTGAATGGCAGGCCGTATCCTAAAGAAACAGAGTTTATGATGCAACAAATATGGGGAGATAATCCGGTCTTGCTCAATCAAGACGGAGGGGATGATGATGCTGTGGATTTTGATAACGAAGGGGTGGAGGAAATGGATCAGATCATGGAGCCGAAAGTGAATGGGCTGGGGGATGTGGTAACGGAAAATGGTGCAGAAAGGGCTCAGGAGGATCGCACTACTGGTACGATATGCTTGCGTGGTACTCCACCTTCTAGCTGTCGTACTGGTAATGGAATTGTTCAAAAGAGAGATGATGAAGATGATGGATCTGCAGGGTCAAGGAAGAGGGTATTAGGTTCAGGAGTTAAGAAGTTGGGGACCTCTAGTGTTAAGACTGGGACTAGTAAACCTATTGGATCTGGCACTAAAAATTCTGGTGTCAAACTTGGGAACTCTAGACCCAAGATCAAAGCACTGACTTACTCTCCTCTGGTCTCTAACAGAGGTGGTTCTGGTAACAAAATTACCTCTCATACTCCTCTTTCTAACTCTTTCCATCTTTTATCTAACCTGCATCCTTCTGGTACCACTACACCTACCCAAAACACAGAAGACTCATATGAAGAACCCATCCTTGACAAAATTAATAGAAGGAAGTCTGAACCTGGAAAAGGGAAGCAGCCTTTAGGACCAGAAATTCTTGCTAAGCTCCTCCATCAAACCCTGAGAATAAAAAGTTTACTTAGGAGCAGAAGAAAAGGAAAAGTCCTATTACTGCCAAGAAGAAGCTAAATTGCGGAGGAAGAGCATCCAAAGGCAATGGGATTAAGAGTGGTATAGCTACAAGATTGAGAAGTTCCACCCACAAACCACAACCTGTTGGGGAGGTGATCACTATCACCGACTCATCTGAACACTCTTGAAGCAACTGATATTGCTTCCTCATCTAGGAAACAAGTAGTGCCAAGGAAAAGCTTGAGGGTGCAAGTCCAAGATGGCCCAGCCTCAACAATGAGTAGAGCTTTTAAGAGAATTAGAGATAGAGAAGTAGGGTCTTACAGCTCTGCAGGTAACCCTTTAATTTCTAGTTTTCCTTACCTTAGACTTACTGTTGAACAAATTAGTGACTTGTTTCAAGTAAATCAAATACAACTAGGTAACAGTAAAGTATATTAAGTTAAGATTATAGAGGCTATACAACAATTAGATAGGGCACAATTTGAAGTAGTCATTAAGCAGATTATGAAGGATTCTAAATCTAGAACAGCTCCATATAGACTTACTTTACAACACATAGATTCTACTACTATTATAGCATTTGAGGGGGATCAATTTGATCTATGAATATTCTCAACTGGAATTATAGAGGTTTAAATGCAAGTAGGAAAAAACAGGTGTTGCATGATTTAGTTAAAGACAACCATATTGATATTGTTGCAATACAGGAAACTAAAAAAGAGGATTTTACTTTGAGATTTCTTAAAAATATATCTGCTAGGTTAGATGAGTAGCAGTGGGTACCTTCTATAGGAAAATTGGGTGGTATATTAGTTGGTTGTGATCGTAACAAAATTAAAGTAGTCGCTTATCAGCAACATAGGTTTTTCTTAGATATCATATTAGAAAATAAAATAGACACTATAACTTGGCAGTTTACAATAGTATATGGCCCTGTACTTAGACATCTTAAGAACTCTTTCTTGTTAGCCCTTGATCAAATTAGACAACTTCAAATTGATCTTTGGTTTCTCTGTGGCGATTTTAATGCTCTAATATTGATATAACTATTAGCAGAGATTTCAATGCATTTATCAATAGACATTCATTAGTTGAATATACTCTCACAACTAGAAAGTATACTTGGTCAAATGGAACTCACTTTGCCTTGTTAGATAGAATTTTTACCTCTTTAGCATGGGAAAATCATTATCCTAATTGTCATTAGGGATTTACAGAAGAGTGGCTCTGACCACTGTCCTCTACTATTCCAACTTGAGTATACTTCTAACCATCAGACCTCCTCTTTTAGGTTTTGATATTGAATGGAACAAACAAGAAGGCTTTTGTGACCTAGTTATTAAATGGTGGAATGAATATCCCCTTACTTTCAATAACTTAGCACCAATTAAGTTGAAATGATAAACTAAAGTTTTTGCGTTGTAAAATTAAAGGATGGGCTAGGAACTTTTATGGGAAAAAAGAGGAATAAATCCAAACTGATCAAAGAATTACATAGGTTAGAACAATTACAAGAACAACAGTATTTATCTGAAGACGATTACTTACACTGGGTACACACCAAAGCTCAATTAGATAGTTTATATTTGGAAGAAGAAATTTACTGGAAAAATAGATCCAAACAACAATGGTTAGAGGCAAGAAATCAAAACACTAATTTTTTCATGTTGTGGCTTCTCATAGAAGTAAAAATAATAGAATCAATTCTTTAGAAGTAAATGGTAATATTACAACCAATGTAGGTGAGATGAAGCAACATGCAGTAGTTTCTATAAGCAATTATTTGGAGAACCAGGAACTAAATTTGCTAAACTAGATGACCAATTTTGGTTATTTAGAAGATAAAGTATTAGATATAGATAGAATACAATTAGAACAACATATCTCACTTTTGGAAATAAAAGAAGCAGTTTTTGCTTCTTCAGCTCAGGGAGCTCCAGGTCCTGATGGTTTTTCATTCTTATTCTATCAAACCTTCTGGGATACAGTGCAATATGATCTTTTTACTATATGCACTCACTTTTATAACCATCAATTAGATCTCAAAAAACTAAATAAATTCATTATCTATCTGATACCAAAAGAGAAAGATGCTCATATAATTAGTAAGTTTAGACCAATTAGTTTAGTTAATTATAGTTTTATTATAATATCCAAAAATTCTTACTCATAGGCTAGATGCTTTCATGAGCAAACTGATTGACATCAGTCAATGTGCTTTCATTAAACGTAGATACATATTGGATAATGTCATCCTTTGTCAATAAATAATTCACCATAGTCAATGTAGGACTGATCCTGGGGTGGTAATTAAAGTTGACTTTGAGAAGGCATATGATAAAATACATTGGAAATATATCTTAGAAATACTAGCAAGTAGGGGTTTTGGTGATAAATAAGGTAGATGGATTAAAGATTGGTTATATAGCTCTCAGTCTTGTATTAACTTTAATGAGGAACTTACTCAATATTTCTTCTGCAAAAGAGGAGTACGACAAGGTGACCCCTTATCACATTTTCTATTCATCTTAGCAACATATACATTGTGTAAGATTTTTCATAAAGGAATACAAGCTGATTCTATTATAGGATAAGAGAATCAAGCAGGCAGCAGAGGAATGGTTGCCTACGGATGTGCATGTCATTCCACTTCGAGTCTGGACCCAGCTAACAACCAGGTGATCGTTTACCAGGGAGGAGTTACTGACAACACTAGAGGGGATGCTGTAGTACTGCAGCTGACTGATGGCAGTGAAGCTGGAGCTCCAGCATCATGAAGAAATGAAGACTGAAATTTTTTGTCTAGATCCTTTCATAGGATATAATCTTTACCTTAGCCCTACTATATGTGGCTTAATTCTAGGATGTTGGTTTTCTATCACAGTATTTTGGTGGTTGATCAAGCGCCGAGCGTTTGTGTTTTGCTTGGTTTTAGCTCCTCTTAGATATAATATGCTGGTGATATATGAACATGATCCTTTCTGCATGTAAGTTAACTTGATTTCATGTTAATAAAATGGGCACAATGATGCCTTTTATCAAAAAAAAAAAAAAAAACAAACAAACAAACATGGGTACGTGGGTTAGGCTCAACTATTGTCCGTTTTTCTTATAAAATTGGACTGAGATCATGAAAAGATATATAATTTATTTTAAATGTTATTAGAGAGTTTCATGTATGTTAGAAATTTAATGTATTATTTTTATATATTAAATTTTAATTTTTTCACTATGGTTAAATAAGTCAACATAATTGAGAAACTTGATGTGTTTGACACCCAGACTGTGAATTAGAGGTGTAGGCTCAACAAACCATAGCCTTCACACCAGTTACATGATCAACGTGCTTCGAGTTGATAATTAAGCTTGCAAATTCAAGAAATGATAACAACCGTTTCAATTCAAGATACTTTCGCTTTAAGGTATAATGTTATTCTATTTTTTTTCCAACAACTAACACATGGTTAATACAAACCATTTGCATCAAACAGTTCCTGACTTTATAATCAACATTATTCTTCGTCCTTATTTTGATTTCTCCTGGAAAAAGGTGCTCGCCCTAATGTAGTCATGGAAAAAGGTGCAGTTGATGTGCCGTAAAATTCAACAGAGGGAAATGTTTGTTAGGATTTGTTAATTTGAACAGGTTATATAGTTAACCTGTCGCTTTTATCCCACTTATTGTTGTCCATTCGAGTTAGTGCTCAGCTCAGTACTAGTCAATTTCTTAGCACTCTGTGCCATCTAAGAAGGGTAATTGTGGAATTTACAATGTGAAGTTGACAAATAGGCCAATTGAAGGAGTAAGCGTGTGGAATAAGTTACCAAAAGGATCATATCACATCGTAATCAAAGATTGCTATATCCTGTTGATGGCTTAGCTCTAGGATATGCGTTGATGTATGGAGAAATTTGAAAGACCGCTGCATCTAAATAGCTTACCAGAGGTCAAGAGGTTCAGGTCCAGGACCAGACTGAACTTTTGAACCTTTTAACAAGTGGTCCCAAATAATGCGAACTGCTGACATGTGCGGCATATTAGGGTTTGGATATGGCTTCCACAGTCACCTAACGGTAGAGTATGTCGTTATATATCATGTCGAGTAGGATGTCAATAAATAGTTAATTGATGCGGTACGGGATTAATTGGATACTCGTATAAAGAACTAGAATGTGATGTGCTCATCAAACTCTTTGATTAGCATAACTCTATAATCTATCGGATTCACTTCAAACGAGATGAATCCAAACCGTTGAAACCAATGTACTTCACGAGTGATGTGCGTACATGCAAAATTTTGAATTTTTTGAATTTATTTAGTCTCAAGTCAAGTGGTTAAAATTGATGAAAAATGAATGATCCAAAATGAAGTTATTTTAATGCATTCAGTTAACCATGTCAGTTAAACATTAGTATTTAATTTACATATCTTTATCCATAAAATACATGATTTATAGATTGGTATGTTTAATTGAATTATTTTTATGAATAAAGATAAGATGTAAATTGAAGAGTGCTAAAAAAATTGACTAGTACTCAGCACTAACTCGAATGGACAATAATAAGAGCTAGTGAGCATACGTAAATATAATATAAACAACAACACGTGCATAACATTATAAAATATAAAAATACTTTTTATATTAGTGATTATCATTATTTTAAACAATCCTAACTAAACAATATTTTGCACAAAACAATATCGGTTCGATTATAAGCATTATTTAATTAATATTTTAAAAAAAAGATGATCAAGTGGTGATTAAATGGTTTTAGTCGATTTTGGACACCTAGCACAAAGATGTTACAAAAAACTTGATTTAGCATTTTCTTGATGTAGTGGATCAATATTGTTTATGTTTCTAATTTATTGTACTTTTGAGTTATATATAAGTAGAGGAGGGTTCAAATGCCTCCATCTTTTGTGTCTTCACCATACTTCTATTTTTAAAAATGTTAATAATCAAAATTTAAATCATAAACGTCAAAATAAAACTGTTAGATGTGATCTATGTTATTTTCTTTATGTGCTCATAAAAAAATATCACATTTCAATTTTGTTTTTATGTGAATCAATCATTTGAAAAATTAACGTCTAGAAATTATCCACATTAGTACAGTTTACAAGCACTTGATGGCAACCAAAACAAATTTGAAATGTCATAATTTTTTACACGTGCATAGATAAAATGATGTAGATTATATCCAACGGTTTTATTTTGACTTCTAAGTTTTAAATTTTGAGTTATTAAAATTATTAAAAATGGAGGCATGATGGAGGCACAAAAAATGGAGGCATTTGAACCCTCGTATTAGTTTGTTATTTTCATTTGAGATCTTGTATTATTGAACATCTTTGTGCTAGGTGTCCAAAATTAATTTATTGAGAATTGAGATATGTTATAGTTTTTTAGTACGATCGAGTTAATTTGTTGCATTATAATGTTAGAAATTCAGAATTGATATGATCATGATGTATTATAAAATTAGGTATAGACGTGGTATTTATTATTAATCTTTGTAAAACAAATATATATATATATAGAGAGAGAGAGAGATGGACTTAGCTACGCCATGTAGTAAAACGGCTTTGTACTCAACGTCATATTTCTATTTTGAAAATCCAACTACCGATCCGAACCGCTCAAGTTGTTCTCCATGCATATTGAAATGTGCTTGGAGACCAAATTTTATATTTTTTGGAATTTTTTTAATATTTATTAAGCCACTTTGAAATCGCTGATCCGGATGAACAGTAGCAAAACAGTAAAAAATTATGGACCAATGGATCAGCGATTTTCAAAGTGGCTTAATGAATAGTTAAAAAATTCCAAAAAATGTAAAATTTGGTCTCCAAGTACATTTCAATATGGAGATCATGTTGAGCGGTTCGAATCGGTAGTTTGAATTTTCAAAATGGAAATAATAAGGCATGGAGCACCAAGTCATTTTACTCCATGGCTTAGCTAAGCCCAGCTCTCTATATATATATATATATATATATATATATATTGGCTAATATCAAAACATTTGTTCCTAAGCCCTCGTGCAACCAAGTCGTTTTCGGATTTTCAAAGTCCAAACGGTCGATCCAAACCGTTAGATGTTCAATCCATATTAAAATATGCTTGGAGACCAAATTTTACATTTTTTTGGAATTTTTTTACTATTTATTAAGCCACTTTGAAAATTGTTGATCCGGGTAAACAGTAAAAACAGTGCAACCAAATTCTGGATCATGTGATCAGCAATTTTCAAAGTGGCTTAATAAATAGTAAAAAAATTCCAAAAAATATAAAATTTGGTCTCCAAGCAGATTTTAATATAGAGATCACATCTAACGGTTTGGATCGACTGTTTGGACTTTGAAATCCGAAAACAACTTGGTTGCACGAGGGCTTAGGAACAAACGTTTTGATATTAGCCACTATATATATATATATATATATATATATATATATATATATATATATATAGATAGATATATATATATATATATATATAGATAGATAGATAGATATATATATATATATATATAGATAGATAGATAGATAAACTATGGTGAGTTGTGAAGTAAAACAATGCTCATATCCCATTTTGAAAATTTAAATCATCGATATGAACCGCTCAACATAATCTCCATATTGAAATGTGCTTGGAGACCAAATTTTACATTTTTTTTGGACTTTTTTACTATTTATTAAGCCACTTTGAAAATCGCTGATTTGAGTGAATAGTAAAAAACAGTAAAAACTTCTGGACCATTCGATCAATGATTTTCAAAGTGGCTTAATAAATAGTAAAAAATTCCAAAAAATGTAAAATTTGGTCCTCCAAACACATTTCAATATGGAGATCATGTTGAGCAGTTCGGATTGGTTGTTTAAATTTTCAAAATAAAAATATGAGCGTGAAGTAAAAATGACATCTTATTTCGCAACTCACCATAGCCCAGCCCAGCTCTATATATATATATATATATATATATATATGAGGAGGGATCCGATTACACCTTTTTTGGTGACACATCATGACACTGTTTTTTATATAGGTTAATTTTGCGATTTTAAAATCCAAATAGTCGATCCGAACCGTTCAACATGATCACCATATTAAAATGTACCTGGAGATCAAATTTTACATTTTTTTTAAATTTTTTTACTATTTATTAAGATGGTTACAAAATCGTTGTTTTTCAATGGTCTGAAAACAACGATTTTTGTAACCATCTTAATAAATAGCAAAAAAATTCAAAAAAATGTAAAATTTGATCTCCAAGCACATTTTAGTGTATCCATCATGTTGAACGGTTTGAATCGACTATTTGGACTTTGAAAATGGTAGGTGTCAAAGTGTGTCACCAAAAAAGGTGTAATCGGATCCCTCCTCTATATATATATATATAGAGAGAGAGAGAGAGCTGGGCTATGGTGAGTTGCGAAGTAAGATGTCATTTTTACTTCATGCTCATATTTTTATTTTGAAAATCTAAACGACCGATCCGAACCGCTCAACATGTTCTCCATATTGAAATGTGCTTGGAGACCAAATTTTATATTTTTTGGAATTTTTTTACTATTTATTAAGCCACTTTAAAAATCGTTGATCGAATGGTCCAGAATTTTTTACTGTTTTTTACTGTTCATCCGGATCTGGGATTTTCAAAATGGCTTAATAAATAGTAAAAAAATTCCAAAAAATATAAAATTTGGTCTCCAAGCACATTTCAATATGGAGAACATGTTGAGCGGTTCGGATCGGTCGTTTAGATTTTCAAAATGGAGTATGAGCGTGAAGTAAAACGACGTTTTACTTCACAACTCACCATAGTCAATCTCTCTCTCTATATATATATATATAAAGCATCATTATCATGATATATATGCAACTTTCTCAAATGCGCCCCGCATTTGATGATGTAATCTAATGCGTCAAGAAAAAGGTCCTAAGTATTTATATAATCCAATATATTAATGGTATTGTGACACAATCTCGGTCTCTATCAACTCCGCTAGTGATGGCTTTTGAAATGGTTTAATGGAATTAGAAACAAATATTGTGCTAAGTAAAAAGAAGAGAAAATCTTAAAAGAAATTATATTTGATTCAACTATCTTCCATCTCATACAACATTATCCTTACATAACATATAACATGCAATATTGGAAATACTAAAACATCAATTGCAACATAGAAAATATGCAAACATAAATATCGTAGAAAATATGTAAAGACCAACTTGGAAATATACAAACATACATATCATGGAAAATATGCAAAGACCATTTTGGAAATGCATCACATTATGACATCTTAGCTAGAAACATCTTCAAGTGGGTCCCATCTTTATTAGCAGCCGCAAACTTCTCAAAGCAATTCCGAACCAAAATTTGAGTCTGAGACCTGATCTAAGTTCAAATCGGATTTTGGTTTTCATTATATTAATTAGCTCAGTTTTCGCAAACTTTATCTCTATTTTGGTACTTATTAAGAGTCAACCATGGGTACACATTTTGACAGAGTTGTTTTTAATTCATACAAAGCATGAGCAGTAAAGTCAAAATAACTGAGTATATGACATATTTCTGCCCTGCATGAATTAAAATCTGCTATGTCAAAATGTATACCCTCGATCATTGGAAAAAAAATTCACTACTATGTACAATTAGAAGAAACTGTACATATATTGAGCTGAATGAAGATAGACTGCCTATCCTTTTTCAACTATAGTAAATGAGAACTTAAATGCCAGAGAAATTAAGGATTCAAATGTCCTCCAAAGAAAGTTGATTAAGCCGCTGTCCATATCACCAAAAGAATTGCCCGCCTCAGACAGACTATAATTGTCCACAAACGTCGACACTAGATCTAAATTAACAATTAGAGTCTATTCAAAAATGACAAATTGCTGATACAGTTATCGACGTCCACAAACGTCCACAAACGTCGACACTTAAATGACAAATTACGTCAAAGATAGTTTAACAAGAGGGGTAAAGCAATAACGCCGTGTTGCAACTTTTGAGTGGTAATTTTAGGAACTTTTTTTATAAACCATAATTAAAAAAAAAAATTTAGGAAACCAACATTATTATTTTTTTTACAAAAATTATAAGAACCGAAATGTCATTTCGGTCCGTTGTTTTTTTTTATTCCGGACGGCAATGATATTTCGGTCCGGTCCCCTTTTTGAAATTTTTGTAGCGGCTCATATGAAAACTTGTGAAACCAGTACCACAGAAAATCTAAAAAGGGGACCGGACCGAAATACCATTTCGGTCCGGAATAAAAAAAAAAATAACAGATCAAAATGGCATTTCGGTTCTTATGATTTTTGTAAAACAAAAAAAAAAAAATCACGTTGGTTTCGTGAAAAAAAATAAAAATTAATTATGATTTATAAAAAAAAATTCGTAATTTTAGGCCCATATTACTTGCAATGATATTCCTTGTAAACCTAATTCATGAGGGGGCCCTTTTCTTTAATGGACTTCCGCTTACCTCTTTGTTAACTTATCAGTTACAGGCTAAGTCTTGACTATCTTGTTTATCTTTCTTTATATATATGTGTGTGTACATATCTGATGCTGTTGGCAGCCTCATATACACTTAAATGAAGAGAAGTTTGTGTTTGTTTTTGTATTCATTGTCTAACAATGATGTTCCTTTGTATTGACTCATTTAGGCTCTTTGTTTAGCCGCTGTAAGGCCGTGTTGTTTGTCCATAAGAGTATGACATCAATTCTGTAAGGCCTATAAATTTCCTCTTTAAAATGTAATCCAAGTTCAAGCCCAAGATTTTAAATTGCATTCACTTCACAAGCCTATTGTTTACTTTGATTTTTCAGTTTATTTTTTATAAGATCAATAATTTAAGAATTGTTCGAAAATATAAACACCAAAATAATATATTGTTAAACATTTCACCTTCTAGAATTTCTTTTTAAATATAATAAAGAACTGACAAATAAACATTTGACTCTTGAAGCTGCAGATCATGAGTAACATTTTAAATTTATCATTTGAAATCTATCTAATAATTTTTAATGTTTAATTGATGAACATTTTTAGCAATATTAGGCTTACCCTAACTTTATACAGTTATATATATGCCTAGAAACTGTCCAATAATTTGGTATATATTGTCTCCTAAAATTCTTAGGCGAGCTAATTTTGTAAGTATATGGTTTTATTTAAGACCAAAATATTGTAATATTCACCTTTCTTTAAAAATCCAATTAAATATAACCAGGGTAACTGTTTTCTTATGGTATTTCCTTTGTTTCCTTTTCCATTCCTGTATTTTGTTTGCCTAGAATAAATTCAAGGGTAGGGAAAAGCTACCAGATCGATTCTATTAAAAAAAGAGTTGGTAGAATAACTCTCCGAGTCATAACTCATGAGTCGTTATCTAAAGCACTTCTTCTTACACTGAAATCTCAACAAACCATTTTGAAAAAAATCATCCAATGTTATGTTTGGAAGAAACGTGTGGGTTTGAGATACCCTTTTGGTAGTTGGAGGGTTACTAATCAACCAATCGATTTGCATAGGTGCTGATATTAACACAGTAATGTTTTATATTAACACAACAACTTTAAATTTTCAAATTTTATAGATAATTTTGCCCTCCATATATATTTCTTTCAAATGCTATTTTTGATATAGGTGATTATGTAATATTCTAGCATGGGGATCATTTATAAATTACTATATATTCTTCATTGTTAGATCTTCATCTAATTTGAAATAACAACAAAAAAAGGAATATTAACCCATACATCTCTGTTTGTAATGTACATTAATGATTTTAACACTCGTTAAACATGTATTTCGGTCATTTTTGTTTTAGTATATTTAGTTGGTATGAGAAATATAAAAATAAATATTACTACATGATATATCATTTTTTGTTTAACAAATTCAAATTGATTTGTTTATTTTTAATAACTGCATATACAAATTCAAAATAAAACATTTCTTAAAAAAATTGCAATAAAAGCATAAAATTATTACTGCTAAGCAAATCTAATGCTTTAATAACATAGAGAGAAAAAAATTATAATTTATCATTTTCTCAACTCAACAATGGAGCTAACAAAATAATGTTGAGAGTAGTAGAATGGACTCTTTAGTTCCTTAATTTATGTTGAAGTAAAAAAATAATTATTTCTAGTATTAACACAATTTAATTAATTTGAAGTATTCTTTTATATCACCGTGTTTTCTTAATATAGTCATATATTCTCTGTTGTCATGTATTTAATTAGATTTTAATTTGTCTCTAAAAATCAAGACAAATAATAAATTAATATCAGACATAAAAATATTTCAATTAATTTCAATTCAAATAAAAAATCACATAAAATACAAATTTATTTTAATAAACTAAGCATGCGAGAAAACAAAGATAAACAATTATTAATGAAAGAAATTGTGGAAGTAAATAGTAAAGAAGGGCCAAATTGTATACAATGGTCAACCAATAAAATACATATTTATTTCTTCATATTAATGACTAATTTTTTTTTTTTTATTCATAACTAAAACTTATCCCTAAAACATTTCAATTTCAAAAAAAATGAAAATAATAAATTAAAAAACTCATTCTTTATAAATGGAAAAATCATTCCATCAAACAACTCCGTTAGATAATACTTTGTGTCAGTGTGAAGTGTACTTTCAGTTAATAGAGTTTCTAGTATTTTTTTTATTGAATCATGATAATATATCATGGATGTAGTTTGTACCATTTTTTTTCTAAATTCAACAATGGAAAATTTGTACATAACATCTAATGCATAATCAACAAAAGTGAGAAACATAAAACGACATATGATGCAAGAAATGAAGTATATATTTAGAGAGATGCTTCTATGGACATAAGAACCAATTTGTAAAATGAACATATTTTCATTTTCAAAGTTCAAACAGTCGATCCGACCGTTCAACATTATCTCCAAGTTAAAATGTACTTGGAGGTCAAATTTTACATTTTTTTGAATTTTTACTATTTATTAAGTATTTTACAAAATTCAATGGTATGAATTTGACTAGTTTTTGTAAAATACTTAATAAATAGTAAAAAAATTCAAAAAAATGTAAAATTTGACCTCCAAGTATATTTTAATATGGAGATAATGTTGAACGGTCGGATCGACTGTTTGAACTTTGAAAATGAAAATATGTTCATTTTACAAATAGGTCCTTATGTCCATAGAAGAATTTGCCTTAATTTTAAGAGGGATGCTTCAGTGGACATAAGGACCTATTTGTAAAATGAACATATTTTCATTTTCAAAGTTCAAACAGTCGATCCGACCGTTCAACATTATCTCCATATTAAAATGTACTTGGAGGTCAAATTTTACATTTTTTTTGAATTTTTTTACTATTTATTAAGTATTTTACAAATTCAATGGTCTGAATTTGACTAGTTTTTGTAAAGTACTTAATAAATAGTAAAAAAATGTAAAATTTGACCTCCAAGTACATTTTAATATGGAGATAATGTTGAACAGTCGGATCGATTGTTTGAACTTTGAAAATGAAAATATGTTCATTTTACAAATAGGTCCTTATGTCCACCGAAGCAAATGCCTATATTTAATGTTACAAATTTGACTAAGTCCACTAAAGTCACTAAAAAGAAAACTTGATTTTATCTATTCTTTTTTACTACAAGAAATGATTGCTTCAATTTTTGTTGCTATACTTCTCAAATTTGAAAAATGAAACATTCCCTTAAAGATTTTACCAAAGTACTAGACGTTTAGTTATGGAAATAAAATAAATAATCAGAGATCTTTAATATAAAGAAAGTTCATCCTAAAATAGATATGGTATCTAGGGAAGTAAGGACATATTTGTTCATACAAGTAGAAAATCTGAATTTGTTGTGTTAACAAAAAAATTAATTGTGTCAATATCATCACTCGATTTGCATCTCTTGCCAGTATGGTGCTAGTTTGTAAATTGTTTTGTATTCATTATATTAACCAGGGTTCTAAATAGCGAGCTATAGCGGCGCTATAGCGTTTTCGGACCACAAAAGCTATGGCGTTATCGGCGCTATAGCGCGTTATTTAGCGCTATAGCGTCGCTATATGGGCATAACGCTTTTTTTTAACTGTTCTGCTATGACGCGATAAATGTTATTTAAACCTTTGATATTAACGGACCATCCAACCAAAACTCAAGCAACTTTGTATGCACTACTGTACTATCAATGTGTTTTAATTTGATCATACCTCTTTAATTATTGGAATATCTAAAGATTAGTTTGAACATACCTCTTTAATTATTGGAATATCTAAAGATTAGTTTGAACATACCTCTTTAATTATTGGAATATCTAAAGATTAGTTTGATCATACCTCTTTAACCATATCACTAATCCTAATTGGCTTACGGAAATAGGTAATAGAATTTTTTTTATAAACCATAATTAAAAAAAAAAAATTACGAAACCAACATGATTACTTTTTTTTACAAAAACCATAAGAACCGAAATGTCATTTCAGTCCATTATTATTTTTTATTCCGGACCGAAATAACATTTCGGTCCGGTCCCCTTTTTGAATTTTCTGTGGCGGCTCAAAACTTGTGAAACCAGTACCACAAATTAACACTGTTATTAAAATCAAATTGGTCAAGATTTCAAATGATAAAAATAAAAATAAACTCAATAGAAACAACTTTGTAATTGATTTTTTCCAATAATTTATTTTAAGTTGAGAGCATAATTCCTTGGTTTTTCTGATGACGGACTTCATTCAACTGTAATCTTTTTCTATATTTTTTGCATTTAGATAGAAGAAATGGTTTTTATTACGGTATAAGAAAAGAGGACCTCTAAGAGTAGCGTCATAACAGCTGGAAATTTATTAAAATTTAATTTATCTTAGAGTGAGGCTATGGTGCTATGCATAGCACCAATAGCTAGTGTACTACGGCTCAATATGGTACTTTTTAAAATTCTAACGGTCGATCCGACCGTTCAATGTGATATCCATATGAATATGTACTTGCAAACTAAATTTTATATTTTTTCGAATTTTTTTACTATTTTTTTAGATAGGTAGAAAAATCAGTGTTTTTTGAAAATTCTGGACCATCAAAATTCTACCTATCTGAAAAAATAGTAAAAAAATTCAAAAAAATATAAAATTTAGTTTGTAAGTACATATTCATATGGTTATCACATTGAACGGACGGATCGACCGTTAGGATTTTAAAAAGTACCATATTGAGCCGTAGTACACTAGCCATCCGTGCTATGCATAGCACCATAGCCTCACTCTTTATCTTATATCGCTATTATGTTGAACCAAGGTGTTGCCCCAGGAAAAGTTTTGCTGATTGTTGAATTATTAAAAAAAAATGTTACATAATTTTGTCAAAATAACTCTAAAGATAGTTGAAGGGTTTATTAATATATATTTGGTAACATAAGGCAACATGTGACATATATGCAGTAGGAAAATAATATAAAATTGACAAAATGCACTTATCCGCCTTGCAAAATTTGAATTTGTCAAATAAACCAAGTCCCGACACGAACAATTCTATGATACCAGTTTTTTAAATACCACATATGTCACTTATTTTCAAATGAAGAAATTTGCGCCCGACACGAACAATTCAATGATACCAGTTTTTTAAATACCACATATGTCACTTATTTTCAAATGAAGAAATTTGCGCCAGACAGCATCAGACTCAAAATTTGAGTCCCATAAATTACTCTACCGTCTGAACTGTTTTAAAATATGTACGTGGTAATAAATCCGTTCAAATTTTAAAACAAACACATACGTATATTGAAATGATGCACACGAATCTTAAAACAAATCGAGCTGTAGAGGAACCTATTGGATTCAAATTTAAATCCGATGAGTGTTAGACTCAACTCGTTCCCATTTCCAAATCGACTAATTTTACCCTAAAAGGCTAAAACCCGTCCCGATCAATCCTGACATTTTTATTAATATCCAAAGTTAATTACAAATTAATAAATATACCCAGTTCAGATGAGTTTTGTTAAAAATGGCCGGTTCCCATTTTAATTCAAAACCGGCCATTAAATGGCCTGTTCCCAATTTTTTTTAGAGAGAGAGAGACTGGGAGAGAGAAAAATTCTTAAGATGGGCATAGCATAGTTGGCTAGAAGAAAAAGTCGTAGAAAACTCGGATTGAAGTTTACACTCGGTTTGGCCAAGATCAAACAAATACATTTGGTTAGATGCGTGTGTTACATCGGTTGCATGTATCGGTGCATCATCGATGTTTCTGCAATGAAACATCGATGTTTTATTAGTCTTAGCATTGGCAATTAAGGAGGGTAGTGCTAAAAAAAATCGGTACGTCGCTGATGTTTTTGTAATGAAACATCAATGTTTTATTAGCCTTAGCATTGGCAATTAAGCAGGGTAGTGCTAAAAAAAATATCGGTGCATCGCTGATGTCTTTGTAATGAAACATCGATGCACTTCTGCCGTCGTTAAACCGTGCATAAAACATCGGTGAGACATCGGTGTTTTTGCACGAAAGCATCATTTTTTTTACTTTAAACGACCATAACTTTGGCTAGGAAACTCGGATTTGCACGTACGACCCCAATTCGGAAAGCTTGGGACGAGACAGGGGCAATGGAGCCTTAAGGAGTTGACGAAATTAGAATTGCAAAAAAATGTCATTTAGTGCCTCAAAAATTAAGTTAAAGTTTTTTATCATCGGTAGACACACAACGACCTTATGCGGCTAGTGACAGTGTCATATGCAGCATAGTAAAAAGTCAAATTTTGTATCAAAATCACTGATCTGATGATTAAGAATAATAGGAAACATAAATCACATTAAACCAACTGGATCAACCTAAACTAGTGAAAGTGTTAAAACTTAGTACCTAATAAAACGTAGTTTAGTGTTCGTATGCAGCTAGTGAATTTAATTTGACATAACCAGCATTCTAAAATTGAGTATCTTTCATTTTGTAAGATGCTAAAATATAACCTGATGCTGAAGAGTACGGTGCTGAAATCTAACATATCTCCGAAATATGCTGAAATTTAGCGTATTTTAGTAGAAATATGCTAATTATATATCTAATCTAACAAATATTTTTTTAAAAAATTGAATTTTTAATGTTAGATTTCAGCATCCTGCTCTTCATAGTCTCTAAAAAAAATTGAAATCCGGCCATTTAATAGCCGGTTTGAACATTTTTAACAAAACTCATTTGAGCTGAGTATATTTATTAATTTGTAATTAACTTTGGATATTAATAAAAATGACGACGATCAATCGATATCCAATTAATCTAGAATGACCAAACCTTTCACGTGCACCTATCACCAAAAAATTTTTAGTTACCACAACATAAAATCAAAATTAAATGATTACCATCTAGTCCAAGCTATTTTCAATCCTACCACCCACGCAGACCAGTTCATGCACCAAAATGGGTTGGTGCGCAGACTGGGTTGGCGCACCAACTGGTGCACATACTGGATTAGAGCACCAACTGTTCCGAAATTTTTACAGCTCTTCAATGCGTGTAGCTACCGTGCTACAAAACCAACACTCGACTCAACCTTTTAAGTGTGGTTTAAATTTTATTTGCAGTCGCCACCCGTAATGCTACGGGGAATATACCACCTTATCTATTTATGCCCATGGATAATGGCTAAGTTGGTGTCTTGGTTATGAATGCGGAAGGTGTTAAGCACCACACTCACCCGAGAAATTGGTTTCTACTAATTCTAGCTTTCAAAATTTTATTTCAATGATAATACCAGTTACAAAATGAGATAAACTAACATAATAACACTAAAAATAAAAGAAAAATAGAAATAAGGCGACTAAAAAGAAAGTAGAATTTGATCGAAGATTTTCAAGTCACGCAGATCTTCATTCTCATTATTAGAACATTGTAATGATCTCTTCGGTGGCTTTGATGGGTGGTTTTAGTAATTTGAGGACTAAGTTAATGGCATGACATAATAAGTTTGTCACTCATTATCTTCCTTAAGCTCACTCTACTAGAATTTTATGAGAATATTTGTAAAAAACATGTTTTTTCCTTTGCTGTTTTTTTTCTGTGGGCTGAAATCTCAACGTTTTTTGCTCTTTTGTGTGCTTAGGATGCTCTAACCAACCATGAAGATAAAGTGAAGATGTAGAGGGCTATTTATAGGTGAAGTTTGAAGCCTCTTGAAGCTCAAAAACGTGCTTAAACTGCTACTACATGGCATACCCCACATTTGATTCTGTTTTGAACAAAAACACATTTGATTGGTATTAGACAAGAGTTGTGGACTTAATTATAATGATTTTAATGCAAATACAAAATCTAAACCATGCATACAGGTGTTTAGCAGGTTTTACTTAATTTATATAACCATTTTAGCATATCATAACCATGTTTATTGTCAAGAAGAAGTGAAAACATGGCAGCAGGATTCTAGCCATGTTCTTTGCTTCATTTCAGAAATTTGCACTATTCTAAGGTCAATCTCAATGGATCGAAACTGAAAATTTGTAGCAAGGATATGACAAAGTTAGGTGTACTTTGAGTATGCATAAGTATGATAATTAAATTACTCTTAATCTCATTTTATGCTGCTGGATTTGCTGCTGGAAAAAAAAGGTTGCTGCTGGAATTTTTCCTGCTGAATTTTTTTTAGTTGCTGGAAATTTTTCTATATATGAGAAAAATTATAAAAATGTACTTAATATGTGTGCATAGAGGTAGATAATTTAGGGTTTTAAATTTAGAGTCCTAAATGGTGATTTTTATAAATTTTTAGGTGTTTTGATTCAAAATACAAAGTTTATATCGTCATTTATATTTTGATAGGAAACTTTAGCTAGCAGTTTTTTCCTTTTTGAAATAATGATTTAGACTTGAGAATGATATATTTTATGCTAATATTTGTATGATAAACTAGTCTAATCAATTTTCTAAAACATGCACGTGTGAAGAATCAATAATCCATGCCAAAATTTATACTCCAAGTGATGCAAAAGCAAGATTCTTGCTGAAATGTTCTACAATGCCTAATTTGACTATTTGATTGTCTTCATGATTATTCTAATTCATGTATGATTTTTTTCTGCTCATTAATGTCTCTAATTTTGGCTTAATATGCATGAAAACTTGTGAATGAATAGCTATTAATGTTTCACAAAATAATTTTGCCAAGTCTAAACTATTTAAAAGATGACTAAAGATGTCCAAAAATTATTATTATTCTCACATTACATCTTTTTTTTAAGATTTAAATTTTAAGATGAAAATAAAATATGCTTGAATCTAATGTTAATTCGTAACAAGATAATGAGTGCAGAGGGTTTTACATCGACTCAAATTGATCAACGTTTAAGATAACATATGTATGTAAATGTTCTCATAATTCATATTGATGTAAAACTTGACTAATCGATAATTAGAAATTTGTCTAATAAAAAATAAGATTTTTGATGATAATAACTTTTCTAATTGATTCAAATTAACTTGATATATGCGCTATATAAAATGTCATATTTTGACCTAATATGGTTAAATTAGACTAGGAATATGATTCAATCGTACATGTGAAACCATGCAAATATATATTATAGAGTAGTAGATGAAGTTCTACATTTTTAGCCATATGGATATATTACACAGATACCAAGGTGTAATAGAAGGTGACAATAGGTACCGTGTGGATTTTGCCTAAACCATTGTAGGGTGCTAACTCTCTTCTTTTTAATGTTGAGACATGAGACTATGCACTTACCATGTGATAATTTATTGTATTGTAAGATTGAAGTCCAATTTGAAAGAGTCTCTTGAGTTCATAGCATGAAAAAAATACGATATTATTATAGTTCAATTAGGATGACTATAGTATATTAGTATAATGTTATCATAGTTAAATAAAGTATGCCTTGTAGCATTAAAAAGTCATTGCTCATGAATATGTCCATACCAAATAATACTAAACTATAAGTGTTGAGAACTGATCATGACCGTTGGTGACAAAAGTTCTCTGTTTCGACATCACTATATTTGGGTTGAAAAAAACTGATCGTAATCGTTACCAACGATTATCAATCGTTGGTAACGAAAGCTCTCTGTTTCGATATCATTAAATTTTGGCTAAAAACTGATTATAATTGTTATATCAATCGTTGGTAACGATTATTAATTTTTTTACTTGGGAACAGATATGATATGATATTTAATTCTTCAATTGTAAAGTTGACAAATTTGTCTAAAAACATAATCACACTAAGGCTTTCTTCGGCCTGCCAGCTGAGCATATTAATTGGTATGGACAAAGGAAAGTCAATGGCATGTGATTGAGATTTATTGGCACAAGGTAAACTTCCGAAATAAAAGAGTCAACTATTTTAACATATGGTAGTATGAGCCTACTGGTGCAAATTCAGTGGTGACAAGAACCAGTGAGTACCGGCCTAAACATAGGCTTAATTAACATAATGACAATTCAGCCGGAGCTTTCCTTTTATTTCCATTAGATTTTATCTTAATTTTATGAGATGATTTTTTTTTGTTAAAATATATTTTCCTTACTACATTCTTAGATTTTATCTTTACGAGATGATATATACATACCACTATAATTCATCTCAAGACCGTGGATGGCAAAATAAATGATCAAAATGACTAATGTGATAAGTATCTCCGTGGATAGAATTATTTGAGAAATATACCTTACAGTATTTCCTTTCTTAATTTCAAGTATTAAATGCGTTGTTATAATTTATTCTTCCAAATTAAGACATTAATAATTATGCAATTTTTCTAGCATAACATAAATTCTTTTAAGCTTAACCCAATGACATTCAACTTATTGTGTACAATATTCAACTCGAAATTAGGCAGTAAATAATATTATCTTGAAAAATTGAATTGTAAAGCATACCTTTTGTGTAGAAGCATGAATATTACATCCTTGATTTTAGAACTTGTGCTTTGTGCAAATATATTATCTGCTTTCAAGATTATACAATTTTGGGTGTCTACAATGCGTTTCATCCCGCTTGAGCACCAATTTTGGTGCGCCAACCCAGTCCACACACCACCCGAATTTGATGCGCGAATTAGATTCGCGTTGGTGGTAGGATTGAAAATAGCTTGAGAAGAGTAGTAATAATTTAATTTCTATTTTTTATTGTGGTAACTAAAAAAATTTCAGCACCTATCAGGATGCCAAAAAATTAATTATTTTGATGTCACAAATTCACAATTGTCACGATACCTAACGACAATCAACAGCTAGGCATATGTAGTATCTCATTAAGATAACTTTTGATGTGTTGAAGACCTTATTTAATCTCTTAGTTTTGTCAGAAAGATGATACTGACAGACATCACGAAGAGGATGTTACAAGATATTATTACACTTGTACTGGGAAATATCTAGGGCCTGTTCGGCTGCAATGTGGGTTGGGAAATGGGTACAAGAAAAGTAAAAATTTTGAACTTATTTTTAGTTCACGTGGAAAAAAAAATTCACTCTGAGTGAATTTTTTTTTTTTCCATGTAAACAGTAAATGCCGAATAGGCCCTTAAAGAGCAAAGATGGTTACTTTTGTATTGGAAAGTATCAAAGAGCTATCTCCATACCACTTAAAAGTAAATATTAATGTAATAATTGTAATTTAAATTAATTACAAAGATGTGAATAATTAGTATTATTAAATTAGTAATCTGTTTTTGAGACGTGAAAAGATTATTATAGTAGCAATAATTTAATTTTCTATATAATAATTTTATTCTTTTAAAATAAAAATATTATCTTTAGTTTTTCGAACATTAAAAGCTATATTTAAGCTATAGCTGTGCAGTAACATTTTTCTAGATATTATGTGACGCTATTTAGAACATTAAATTTTTCTTATTCTTCTTGTAAAAAAAAATGAAAAAACAGATTTATAATACTTCTGACTGTTGACCGTAACCGTCTCGAGATCATCTCCCGGCGAAGATGCCGGATTCATTTTTCTAGTAATTTTACGAGTCAGTCAACGGCGCAGATCGGATTTCAAGAAAAAAAAACTCAATTAAGTTTTACAAATTGACCTCGATAATTGTATTCGATCCGATATCCATGCCGCAACTCCAGTTCCCTAATCCAAGATCAGACAAGCGGATAATTTCCAGAGAAGTATACCCGATCCGAGAACGAATAGACCCGCTATTTTGAGATGCTCCGATACCGATAGCCGATTTCCAACATTTTGATTTTGAAGAGTCAAAGTGTAAAAATTGAACCAATCGAGAAATTAATTGATTCAGTTTCAGACTCTCTCTCTCTTTCGCTCGCTCGCTCCCCTGCCCTGCTTCAGTGCTTCTTCATAGCGGCTTCTCTACAGAGACAAAAGCCTTACCTGCTTTGTTTGCGGTACTGGATTTTTACTGGTAAGCACCAAATTTTAACTCCTTTCGGAAATAAAAAGAAATATTCGATTTTGGTTCTGGTTTGTTAGCTGGAGTTCTGGTGACCTGTTATTTTCAATTGATAGTCTGTTTTGTTTTATTTGTTTCCCCAATTATTAGTTCCCCACTTGAATAAATGTAAAGTACATATAATGGAACCTTCTCATATAATGGAACTCTCTTATAAAGTTATAACGATATTGACCTTAAATCCTTAATCAAAGCATTAGATGTTTGAATGGATAATAAATTTGAAATTGCTATATAGATTGTTGGTTAACTATTGTTTGTTGCCAACTAATTTGCACCCACGTTAGCCATTATTGTGGGGAAACAAAGCTTTCAATATGTACTCTTTTTTTTTTTTTTTGATAAACTTGACAGAAGCTGTCAAGCTTCAATATTTACTTATGAAACTAAATGTTGTATTAGTTTATACAGACTTTGCTAAATATTTTTCAGAGGTATGGCCAATTAATCTTGATATGTTGCTACCATTTAACGGTGCATCTTCAAAGTGCATAATTACAGCTCAATTAGTATCTTTTATAATTGGAGGTATCTGGTACTTCATTATTCTGACTTTGTACTTCTATTGTACATTTGAAGAGCTTGATTTTAAATAAGTTGTGGATCGATTATTAATTGGAATTTAATAGAGATAATAGAAAGAGAGAGAAAGTTGCAGGCACATTGCTGTCAATTTTTGCTGAGAAGGGATAATAAAAGTCTTTTTCTCAATTCAACAAAACTTATAATGAAATGCTCATTTCATTTATATAAACTGCTACTAAATTTCATTCATTATTTAAAATTACCTCTAGTTCATTTGATGAAATTTTTTAACATTTTGTTTTGGAAAAAAAAACAGTTCTGACAAAAATATTAATGAATGCTATTGGGTCAGATATTTGCTGGTATTTGGCTAAATATTGACAAAATTGGTCTTTTCTGCAAGCAGAAATTGAAGAAGGTTTGAAGAGAAATTATCTTCACTAACGAGACATTCGATAGTAGTTCGCTAACCATTAACGAAAATATCAGACCTAGTCTTTCTTTGACTTGGTTAATTATTCATCAGTCTTAATAATCTTATTATATTAATCTCGTTATAAATATATATCTATTAAAGAGGAGTGGTTGTGACGTGTTCCTACCATGTTGACTTTAAAACATGTGCTCCATTTATGCCACTTTGCACCCTTATTTGAACTAGTCTCACATACTGTATTGCCTTCAATCAAGAAGGGATCTCTCTTCTTCCTCTCCCATAGAGAAGCCCATTATTTATTACTAATCCTGTGTTGTTTCGTCCACTTTCTGTGCATTCTGTATTTGTTTTTTTATCTCTACTCGCATGGCAAATCCTCGATTTGCTCGGTTCAAGGTACCTTTCTTCTTATTATCTTGTTTGCTCAATTTTTTGAACTTGCCTCTGAACATTTTTTCTTCAGATGTCTTCTTCCAGTGATGAGACGGAAGTCAACCCACAGCCCGAATCCAGATGGCAACAAACCCTAAACACACTTCTCCATCAAGCATCAGTGTATGGTGTTGCAGCTGGCTACTGCCTCTCCGCCTCTCTCCTATCAATCATCAACAAATGGGCTGTTATGAAATTCCCCTATCCTGGCGCTTTAACTGCCCTACAATACCTAACTAGTGTAGCAGGTGTGCTACTATGCGGCCAATTGAGAATAATTGAGCACGACTCGCTAAACCTCCGCACTATGTGGAAGTTTCTCCCTGCTGCGGTCATGTTCTACATTTCCATTTTCACAAACAGTGAGCTCCTCTTACATGCAAATGTGGATACTTTCATAGTGTTCCGATCTGCTGTGCCAATTTTTGTTGCTATTGGTGAAACCCTATATCTGCACCAGCCGTGGCCTTCGTTGAAGACCTGGCTTTCTCTCAGTACTATTCTTGGTGGGAGTGTTATTTATGTGATTACTGATTACCAATTTAGTGTGACTGCCTACAGCTGGGCTGTTGCATACCTGGTCAGCATGTCGATTGATTTTGTGTATATCAAACATGTTGTCATGACTATCGGACTGAATACATGGGGACTCGTGTTGTACAATAATCTAGAGGCATTTTTGCTCTTCCCATTGGAGATGTTTTTAATGGGAGAGCTGGATCAGATGAAGGTCGACAGCTCTAAGGTTTCAAATTGGATGTCTTCTGATGTGATCCTTCCCGTGGCACTCTCCTGTTTGTTTGGGCTGTCGATTTCCTTTTTCGGTTTCTCATGTAGGCGTGCAATTTCTGCAACTGGGTTTACAGTGCTGGGGATAGTAAACAAGTTGCTGACAGTGGTAATTAATTTGGTGATTTGGGATAAACATGCATCATTTATTGGTACAATCGGCTTGCTGATTTGCATGTCAGGTGGTATTTTGTACCAGCAATCAACTACTAAACCAAAGGCACCGAAGGTTGAGGAGAAAAGTGAAAAGGAGGATGAAGAGAAGCAGAAGCTGGTGCAATTGGAGTCGCAGGAAATGGACTTGAAAAACAGTAGCTCTTCGTCATGATTGAGAAGTTTTTTTCTTTGTTAGGAGATGATTATCAGAAATGGGTTATTCTTTGATACTATTAAAAAAAAAAGGATGTTTACTGTTTTGAGAAGAAGGGGTTATATTTGTTAGTACACTTCAGCTTAAAAGAGCAGTTTTATTTGTTTACTTAGAATATTTTTGTACCTTGAGTTTCATAAGTAAAAGCTAAACAATTAATGCTGCAATTGTTCTGTTACATTCTGGTAAGCTAATGGGTTAACACTTGCCTAAGTACAAAATAATTTTTTTTCTGCATCGTGTAAATGCATTATTTTCAGTAATCTCGTAAAAGAAGAAGCTAAAAAAAATTTAGGAGCTTACAGGTTCAACTGAATATGCAAGTTCAGAAATATAACAGCTGTGCCTACTAATTTAGTTGCAATTACAACCAGCAACTTTCTCTTCGATATTTTCCAAACAGGAATCTTTTATTGTGCATTTCGGATAATCTATTTAATCAAACGAACTTCTTATATATTTTTATCTTGGAACGGGTCTGATCTTTCTTCCTCTAATTCAAAACCTATGTTCTGTATCACATAGATGCGAATATTCAATGATCAGATTTGTAAGATGCCATTTTATTAATACCTATTGATGTCTTGTGTAGAAAGAGCATTCCATGGAATAAGGCGCACTTTGCTGTACAAAAGATTTTTAATATCTAAAAGTTGACCTGTGAATATCGGCTTCAGATTAGCCCTACTGGCTACTGTCAGTCTGTCATTGATTTGATCAAGGGAAGCTCAAGCTGATGGCTTATTTATGTTGTGTGGCCTAGAAAACATTTGGGCTGTGTTTTTTAAGTAGGCTATTAGGCCTGGTATATATACTGATCACTAATCTCTTCCTGTCTGTGGTTATAAGATCCAGTGCCTACTGGATTTCCACATCATGCCAACTACATTGGGCCTTAGTTTTGATTTTAACACATTACATAATATGCTATCCTTGTCAATAAATCAGTACAGTACACAGAGAATACCGAAGATACTATTATCGTATGTTCTCTTGAAATTTTTGCAACATTGTAACACATTTAAAAATACCATTGTTTGAATCTTTATGATTAATTTTGTTGGAATAGCTAGAAGGTTGTGATTACGTTGCAGTCGTGTCTCCTCTCCTCTCCAATTTAGCTTATTTAATTATATTGCTTTTTACATAAATTTAGCTGACTTGACATTAGAATAAAATAACATGCATGTATACATTACTTTTAACTTATTTCACATAAAATTAATGATATAAATAAGGAAATCAAATTTAATGAAGAAATTAGAAAAAAAAAATACTATGGCATTAGTTTAAGGAAATAAATTCTTTAGAAGACATATCAGAAATAAGTTTACAAGAACAACATGATATAAAGGATATATAAAAAGTATAAATGACATGCATAGAGAGCATTCGGGCGAGTGTTTCAACTAAATAAGCAACCATCCAAAGAGGAGGAGAAATCATGAACATGTCAATCTGTCAATTAAAGAGAAGCATATTATTAAATCATTGCAGACGTTAGGCTCCATTCATGGCCATCAATATACTGCTATAGAAGAAATTAATACAGCTTAGACTCCACGACGCATACTCAGGAAATTTGTGAGCTACTTGCTGCCCTTGAAGTAAAGAGCTAGTAGTATCAGAAAAGGATACGTACTGAAACTACAGCGAATACCTTTATATTGTGGATAAACCTTCCTAATTGGTTTGAGAAAACAAACAACTCAACATATGACTAAAATGTAGCCTTCACACTCTCTTATGGCCAAACTTCCCTATTCCTCCAATTACCTCAAACAAGAAGACCATGATGATCCAACGACAAACTAATATCCTCTTGACCCCTAAAGAAGATGCATGTTCTTGTTTGGGAAGTATGCATGGTCAAACTTAACCTAGAGAATTGATGGCGTTGGGATATCATGATCCTAATGATATCGAAACAAATTTACACACTGTACCAGGGATGCTGGTGTTGGGAAGGTATTATTCACGGTATGGTTGGTACCCAGAAATCGAAGACTCTACCAAATGATGCTTTCATTGTAACTTTTTCCCAAATCAGACGCAACTTGGCTAAAAGCCTACACTTTTGCCACCATGAATTGACATAAGAACAATTTTGCAATTTTTGTTACCACCATCTGTGGTAAGGCTCAGCATTTCATCAGATTCCTCGAATTAATTTATTGTCATGGGAAGGTTATGGTTGAATCCCTAACTTCCCCACGGTTTCATTGCTGCCACACACCTTATTTGCATGTCCCAGATAGCATCACAGCCTCGGAGTGTCGACTGGTGTATATTTGTCCAGACCTGAAGGATGTACTGGTCTAAACATGGTACAAGGGTAGAAGTTTATACATGGGGCACCTCTGTTGATTGATCAAGCCTAAAAGTGTTTTGCATGAGTCAGTCGGGAGCAGGAAAAGATACATATGGAACCACATTTTTCAATATCTGACTGAAAGTTTAAGAAGACTCGATAAAAATTTGCTTTTGAAGTGCAACGATATAATGGCAGAGCTACATGAGAATATGAGAAAGCGAGCAAAGTTTATCAGATGCCCATGCACTGGTGCACTTGCAGTTAAAACGGCTGAAGGTATTAGATGTGAACAAGAAGAGGGAGCAATTTAGCAATATGGAAAATGACTCGGTTCCTAAAGGTGCACTTGCACTGGTTGGCAAGATAAGGTGAGAAATTGATGCCAAAGGAGTCAGTTCGAACTAGGAGATAGGGGCAGATTAGGATTTTCGTCAGAGGGGGCAAAGAAATATCGAATCGGGTTTAAATACCTAATCGGATTTAAATTTATTAACTAATTGGGTACTCGATAAAAAATTATATTTTAATTTATACTTTTCAATGCTTTGACTTGTAATTTCTGATGATCTAACTTATAATTCTAATTACCAATCAAAATTCAACAAATTTATTTCAATTTTAATCTTAAATTTAATCCGAATTACAAATTAAACGTCCAGAGGGGGGCAAAAAAAATTCCAGAGAGACAAAGTCGGTCGAGAGCCCCCACCCCCAACACCCACCCACTCTAGGTCCGCCCCTGCTAGGAGAATTAGAGAGAGATGACAGGAAGAGATTATGAAGAATTAGAGGGAGATGACAGGAAGTTCTTAGGAAGCGCAATTTCTCAGTTCAAGAATATGCACGTTCTAGGACAATGGATAGGGTAAGTGCCTATGCTGCAATGGTATATGGCACAATTTCACCCATCTAATTGATAATCTGTTGGAGACAAAAAGGATTTTAGAAGAATTCGACAGCTGAGATTGTTTGGTTGAATCTATAGATGCATTTTTCCTTGGGACCATGGATCGAGGTTAAATTTGACTCTGGTATGCCCTCCTACAGTGCATAAAACTATGTCAACATGTTACACAAAAAATAATATGCATATATCATTTATTCACAAGTTTTTTAATAAAGTGATTATTACATGAGTCCGAGAAGTCATAGCACGAAAATAATTGATTGTGCACTTAAAAATTAGTTACAGACTAATGAGAACATAGAGCAGCATTCAAAGCACTTGCCTTGCACTGATTCATTGTTGATAGACCTTTATATCCAGATATACGTATTGCGAATATTCCAGTATAGATTACTCACACTCAATGGGCTTCAAGGGCAATTCCGGAATTCTCTACAAAGTTCTTAATGTAACCTTGCCGAACAGGATGATCCTCCTGAGGCCGGTTGTATGCAATCCAAATTGGCTCTCCAACAAACAGTCTCATTAGCTGCATGCAATTTTGTATTTCAAATTTCAGGACGACTTTTACAAATTTAACATTACAAGGATTCTACAATCAATAATTTATTTACAGTTTTTGCTGTGGTTTATACCTAAATAAGTCTACAGAACTCCTAAAGCTACTAAATTTTCCAAAAAAAATGATCCATATTTCTCTTGGTTTTGTTTGTGTGCAGCAGGGGGGGAGGGGAGTTATTAAATTTATGAAGTGAATTACATTTTACATTGTTTCCTTTTCCAAACATCCAAACCTAAAATTATAGATTATGAATTCAGTTTTGAAGAATCATCCCAGTTTAATAGTTAAATCACCATGTACTGCTTCAACCTGTGGATCTTTTTTTCTTCTTTATTATTCTTTTTGGAGTTTCAGTTAGAGAGGGTTCAACCATTTTCATAAAAAGCTCTCAAAAAATAAAGAAAACAAATGAGCGACAGATGAGAAATTGTCTTGGATTTTCAGTACCTTGACGTAGTTTGAAGTGTCGAGTGTAAAGCGGTGGTAGATGCCGGCAGGTAGAACAATCATATCACCCGCTTTGATCCAGATCCGAATCCATTTATCATCCTTGTCCCGCACATCAAAATACCCACTACCCTCTAAGCAGTAACGGATCTCCTCATCGGTATGGATGTGCTCTGTATAAAAGTTCTTCATCTTTTGTTCATAATTCTCAACTTTTTCAGGGCACAATTCCAAGTAATCCTGCATAGCAATTATGTTAAAATTTAATGCAAATTGAGTGTTTGCATTATTGTATAGGCGAAAATGATATTGGACAGACCATATAACTGTAACCTCTGCTTTCTCTGATTGTCTTCAACTCCTCACTGTTTTCATGGTTTTTTGGATCCAAATGCCAATATAAGACCCCAATCTCTGCAAATTTTGATCAAACTCGTATTAGTGCAATATGTTGATACCTAATTCTGATGAAATTGTTCTCCAAGGATCCCAAACAATGATCTTTGATGAAAACTCTCTGAAACTATTTCTTAGTCACAACCATTAGTTGGAGTAAACAATGGAAATGAGGGCACTCAATAATTTTGTAAGGGAAAAATGGAAATAGAATGTGAAAGATCTAATTTAATGCTGGCATGAATTAACTGGGACAATCAATTACGAACACGGACAGGGTCGGATCCAGAATTTTCGTCAAGGGGGGCAAAAAAATATCGAATCGGGTTTAAATACCTAATTGGATTTAAATTCATTAACCAATTGGGTACTCGATAAAAAACAATGCTTTAACTTATATTTTCCAATGCTTTGACTTGTAATTTCTGATGCTTTGACTTATAATTATAATTACCAATCAAAATTCAACAAATTTATTTCAATTTTAACTCTAAATTTAACCCGAATTACAAATCAAACGTCCAGAAGGAGGCAAAAACAATTCCAGGAGGGGCAAAGTCGGTCAAAACCGATAAATCTCTACTAAAACTCAAAATCCAGGGGGGACAGCTGCCGCCCCTGGATAGACCTGGGTCTGCCCCTGAACACACACGGACCCCGATTCTTATTTAATTTCCCTCAAAGAAAGAAGCTCAAACCCATTAATTTCCCTCATTTCTTTTCCTTCTTCTTTTAGTCAAAAAACAAAGAAAAAGAAATGAAATTAGTTAACTATCCCCCTAATAAAATGGGCTCAAACTATTGGATAATGGATGGTACCTAACATACAAAAAATCTAACCTTATTGAAGTCGAATACAGTTGCATTAGTATGAAGGTTTCTATGAATAATACTACAAAATTGATACCTTGAAGCTTGCTTAGGGGCACAGGTTGGTTAGGGTTTTTCTTGTGAGGAAGCCTCTGATCTTCTTCCTTCTCCTCCATTATCCATGCCTATTAATCAAATCACCAATCAGAACACTTTCAAATACTATGAGCTAATTAAAAAAATTGTAAATAGGAGCACCGCTTGTTTCAATTGAAAAGGAGTACATTCTCACCTCAATCGCCATTGATTAGTAATTCACTAATTTTTTTAGCCAAGCTTAACTGTCTCAATTCTAGAAGACTCGAGAGTTCACAGAAATTACAAACGAGTATACTTGATAGGCACAGAGAAACCAATGTACAGTTGTGTGCCACGTGTACGGTTGATTGAGTTTGTGGTGCATCTGTGCTAGCCAAGAGAAACCATATATAATTTTCACTCAAAAAAAAAAGAAAAACAGAAACCATAAATGAACCTGATATTTTTGACTGAGAGAAACTGACAATTGATAAAACTAAAAATTATAAGAAATTTGATAATACTATAATAGAAATATGCCCTTTTGTATGTTTTATAAACCGCTTATGGGTGTGCCTCAGATTGGGAAAACATAGAAGAAGGAGAAGGAAGGGGAAGGAAACAGGTCCTGATTGGATCTAATCAAAACTGTTTACTTGTTCCATAAGAGATTAATATGAGAGTAAACGGAGGGGAACAAGGGTGAACCTCATATAGAAAATTGATGAATTTGTTCACCTTCAAATCGGAATGTTGAGGAGATGAACACCCTAAAATTCCAAATTTATTTTAGTTAGCATTTGATAAAAAAAAAAAAAAATTAAAAGCTAGCAACATATTGAAAAATATTCCAATATTAATCAGTATTATTCCTAGGCAGTATGTATGTAATGTCTGCGTACTCTCAAAAAAGCAAAATTCAAAAAGTAAATTCGCAGTAAAATCCAAAATCCGTGCGCAACTATCTTTTGCGTGCCGCTTAGATTATTTTAGTTAACACCCTAGTAATTGAAAATTAATTAGTTACCACTATTTACTTCAAAATTAAAAAAATACCACCCACACAAGTCCAGTTTGCGCATCAAATTGGGTCAAGCCCAGCTTGTGCACTAAATTTTTTTTTTGTTTTGTTTTGTTGTGTTGTGTTTGAAATTTTTGTGCTAAGTTTTGTCCTGTCTATTCTGTTTTGTTCTATGGTGTTTAAAATTATATGTTTGCATCAAATTAGATGGAGAACTTGTAGAAAATAAAACACACATGTTTAACAAATAAAATTTTGTATTAAGTTTGAACTAAAATTACTACAACAAATTATACGAACAATTTGAGCAGTGTTTTGTACTAAGTAAAGTTGGTGCGCAAATTACTACAAATTATACGTACAATCTGATCAACGTTTTATACTACATATTATATGCACTACATATTATACGCACAACAAAACAGAGCATTATTAAAAATAAATAAAAAATTGTTGCGCCAACCCAACTTGTATGAGTGGTAAAAATTCTATTTTAGTGCCAGCAGTAGTAATTAATTATTTTGAATTATTAGAATGCTAACTAAATAAATATCGGGCTTAGAAGCGGCACTCAAACAAGACATGTTGCATGTTCAATATGATGTATATGAGCCTCTCCATCGATTTTACAAATGACATTCTGACAACATTGTGGGAAGCTACTAGACAACACAGACTGTGTTTTGTTTCACAAATCACAAATAAAAAATTTAGAAGTCCAGACTACCATTTTTTTCTTTCGAAAACAGCTCCTTCCAACTTTCGATAAAATAAAGAAATGTTTTTTTTAGGTTTTAGAGAAAATTGTTTTATTTTGAATGTAGACCTGAAGGAGGTAGGATCGAAGGACTTATTCCTTAAAATTAAATTCGCTACTAAGAGATATACAGTGAATATTTAAGTGGCATATAAGTTCAGGAAAAAAAAAAACAAGAACATTAAAGAGATGCAATTATGCAAAGATGGAATATTGCCATCGAGGTTTTCATAAAAGAAGAAGAACAAAGTACAGCTGAATATTGCCGATGCCCGAGTTACAATCATACAAAATGGAAAGATGGTAGGCAATGCCGATATTTCAAGGCCCATTGGGCTGGTTCTTGTAAGAAAATCATATTCAATTGCTTGAAGCCCAATTAGACATTTATTTGGAAAGAACACTAACCAGCCGAGAGTTTAAATAAAATATATATCTTCGGATCATACTTGATAACTTGATTAAACAAAACCAAGTATGGCTCAATTGGGTAGAATATGGGACAAACATTAATTATCTAAGAACATAAACTACATGGTACCATGTGAAATTGTCTAAATGTGGACCTCGTCATATGAAAATGGAACTTGTTATTTGAACATCATGCTCGGTGCCATTCTTCTTTGTCTCACATATTATTTAAGATTACAATTATCATTATATGTTTTGCACACCTGGTAGAAGACACATTTTATCATCCTCCATATGCTCTACACGTGCACTTTGATCCTCCCATGATCTAATCTCATCAGATGTCTTTGAAAAACAGAAGGGTCCCCCAAATTTTAAAACATTATATGGTCTTCACCTGGAAAATAGTTCTAAAATCATTCATGTTAGTGCCAATCATTTAAATTATTACCCACTAAAAAAGATATAATCTATCTGTATTATTTTATATAATTTTTTTAGAGTAAAGGTCCATAGCCATATCTGTCATTTGTTTGGACCTTCTTTTTGAATTAAAATACAGTAGTAGAAAGAAAACCTTAATCTGAGAAACTGATAAACTGCCACACACTGAGAAAAAAAGCAAAAAATATGTATTTTTGGAGTGCACAAAAATTCCTAGAAAGGTTAACATTGCATCGTCTAGTCCATGTCAAGATCATACTGTTCGCTTTTCCATCGCCACTCGTGTAGGAGGTACGAAAGGAGAATTGCAATAGCCAATAGAGACACCTGCTGCTATGTTAGGCATCTGATAGATGGATCAGTTTTTCCAGTTGGATTATCCTCTCCATTTCTATGTACTACTGAAGACACTTAACCTAGCTAGCTTACCTTTTAGTTTTCATATATTAATATAGGTAGAAGCAATTATATATGTTATTCACTATTACTATGTCATTGTAGAGGTCATTCATTCATTTATCTAAATGTAAATAAACATGTAGTCATGTAGATATAGCACGGCTACATCTCCAACATGTAGGTGAAATAAAATTAGGATGGATTTTAGTGTACTACGGACATTCAAGAGTATAGTATTAAAAATATATTATACCGCATATATTTATCACATTAATTATGAATATGTTATCTACATACATTTGCTTAAATTTCAATCACAAATATTTTTTCAATAGAAAAGTGGGATGGCAGATTACATGCACCATTGCCTCTTTTTGAAATCGAATCGGAGGGAAAGGTCTTAATAAGCTTTAATTTATTTTGTAGCTAACTATTTGCAGTCTGCACACAAGAAGAGTTGTGAAGTCTCACATCCAATGGATAGATACAATTTCACTAAAATATATGCAAGGGTAATATCGGTAACTCATGGAAAGGCTCCATAAAAAGAAATAGACTTAGCTTTGTCTGATAATACTTTGGTTTGCATGTGGACAGTTGTGGTTGAGAAAAATGCTTGTAGGCCCTTTTCTCCTAATTGCTTAGATAGCGGTGCTTGCACCATGATTTTAACACTAATTCCTATGCCCTTTTTCTGTAATAGTGATTTAGTAAGCAAAAATTCAATCGCCCCCCCTAAAAATGCTCTACATTGGTTTCACCACAATCTTCTCTCTTATCCAGTCTACATTTTCTGTGGATTTTTTTTTTTAAATAGAATTACTTTAAATTATTTCAACGGAACAAGCCTTCATTGGGCCGAATTTCGAAAACTAGCCTCCACCGATCCCTTGGATCGGTGGAGAAAAAAAAAACCAATCTACACCGGTCCTAGGAACCGGTGGAGCCTATTTTGCACCAGCCGATACCCTCGTCACAAAAAATCCCTCATCTATACCTCCACCGATCCCTAGGACCGGTGGAGCCTTGATTAGACCAAAGTTTGATTATATAAGATATAAATAATTCCTTGCAGTAAGTATCAAGTGTTGTTTATTAGTACATAGCATGCATCCCCAATTATTGGTAACACAGCGGACACCATAAATATAGATAGTTGATACTCTTCTTTGCTTTTTGTAGACCACTGCATGGCAGCACCCCTCGCTCCGGATTCGTATCCTCTGCATTAACTCAAAAGGGAATCAACCGTCTGATTTTAAACAGAGCCAATCCAGCTCATGTCTATAACATAGGGGTCCTTTAATATTAGTGCAGATTTAGTTTGCACGAATCTTAAAACAGATCGAACAGTCGAGATTTATTAACTCAAAAGATTCCCTTTTGAGTTAATGCAGAGGATATGAATTCCCTCGCTCCACGATGACTCCGCCCACCCCCATTGGATTGATTTGATTTCCATGATCTCAGAAGCTTTCCAATATATAACATTTCTTATATAAACTGGATCTCATATCTTTACACATCTATACCTCCACCGATCCGCAGGATCGGTGCAGGGGTATTTGGTGTGGTCTTCCGTGTAGTACGGTGTGACTGGTGCAAAACGGGCTGCACCGATCTCTAGGATCGGTGTGGGTTGTGTTTTTCTTTCTACACCGGTCCGTAGGATCGGTGGAGGCTAGTTTTCTAACTTCCGCCCAACCAAGGCTTGTTCCGTTGAAATAATTTAAAGGAATACTATTTAAAAAAAAAAATCTTTTCTGTGTGCCATTTCCAGGACGCGTCACGCCGGCTGGCGTTTTAGGGTTATGTAGGATTTTCTGTGGCCACATATTTTGTGGCGGATCCTCACATGAAGGGTTTTGTTAGCCATACATGTGTCAGGTTTAGCTTAATAGAGGGGGGGGGGATATTTTAAAAAATAAGGTCATTACTTAAAAAACTGTAAACTCACACATTATTTTGGCTAAAACAAAGTTATATAGTTGCATGTATATTTTTCAAGTTTACACTAAACAGTGAGTGAATCCAACCGATTTAATTGAAAAAAAAAAAGTTAGAGACAAAATGATATCAATTACAATGCCCAAATTTGCACATTAACTCTATCACGTACTTTTAAGAAATAAGAATTTGCTATAAGTCTGTGCATACTTAAATGAGGAGGGATCCGATTACACCTTTTTTGGTGGCACACTTTGACACCTACCATTTTCAAAGTCCAAATAGTCGATTCAAACCGTTCAACATGATGGATATATTAAAATGTGCTTGGAGATCAAATTTTACATTTTTTTGAATTTTTTTGCTATTTATTAAGATGGTTACAAAAATCGTTGTTTTCAGACCATTGAAAAACAGCGATTTTGTAACCATCTTAATAAATAGTAAAAAAATTCAAAAAAATGTAAAATTTGATCTCCAAGTACATTTTAATATGGTGATCATGTTGAACGGTTCGGATCGACTGTTTGGATTTTGAATCGCAAAATTGACCTATATAAAAAACGGTGTCATGATGTGTCACCAAAAAAGATGTAATTAGATCCCTCCTCTACTTAAATAATCCTTCAATATATTAATTCGGCATAATAAATTTACCCTTTGTAACTTTTACTTTGAAGTGACTTCTTTCCTTTATAGTCTAGCTTTAATCAAACATTAATCGACACTTGTCCTTTAGTAAGTGGGGACGTATACCATTATAACATGCGTCCATGCATAGTCGTTCGAACTTTCAATCAACATAATAATAATGGAGTTGATTGAATAAGCCTAATCTATGGAAAGCTAAGGCAAAGACAAAGATAAAGCGTCAATGAACTATAGACCTTTGTTTGTTTTCTTTCTTTCTTTCTTTTTTGCGTTGGAATCTCTTATATCATCACATCTTTTACATGTCGTCGTCATATTTTTTTCTTGGAATGCCCAAGTTAAAAGAGACTCTCGTTTCTCCGTAGCAAATACATGATGGCGTGTTTTCTAAAGTGACTCGTTAATTTTATTTTCTAACCTCATAATTAGATTCGAAGGCATTTGTCCATTAAGACTCAAGAAAATCAATTAAAATTTGGTCTCCAAGCACATTTTAAAATTTGCTTAATAAATAGTAAAAAAATGTAAAAAAAATGTTAATTTTAAAATTTGCTTAATAAATAGTAAAAAAAATATAAAAATATAAAATTTGGTCTCCAGGCACATTTTAATAGAGATCACATCTAACGTTTTGACGTTTTGAATCGACCGTTTGAACTTTGAAAATTAAAAAATTAATTTGTTTCATCACGGCTCCGGATATATTGTCCTGTGGAGTGGATCATATAGTATAAAGTGCACATTTTATGCAAATACATGTGAATGTGTGTTTAATCAAGAAAGTTTAGGTACGTACAAAACAAGACATTCATCCAAAGAAAATGCTTATAAAACTCGTGATAAAATATTTTTTGTTTTGGAAATATTCGTCCTTTAACATCAGGAAAACAATGTGTACACAATGATTCGCCATATCAGTCCTTGAAACTGACACGCCTCATAGGACGCACTAAAAAGGTGGTTGGAGGGGTGCCAAGCGCCAAGCATGCATTTATTCTGCGTAGACAAAAGCAAGATGCTCCAAAAGGCCAAAAGTAAATCCTGCAAGTCGGAAATAGTCGCAGGTACGTTTCATGCAAGTGGTGGAGCCCCAGATTTCATTTTGTACAAGTTTTGATCAAAGACTTTTTGTAACATATACTTGCTATATTGACGCAACCCGTCGTTTGGTATTGGGACTGAGCTGTCATCTCTATTTAATTTGGTACATTGTTCTGATATTTCACCAGAAGCGTTGTCTACATAAATATTTAAATGACATAGAGCTAGCGGTGGCAACGAGCTGGCTCGGTTCAAACTAGATTTTCGCTCAATTTGTTAATTTTGGGACGAGTTACAGCCGAACAAGTTGGACCTAGGACATCTGAGTTAAAAACTCAACTTGAAATCATGACAAGCCAGTCTGATCTAGCTCGCTGGGTCTGGCTGGATCTTGTTTTAAGAAGAAAATAAATTCTACAAACTTTTTGGACCGAGCTAGGCAGTATAAAATGCACACAAATTCATACAAAATCACAAATTGATGTCTAGCCAAGCTGGCGAGCAAGCTAGGTCCCAACTTGAACTCATTAATTCTGGACCGAGCTAGTGACGAGCTCGCTCATTAATAATTCGATCCAGTAACGAACAAGCGAGTCAGGTGCGAGCCACAAGCTACAAGCTTTTTTTCCACCCCTACATAGAGCATTTATATAGGGTAGTTCAACTTTAATTTGGAAATTTGGACACTTTCTTGACATAATAATTGTACTAAATCAGATAACGTAAGGTACTTTTACAATGGTCATGAGATATAATATTACATGCTTATATGGACAATTTGGGGAACTCATTGTTTAATTAACTGAAATACGCAACAATTAATCCATGTAAATCCCATAGCAATCGGTTCATAATTTAAAAATAAATTGCCGAGGGTTAATAGTGATTCGAATTGTTTAAAATATAATTTGATTTTGTAATGCAAATATTATCTTGAAATTTGGTGTGGGGACAATCTAGCAAATTCTATTTAAGGTATTTGGATCGATCATGAGATGATCGAATCAGTTTTAAGACAGTTGGAGCGAATATATTAATGTCTTTATTGTGTGAGTTCATTACTGTTCATCTCGGTCGATCTAATTTTTTTAATATCTTTTTTTTTTCCTCTTGCAGCATCAAGCATGTGTGAGAATTATTATCATGGAATACGAGAGAGAAAGGGAGTTTTCAAAGAGAGAATTGTGAGTCATTCACCGAGAAAAGTCGGAGTGTTGTTCGATTTATAGTGTGTTCTTTCGTTAAAGGAAAGGAAAACAAAGAGATGGCAAGGAAGTGAGACCGTGATTGTAATTAACTAACACAAATTGCTTGCTTCAAAATAGAAATAAAAATTGATGGTGAGAGAGAGGGGGGGAGTGGAGATGAGGACCATGTATAAGTTTGATAATTTTGCTCATTTTCAAATTGCAGTGTAGAGAGGGTGAACTCTCCACGTACTATTTTTCCTCTTTCTTTTTTCTATCCGCGAGTGAATGAGTGATTATGAAGCTCGCTCTCGAGGGAGAACGGATGGCTTCTACTTCAGACAACAAAAGCTCTGGCTCTTGAAGGGTATGTTCGGCTAGCTGGAATTCAGTGGTATTTCCAGTCCACTCGAATAATATACCCACTTTTTCTCATTTTGCTTTCCACGCCGATGCAATTTAATTAAAAAAATCACGAGGTCAGACTTGATTTTTTTCCCAATCACTCTCTCTTTACCCGCTTGGACACTCTCTCTTTTTTTATTTTCCGCACCACTCTTCTCTTGTGCATTGTACCTCAACTAGAGTGGAAAAAACGTGTCGTACCGTGCTGTGCCGTAACTAACACGCTGTGATTTTGGTCTTGTGCCGTGTCGTGTCGTGACCAAAATATCAAGGGATGATCACGGCACACGAATGGTCACGTCAAGTGAGTCACGCCGTGCCTAATGTGCCGGACCATACGTGACTCGCGTGATTCGCGTGACCATTTAATTATAATTTAGATTAATTTATTCAAGATTCACCATTAAATCAATATCTAATGATCCTAATTACATGTGACTCGCGTGACTATATGCCGTGCCGTACTGTGGCTAAATCTTTCACGTGCCGTGCCAAAGTTTCAAAAGATGAGCACCACACGCGAATGATCAAGGCACGGAACACGCAAGTCACGGCACGTAATTGACATGCGTGCCGTGCCGTTCCGTGTGTCATTTTGTGACGGAGTCGACAGAGGCTACGTATTTAATACAAAAGATCATTTGACCATCAGTTAAATATTGATAAAATTAAATTACTTGTTCTCCAAACTATATCATGACCATTCAATTGACTTTCGTATCACACACGGGTAGAACAGAGGCTACGTATTTAATACAAAAGATATTTCAATTTTTATATTTAAATTTTATTTCAAACATAAACGGTATTTGATCTAGGAGGTCCAATCACATCGGACGTATGGTACCACCGTACCAGGTTTCTACATTCATTCAACGCAATAAAAGAGCATGGAGAAAAATTCAGAGGCATAAGCAGCTTGGCAGTCGTACAACTATACAAGGCTTCTGCATCTTTTTTGTTTATTAGACTGAAGCGGCGCCATTCCTAATTTGACAGTAATGTTGCCATGCCATTTCTACATAGCTTTTTTATTTATTTATATATATTAGCAGAAGCATTCCTACCTAGCTAGAGTAGATATCTGCAGTTTAGCACAATAGCACTTGAATTACAATTTCAGGACTAATATTTGACATCATTGTATAAATGATCCGTTCGGGTACGAATTCACCTACTTTGGTTCGATAGGTGTGATGACCATCCGATCAGCATCAAGATTCGTGCACTCTTCATCAATATTTGTGCGAGTCTGTATCAATTTCCGTGCACACATATTTAATGCTAATTGTATGGTGCTAGAGTTAATTGAACCTAAAAGTAGATCCGATGCCCATCGGACCTACTCCTATCTCGGTCGAGTACATGTATATTACTGTCCATACCTTTTTTTAGTAACGTTAGTCTGCAGTGGCCCGTAATCAGAATTTGGGTTAGAAGTAAACACAAATATTAACAGTTTAAATTTTACAAATTCAAAAACTACAAATTTCATCTAAAATAATATAAAAGTTCTAATATATAATATATTTTTATATTATAAAAAACAATAAACATAGTAATACTAAATTTCTAAGTCTAGATTAAGGACTATATATTATTAACATATTGGTAATTACTAATATTGTCTAAATTAGTAACATATTGTTAATAACTAATGAGGAACTAAATTACTAATTGGTAATACACATTAGTCTAAATTACTACCAGTATTTAAATTATGGACTATCAATAACACATTGGTGAATGTTATTAGAAAAAAAAAAAAAACGTTAACCGCTGACATAAATAAGGACATTTTAAATCAACTTCAAAGATAAATCGTCGAAACAAATCAATTTCATATAAATAAGGACATTTTAAATTTATATCTTATAAAATTAAATTAGTACAAAGTTAATTAAATTAATTTTTTATTATTTTTTAACCTTTGACTTTATACTAAATTAAATTAAAATTAATAAATTTAACCTGTTAATACATTATATGTCAATTAGATAGTTGTTAAAACAATTCAATAAATTTTAGAACTAGATTTACCAACTATCTTGATAAATTTAAATACAGACTAACTTTGGTCGTCTTTTTCCATACCGTAACATTAAAATTGAACTTTCAAATGGAATAAAAATAATTTATCCGTTATAATCAAAACTATTTATATCGGATAAATAAGTGGAATTGAACGACGGCGAATCCAATAATCACATCATGATGCGGTCGATACAGAATTATAGACTAAATTAAGAATGAAAATTTTAGAACGGGAAGAAATCTGTTTTTATTTTATTTTTATTTTTTTAATTCCAAGGAGAAATCTGTTTTGCGACAGAGGAGCCGAACAAAAAAAAAATTATTGGTAGAAATTAATAGAAAAGAAGAGAGAGAAATAGAAAGAGTACATCAGTTCTTATATTAGTAGAAAGATCGGTAGGATTTTTACCGATCTTAAAAATAAAAAAGTTTGGATTGGTACGAATTATATCGATCCAAACTTAAATTTTTTTTTTAAATCTGATGTATAGATGGAGGGAATTCTTATATTAGATTTCTATTAAATATGAAACAAATTTCAAAAAATAGATAGACTATTTATATTATATCTAAATTTTAAGATACTCTATCTATTTTCATAAAAAAAATATTTTACTAGAAAAAAAGAAAGGAAAAAAAACAAACTGATTTTTAGATGGGTAAAAATTTTACCGATCTTTCTACTAATATAAGAACTGATGTACTCTTTCTATTCCTCTCTCTTCTTTTCTATTAGTTTCTACCAATAAAAAATTTCCGCCGAACAAAGCAGACTGACAACAGAAATGGGAACTGGGGAAAGAGAAAGGAGACGGGGGTGGAATGTGGGTCCCACAGAGAACCCGCACGGTTGTTCGGGCGGTCAAACTAAGCTTACAAGTTCGACTCGATTTGATCAGCATCCAACGTGCACCGCACCAGTCTTGGTCCCATGGTCCCACCTGCCAGCGGTTAGGCCTTACATCCGGTCAACAAAGCGTGCGTTGGAATTTTAACAATTTCTTAATTTTTCTCTCCGTTTCCTAAAAAAAGGACATGGCCAGTTACCCTCTGAAAACAGAGGCGATTGGTTTCTCCTGTGTTTGTTAATTCGGAGGAAATGGAGAAGAATCATTGCTAAATGGGCCGAAGAGACGGGTGTGGACCAAACTATGGAGAAAAGGATTTTGGTAGGGCCACCGGAAAGAAAGCAGGTGGATCAGGACCCCACATTATTTATTATCAGATTCATTGTCAGCATTGATTCTTTTTTTACCCTTTATCTATAAATTTATTTCTTGAGTACATACCATAAGAGTGAGGCTACGGTACTATGCATATCACGGATAATCCGTGCTACGGTTCAATATTTGAGTTTTCAAAATCTTAACGGTTAATTCAAACTGTTCAATATGATTATAAAATGAATATGTACTTGCAAACCAAATTTTACATTTTTTAGAATTTTTTACTATTTTTTTAGATAGGTAGAAAATCACTTGATCTGAAAATTCTGGACCATCCAAAAACAGTGATTTTCTATCTATCTAAAAAAATAGTAAGAAAAATTCAAAAAAATATAAAATTTGGTTTGCAAGTACATATTCATTTTATAATCATGTTGAACGGTTCGGATCGACCGTTAGGATTTTGAAAACTCAAATATTGAACCGTAGCACGGACCAATCCGTGCTATGCATAGTACCATAGCCTCACTCCATACCATAAATGGTACTCAACTATTAATTACCTATCATTTTGATCTTTATAAACTGAAAAATATCATTTTAATTTTTTAATTTTTCAAGTTATATCAAACTTATCTTACTATATTATATCAACATCTCATTGGTCACACTGTCACAGGCTAGATCAAACTCGACGTTAGCATTCATTTGATAATAATATTTATGATGCCATGAGTAACTGTGTAAAAAATATTTTATATTAATTTTCGATAACAATAATATCAATGTTAAAATCTTTCTGATTGATATATTATTATACGAAAATCAACATTATATCTGTTGTTTGTACGACAACATGATCATTGCAATGCTAAAAATGAAATAATATTTTATAATGAATATAAAAGCTACGACCAATTTAGTTTTACTTGAAAACTTAAAGAACCAAAATGATGTTTTTTAAACCTTTTTAAGGATCAAAATGATGCTTTTTTAAACCTCAAGGATTTTTTTTTTTTTTTTTTGGTTTCTAACCTCAAGGATTAACAATTGAATAGTGACTAATTGCGTAACTTGCTCAATTTTCTTTTTATTTTATGTGAGAATGTACATGCAGTTGTAATGAGCCTTTAACAATTAAGCGCCTCTGGGCTCGTAAATTTAACAATAAAGGCATTTTTGGTTGCGACCTGAATTGTAAGCGATGAGAATTTTCAGGTTAGGAACTCATATTCATGATTATGCACAGGAAGAGTTATGGAAAAGTGCTGAAATATGTATTCGGCTGTACCATAAAAAATTGTCATGGAAATTCTATTTTTCTTTTAAAATACATGATATCGATACAATTATTGTTAGTAATAATTATTAATAAGTTAAATAAAATGATAAAACAAAAACAAAATAAAAACTAAATTAGCAAATTGATAATTAATGATTGCTAATTTGCTCAATATGAAAATACGAATATATATTTTTTTTACAATTTTGTTATACTGAATATTATTTGTATTTATCAAATAAAAGTAATTTATTTTTATATAACTACAACTATTATAAATTACATTGCAATTAAAAATAAGCTAATCATGTTAGACTTTAGAGAAGGCAAAATGACTAAGATTAATGAATAATGGCACCTTCAAGAGATGCGGAAAAAAAACATTTGCTCAAACTCAATTATTTTCTTCTACTAATTTGAAACATGAAATGAGAAATAGATGGAAATACCAGTGTTCTAAATAGCGCGCTATAGCGTTTTTGGACCCCAAACGCTACGCTATGACATCAAAATGCACTATTTGCGCTATACAATATTAGTATTTTTTTTAAGCAATTTATATGAGTTTTAAATAAAGATAAAAAAAATCTCAAACCGAAATTGAATTTGTTGCTACTTGTTACAAATAAATCAATTTGAAATTGGGAATAAAAATTGAAATTTGAATAGAAAAAAAGTCCAAACCGAATTAAAATTTGAATAGAAAAAAAAATAGATTATGTCACGAATCATGATGCTTAAGATATTTTTAATAGGAAAAATCGATAGTTTATGATATTACTATGGATATTTTGAACCGCAATTTGGACTTTGTACGGGTTCAATATGAATATTATAATTACTTAATTACTTTGGTGTTATTTATTATTCTATGAGACTTTAGATAATGTTGATATTTAGTACAAATATTGAATATACGAAATGTAAAAAAAAAACGTCATTTGGAATAGCTTCCGCTATAGCGACGCTATTCGCTATAGTTTTTTTTTTAGCCTTCCCGCTACGACGCTATAAACGCTATTTAGAACCTTGGGAAATACCAACACAGATTGAGTTGGGAAAAATAATTATTGCCGAAAACCTCAAATGTGTGTTGATGTAACAAAGATGTGTGGAGAGCTTAATTTTAATGCAGAATTATGGATACACCCAATTAAAGTTCTAAAATCACGTACTTTTATTACAAAATTGTTTCTTTTTTTTAAGCCGTTTTATTACAAAATTGTTACTGTCTTATTAATCTTTTTGAAAACAGAAAAATTATTACATTATCTTTCTACAACTTCAGAATTACATTTTTCTTCTTGAAAATAATAAATGTCGTATTTATCCTTCCAAGAAATGAAATGAACTCTCATTTTTTACCTTGTAAAATTTTAGAAATTGTATATTTACCCCTCCAATTTTCAAGTGCAGTTGCTCGTAAAACGTAAAAAAAAAAAAAACTCCTATTTATCATATTTACAACTATAATATTTTTTTTGTTAAAATATAACTTCAAATTCATAATTATCTTTTGACCTTCCTGTCACTATATTACTCTTTTCTTACAAATAACTTTTAACTTCATAACTATCCTCCTCTTATGGAGCACATAGGAACAGTGTTGTTAAATGGAGCTGCATGGACCGCATATGCGTATGCAGTTGGAAACTGCATGAAGATCTTCATGCAGTCCCACATATGCGGTTTTGCATATACAGCCACATATACTGTCTATACATACCGCATTATACCATACAATCCATACAAATGATTATTTTAATTAATTAAAAAAATTCCAAGTTCTAATCAAATATTTATTAATAAAAAAAGGATCAGAAATGCAATAAAACCCGGACCCAATTCTTGGCGCAGATTTCTATTACAAAATTTCCAATGACCTTTAATTGACCATATAGGACTTTCCATGCAGCATCACTTAGTACCTTTAATTGACCACAGATGTGGGGTGTTCTGTGGTTCACTTGGGTTGCCAATTCTAAGTTCCACTTTTCTGGATTATAACCAGTGCATTCGTAAATCATAGTTTTCAAGTCCCAAAGTAAGATATCATCGGGAACAATAAATGGATTAACTGGCTCTTTGAAGTAATAAGCCTCATATGTATTAGTAAGAAACTTCCCACTACAGTGTAATGAAATCATGGCCATAGCAAACAAACTACATTTTGGTAAATGGTAAATAATTGTCAGGTTACTAATTTAAATGAATAGGTAACTGAAAAATAATTAAAAAATAATAAAATAATAATTTTTTTAAATTAAATTAAAAAAAATTACCTGATAATCTCGTGGGAAATAGCCTCAAATAGCCTAAAAAATCGCCTTCTCTTTCCCTTCATATTTTTCTCTTTTGTGAGTTGAGTGAGTTGTGAGAGGGAGGAGAGAGAAAGATGGATATTTATAGGGTCTGAAACAGCCAAAAAAAAAAATTAAAACCAACCATTTAATGGCCGGTTGAGAAAAAAAGTGGACCGGCCATTAAATGGCCGATTTGGGTATTTTTAAAAATACCCAGCTCACGTGGGTATATTTATTAATTTGTAATTAAATTTGGATATTAATAAAAATGTCGGACGAAGGATTTGAGCAGCTGAATTTATGGCCCATTATTGGCTATTGGCTACAAAGGACTTCGAATTAAAGCAGCTGCATTTATGACCTATTAGTCATTTTTGAATTAAAGCAACTACTGGGTATTTATTTATTATACTTGTAAACATGCGTTGGGTTGTCATATGAATATATATACTACATATGAGGAGCTCTATATACATACTACATATATATGTTTAAGTGAAGTTTCTGATATACTACATATACATGTAGTATAAAATGCACGTATATAAATATATATTTGAATTTTCATTTAAAAATTTGTATATATAAGTCTGCATGAAAATCAGCATATGCAGCAGCATACTGCATATGTATTATGCAGTGGCCTTTTACATGCATGAACAAAATCACATTTAACGACATTACATAGGAGATGCGGACCCCATTCAAAAGCCTCAATAGGTAAGTTCATTGTTTCAATAAAAATATTAAATAAAATGAGTGAGGCTATGGTGCTATGCATAGCACCAATGGCTAGTGTACTACGGCTCAATATGGTACTTTTTAAAATCCTAACGGTCGATCCGACCGTTCAATGTGATATCCATATGAATATGTACTTGCAAACTAAATTTTATATTTTTTCGAATTTTTTTACTATTTTTTCAGATAGGTAGAAAAATCAGTGTTTTTTGAAAATTCTGGACCATCAAAATTCTACCTATCTGAAAAAATAGTAAAAAAATTCGAAAAAATATAAAATTTAGTTTGCAAGTACATATTCATATGGTTATCACATTGAACGGCCGGATCGACCGTTAGGATTTTAAAAAGTACCATATTGAGCCGTAGTACACTAGCCATCCGTGCTATGCATAGCACCATAGCCTCACTCAAATAAAATAGCTGCTTATTGTGCTACCGAATATTTTTGTAACCATCTTGCCATAAATAATAAACATATCTATCATGTTTTAAAAAAAAAAATTAAACTTGCCAGAAAATTAGTAGAGTGGGAAGGCAGATTAAATCAACGCTCCCACATTGGGTGAGCATATTTATATCTAGAGCGCAAATTATTTTAAATCTGAGATGCAAATTAAATCTGTTTCCCTGATAAGTTTGAAATTTCTGTAAAAGATGTGTTAGATCACTTTATTATTTTTGAAAGGATGGTAACAAATAAAATTTCGGATTGTACTATGTCTTATTTCACAATGGAAGAAACATTGTTGATAAAATCCGATGCCTCACTTTAATCAGACAGCTCCTAAATTAATTACCGGCACAGAGAAACTGATGGTCTAACCGGCAACCATATCATCGCAATAGTAAAATATATTATTTCGTACAAATTATTTAAAAGGGTCTGTTAAATTTGGCTACATCCTCTGCCGAGATCCATATCTAGTGCTATTCACCCTATAAAAAGTAGAATTTGTCATATCTGTCCCATCCAAAAATGTACAGGAGTTTTTATGGAGGTATTTTAATTTATTTGAGCATTTTTCAGATCAATAATGTCCAGAGTTTGAATAAACGAGATTAGCCTTAGGCTTTGAGGGCTCATATGAAATGTCAAATTGGATATGAAAAAATTTATTTAAGAGTACTAGATCCATTTATGTTGTTTTATATATTAAACACGAATGTTATGAGGACCGGACATTGATTCGGTAATTAAAACTTTCAGGTCAACAATTTACTGATCAAACTGGGTCAATTGGTTCAACCACTGAAAGATAATACGAAGTTAATGAAATAAATATAAAAAGAACATATTTTTTATATTTTAACTGAAAGATATCTTTACGATGTAACATTATTATATTTGCATCTAATTTTATAATGTTATGTATGAATTTTATTATTTTAAAGCTCGATGTACAAAATCTGAACCGAAATCCATTAAAAGTTCATATAAACTCATATTTAGATCATCAAGTTTTATTGAATATAAGTAAGTCTACATATAAATTTATAAATTATAATAAATTCAAATAAAGATATATATATATATATGAGGAGGGATCCAATTACATCTTTTTTGGTGACACATCATGACACCGTTTTTTATATAGGTCAATTTTGCGATTTCAAAATCCAAACAGTCGATCCGAACCGTTCAACATGATCACCATATTAAAATGTACTTGGAGATCAAATTTTACATTTTTTTGAATTTTTTTACTATTTATTAAGATGGTTACAAAATCGCTGTTTTTCAATGGTCTGAAAACAACGATTTTTGTAACCATCTTAATAAATAGCAAAAAAATTCAAAAAATGTAAAATTTGATCTCCAAGCACATGTTAATATATCCATCATGTTGAATGGTTTAAATCGACTATTTGGACTTTGAAAATGATAGGTGTCAAAGTGTGTCACCAAAAAAGGTGTAATCGGATCCCTCCTCTATATATATATATATAGAGATCGACTATGGTGAGTTGTGAAGTAAAACGTCGTTTTACTTCACGCTCATACTCCATTTTGAAAATCTAAACAACCGATCCGAACCGCTCAACATGTTCTCCATATTGAAATGTGCTTGGAGACCAAATTTTACATTTTTTGGAATTTTTTTACTATTTATTAAGCCACTTTGAAAATCGCAGATCCGGGTGAACAGTAAAAAATTATGGACCATTCGATCAGCGATTTTCAAAGTGGCTTAATAAATAGTAAAAAAATTCCAAAAAATATAAAATTTGGTCTCCAAGCACATTTCAATATGGAGAACATGTTGAGCGGTTCGGATCAGTTGTTTCGATTTTCAAATAAAAATATGAGCGTGAAGTAAAAATGACATCTTACTTCGCAACTCATCATAGCCCAGCTCTATATATATATATATATTATTAAATCGACCAAACCGGATCCACAAACAGCCTAATCGGAGCATATTCACGGACTAAAAAAGAGAAGACAGTACCTCTCCGAAACAAACGAAAAGGTTTCCGTAATGTGAGCTCTCGCTCTCACTCTCTTGAGTCTCTGATTTTTTTTACTTTCCAGTACTAGATGTTGAAGTCGTACGTGACACAGATTGCACATGCACAGCCTCACACGAGTGACAGCTACATCTCTTTCGCCTTAGCCTGTGCCTTTTCTTTTTCAAATTTAATCTCTCCTGTACTTGGCTGTGTATATCCTAATATGGTAGGTGTGCAGCGGGTTTGAATAACATAATTCGATGTTTGATAAATATGTTATGATTGTTTGATTTTCCGAACTGAATGTTTAATTAATATTTTCATTTTTTTTCAACAAGTTTGTTAAAAGAGTAGGGTTAAAATACACCATTGGTTTTGTGCTCCAATCATGCTCCACGTCTTTTTCTCAGTTTTCAAAGTTCAAACAATCGATCCGAACCGCTCAATATGATCTTTGTATTAAAATGTACTTAGAGACCAAATTTTATATTTTTTGAAATTTTTTACTAATTTTTTAGATAGGTACAAAATCATTGTTTGCAGAAGCTTCTGGACCATCCAAAACAGTGATTTTGTACCTATCTAAAAAAATAGTAAACAAATTTCAAAAAATATAAAATTTTGTCTCCAAGCACATTTTAATATGAAGATCATATTGAGCGGCTCAGATCGATTGTTCGAACTTTGAAAACAGAAAAAAAAAAGACGTGAAGCATGATTGGAGCACAAAACCAATGATGCATTTTAATCCTACTCTTGTTAAAATTATTGGACATCGAAAGCCCCGTCTTCCAATAGATATAAGATAATTCACCGGTACAGTAAAAAAAAATATGGACGTGAAAAAATATTTACAAAAAATAATTGTAATTATAAAAGAGGAGGGTTCAAATACATTTATTTTTTTGTGCCTCCATTATAACTCCACTTTTTAATTTTCTAATAATGAAAATTTAAAAACTTAAACGTAAAAATAAAATTGTTAGGTGTGATCTATATTATTTTCTCTACACAAATGAAAAAATTATCACTATTCGATTTAAGTTTTATATGAATCAATAAGTTGAAAATCAACGTCCATTATTTATCTACATCAGTATATTTTTGCAAGCTTTCGATATTAATGAAAACAAAATCAAAATGTCGTGATATTTTATGTGTGCATATAGAAAATGATATTGATTATATCTAATAGTTTTATTTTGATATTTATATTTTAAATTTTAAGTTATTGTAGTTCTAAAAATAAATACATGATAGAGACATAAAAAATGAAGACATTTGAATCCCCCTCATTATAAAATTGCCATAATAATTTATCATAACTAAAATTTGCTAAACAAAAACCATATCTGTGTCGCATTCTATTTATAAGTATTCACTGCTATGTGGATTGTGGTGTATTGGAGCAAATCTTTTTCATTACAGGAAGAACAAAGAGCCTAACATTAGAAGTTTCTATTCCATTTTGCAGTGTTCTAAATAGCGCGCTATAGCGTTTTTTGACCCCAAACGCTAAGTTATGACATCAAAATGCGCTATTTGAGCTACGGCCGCTATAGCGGTGATAGCGGTCCGCTATAGCGCTATGGGTTTTTTTAAGCAATTTATATGGGCTTTAAATAAAGACCAAAAAAGTTCAAACCGAAATTGAATTTGTTGCTACTTGCTACAGATAAATTAATTTGAAATTGGGAATATAAATTGAAATTTGAATAGAAAAAAAATAGATTATGTCATGAATCATGATGCTTAAGATATTTTTAATAGAAAAAATCAATAGTTTATGATATTACTATGGATATTTTGAACCACAATTTGGACTTTGTACGGGTTCAATATGAATATTATAATTTCTTAATTATTTTGGTGTTATTTATTGTTCTATGAGACTTTAGATAATGTAGATATTTAATACAAATATTGAATATACGGAATGTAAAAAAACGCTATGTGGCATAGCTTCCGCTATAGCGACGCTATTCGCTATATATAGCTTTTTTTGTAGCCTTCCCGCTATGACGCTATAAACGTTATTTACAACCTTACTATTTTGTATTAATTTTAATAAACACTGTGTTTTCAAATAAATTATAATATTCATCGCTTGAGATAATGAGTTGTTAGCTTTAATGGATACATCAAATATAATTCCGACAATGTTAATTTACTAAAAAAAAAATTCTGACAATATTAAATAATTAAATTAATAGTGATGAAAATGAAAATTTTTATATGTTTATACACCGCAATTATTTCATTAGAAAAGAAAGATAACATTGTGCAACTAAACAGTAAATATGTTTATACTTGCTGTAATGTATCAAACTTGATAGGGAATGTACTCTGCTGCTTATCTCGATAAATTTTTTCATTAGAAAAGAAAGATAACATTCCAAATCCAACCATTCAAAACCCTAAACCCTAAACCCTAAACCCTAAACTCTGCTTTTCTCAGCAGAGTCGGATCCACTTGATAGTACCTTTTGTTCTGTAGATACCCTCACAAGAAATTACTATTTCTACACTGGCCATGTTTCTTCTTTTCTTGGGGACCAACACTTAAGTCTAGTTGCTTCCGAAATTTTTATTAATAACCCCAAACAAAAGAAAAATATCAAATCTAACCTCAACTCCAAAAAAATTTCAAAAATAACCCAACCGCCCCATCATTGGGCGGTTCACCCTACCCACCAAACCGCCCAGTGGTTGGGCGGTCCACACGGCCAAGCAAACCGCCCAGAAATGGGGCGGTCAGCTTTTTTTTTTTTTTTTTTTTTTAGATTTGAGAGACAATATGAATGAAATTTAATAATAAAAATTCGAATTTTGTTTTTAATATTTGTTAGATTAATTCTTTTGATGTATAAACCGACATTTTTAAAAATACCCAAAGTTAATTAAAGATTAATAAAAATGTCCAAACCGGCCGGTCCCTTGACTAAATAACTAAAATGCTGAGATATAACACTAAAATATTGATTTTTTTTTAAATATTTGTCAAATTACTTTTTTGATAGCATATTTATACTAAAATACACTAAATTACTTGAGAATTCCGACATTTTTAAAAATACCCCAAGTTAATTACAGATTAATAAATATGCCCACGGTTCCCGTAAAATATGCAAAATCCGAGATTTTTATTTTTACCCAAAAAAAATAAAAATTAATATATTTAACCAAGTTTTTGAAAAAATTAAATTTTTACCCAAACCGTAAATAATATTTACGGTTTGAATTCGGAATTCAAACCGTAAATATTATTTACGGTTTGAAACTCTTTTTTTTTTTTTTTTTAGAGAAAAATAGCTAAAATGCTGAAATGAAATATAACACAAAAAAAATCGAATTGTTTTTTAAAATATTTGTTAGATGATGCACGAAAAGACCCTAAAAACTCTAATATTGTAAAGAAAGTTCGAAAACTCTATATCCGACGGTCGGATCGGGCTGGAAAGGAAGTTAGCTTGGTTTTTGAATTCGGGATCTCCTGTCAAAATTTCAGCCCGATCCGACGGACGGATTAAAAGTTACGCTCCTTTTCGTGAAGCATGCGCAGGCCCATATTGCATCATTTTCGATTAAGATTTTCATTTCTATTCTTCAATCTACGTAGCTCAATAAATTACCGTATTTTAGCATAATTCTACATAATTATTGTAATTCAGCATTTTAGTAAATTTACTGTATTTTAGTATAATTATTGTAATTTACCGTATTTTAGCACAAAATCGGCTCTATTCGTAACGTATTTTCTAACAAAACAATTCGATTTGGACATCAAAAGAATTAATCTAACAAATATAATCTAACAAAAGAATTAATATCAGCATTTTAGTTATTTAGTCAAGGGACCGGCCGGTTTGGACATTTTTATTAATCTTTAATTAACTTTGGGTATTTTTAAAAATGTCGGTTTATACATCAAAAGAATTAATCTAACAAATATTAAAAACAAAATTCGAATTTTTATTATTAAATTTCATTCATATTGTCTCTCAAATCTAAAAAAAAAAAAAAAAAAAAAAAAAAAGCTGACCGCCCCATTTCTGGGCGGTTTGCTTGGCCGTGTGGACCGCCCAACCACTGGGCGGTTTGGTGGGTAGGGTGAACCGCCCAATGATGGGGTGGTTGGGTTATTTTTGAAATTTTTTTGGAGTTGAGGTTAGATTTGATATTTTTCTTTTGTTTGAGGTTATTAATAAAAATTTCGGTAGTTGCTTTTAATCTGCTGTGGTACCAATGGTGCACTTAATCATACATCACTCCGTAATCAGAAAGGTACTTCGGACTATAATTACAACTCGTCACATCTGATAAAAGTATAATTCCTTGTAATAAAATTAGTTGATGGTTCTTCTAAAAAGTTGGTAAGTGTACATGTGTAAATTACATCGTTATTTTGTTTAATTTTCCATTGAAAAATTCAACTAAATGATAAAAATAATGTTGCGTTTGCATTATCCACTAAATCAACTTTTCCCTGAAATGGTGAATTTAGCTGTCTTCGGATTAACAATATTATGAGTTATACAATCTAAATAAGGTTACATTCAATCTTAAGAACCTCATGTAAATTATTGATGTTGAAATAAATGAATAAGTGGATACATGCTAGCTTGAAATTTATTTACAATTACAGTCTCATAAGACAATGCTTATTAGGATGTGATAACTGTATCGTTTCATTTGCACCCTAAAGTGCATTTCACATGTATTTATTGAGATAGGCTAATATGCTTTTAGTAGCATTTCGGCTGAAATGCTTTCAATTCAAAATTGGATATTCAAAGTCCAAACAGTCGATCCAAACCGTTAGATGTTCAATCTATATTATAATCTGCCTGGAGACCAAATTTAACATTTTTTGGAATTTTTTACTATTTATTAAGCCACTTTGAAAATTGCTGATCCAGGTGAACAGTAAAAACAGTGCAACCAAATTCTGGACCATGTGATCAGTAATTTTCAAAGTGGCTTAATAAATAGTAAAAAAATTCCAAAAAATGTAAAATTTGGTCTCCAAGCAGATTTTAATATAGATATCACATCTAATGGTTTGGATCGACTGTTTGGACTTTGAAAATCCAATTTTGAATTGGAAGCATTTCGACCGAAATGCTACTAAAAGCATATTAGCCTATCTCGTATTTATTTTATTAAAAGTTATATTTGATGATAAAATTTTCTATAATATGTTAAAGAATAAAAGTTCTAAAGTTTGTATTTTTTTTGTTTCGAGAAAGTGTTTAATTCAAACCTTTTCATAATCTAAATAAGGAAAAGCGATTAATATTTTGCATATATACTATATGTAAATACATGTTAATTCTGATTTGAATATCAATATGAATATTTTAGAGTATAAATAAAAGATTTAGAATGTGAGGTACAAGAATAATTTAATTTTATTTAAAGCAATAAGGATTATATTGGGCTGAGAAAATAATTTGTAACTTGTGATTTTTTCATAACTCGCTCATTAAAAACACATTAATAATTCAGTCATTATCAACTCGAGTTGGAACTAATTCAAGTTAGCTTACTCGTTAACTTGTGATTTTTTCGGTTCGGATTATTTGATTTGGACAATTGTCACTGTCAGGTCGGGGTGTCATGTTGTTCGGATTGCTTTCATATTTTTTTTTTAGTTACAAGTCATGTTGGGTTTGGATAATTATATATTCAAATACTTAACATTTGTTGTTTATTCAAATTTGGATGCAAGTGGGTTCAAATCAAGACGATTTTAAATTTTTTATCAAGTTCGATTCGAATTTTGATGTTGAATCAATCAAGTAGGTTAACTCTTTCGTGTGAGATTTTATTAGGTCTAAGCTGCCAATATGCTTAGCTTAAACTAACTTTTTAATTTTTTTTGAATGATTTTATTTGGTTTCTAATTAATTAGCATTCATAACTTTCTATTATTATAATTTAAAATAAATAGCAAGGTTAAGACTGTCTAATGCAGAATCGCTGTTTGATTTTTGTATATATTGTGTCGAACCATTTTTCATTTTTTGTGCTGCAAATAATGCAGTATTCTTTGTGCTTTGAGATTTGTGCCAAGTTAAAAGAACAATCTTGGACTGTCCGTTTCAATTGTACTCAGTCAAGTAACCTAAGGGGATGTGAATTCCAAATATCCTCACCCCAGGCACTGAAGAACAAGATCTGAGCCATTGATTGAATTCAAAGGATGAGATTTGGAGTTATGATAGATTGCTAAATGCTACCCAGCAGATGAGGAGCAGTGGCTTCCATTGCTCATCATCTCCTTGTTGGTTCAAGGCTCAGTACACATTTATAAATGAAGAAAATTTTGGAATTCTGACTATGAATTATGAAGGAAATTTTTTATTGGTAGAAATTAATAGAAAAGAAGAGAGAGAAATAGAAAGAATACATTAGTTCTTATATTAGAAGAAAGATCGGTATGATTTCTACCGATCCTAAAAATCAAAAAGTTTGGACGGTACGAATTATACCGATCCAAACTTAGTTTTTCTTTTTTTTTAATCTGATATATAGATGGAGGGAATTCTATATTATATTTCTAGTAAAATATGAAAAGTTTTTCAAAAAATAGATATAATGTTTCTATTATATCTAAATTTTAAGATACTCTATCTATTTTTGTAAAAAAAAATTACTAGAAAAAATGAAAAGAAAAAACAAACTAGTTTTTGGATCGGTAAGAATTTTACCGATCTTTCTACCAATATAAGAATTGATGTACTCTTTCTATTTCTCTCTCTTATTTTCTATTAATTTCTACCAATAAAAAATTTCCAATTATGAAAGGTAATAATAACTGCGAAATTAGAATAACAATGTTTCCTCCTAAAATAAGAATTACAATAACTAGATATAAATAATTCCCAAGTTTTATATCTGCCACTAGTAATTAGTATTGTTTCATAAATTCTGTTCAGCAATAAGCATGCTTACAGAAAAAAAAAAATCGTTTTAAGGATCAAATGAGGGAAAATGCACTAATTGTAAACAAGAAAAAGTATAAAAACCAAACTGTCTTACAAAGAGGCATTAGGTTTAAAGAAGTTAACAGCATCTCTGTGTTTAGAAGCAGAACATACAGAAGGACTGGTCATACTGCTTTTACTGCCCATAGAATTTGCAAAAACATTTATTTCATCAAATCATCAGAACTTAGAACCAACAATTTCTTTAATTGATGGCATTAACCACAACATGCAAATAGAAGTTCTTTTGCTGTCCATGTTAGCTCTGCATATCCCATGGAAATAGCTTAGGTAGGCATTCTGTTGAAAGAAAGAAAGAACGAATTAGAAACAAGGACCCTTGATCTTGCACAAAATTGTAAGAACCTTCGATCTCCCCATACCATTCTAGAAATGTTTTAGGTTCACCTAAAATGCACTTCATTAACAATTACATAGGTATACCTAAAGTAAGCTTCAATGGCATTCAGGGGCGGACCCAGTGTATTCCAGGGGGACAGCGATTTTGAGTTTTAGTGGAGATTTATCGGTTCCGACCGACTTTGCTGTCCCTTTGAAAAAAAATTTGCCCCCCTCTGGACGTTTGATTTATAATTCGGGTTAAATTTAGGATTAAAATTGAAATAAATTTGTTGAATTTTGATTGGTAATTAGAATTATAAGTCAGAGTATCAGAAATTACAAGTCAAAGCATTCGAAAGTATAAGTTAAAGCATTATTTTTATTGAATATCCAATTGATTAATGGATTTAAATCCGATTCGATATTTTTTTATCCCTCTCTGACGAAAATCCTGGGTCCGCCCCTGATGGCATTTAGTTTAGAATTAATTCATGCTCAGTTCCAGAGTTAAGCACAAAAGAACCCAACAATATACCGAAAGAAATGCAAAACCAGTACCCAAAGGAATTACAAGTCACCCTTTCACTGTGCAATTCGTCTTATCAAATTAAACATCAAAGATGCGAGTTTTAAGTGGTATAAAAATACAAGGTTTTGATTGATGAAACTTGATGGCAATTGTTGGAGAAAATGCAATTATTCTGTTGATGGCCATACTTGAAAAACTAATATGTCACGGTGTGTGCTATTTATCGTATCCTTTTTAGCGAATAATTTGGGACACGTGTTGTTTAAGATCTATATAAATTATCCTCGTATCGTACTCATTAACCTCTTCCATCTGATAGTAATATGAAAATTCTTTTATTAAGTAACGTTTTGAAGAAGAACGCTCCTAATAACCTCCAGTGTCAAAACTCCATTAAGTGCGAGTAAATAATGAAAGGTGCCAAAAAAAATATTATGTTTATATGTTGCATGATCGATTACGGGTATCGTGGATACAATCCGAATACGACAATACGGCAATTTTTAATGCAATATGGGTACAGGTATTGATATGGAGATACGATACATATCGAATACAATACGATACGGGACCTCATATATGAAATATCGGGGTAACATAGATTATTATTTTTCCTCAGGTAAAATTAAGAGGAAAGCAAAGGCTACGAAGTCCAGCATAATGTACACTTAGGGTCTGTTCGGCCGATCAAGGGATCATGAGAATTAGTTGGATTTTTTATCCATTACGATGAAATTTCCTACGTCCGTTCGGATGATCAATTTATTTCCACTTCTTCCCATTTTATTTCCTATTTTGGTTCCCACATCAGTTCAATTGGCTGGAAAAAAAAGTATTAACTCATACTTCATTTGTTTTTTCCCAAATCGTTGATCTCCATTTATATTTGTACTATCTCTCCTCTCTCCATCTAATTCACATGTGACCTTAAAAATCTAGATTCAGGATATATATAAGTAGTCCCCTTCTACTTTAATCTTGCTTGTGGGATTAAATGAAATAGGCATTAAGGTTGGATGCTAGTAGTTTTTTTGAATTAATCAATAACAAGTTGCTGTAAAAAAATGAAAAGTTATCACTATCAATTTAATTATATTCTTTGAAACAATAACTATTTCACTTAACATATTAATCAATAACAATTCTACTAACAAATTTTGAATATCCAATTATAGCCTTAGAATTGAACAAGAAATACTATTTCTGAAGTAACTTTGACCCAAACTTTAAAAAAAAAAAAAATACTGAAAATAAAGTGTCTACTTAATTAAATATTTTTTTTTTACTTCTAGCTGACAATAGTGTATAATGAAATAAATACATTTTTTAAAACAAATTAAGATTTCCCACAACTAATTCCACGGTGCAACCGAACATTTATTTCAACACATTTCCATATTTATTACCGTACAACCCGCACCTATGGGTTCCCACTTTTTCAAAAGTGAGTTCCCATCCCCGTCAATTCCCATCCCGTGTAATCCCGTGACAAACGAACAGGCCCTTAAGATGTTTCCATTTAAAAAAAGAAAGAAAGATAGAGATCAGAAATAAAGACATGTTAAAATATTTTAGAATTTTTTTGTCACCGAGTAGCAGACATACAATATCAAGTTTGGCATAAAGGCTTACTGTGCTACAATTTGCACCAGCATTAGCAGAAGACATACCAGTACCATTATTTTGTAGCAAATTCTACCATGCTGGATTCTGATTTCATAGTCATACAAACGTACTTCTGATACTTTCTCGTAAAAAGAAAAAAAAAATTAAAAGATCATTCGAGTTCTGTTCGCATTAGTGGGCCAAGACAAAAGTATTGGTTTATAATCCCATGACTATAATTTACTTTAATTTTGCAACAAATAATTGGAGCACAAAATTGCAGTTAAAAAATAAAGAGTCTACCAGTATTAACTATTGGACATATTCACATCACACGAGAAATTATTAGTCCCATAGCTTATTTTCTGGAGACTCGAATCAGACATATCAGTCATCCATTGTTTTGGAGCCCCGCTCATGTCCCCCAAAATGTTATATGCATAGGAAGAGAACCTAACATCTAACCCTTTGTGATTGTCACACAGGTTTGTAAACCCTAATTTCAACAATTTCTGAGTTCTTGACAATACTACTAGGCCTGAAAATGTAGAAAAACTATTCCCCACAAAAATATCTGCTCTTGAACAAACCTCAAAATCAATTGCCGATTGTATTAGGTAAGGGTACTTCTTGTAGATTTCCCAAACTCCAAGCCTCTTTTTCTCATAAGGCAACAACCCAGTTTTCCACCCTTGTAAAACCGAATCATCCTCAAGTAAGCTATCAGCTATAGCAAGATAAACTACAACTGGCGGGTTTATACCTGTTATGTGTGAAACCCGATCCAAGATCTCTTTCTTGCTACTACAAATTTGGTTCATTCCTGTTCTGTGTTCCCATTTCTTGCAATGAATCATCCAATCTTTTTCAATTCTCATGTGCACTGCCATGTACTGCCTGGCAGGTGTATATTTGGCATTATTGGTGTTATTTTTTGCCTTTGTACTTGCCTCTCTGATCTTAGAGATGACCTTGACCACATCATTTTCTATCTCAGTTATCAAAACCAAACACTCAAAGATCTCAGCATAGTCTCGCACCGGCCAGTGGTCTTGCCAAAGAAAAGGGTTCTTTTCTACAATTCTTACCAATTCTAGATCATGCAATTTTTTATCGTTCACAATTTCTTTCAACTGTTGCAAATCTCTTTCCTTTGTCCATTTTCTCCCACTTCCCTTTTGCAACACAAACGGGTTGGTTTTGTTTGAAAGCTCAGAATACCGACCCAACCGAACAAAACCATCACATATCGAATTGAATTTTTCAAAATCGAAAATCTTGTCAAATTGCATTGGTTGCAGTAACTCAACTTCCTTGTAAAACAGAGTTGCACTCAAGCTAGGCATGAGAAGGGTTCGGTTGAGAAATCGAGCTGTTAAGAGGCCTCTCGCAAGTGCGATTTTCTGATTGTTTAATCCCCATATAATTTGAGGGACTTCGAAGAACTTGTCTTTTCTGACAGTTGCACGCAAGTCAGGCCCTGTTAAGTGGTTAATACCATAACTGGATTTACCCTTTTGAAACCAAGCAAAACCAGGGGATAAAGAGAGGGTTGCTCTAAGCAAAAGGATGGATATTACTATGACAATAATTGATTTTATTTGGAAGTTGCATGGCCTAATTTTCCAATTTACCAAACTCATTGTAAATTACTTTCTAACTGATTGTTGGTCCATCTTTTGTCGTAGCTCTTCCTGGAAAAAAAAAGGTTAAGAATAAGATGCTTTCATAGCTCATTTTGAAGAGAATAATAAGTGTAAGAACATCTACATCTCTGAAACTCTTAGAGTTTCTAAATAACTATTAACTATTTTTAAGAAATTATAGACTCTGGAGTTTCTAAATGTTCACATTCCTGAAACTAATTTTAGAGTTTCTAATAAGCCACATCAGCAGTAAACTAAAATTAAAAAAAATTCCGTTTGAAATTTATTAATTCTGCCGTTCATTTTCCCTTGACCTGCGCAAGTACAGAAACACCATATGCCAACATTTTTTTTTCCACCGTTCATTTGTTGAATAGCAGTAGAATGATATTTATAGTAGTAGATATTTCGTTAGTATAGCATAGATATTTATAGCAGTAGATGAAAATTTCACAAGTACAAAATTGAAATCTGACTTGAACAGCAAATTAATCAACGTATAAATATTTCATAAGTACAACAAATTAATCATCGTATAAATATTTCACAAGTACAACAAATTAATCAGCCTCAATTTCACCATTTTAGGCCTTATAGGGAAGAGTGAAAGTGGACTTGCGAACCCCAATCTTGCCAAGGAAAATCAACCTGCTCCTTGATGCCCTCCACGGTCACCGGCAATTCAAGCCCCTCCAACTCATCGGTTACTATCCCGAGGCCTTGTAAGAATTCAAACACCAAGCTACGGCTGGTGGCACATGACTGGCTCATTTGGTAGAGGCTGGGTCGCAAGTAGAGGGAGGAAGACGAAGGCGAAGGGTATGCGGATGGAGTACGAGTTGAGTTTGAAGGGTCTGCGGCGAGGGAGTGTGGCGAAGGGAGGGGCGCGAATCGAAGAGCAAGGGAAAAAGGGAAGAATTGGGTTGCGAGCTAGAGAGCAGCGCTTCCATCTTTTGTGTGGAAAAGAAAACAATTTTCGTTTGGAGAGAAAAGGAATTTTCGTTTGGAGAGAGAGAGCGCCAGCGGTGCGGGAGAAAAAATTTCAGCGAATCATTTGGCCACGTCAGAGTTTATAAACGATTTCTTATTAAGAAACTATTGAACAGAGTTGCTAAATAAGAAACTCATCTGCATCCCTGAAATTAGATTAGAAACTGCCACATCAGATTAGAAACTCTAATAGTTTCAGGGATGCAGATGCTCTAAGATAACTTAATAAGAACATCAAAGGAAACTTAGTTCTAATTTCTAAATCATAAATGCATTCAATAAGTGTTTGTTGGTGAATATTACGGAAATGAAGTTGAGACAGAACTGTGGTGCCAAGCTATGGGAGTTTCATACAGGTTAGAGAAATCAGATCAGGCAGCGATTCAGTGATGCCAATCTGACCGGGTACAGAGAAATTGTGCCAACATCATTTTAACGTTCTGCAATTAAACACCAATGACAGAATTTTGCCTAAATTGTTCCTCAGTTCAGAAATGTTGTTTGAACCTAAAAAATATATAAGAAATGCATTTGTTTGAACCTCCAAAATAAATTAACCCTCTGATCGGAATGCAAGCTTTTTGCTCAAATAAGAAATGGAAATGGAATTCTCTCTCATTAATCTGATTGGAATGCAGAGAGAAACGAGAATAGAAACGATTTGACGGGATTTCAAGAGCACCAAATCTTGCAGAGAAATCACGAGAAAAATGATAGTATTTGGCGAGAATTCGATTTCCCAACAGTGAAAAGTCCTTCGTACCCTTGTCTTCTTTGATAGATCTGAAACGCGTTGGGACGGGGAGAGCAATGGAGAGAGAAGTTTGAACGGGGAATCAATGGAGAGGGAAGAAAGGTGTGGACTAGGTATTGAGGCGAGAAAGCAACCAAGAGGGAGAAATGTATGTACAGGTGTTGAAGACAAAGGAGCAATGGAGAGAGAGGAAGAGAGAACAGAGAAAAATGTGAACAGGAAGATGAAAATAACCCAAATTTTTAATGGCATCCATTCTAAATAAGTTAAAGATTATGACATAATTTGTCTTCAAATTAATTCTTCTTTTTAGACTAACCATACCAATCATTAAAATTCAATTCCAAATCATCTTTTTTCAACTCTATTCTATTAAAATGAATTGAAATTTTGTTATACTTCTATTCCAATCATACAACGTCTGAATCTAGTCTCCTGAAGCTTGCCATCGACCCCAACTCAGCTTAAGCAGTGTTGTATGAGCTTAATTTGAGATGCCCACTCGAAGAGAGAAAAGAAGATTGAAGATGAGACTTCAGATCTAAAAACGAAAGGAGAGCAATTTTAGAAGACGGAGAAAAGAAAAGAGGTCCATGGAGACAGCCAAACGGGAATGATGTGTTGTTGTCTCCTGGGCTGCGATAATTGACAGCCCAATTTAAGCTTAAACAACACAAACAAAAAATAATCATCGCGGTGTTAGTTTTCAATTGCTTAGGGTAGTGTGCAAGGCGTTCTAGTTCACGCACATATCAACTACCAAGTCGCTGCTATGAATTAACCACCATTAGCATCGACAAAGGAGGTGAAGGATCTTCAACCCTACATCTCAAAGACCTTCCTTCTTGTTTGGAGATAAGAAACAAAGTATGATGCTTATTGATTTAGAAATAGATTTTTGATTTGATTTCAATTGCATATGATGTTCCTTTGGTACTTTTTTTATCAAAAATTTTTAAATTTCGCTGCCCTAAGTATCATAAAATCAACAGGTGAGAGATATGGACCATGTATAATTTTGATGATTATGTTCACCTTCGAATTGAAATGTAGAGAATGTGAACTCACCACGTGCTTTTCTTCATGTTCCTTTTGTCCCTTTTTTATCTTCGAGTGATTATGAAACACGTCCTTCGACGGAGAACAAATGGCTTCCACTTAGGCAACTAAAGCTCTAGCTCTTGAATAATATTCCCAACTTGATGGCCCATTTATTTCCACTTTTTTCTCATTTGTTTCCCACGTCAATGCAATTTGATTAAAAAAAATCACGAAGTCAGACTTAATTTTTTTTTTGCAATTACTCTCTCTCCTCTCTCTTTCCTCGCTCGGACACTCTGTCTCCTTTTTATTTTTCAAAAATATTTATATAAGATAAATAAGTGGAATTGAACGACGGCGAACCCACGTGATGCGGTCGATACAGAATTACAGACTAAATTAAGAATGGAAATTTTAGAACGAGGAATCTGGGGCTCTAAAAGCTTGCCATCTTGGGACGTTTGAATCTGGGGCTCCAGAATTACTCTCTCTCCTCTCTCTATTTATACAGACGTCTGAATCTGGGGCTCCAGAATCTTGCCATTGACCCCAACTCAGCTTAAGCAGTGTTGTCCGAGCTTAATTTGAGACGCCCACTCGGAGAGAGAAGAGAAGATTGAAGAGGAGAGTTCATATCTAAAAACGAAAGAAAAGCAATTTTAGAAGACTGAGAAAAGAAAAGAGGTCCATGGAGACGGCTAGACGGGAATGATGTGTTGTTGTCTCCTGGACTGCGACAATTAACAACCCAATTTAAGCTCAAACAGCACAAACAAAAAATAATCATTGCGATGTTAGTTTTTAATTTAAGCTCAAACACACATATCAACTACCAAGTCGCTGCTAGGCATCAACCACCATTAGCATCGACAAAGGAGGTGAATGATCTTCAACCCTATATCTCAAGAACCTTCATTCTTGTTTGGAGATAAGAAACAAGGTATGATGCTTGTTGATTTATAAATAGATTTTTGATTTGATTTCAGTTGCACGTGATGTTCATTTGATACTTTTCTTATCAAAAAAATTTGAAATTTCGCTGCCCTAAGTATCATAAAATCAACAGATGAGAGATATGGACCATGTATAATTTTGATGATTATGTTCACTTCAAATTGAAATGTAGAGAATGTGAACTCACCACTTGCTTTTCTTCATGTTCCTTTTGTCCCTTTTCTACCTTCGAGTGATTATGAAACACGTCCTTTGACGGAGAACAAATGGCTTCCACTTTAGGCAACTAAAGCTCTAGCTCTTGAATAATATTCCCAACTTGATGGCCCATTTATTTCCACTTTTTTCTCATTTGTTTCTCACGTCAATACAATTTGATTAAAAAAAATCACGAAGTCAAACTTAATTTTTTTTTTTGCAATTACTCTCTCTCCTCTCTCTTTCCTTGCTCAAACACTCTGTCTCCTTTTTATTTTCCAAAACTATTTATAACGGATAAATAAGTGGAATTGAACGACGGCGAACCCACATGATGCGGTGGATACAAAATTACAGACTAAATTAAGAGTGAAAATTTTAGAATAGGAGAAATCTGTTTTACGACAGAGGAGCCGAACAAAGAAGAAGATAACAGAGATGGGAATTGAGGAAAGATAAAGGAGACGGGGGTGGGATGTGGGTCCCACAGACTAAATTAAGAATACAAATTTGAGGGAAATTATGTAGTTTCAATATCCTAGAAGAGTACATGTGCAATTAATTATACTTTCGAAGATAAATCATACAATTTGCAAATTTTGACTGAGGATGTATGAAAGCTGGGTCAAAGCAGATTGGACGGTTCGAATTCATATTCAAAATTTGAGCTGCGATTCGAATTCTTAGAAAAGTATGTATATACGGAATTTGAACTTCTAATCTTGATGATGAATAAATTTACGTTCTAATTTTAATTTTGTAGAACTTATTGTGCAAGATTAAAAGGTCAGAATTGGTTGGCAAATTGAAAGCTCATGAATAAACTTTCAAAATGTATTTTCAAAATATTGGTCTCACCAAAATGAACTCGAAAATTACAATATTACAGGTACATGCATTCCTTGTGATGTATATTAAGGGCAACTGTTTTATTTCGTCATTTGAATTCAAAAATTAATCTAATTGATTTTAATGTAAAATTATAAAATCATGAGCTTCTCTAATAAAATTGAATGACCCAATATGATTTATTCGTACACATTTAAAAGTGAAGGCTCAAATAATAATTTTATCTGAATGGATCGGTTGCATAGTTAACTAGAAATAAAAAGTCTTTAAGTTATGATTACTCAAATGTTCAAAGTCGAACTCCTCTCGTGACTTCGTAGGTTCTTCCAAACTTTCATAAAAAAACAATAAATTCTTCTTATATAAAATTAAGAAAATATTTATATTATATATGTCAATTTTGTCATATATGTACATCTATCGAGGAGCGAAAGTTATGAGGGTTGGAATAGCGTTTTTTCTTTTTTCTTTTTTCCTATCATCATGCATATCTTCATTTTTTATTTTAGAAGCTTTTTAGTTAAAATGATAAATTTAAATCACTAATTACTTTCTACGTCATAAATCATGCATCCTTGTAAAACTATGTAAAATAAAAAAATATTCGACAAATATAAAAAAAAAAAAAACTCAAGTGTATGACAATAATTAATTTTGTGCCTTATCTAGTACAGGAGGAACTTTATATTTTAAAATTTTCTAAACTAGTTAGTTGTCTCGACTTGTAAACATAAAAAAAACGCATAATAAACTATTCGTATTTGTTGTCTAGCTCAAATTTGGACAAGAAATCAATATTTCCATAGTAAATATGGTCAATTAGTTTGGAGACGATTGCTATTTGGAAATATTTAAGTATCAATTAAATATAGTGCGAGTCCTAACATAAAAAGGGACCACGCCAATTTTTACATGCATCAATGCATTTCAATTTCCTTATAAATGAAGTTATATTATACTTACTACATTTTTGAACACCTCAATCTCAATTTACTAGTTCGGTCTATAAGTGTACTAATTCTAGGTGAGATTACAAACACATATAAATATGCTTATGCTTATGCTTGCAGTAGTAGTGTAGTGTATCAAACTTGATAGTACCTTTTGTTCTGTAGATACCCGCACAAGAATTTACTATTTTCTACACTGGCCATGTTTCTTCCTTTTTTGGGGACCAACACTTAACTCTAGTTGCTTTTAATCTGCTGGTGCCTGGTGGTACCAATGGTGCACTTCAGCTTACATCACTCCGTAATCAGAAAGGTACGTCGGACTATAATTACAACTCGTCACATCTGATAAAGTATAATTCCAATTTATTGGTAATTGAAGTGTTCCTGCAGTCCTTCAAACCAACCGAACCGAACCGAATCGAACTTATCTCCAGTTTGAGTTTGATTTGAACTAATTTCGAAATAAGTTTGGTTTGAATTAATTTCGAACGAACTCAATTTCAAACTTTTATGAACTTTGTTACGACTTACGAGTTATGACTTATGGCTGGGCCATAGTTCGAAATTATAGCACTTCAATAAAAATTCAGGCATTCTGAATTCTAATTACACAGTACACCAAAGTTTATATTAAAGTTCATTACAAATACCAAAATTTATATCAAAGACCAAAGTTTAGTACAATCAATCAAAATTCAGTACAATCACAGTATCCAAAGTTTTCCAAATAACCAACAGGAGCAACATCACCAAAGTTTTCAAATATCCAAAGTATTCAAAGTACAACAATTTAAGTTAGAACTGAGAGCAATTATGGACTGTGTGGCCTTATATTTTCATCAGCGAACATAAGTTATCAGTAGAAATCAACGGTTCACATTTGAGTTAATTTCGAACTAAGTTTGGTTTACGAAATTATTTCGAACGAACTAGGTCCAGTTTGAGTTTGGTTCGAATTACGAACTACGAATTTTTTGTGCAGCCCTATGTTCCAGTACGGTACAAAATATTAAGGTAAATAAAATTAGTTGATGGTTCTTCTAACAAGTTGGTAAGTGTGTGTAAATTAATTACATCGTTATTTTGTTTCATTTTCCATTGAAAAATTCAACTAAATTATAAAAATAATGTTGGGTTTGCGTTATCCACTAAATCAAGTTTGACCTAAAATGGTGAATTTAGCTGTCTTCGGATTAACAATATTATGAGTTATACAATCTAAAAGAATTACATTCAATCTTAAGAACCTAATGTAATTTATTGATGTAGAAATTAATGAATGAGTGGATACATGCTAGCTTGAAATTTATTTACAATTACAGTCTCATAAGAAAATGCTTATTAAGATGTGATAACTGTACCGTTTCATTTGCACCTGTATTTATTTTATTAAAAAATATATTTGATGATAATATTTTCTATATTATGTTAAAGAATAAAAGTTCTAAATTAAGTTTGTATTTTTTTAATTCGACAAAGTGTTTAATCGAAACCTATTCGTAATCTAAAAAAAGAAAAGCGATGAATATTTTGCATACTATATGTAAATACATGTCAATTCTGATTTGAATATCAGTATGAATATTTTAGAGTATAAATAAAAGATTTAGAATGTGAAGTACAAGAATAATTTATTATTTTTAAAGGCATAAGGACTGTATATTGGGTTGAGAAATAGTTCGTAACTTGTACTTTTTCATAGTTCGCTCGCTTAACTTAATAAACTGACTGAGCACGAGCCACATTCAATCCCAATTGGATCCAAGCTCAAGTCAAAATTTCAAATCCGGACACAAGTTAGCAAGTCACCTCTATATGTTTTTGGTTTTGGTTAAATTTGTTCAATTTGCTTTTTAGTATATTGTTTAGGCTTTAAGAAATTCAAATATCAATTGGTTTTACCGAGTTACTTAATGAGTTATGAGTAACCTCGAGTTGATAACGAGTTGAGTTTTCAATTTAATATTGTCTTCTCAACTCGAATTGACTCTCTCATTAACTTAATGTGTTGGATTTATTGCCAACCTCGTTGAATTTAATACCAACATTGAGCATATATGTAATCTAATTATGGATTGTTTACTGTCATATATGGTTGTCAATTAAAGTGATAAAATAAGGTAATAGACAATCAATATATATATTAGGATGTGGTCCATAAATGTATAAAAACAATTTAGGCAAAGATCAAATCATTGATGGACTGATTCTGAGATTTGCAATTTAGAAAATTGTCATTTAAGAGGATTGTGCGGGCCACACGAATATTAATGCAGCCGCATGGATTTTCAAGTTGGAAGATAACCAGATAGGTTACTATATATAAGGATTGGTCCCCAAGGTACAAGACAACACAGAAAAATACAGAAACTGGACATACGTTTTTCTCTTTAGAAAAACACAGCTCTGTGTGCCTTCTCTTCTTCTTCCACCATCAAAGAATAGAGAAGAGAAATCCATTAGAAAATTTGGAGAGGATTTCTCAAGGGCTATATTTTGCTGTCTTGGAAGACTTATTCCTATGACCATACGACAAAATAACAAGAAGGGCTTCTTGCCATTAAAGTCTAGTCTCGCGCTCACGAAGACGGTTGGTGATCTCTTAAAGGATCGAGTTGCTCTATGGAAACATCCATGGAATTATGTATTATGTTGCACACTTAAGATTTATATTTTATGAGTCGATTTTGGCATAGGACGGTCCTTAAGTTAAGGTGGAGAACTGTTTTTCCTTTTCCGGGATATAAATGTTTAATCTCTAGATAAGACGTAATTGTTTGACCTTTATGATTCTCCAACATAATGAACTAAGAACGAGTATATCCCAACTCGCTCAAACTCAGTTCATTTACATCCCTACATGTAGACAATGAAGTAACGTGCGCTGGCTTGTAACGTTTATGTCTTGCATTAGAAGAATTCCATATCAACAAGCTTTCAAGGATTATTGCAATGTTTATAATGTCACTTATTTGCAGTTTTTACGCATATTCAGATTAATGGTAAAGGATGGTCATAGTCCTCTGATAAATATAATTTTTCAGGTCGTTGCCATATATTCTTATAACATGAGATAGAAAATAACGACTGTTATTAAGAATAAATATAAAAAATAATTAAATTAGTCATAATAAATCATAGCAAAAAAATTGTAAAATTTAAACAAATTTAAATGGCAATTGAACTCCATTCTAATGTGTATTCCTCTCGAGTATCTGAAATCTTTTTAGTTACCACATTAATATTTTAAAATTCACACATTACCATCAAAAGGGTCAAAATTCAGTTTTTGACACTCACGCAGGTTGGGCTTGCGGACCAAATTGGGTTGGTGTGCCAGCCTGATATGCACTCCAAACTTTTTATTTTATTTTTAAGTTTTGTTCTATTGTGCATATAATTTGTACTATAAAACGTTGATCATATTGTGCGTATAATTTGTAGTAATTTGTGCACTAACTTAGTACAAAACGTTGATCAGATTGTGTGTATAATTTGTAGTAATTTTTTTTCTACAATTTCTCTGTCTAATTTGGTGCGAACATATAATTCTAAACACAACACAACACAACATAACATAACACAACATAACATAACAGAAAAAAAAACTGTGCAAAAATTTCAAATACAAGATAACATAACTTAAAAAAAAATTGGTGCACAAGTTGAGCTTGTGTGGGTGTCAAAAACTAAATTTTGACAATTTCAGTGGTAATGTGTGAATTTAAAAATATTAGAGTGGCAATTAAAAAATTTTGAGCCGCTGACGCACCAATTCAATTTGATGCGCAAGTCCAGTTTGTGTGATATCAAAAACTAAAAAACATGTTGTTGTTCTATCATAACTAAATCGATGGGTTGTGCTTTATTTTTAAATAAATATTTTGAATTTTTAGTTTTAAAATATTCATACTGAGATCAATTTTCGTCCTCCTCCGTCATGTATTTTTATTTTTATTTTTATTTCAACACTCTAAAAGCATATGTTCACTTGTAAGTTTTTGTATTTAATTTCTTAGTCTTCTTAAAATTTTCATAATGGGAAAATTAGAATTATTTTTAATGTGCGGGATACATACACAAAAAAATTTAAAACCTAGAAACGTACCTGTATATAGAAGTGCGTGCGTGAATTTTTTATAATAAACACACATGAAATTCAGAGCAGTGCTGGGAAAAATGGCTTAAAAAGTCAACCCAGATAAATCTTGCAACATTGCTTTAAGATTTCAGATGGATCTAAATTTGGAGTATTCTCGTAAGAGTGGAACTAGGGTGTGATGTGCTCACCAAATGTTTTGGTGAGCATAACTCTGTAATTTATCAGATTCATTTCAAACGAGATGAATTTAAATCGTTGAAACCGATGTACTTCACGAGTGATGTGTGTACATGCAAAATTTTGAATTTTTTTAATTCATTTAGTATAAAGTCAAGCGGTCAAAATTGATGAAAAATGAATGAACCAAAATAAAGTTTTAGAAGTTATTTCATTAATTTTGACCGCTTGATTTGTACTAAATAAATTCGAAACATTCAAAATTTTGCATGTACGCGCATCACTCGTGAAGTATATCGGTTTCAACGGTTTGGATTCATCTCGTTTGAAGTGAATTCGATAGATTATGAAGTTATGCTCACCAAAGCGTTTGGTGAGCACATCACACCCTAGTTCTACTTTTCTCATAATATTGAAAAGAGAATTGAGCAGGGATAAAATTTGAAGAGTGGGAAAAAAATTACAGGATGAGGGGAAATAAATATCCTGAATCAAACTAAAATTACTAGTGAATAAATGACCTTTGTTTACACTGTTATTTTTTATATCACTAGAATCACACAATAGTTTTTTTTTTTTTTTTTAAATTGTCTAATTTAAAACAAAAGTATCTAATTGAATTCGTTTAATGTATAAAAAGTTTATATAGTTGACAAAAGTATCTAATTAAAAACTGAAAAATTAATTTGATAGTTTTATAGAATATAATTATGGATAAGAAAAAAATTCATTAACTTATCAAGTAATAATATGAGCGTACGGATAAAATTTTCATATTTGTTATCTTATAACATAATTAATAACTACAAAAAAAAAAATCTAAGTTAATTTTTTTTCATACATTAACTATATATATTATTGTGATGAGATTGATTTAATATGTATTGTTAGAATAATGTTATACGTTGATCAATTATGGAAATTAATTACTTTGTCATGAGCTGTAATTGATGTTTGTTAAGGTGTTTCAGCTGGCTACATGACACATGTACTGGATTACAAAAATACAAATATGTATTGCATTGGTCACCTCCTTCCCTATTAAAGTTACATACAAGAGTTATAGTGTCTTGAAATAATAATAAAGAAAAACGGCTGCAGTGTCTAACTTCTGTAACAGAAAGAAGAAGATCAAGGATTCATTGGGGGAAAATTAATTTAGAAAGGAAAAATCATCTCTATAAAGTCATTTCTCTTTGAGCAATTGTGTATCAACGTACGTAATACACTAGTGTGCATCAATGTACGTAACAGATTGCTGTGCATCAGGGGCGGAGTTTCTTGAGAGGATTGGGGACAATTGATTCTCATTAATTTTTAATTTTTTTATATATTTTTTTAATTTTTTATATAGTTTAGATAAAATACATACGGTAAAATTAATCTCATTCATGGTAGAAACTTTTTATTGATTGATTCTCATTCAACCAATATATAGAGAGAGAGAGAGCGTGTGGCTAATATCAAAACGTTTGCTTCAAGGTCCTCGTGCAACCAAGTTGTCTTCGGATTTTTAAAGTCCAAACGGTTGATCTAAACCGTTAGATGTGATATCTATATTAAAATTTGTTTGGAGACCAAATTTTACATTTTTTGGAATTTTTTTACTATTTATTAAGCCACTTTGAAAATTGCTGATCACATGGTTCAGAATTTGGTTGCACTGTTTTTACTATTCACCCGGGTCAGCAATTTTCAAAGTGACTTAATAAATTCCAAAAAATATAAAATTTGGTCTCCAAGCAGAATTTAATATAGATTGAACATCTAACGGTTTGGATCGACCGTTTGGACTTTGAAAATCCAAAACAACTTGGTTGCACGAGGGCCTTGGTGCAGGCATTTTGATATTAGCCACTCTTATATTTATATATATAGAGATAGAGAGAGAGAGAGAGAGAGAGAGATGGGCTATCATGCTTTGGGAAGTAAAGTGAGTGTTTTACTTCCCGCTCATATCTCTATTTTCAAAGTTCAAACAGTCGATCTGAACTTCTCAACATGATCTTCATATTGATATGTGCTTGGAGACCAAATTTTACATTTTTTTAGAAAAAAATTACTATTTTTTTAGAATTTTTGAAAATCACAGCTTTTCATTAAATAAAAAATTAATAAAAACACTGATTTTCAAAAATTCTAAAAAAAATAGTAAAAAAATTTCAAAAAATATAAATTTGGTCTCCAAGCACTTATCGATATAAATATCATGTTGAGAATTCGGACGCATGCGCATTTTCGCAAGCTTTCCGAAAAGTGGTCATTTGCTAAAATCGGACACTCGGGCGCTGTTTTATGGCCGTTTGAAGTTTCGTCATCGTTTTTTCGCCTTTTCAGTGAATATATCATCTCTATTCATAAGTAATTTAGCGTAATTTTCCGTATTTTAGCATAATTCTACATAATTATTGTAATTTTAAGTAATTTAGTGTAATTCATTATAATTATTGCAAATACACGTAATTCTACATAATTATTTTAGTATAACTATGCTAATTGTAATAAAAAAAGTAATCTAACAAATATTAAAAACAAAATTCGATTTTTTAGTATATTTCAGCATTTTACCTATTTGTCTCTTAAAAAATAATTAACATAATTTCAAGTAATTTAGTGTAAGTCAGCATAAATTAACATAATTTCAAGTAATTTAGCGTATTTTCATATAAATTGATATAAAAAAAGTAATTTGAAAAAGGAAAAAAAATTCGATTTTTTTAGTGTTATATTTTATCATTTTGTCTATAAAAAAATAATTTCAATTTTTTGTCTCTAAAAAAAAAAAAAAAAAACCCCACTGAAAATACCCTGGACCGAATTGGGATCTCGGTTCCAGGGTGTTACACGGAAGGCTGCACAGTTTTTTTCGAAAAAACTGTGAAATGGGGGGGGACCGAAATGCCAATTCGGTTCCAGGGAAAAAAAAATTTGGGGACCGAATAGGCTGTTCGGTTCTTATGGTTTTTCGAAATCTGTAGATAATCATGTTGGTTCCCTAATTTTAATTTTTTTAATTATGGTTTTTAAAAAAATTCCCAGATGCTGGGCCGGCTGGTCCTATTCTTTCCTCTTCTCTTCCTGTCTTTCTCTCTCTTACAAGAAAACGTATTGACCGGCTGACTGCCATTTGATATTTCTCCTCCTGTCCTCCTTCAAAACCCCCACACCCTTATCGGTTCTCCTTCTCTTTTCGCGCAAATACAAGAAAAACAAAAAGAGCCCAGTAAACAAAGAAGAAAAGAAAAGGCAGCTAGCACCACGACACTGCTCTCTGTCTCGTTTTATCTCTTTCACTGTGCTAGAGAGCGTGTGCGCGCTTTTGACTTGACATTCACGGCATTGCCATCAATATTCTCCAACTTTTCATCTCTTCTCTCGCAAACCCTGCATCGCTTGCTCTCTTTCGTTTTGTTCTCTCTGGGTGTGGTTTGAAAGAACTACAGTGCTGAGAAAGGAGCTCAGACTGAGAGGGGCAACATGGCAACGCGAGGCCTTCTTGGCCACCAACTTTCACTTCTGCTTCTTCTCCTTCTCTTTTTGGCCACTGCTCTTGGTACGTACCTAATTCTCTACTCTTTGCTCCATCTGGTACTAATTACAGGTCCTTGTTAAATACTAATTTAGTAACAAGTACGAGTACTTAGTTGTCAGGTTAAACCCACCCACTCAAAATCGTCGACTTGTATCTAAAACATTTAAAGTTAAAAAAAATATAGGTTAGGATCTTACAACCCAAAAGGCGAAAACCCACCCCTTTCATCCCTTATCCAAGTGATTTCTTTCTTTGTTACCTTTGTTTTATTCTTTGTCTCGCAATAGGTTGTTCATCATGAACCAATAGTTGATCTCTCTAAGCCCGGTACCGGTACAATCCTTCGAGCATTTCTTATCTCATTTTCAACTTCATCATTCTAGCTTCTCACCAAAAACCTTTCTCAACTTCTCTTGCACCATATGTTGTTAATTTTGTATCTGATAATTTTGTTTCCTTTCAACTTTTCTTCACATGTTACCAGGGCGTGTATTGGAAGGTGACATTGAGAGAACAACAGTTAGAAGAATTATGCAGAATGCCGAGTGGGACCCAGCAGGTGATGCCCGGAGACAACTGATCGGACCGGGTTCGTCACCACCGACATGTCGGGCCCGGTGCGGCAGGTGCTACCCCTGTCGGCCTGTACACGTGGCTATCCAGCCTGGCGTCAGCTTCCCTTTGGAGTACTACCCTGAAGCATGGCGTTGCAAGTGCGGTAATAAACTTTACATGCCATGAATTTGAAGTGATTTCTCATTTTACACTATTTTTGTCAGTAAAATTTATTAGGAAAATAGAAAGGAGGCGCATTTGATCATCCTAACTGACCTTTTCATTTATCATTTCTTTGTAATGTTTGTATGTATAAGTTTTTATTATTTTGGTTTTTCTGTTTTTATTTTTCTTATTTTTTAAACCACTACTTTTGGCAATGGTCTAGTGATGGATATGACAATATTAACTAGTAATGTCTTTTGCTTTTTATTGTTTTTGAGAGAACCGAGGTGTTAATTGTTAAAATATGATTATTTGTGGGTTTCTGTGTATAAGACTAGACTAATGATAGAGCGGTGATTGGTGCCCGTCTGCCTTTGGTCTTCTGTAGCTTACAAAATAGCAGTTCATCACTTAGTACCAGAATGGTAAAAGAAAATCACCATATATAAAATAAAAATAATCACAATAAACAGTGGTTCTGAGTTCTGACACAAATTTATTGTGCCACCTGCTTTATACATCGTGTCTAGTAATATCTGTTTCTTGCCTTTTTCCTTTTTTCGAATGTGTTCCTTGACCATTTCTATATACATTCATATCTTTGGCTTGAAGTTTATTAATTATTTGCTTATTAGCAACAATAATAGTGCATGTAGGTCGTCAGAAATCTATTATAAGTTGTAACAGATAGTTACCAGTTTACCATATAAATTCTTCCCAAAATGCATCTGGAACAATATGTACATACGATAGCTTTTCGTTTGAAATAAGTTGTGTACGGGGCCAAGAACTGAAGCATATATAGGATAGTTTAGTAATTAGTACCAACTTAATGGTGAGATTCTTACATGGATATGGTGGGACAGAAAAATATTTTGGATCTTTTTTAGGGCTCTTGTTGTAAAATATTCTGATCCCTCTCAATTATTTGATCTGATCATGTCTGCACATTCATCAGGGCTTAAATTTCAAACAATATGTTATAGAAACATGGATATTCCTATGCATTTGTCGGTTATTAATATTTTCTATGTTTAATAAATCTTAAACTCGTCTTACATATAATTTAATAATTTGTGCAATTATACAAAAGTATTTATTTATATAAATATGTTTCTTTTATGTCTAGTAAGCTTCCATAACCACCATCTAATTGTCATATTATTATATTTGAATTATATTTGTTACTGAAGTATATAATTTGTACAGAAAACTTAAACTAAGATTTAAAAGTAAGATAATACCTATGCTCATCAATACAAATTTTAATAAGCTTTTTAGTTTCACTTTATCGGTTGAATTTATGTATAATTTGACTTGACACTTTATTGGTTCAACACTTCAAAAATTAATATTAATAAGCTTTTAAGTTTCACGCTTAAGTAATTATAATTAGTTTTAATAAGTAACGATAATAGCATATATATAAAGAGGTTGGCTAAGATACAAATGTTTGTTCCTAGTTTTCAGAACAAACGTTTCGGTTTTCTAATTTTCAAAGTCCAAACAAACGTTTCAGTTTTCTAATTTTCAAAGTCCAAACAGTCGATCCAAACCGTTAGATATTCAATCTATATTAAAATGTGCTTGGAGACCAAATTTTACATTTTTTTTAATTTTTTTTACTATTTATTAAGATAGTTTGGAAATCGCTGATTTTATTAAACTTCTGCACCACTGAAAAACAACGACCTTCAAACTATCTTAATAAATAGTAAAAAAATTTCAAAAAAGGTAAAATTTGGTCTCTAGAACAAGCACATTTTAATATAGATTGAATATTTAACGGTTTGGATCGACTGTTTGGACTTTGAAAATCGGAAAACCGAAACATTTGTTCCGGAGGCTAGAAACAAATGTTTGTATCTTAGCCAACCTGTATATATACACATCAGCTTTAACTAAGTTAGCAATTGTACCGAGAGCAACCAAGCATTTATCAGCATTAAGTTTATAATTGACTTGTTGGTCGTCGATAACATCGGTGACTTGGTGTGCCACATAATTCACGTGTTGAAAACCAGAAATCAAAGGAATTTGAAGGGTTATAATTCAAGTATTGAACAATGAAGAATCAAATTTGAATGGGGCCGGGGCTAATTTCTCTGGCTGTCACTATCTCTTGTGTTAACTTGGTTTTTTTTAATCTATATATCTTTCTACCAAGGAGCAAAAAAATTGTTTTTTGATTGATTATAAGTTTATAAGTTTACCTATTTTACTTCATTGCCATTATACTAATACATTAAAATGATTTAGTATCTAAGATTTTGAACATTATTTTATATGTCGAGTACAAAAGTTGTTTGCCTTTGTAGGAGAAAATGTAATGACTTCTTATGAAATTTGTCGAATTCAAACAAATCATACAAAATTGAAGTTTCAAGATCCTGGTCTTAACTAACTATCTGCTTTAATTTAGACCCATTTGATCGATTATAAGCAATTGGGTTAATATTATAAGTACCCTTTTCATTATTTGATGTTGATGATAATTAACTTATACCCTCTTGTCACGGTATAAAGTTATTGAATATTTTTTATAAACCATAATTAAAAAATATATATATTTACGAAACCAATATGATTTTTTTTTTTTTACAAAAATCATAAGAACCGAAAATGCTATTTCGGTCTGAATTTTTTTTTATTCCGGACTGATATGCCATTTCGGTCCGGTCCTCTTTTTGAATTTTCTGCGACAGCTCATATGAAACCTTGTGAAACCAGTACCACAGAAAATTCAAAAAGGAGACCGGTCCGAAATGCTATTTCAGTCCGGAATAAAAAAAAAATTCGGACCGAAATAACATTTCGGTTCTTATGATTTTTGTAAAAAAAAATAGTAATCACGTTGGTTTGGTAAAAAAAAATTTTTAATTATGAATTATAAAAAAATTCAAAGTTATTCACCCATTGGATTATAGCGCAATATGTACTCAACCTACTCAACCTACAGTTGTCGTCACTCGGATAGTAACCCTATAGATGCTCTATGCTCTATTGTAGTACATTTGTTCAAAATCAACCAAACTATATATGCCTATATGCCTAAGGGCCTTTACCCTAAACAAAAAAAAAAAAAAAAACTATATATTTAGTTTATTTATGCGAGCCAACGAAAAACAATTTTTTTTTTTCTGTTCTCTTTGATCAAGAGATCATTTTATATCATGGATAAATATCGGGACAACATTTGTATCTGACAGATTAGTTTTCTCATTGTATTTTTATTCTGAAGAAGATCTCTTTATATCTATTTTGCTTCATTTTGTATGGCGTCCCATCATCCACTAGACATTGATTTTTATATGACAGTTTTTTCGCCCGAATGCTCAGCACCAGACAACAACACTGATATGTTTTTAGATTATTTTATTTCTGAGCTTGCGGATAAATAAATAAAAATATATAAGAACAGAAACAAAGGGAATGGAAAGGAGATTTGATATATAGAAATCCTGAAACTTGAGCTATAGCAGAAGCGTCGGAGGAGGAGACGGGTAGTTAAGCACAAACAACTTTGGAAATTGAAATGTCATTTGTGTCATATTTATTTAGGGGGGGTTTCACTTACACCCCTCAAAAACTTCAAAATTACATATTTTTCCTTCTAAACTTCAAAAACTCACACATTTATCCATTTTTTTTTATATTAAAACTCATTCTAAATTTATAAAATACCCATTTTACCCTTTATTAAAAGCATAAAAAATCTATCGGACTCAAATTTGAATATGAAGAGTTTCTCTACCGATCCACCTGCATCGCATTAAGATCTGTGCGTGTAGCTTCAATATATGTGCGTATTCGCTTTAAGATTCGTGTTAATCTAGCGCACACAAATTTAAAGCATTTCGGAAAGTATGAACCCTTTCAGATTCAAATTTGAGTATGATGAGAGTTTGCTTTTAATAAATGGTAATATGAGTATTTTATAAATTACGAATGAGTTTTAATATAAAAGACAATAAAATGGGTAAATTTGTGAGTTTTTGAAATTTAGAGGGGAAATACGTAGTTTCAAACTTTGGAGGAAGAAATACGTAATTTTGAAGTTTTTGAGGGGTATACCTGAAATTGCCCCTTTTATTTACCTCGCATTTATATTGGCATCTCCGTGAAGTTCATCTCTTGATTTCGTGGGAAAAATATATAGTTTGTTTTGGGACGAGAGCGCAGAAAGAAAAAAAAACGGAGGACGAGGGTAGAGGTGCTGAGTGATGTGATGTGATTAGACAGGAACAGCCTTGTTATTGCTTCGCTCGATTTTTATTTACCTCCCTCCATTCACTATCAATGGAGATCTCCAGTAACGTTCTTGTCATTTACGCTCAGTCTCCAACAATCGTATAAAAATGAAATTCATGCTAGCCTTGGTTGGATTTTTAGTTTGAGATGTGTACAATGGGTTAGTATCTAATATTGATAGGAGGTTAGAAAATTGAATTTATGGGATTCAACAATACATTAATATGTCTAGTGTGGTTTTAATTTTATAAAAGAGGTCAGAACATGTTTGTACTTAGACAAAATAGTAAGGTCTACGGAAGTATAATTTTTCGATTTATACAGTAGTCTGACTTTCTTTGCCCCTCTAACCATTTGCCCATATCTATGGACTAACACTAAAAAAAAGTATTATACAGCAACCACTGAACATTATCAACTACATAATTTATTTAGCTGAATTGTGATCTAATGATGTTGGATAGAAATTTATAGCTGGGTTAATCCATTTAGTTCAAATTAAATAATTATAACTTCATATTTAAGTAATTGTCGTTAACTCTACCAGTCAATGTCTATTGTTAGTATCTTTAGTTAATTAATCACAATGCTATCTACGGAGAGACACGTGTTCAATTCTCGAGAATAACATCTATAAGGTGTTGGAATGTACCGAACTTTTTAATAAAAAAAATCAATCATGATACGATGAATTACTCGTATAGGGCAATAAATCAATATCTCTATATTATTTGATTTATTATTTAATGATTTCTCATTTATAATGTTGTTAATATGTTAGGTATAAAACTAAAACAATAAAAAAATACACGTAAAAAAAATGAATGCCTGTGGGTCAACTTTTAAAAAAAAATTACAACTTAAAATATTGGATTTTGTTCAAATAAAACCCATTAATTCGGTCTTATATACACCTACTTTTTTGCTATTTTATTTAAAATTTACTTATTTGTAATATCGGAAATATACGGTCTTAAAGATATGCTTGAAAAATAATAGATATGTGGGATGAGTTTCCACGTAGGTGGATTTATTTTTTTGATATAGTAATGTTAGTTTATTAACTGTAATTTAATGTCAGTGAAGAATTTTTATTTAGATTTCTAACTTACAACTAAATTTTACACTCGAAGAGTGTTGCACGCTCTTTTTTTTCTTGAATAAAATGCTTGACGTCCGTTTCATTAAATTGAAACGGTTAATTTACAAAAGTAAAATCCTAGCAACTACTCATAAGTGTTCAGACACATACTACATAAGGACTAACTCTTTGTCACTATTTTTTTTTAAATGTTTAGTATTGATTATCAAAATTCTGTCGCTAAATCAAATATTGATTCTCAATATAGGTGGACTTATAAAACATTTTAACTTAATGCAATCAGGTCACTGTAATTTTGACAAAAATATGTTGACTTAGCCATTGTATGTTCGTATGTATGGAAAGAACAATAATATTGAAAGCTAATGTGATTATGTTATGAAAATTTCAAATTTATTTTGTACACACCAGAAAAAGAAAATATACATTTCATAAGTAATAAAAGAATTAATTGATTTTTGACTCTTAATATGTATCCCATTGAAGAATAATAAGGTAAGCAGCTCGCATTATTATTAATAATACCATACAATTTATCGCAAATTAGTATGTTTGTACAATTACACAAAAAATCATGTGCATCTCCAGAAGTGTTAGAACTGGAGAGGTTGGTAAATAAAGAAGGAAAACAATAGGGGCGGTGGGTCTAAGTTTAGGACCTAGAGAGGGATGCGTCTCCCATTCAATCATGTTTCAGTCTTTGAACTGTACTCTTAATTCTACTCCTCTCCAATCCCCACTCCCCCACCACACCAGACATCTTTTCCTTCACACGTCCCCTCTACTCTCTCTCTCACCATTTTTCTTCTCTCCTTTCTCTTTTGGCCTATTATCCATGCACCGCCTATATTCGAGCAACGAAATAAATATCCGCCGTTCGCCACAATTAGGTGCCTCCGTGGCACAGCCGATACCGGTCGTTTTACCTCATACCAACCCGAGTCGTGTCAAAGTTTGAATACGTGGAAAAAGTTAATATAAAGCCCTGTGTCTATTTTCTAATTGGATGTAGGTAACAACTAACATGTACCACTGCTGTTGTCCCATACTTGGAGATAAAAGATAAAAAGAACACGTTACCTAGACGGGTCCGGTTTGTCTGAACTCTGAACTACTTGGACGAAAGAGACTAACTCTGCCTGGCAATGTGGTAATTAATACATCTGTATACTAGCGGTAGCGGGTACAAGAGTAGTTGGTATTTGTTTTTTTGTTTTTTTAGTAATTGTTTATATGACTACGAATTTGGGCTATGGGCATTTAAAGGCCCAAATTTGTGGCATTGCAATGCATGATCCAAATTTGAATAAATGAATTGACTCAAATACATTGCAGGAACATGTGTGGTCCGTTTTTTTTTTTCTTAGATATGATTACAAATTTGGGCTTGTATAATTGTAGCAGTATTTTGATACTTCAGCTGTAGGCCAGTCCATAGTGCTGTTTAAACTACGCAATAGGACTAGTATAATTGTACAAACAAGTTGAATTAAGCATTGCAATTATTCAGCTTGGAATTAAATAGTTAAATATGTATCTTTCACAAATCACAATATAAGTAGTTACATACAAATCAAACTGTGGAAACAGTAGTTATGCATTTTGACAGAAAATCACTATCTAATTAGCAACACTGCCATTCTTTCTTTTTTAATCCTGCTAAGATCCACTATTCTCCTTGAAATTACATATATAAATAATTGTATTCACTCCAGAAATGAAAATGTAGAAAGCTCTATTGGTGCTACTCCAGGATCATCCTTTATAGCCATCAAAAATTCTCTTTCGTTCTCTAAATATGCCTTTAAGAAAGCTACCATGATGCCTCCTACAAAAACCCTCATGGATTTCCTCTCCTTGCCATTTTTAGCAATGCAATATGTGAAATTACCTCTGAACCCCTTGGTTTCATCATCAAGCATATCCACATGACCATAATCCTTTGCCACAAAATAACATGCCGGCGCACAACATTCTTTGAAAAATTGTTCATGGCTTACTCCCTTGGGAGCGGCAGGAGGGAATAGAGCATTACGTTTGAGCTCACCTAGACCTGACCCGACAACCAAAACCGGCATGTCGAGTTTGAGTGAATTAGGAGTGTAAGTTAGAATTGGAGGCGGAGTTTGGTTGCCCATGTCCATACCATCAACAGGGTCAATTCCAATAAGGGCAGAAATCTTTAGGGGAGAACTTACAACTTTGGATAAGGCGAGGGCAAAGGCGACTTTTCCACCACGGCTGTGACCGGCAATAGACAATTTGGCAAGGTTGGGTTGTACATTCGGTGGCAGAGTCGAGGCCAAGTTATTGGCAAGCCAATCTAGTAGGGATGCAGCTGATTTTATCTCTTCCGTTGTATCCGGTCCTGATACTACATATAACTGCTATCAAGTTATGAAAGAATGAATATTAAGGAGAGAACATTGCTGAGCTAGGGAAGAGAAAAAAAAAAAAAATTGAATATGCAACATTTGCAAACATTAAAATAGGATTTGGAATGTGGGTGAATTTCATCTTTGCAAGTTATAACCATATGGCTATATGGCTGATATTTCTGTTTCTTCTTATTTGAAATTATTTGCACTGAAACTACTGGTCACTGTCAACTAATTTCAATTGATAATACTTTATTAAAATAAACTATAGTTGTATGATAGTTTCGAGTTTAAAATACAATTGTTCTTTTTGGGGCTACATTCTTTCGCTCGCTTGGCTCCTTTCATCAACTCGCTGGCTCGTTCAATCACTCTCTTGAGTCAAAACGCTAGTTAAGACACTGTAAGTTTAGATGATGATGATGATATGAATGATTATTATTAATGCTGCTGTTGTTTTTGTTATTTATTATATAATAATAATAATAATAATAATATTTACTATTATTATTATTATTATTATTATTATTATTATTATATCTTAGGAGCTACTTAAGCGAGTAAAACAAAGTCAAAATAAGAAACAAACCTGGGGAGCAATCACAACGAATCCATGAGAAGCAACATGGTTAAGCAGCTGAGAGTAGAAGGAATTATACAGAAGGTATCCATGGTGAAAAACCACAACCGGATACTCTCCCTCTTCCACTGGAGATGCAACAAGAAGAGGTTTCGCCGGTGTCGTATAAGATTTCTCTATTTTCTTACATGTCTTTGTTTCTACCGTAAACATCTTCACATGCTTACTACCTGTCTCAAATACGTATTTAGCCGAATCCATTTATTTCCTTAATTCTTCCTTTCCACTGATTAATTGTTGAAGCAATTCAGTTGAGTTTATATTATTACTAGCTTTTCAAAGAGGAGAGAGGAAAGCCTTGGTGTCTTTTAGGCAACCTCTCCTTATTTATCTTTTGGAAGATATTTCTTATTTTGGGCTGGGCTAAGTCATGAAAATAATAATTCCATATCTCTAAATTTCTTGAAATAAAATTTATCTGCTCTCTTTTCGGACCCTTTTTCTGTGTTTTTACTTGCCGACGTCGAAATTTATGAATCTAAAATTGTCCGACTGCGAAAATTAAAGACGTCGACAATTGTAAAATTATTATCAGATGGATTAATAATTTATATGCAATCTAGTTTAGTACTAACCAGACAACGAGGACTAAAAGGAAAAATTAGGCTCCCCAAATTATAAGTCTAATTAATTTGGTCCATTAATGATATTTTATCGTGACGGATTATGGTATAATTTTGGTACGCTCTTTTACGGGGATCATATGAAAGCGTAACGGGCCTAATCTGTAGTTATTTTGGGCTAACATTTTTCTTCTAGCAGTGTACCACCAGTATTAATTTATAGAAAATAAATCTGCTGTGATTCTCGGGAATCGCAGGACTCTGCGATCCCGAATCTCAGCTGTTGGTTTTTTTCGTGATGCGTGCATAAAAATTTACTTTTTCAAAGTGTTTTCGAGATCCGTGCACAGAAAAATTTGAATCGTTGATTCGGAATTTTAGGATCCTGCGATCCCACCCAGGATCGCAGCAGATTCGGACTCTAATTTATACCAGTACCTTTTTTATAAAAAAAAAAAACAGTTAAACCATTTTTTGTCGTGCTCTACAATCAGTTCATCACAAGGCTGCACAAAATACTCATGACACATGACTCGTTTGAAATCAACTCGGATCCAACTTACCAGCAACTTGAGTTGGAACTAACTCGAGTTAATTGACTCGGTTGACTCATGAGTCTAGTTGTCCTCAATTTGCTCACAAGTAACTCAAGTTAGTATATTTGTTTGGTAATTTGATAATTTGTTGGCAATATTGTAATAAATATGGATTGTTTTTGGTAAGTTGATAATTAGTTGACTTTTTTATTATGTAGTGAATTTTCATGGTAATTTGATTGTTTATTTTGAAATGTTAATTTTATTTTGGACTTATTTTGTCGCAAAATCAGAATGTTAATTTCAACAAGTTGGTTCACAAGCTACGAGCTGATTTGAGTTGATTCCGTATTGAATTTTCAACTAGATTCTGAATGAGAAACTTGAGTTGACTCGGATCATAAATTTACAAGTTTAGTCCAAGTTGCTCTCAACTAGAGTGGAAAAATGGCACGGCGGAGTTGGCTTCATTACTGAATGGCACGGTTATGGCAGGGAACGCGTGTCGGTTACGTGACGTGACTCGCGTGTCCTGTGCCATTACCATTTGCGTGCCGTGATTATCTTTAGAAAATTTGGCACGGCACGACACGACAAGCAAAATATCTAGTCACGACACGGCACATAGTCACGCGAGTCACGTGTAATTAGGACCGTCAGATCTTGATCAAATGGTGAATCTTGAATAAACTAATCTAAATTATGATCAAATGGTCACGCGAGTCACGTTTGATCACGATACGTTTGGGCACGAAGTGACTCATGTGGCGTGACCATTCGCTTGCCTTGACTACCCTTTTGACATTTTTGTCACGACACTGCACGGCATGTAAAAAATTAATTTGATCACGACACGGCACAACACAAGACCAAAATCACAGTAACACGGCATATTTTTTCCACTCTACTCTCAACTCACTCGTAACTCGGCTCAATGACAACCCTAAAACGCAATCAGCATTGAAGAATGCAACCTCAATTATACATTATTGTGCTTCAGATTCCGAAGAAATTTAAAATAAAAGTTTACTAGCATTTTTCCAATGATATATTATTATTTACAGCATAGTAGTGAATACGTAACTTCAATTTTGAACAATAAAGTCGACGTCATTGATGATTCTATTTACAAATACAGAACATGTAATAATTCAAAAAATGAATCGACCATCCCATCAATATCTCACTGATCCGGACTATTTGAAAAAAAAAAAACCCTTACAAGAAATGCATAAAATTGAAATATTAAATAATGAGGCCTTCCAAGAATATTTAAAATTGAAACGGATCAAAATTGACTATACACGCTACAAAACAGTGGCCATAGCAGTAGCTCTTTTTTGATTGAGGACACCGAAATTATTTAGGCTCTTGGTATGCTTTGATTTAGTTGCAACCAAATAGAAATATGATTTTTGAATGAGGAAATTTTGGCTTGTTTGTGTTCGTGTATTTCTATTTATTAGGAGGGGGAAATTAAAAAGAATTGTACTTACCATATTTCACATCATAGGCACCAGTTATCTCTTCATATCAGTGCCATCTTCAATATTGATTTTCTCCTAGATGGTACAAGAAACAAATCAGACAAATGAATATTTTAGTTCATGTCATATCATGCAATGTTGAATTTAGGATGAACTATGATAGTCCCTTCCGACTACTAATAACTCATCCCTAGTAATTTACTAAAAAGGAAAAAAAAATTCAATAAATCAGAAGAATCATCAGAAGTAGGGAAGTCTAACCATTTTGGCAAGCGGAACACTGTTTAAATCTCTAGGTTTGAATAACTGGAGTTGCACTAAACATGATGTAACAAATTAAAAAAATCTCAATTCTAGGAACAGCTACGAGGAATTTGATTTATTAATGTAACTAGCTATTTAAGATTGAAGAATATACGAATTAAAGAGGGAAGAGATAGTGAGAGCCTGAGAGGCATACATAACTATTTGCACGTGTCTAATTATTAAAAATTCAACAACCATTGAGTCCAATTTACTGGTTACAGCCCGTACTCTCAATTAAGTTTCTGGGCCTATCACAACCCAATCCATATATTTGCCAACGGCTTTCTTAGTTATGAAGCAAGAGAATATCCGGATGCTTCTTCTACCGCTCGAGCCCTGCTTTCTCTAGAAAGCCGTGGAAACATCATCCACATCACTCCTGGTTTCTGCGGCAATTTCTCGTACACAACTATGAAGAAGTTAATGACCTCTACAACAAAAACTTACAGTAATCCGCTACATATATGACTAATAGGATAACTCGCGCACAATTTTTACGTCTGTCCGTTAACGTGTCGGACTGAGAACGTGTTAGTAACCAGGTCGTATAAAACTCTTTTGAAGCGCCAAGCCGCCAACTACTCAACCAGTCCATTTTGTTTCAGACTTTCCGCTCTGCACTCTATCGGATTCGGATAGCAACCGCCCGAACTAGCCCAACCCAAACCCGAACCAGCGAAATGTGGAACCGACCGCCGAGGAAGTCGACGGACGAGGAGTTGGGCGTGGCGCAGCCACTATACCCGGCGATGGTTGAGAGCCCCGAGCTGCGATGGGGGTTGATTCGCAAGATCTATTCAATCCTGACGGTCCAAATCCTTCTCACCGTCGCCGTTGCCTCCTTTGTAGTATTCGTACCGCCGGTGACCACTTTCTTTGTCACTACCACGCCTGGATTAGTTCTCTACATCTTCCTCATCATCTTCCCTTTTATTGGTTCGTCTTTATTTCCTCTAGTAAAATTATTTTTTGTAGGAACTTTCTTGAATTTGGTAGTTTCCCCATAGCAAATTCTTTCTTTTGAAGGAATTCGTCATAATTTTAGCATATTTTTCCCACTGTGCCATTTGAGGGCTCAATATTAATACCATGGGGAACACAAAAATTAATCCAAATCTGTACTGTGAAAGAAATTAACTTGGATAGATTCGATTGTGGTTTACAATTATAGCTTCCACACCTAGTCACTTGAGATCATTTATCATATAAATAAAGAAAAAGAATCAAAGAGAAGATGATGATTCAAATCAAGATTCTTTTTTCTTGTACCCGATGAACAAAAAAAGAGGAAAGAAATCAATATACCAACCACAAAAATGCTCTATCAGACAGTTTGTCTCTTTGTAGTTGGATCTCCAACTTTTTGGAATGTTCCAAATTCCACTTGAGCATCCAAATCTGGATCAATACCAGCAAAAACATCTCTGAAATGAACTTTTAGCTGTCCCTTTCCTGAAATGAACTTTTAGCTCTTCTGAGGAGTATGCCAAAAGAAATTAACTATATAATCATGCAAGTAACTATTTTGAATATATTAGTTGAAGTTGTGAAACTCCAATTGGCAGTTTGAGTAAATGTACAATATCTATTGTTAATTTGGATCTGACATCTATCACTTTTGTGTATTTTTTCTGATTTCAGTGTTGTGCCCATTGCATTATTATTACCAGAAGCACCCAGTAAATCTGCTGTTGCTTGGACTTTTTACAGTGGCCATTAGCTTTGCTGTTGGGTTAACTTGTGCTTTTACCAGTGGTATGTTTTTGGTTTCTCATTACAATTTTTTATCCAATAAAGATCTGTCACCTTGGAATGAGTGTTCAACTAGCATTTTATGATTAAACAATATTTTAAGCATGCTTAAGTTTTAAGTTAGTCAATGCTCTAGTACCCCCAATTGATTAAATTAGTGTAGACTAGGTAATGCTTTAGGATCCTTGATCGAATCAATTAAGATTCTGCTATTTGCCTCAGTTATTGCCTTCATGCAGAAGCAATATTTTATTTGACTTCTGTTCGAAGATAGCATTTAGATATACATTGACTATCAGTTCAAGAGGGCCCATAAATTTGTCTGACTCTAACAAAGTCACCTGAATAAGGCTGTAAATTAAATATCATAAGTTGCATAATTAACTAGAGGCATTAATTTAGAATGCCAGTATTTGTATAAGAGGGATCCAATCTCCATGGTCATGGTGCCAAATCGGTGTCAATAAAATTAATTCTCAATTAACTATTTGTATACTTCTAAATAATAGAAGTAATTGATTAAATATATAGTATATATCATGCAATATGTGAACACAAAAAATTACATGAATTCAATTTTATTTTGATATGCATCAAGAGCTAATAAATTCAACAGGTAAAATTTGGTTATTTAACCCCACTCGTGATGGGGAAATGAAGTCAAATATCATAGTTTTTTACGTGTAATTGAGATGATTTAAAATATACCTAGCGGTTTACATTTGTTAGTTGAAACACGAATAAAAATGTTGGCACCGTTTGGCACCAATGACCATGGGCATTGGATCCTCTTTATATAATTGGTGTACAAGTATAATTTATGTATGATTGGTATGTGTGTGAGTATTGACATTTATACATTTTATTTTTGTAATACTTATCTATCTGCTATTGCTATGTAAAACAGGGAAAGTGATACTGGAAGCAGCAATACTGACAGCAGTGGTGGTAGTGAGCCTGACAGTTTACACATTTTGGGCTGCAAAGAGAGGCTATGACTTCAATTTCCTTGGCCCTTTTCTATTCGGTGCTATAATGACCCTCATTGTTTTTGGCCTTATCCAGGTGCATTCTCTTTCTCTTTTCACTCCGTTTGCGACCACTATTATAACTTATTGCACTGCCAGTATGGAATTTAGTGTGGTTTTAGTACTGAACTTGTGGGAATCTGGACTGGTGAGGGCGAGATTACAAAAAAAGCCCCAAATTTTGATTTGAAGCTGGAGAAGGGCTGAGATTCCGCAAATTCTGTATGGATAGAATTTAATTGTGGTAGTTGACCAGTCAAATACTGTAACCAATTCAGGTACTCCATACTGGCCTGAACCCACTGTAGTTGTCCCTTTCTGATATTGACATGTTTTCGCTCAAAGACTCGCTGAAAAGAGCATTGTTGTGGATTTGGCCCTCTTGGAATGACTCACAACAAGAAGTACATGGTATTTGCACTTGTTTATATGATTCTTTTTCTGCCTTGTAGGTGTTTTTCCCATTCGGAAAGATCACAACTATGATTTATGGTGGCCTGGCAGCATTGATATTCTGTGGGTACATAGTCTATGACACGGACAACATAATAAAGCGGTACTCTTATGACGAGTATATTTGGGCATCTGTCGCGCTTTACCTCGACATTATCAATCTTTTCTTGAATCTTCTGACCATTTTGAGAGCATCTGAATAATGAATTCTCAAGTACATTAGTATTCTAAGTATCACTTTAAAAAATCATTGCTGTGATACGGTCATCTGAGGCAGTTCCCCGTGTATGGGGTTTGTAAATGTAGAAACCTTAGTCTTGTTCTTTCCTGTGTATAACTTGGTTTTTTCCGAAGTGCATTGATGTGTAGTGTCTTTTTTTTAAGATATGAAGATGGAGCTTCCAAATTTTATTTAATGTGAAGTGTAAGTTTAATTCATACAAGCTAACACCTGGTATAGACACCGCAAGTACACTCGATTTGGATCCCATGTTGGGACGTGGCACATGAGTGAAATTTAGTTGTTAGTGCTGTATTAAATTTACACTAAACACGTATACATTGAGCAATGGTACAAAGAGAGAGCATGTGAAAATATGAGGGGTTTTTTTTTTAAATTATAATAAATAAGAAGAACACAATACAATTAGTTGGATGTGAGTATTGATGATGTGGTAAAGGTGAGAAGTTTTAAAACAATTTTGTGTATTGTATGAGTTTGAATATTTAAAAGAATATATTTTCAAAATTGTTAAAATGGACATTGTTAAGTGATCTCTTCTCTTAATCTTTTGCATGCTTCTGTAGAGCCCCCGAATTATATTGATAGAGCACATGTTATCCACGTGTTGATTGACATCTACGAGGGGCATACCAATTTCCTCAGATTTGAGAATAATTTATAGTAGTTGGGGTCTGTTAGGTATCAATTCACAAACTTCCTCTCGATTGTAATGGCTTCCAGATAACACTTTGATGGATCTTTTCTCATCCCTAAAGTTTCTCCTTGTCTACACTATACTGGCTCGGGTCCATAATTCAATTGACCTATAAATAATTGTGCCGTCCTATGCTACTACAGATCAGGATACCTATATCGCATTGGTACCGATCAGTGTATTGCATAGCGCATGAAAAAAAATATGCACAGAACAGTGATATCACAATGTTTTCATTATCCTAATTAATATCCATTCCATAGTATAAGCTAAACTACAAAGATAACAATAAGATCGGAATAATTAAGACCCTGCTATTGAACATGAGAAAAGCTGGAGGCTAGGCACACAATCATGGAACTTAAAATACACAAAAAAAATTAACTAAAATCGGGCCCACAGATAAACTTGGATGGCAAGGATTTAAGGACAATAATTGAAACAAAATTCGGACAGTGAGGCTAAATCGGTCAGCTCAGTAAACATATCAGCAGCGAAGATCATTTCTCAGCCATTAGATACCGATTGGACATGCTAATGTAGAATGAACAGTAACATCGCATTTTCGACGTAAATACTTATAATAACCGTTGTAGTCTTATAGATATGTTCGAACAACTTAACTTTTTGTTTCAGTTAAATGAAATGGGCTACTAATTAAGCCTTTTAATCAAAAAAAGAAAAAGAAGAAGAAGAAGATATATGTTCGAACAAATATTTGACCGTCTTCATATATACTCCAATCGTGACTTCGTGATTTGTCTTAGAGAACAAAAAACAAAATTGTATGCAAAAACATAAAGATTAAAGAATAAAAAACAAACAAAATTCGGGTCAAGATTGGTTCAGGTGCATGCACGAAGAGGTGGAAGAGGGGTCCTGACAGCGATTCGATGTAGTCGAGGACAGGTGTCAACGCCACCACGACAGTTCTGACGAGGTAGAAACTGAGAAGCAGGATGATTATCATCTGATCAGGGCTAAATAAATCAATATCAAATTATCCACGCAGTCCAATGAAGCTGGTACATATAAAAATGTTATGTGGCGGATGAGGGATGATATATTTACGTAATATACATCTATGATTAGTATATATTTGCTAATGATAATAAAATAAAAAAATTATATGTAAGATTTTAATGTGCATTAAGTAGTAGTGTATTGTGTAATAGTTAAGTGTGTGTTAGAAAATGCTCACATGTATGGCTCAAGCGCGGAAGCCATGTCTCGATACTCTGCTTTGAGTAATACATCTTCATGGGTTGATCATACATGATACACATATCTTTAAAGAGTAATCGCTTGAGCCATACTAGTTCACTCGCGGTTGATGCCATGGCTCGATACTCCGCTTCCGCGCCTGAATGCACCACCGGCACTGTCTACACTCGCAAAGACATACCGGAATTGCCAAAGAAGTTTGCTCGGCCAACGACACAAGCGGGGCGGAACCGGAGGTAAGTGGTAACCCTAATATATATTTTCTTAATCTTAATTTTTAATCGCTAACTTTCTAATCACTCAAATTTATTAGTAATTGAAAATAAGTGAATGTGCATTGAAAAAAAGAATTTTTAAAATGTATCAAACTTTTAAAAAAATCATGTAACATATTTGCTTTTTTTCCCTATAATTATCAATGAGGGTGTGCATTCTAAATTTTCTTTTTCAGTTAACCCCTTTTTTTTTTTTATAATACACAAGTCAGTGACTAGAAATGTTTTCCTAATAGCATCCACCAATTCGTTAGTAATGTAGTCTCTAATTTAGACTATTGTATATTATCAATATGTTAATAATTTAGTCCCTAATTAGTAACAACCAACATGTTACTAATTTAAACTCTATTAGTAATTACCAATTAGTAATGTAGTCTCTAATTTAGTCTTGAAACTTTAGTATTACTATGTTTATTATTTTTTATATAAAAAAATTATTATATATGTGAACTTATATCATGTTGGATGAAATTTGTAGTTTTTCTTTTTTTACTTTAATATTTTGATGAAATTTCATTGTTAATATTTTTGCACACTCCTAATTTAAATCATGATTACAACACTGATGATAAGTATATAAAAATAATTTTTATCACAGTAAATATTTATTGGCGAATATTTTTTCTTAAAAGAAAAATTAAATATTCTTTATATTTTTATTTGATCAAACAGTTCAGTTTTAAATTTTCTCTCATTTAATAGTGTAGTGGAATGTTACTTTTAAAAAAAAAAAATTGACCACCCAAAAACTTTACCCACAAAAAGTAAACAGAATGTTCGAGTTAAAAATCGCCTCCCACGCGGGACATTCTCTGCACAAATTCAGTGCTGTGATATTCGTGTTAATTTTATCTCAAAATTCTCTCTAAAAATTTACAGCACCGATCCGTGAGAAATGCGTCCCGCCCGCGAGAAGATGATTGATATATAAAAAGCTTAGCAGCCATGCACACGATAAGCTTCGCAGCCCCATGGCCCATGCTCTCAAGTTGTCCGTTAACGTGCCCAATTGAGGCACGTGCTAGGTAGCAACTTGGTTATATAAAATTCCCACCAACGGCGCCTTTGCTTCAGACTTGCCGCTACACACTAGTGCTCATCTCTAACGGTTTTCAGATAGCAGAAACCCGAGCGAGGCGAAATGGAGAACCAACCACAGAAGAAATTGCTGGGCGAGGAGTCGGCTGTGATGGAGCCGCTCTACCCAGCAATGGTAGAGAGCCCCGAGCTGCGATGGGCGTTGATCCGCAAAATCTACTCAATCCTCATCATCCAAATCCTACTCACCATTGTCATTGCCTCCGTTGCGGTATTTGTACCGCTGGTGACTGCATTCTTCAGCACTACGCCTGGACTGGTTCTTTGCATCGTCCTCATTATTTTCCCTTTCATTGGTTAGTCCTTAAAAAACTTTAATTTGATGAGTTTAATTTTTTTACACTGAAACTTTTTTATATTATGGATGTTTCTCCAAAGCATATTCACTTCCATAGGAGCGGACCTGGTTGTATAAATTTAGCATAAATTCTTTCACTTTGTTTATGACGGCTAAATATAATATCATGTACACGAGAAACTTAATCCAAATTTTTACTGCCAGATAGAGTTGTCCCTTTTTGGATGTTATTTTTAGCTCTTATGTGGAGTATGTCAAAACAAATTATACAATGAACTTTAAAGATCAATTAATTTGTGTGGAATGAGTATATAAATTGAAGTAATAATGGAACGTCAACTGGGAGGTTGTTTAAATTTAAAATATGTATCCTTTTTTTTTAACTTTGAACTAACATCGACCAATTTCTTTTTGTTTTTCTGATTGCAGTGTTGTGGCCATTGCACCATTATTACCAGCGATACCCAGTAAATTGTATATTACTTGGGCTTTTTACAGTAGCCATTAGCTTTGCTGTCGGGTCAACTTGTGCTATTACCAGTGGTATGTTCTTTTAATTTCTTTTGAACGAGTGTACAACTGATCAATTTGTACTTTTGCAGATTCTTTTGCGCATGCTTTGCTTCAAAACTAGTCAGTACTTTAGGACCTTGATTGATTAAATTGGTGAATATGTTCCTTGACTTTATTTTTAGACCACCATGTGAAGATTACAATTAGATTTATATTGATTAGTAGAATTGGGCCCACAAGTTTGTCTGATTCTAGCATTTTTCACCTAAAATTAAGGATCTAAATAAAATATTAACGAGTTGGATAATTGGTTAAAACTTAAAACTGTGTTTTGATCTTGTATGACCAGCCGCGCGTATATATATTTTTAAACTGATAATATAGGTTTGGGTTGTTTGTTGGTCTTACATTTACCTATTTTCTTACAGTTCACTTATCTGTTTTAATGTATAGAACAGGAAAAGTGATACTGGAAGCGGTTATACTCACGGCAGTGGTTGTAGTGAGCCTGATATTTTACACCTTTTGGGCTGCAAAGAGAGGCTATAATTTCGGCTTCCTACGCCCTTTCCTGTTAGCTTCTTTAATGGCTCTTATTGTTTTCGGACTTATCCAAGAAAATTTTCTCCATCCCTTTCACTCTGTGCTGCGTACCGTGTGTGTGTGGGTGGGGGTTGGGGGGAGGGGTGTTCCGGAACTGTCTGTTTCGGTTCATGTATTGTCTGAAAGTAGATAACAACCTAAGATTAGAAGAATAATTTAGATAAGAGCTAAGATTGTCCCCCTAATTGACCAGTCAAACACTGAGCAAATTCAAGTATTCCGTATATAACAGAATTTCATCCAAGTGTTTTGTGCCTTAAAAAGGTGTTCTGTGCCAATAAGTCTTGTTTTGCTGGAAGACATTGATATTGATATATTTTCATTTAAGTCGGCCTTAAAAGAACATTTTGTTAGTATCAGCCGCGCTAGAATGGCGTGGAATGTCAAGAAGTTAAAGGGCAAATAGAACGAGAGAGACAGAGAAGAATTTTGTTATTTCATTGATCAATCTTTCTTACAATGTAACAGTGGTCTATATATAGACTTTACAATGGAATGCTAATCTAATTACATCTCATGTCCCTGAGAGATCATGACTAATCAAGCTAACTAACAATAGTCATAACTGTCTAACTAAGTTGCTACTTGCTAACTGACTTTGCATTCCTTTTGACATCCAGTAGCGTCTCCAGTGGAGATGTCCAGTATATCTCTATTAGAAATATTAATTGAAAACTACCTATAAAAATTCTGCTCATGTTTATGATTATTCCCCATTGTAGGTGTTTTTCCCTTTTGGAAAGATCACAAGTACGATCTATGGAGGCATCGCAGCACTGTTGTTCTGTGCATACATAGTCGATGACACGGATGACCTGATAAAGAGGTACTCTTATGATGAGTACATTAGGGGGTCTGCTGCGATTTATCTTGACATTTTCAATCTCTTTGTGAAACTTCTCAACCTTTTCAGAGCATTTGATCGTTGAATTTTTGTACATACGTTTTATGTTGTAGATTTGGTGTGTGAAAATTATTGCTGCAATTGTAGCCTTTTGAGGCAGATCCTATTTTTTATTGTAGGATGTATAATTTGTGGAGTTTAGAACCTCTAAGTGCCGTTAGTGGATTGTACTTTGTTATGTGTATAATTGTTTCATTTCAATAATTTGAGTGCCTAGTTACTTGACGCTGAGACAGATGTTAATTGATTATTTACATCTTTGTGTTTCCTATCATACGGTTGTTAGATCATTTAATGCCTCCTTTTGTTAAATTATTCAGTGGTGGGTCCACCAGTACGGTTGTTGGAATTAGAGATTCAATCTTATGGTGTTCTCTGCAGATTCCAAAGGGAATCGAATCCTCTACCCACCTGTGGGCAGGAAAATCCTACCCACAAGTGAGTTTGGCCGTCAGATCGAATTAAAATTCGTGCAATCTGATTATTGCATATAGACGGAAAAATGAGTAACTTTCTCCGTTAACTCATAATTTCCCTTCTTTCATTTCTCTCATTTTTCTCAGTCGGAGAACAAAGAGAGGAGAACATTCTCACTATCATTCACTACTAGAATTTGGAATATTACCATGGGACAAAAAATGCTCATTTGCATGCGCTACCCATGCAATTAATGCCAATTGCATGGGTATCCCATGCAAATGGGTTCATACAGTTGATTTCGATGGTAATGACCCTTATTTGCATGGGGCCTATGCAGTTGATCAATTGCATGGGTGCGCAAACCTCTTTTGCATGTGCTAATTTTTGGCGGCCCATGCAATTACATGGCGTTAGACTCTGATGAAATTGGCCTTTTACATGAGTGCATCGACCTCTTTTGCATGGGTTAAAATTAGACAGCCCAAGCAATTGAGATGGTTCAAATAAATGTGTTTTTTTCTTATTTGAATGGGTGGTTACTCATGCAATTGTGACGCTGCCCATACTAAATTACTTTCATATTAAATATATTAATTTTACAATTTATGACAAAATCAGAATAGAAAACACATTATATGAACATGATGTCCTAATACAGATCAACATATAATAGAAATATAATATATATCTCCATTCCATTATTAAGCACGTTGGGTGTCCGATCCGCCAACGGCTATGATTGAAAGATGAAGTTTCATATTTAATCTCAACTCTCTAATCAAATAATCTTCTTGTTTTGATTAAATGCATCTTTTTTAAATGCAGAAGTCTATATTTAGTTAAAAACATATTCGCTACATGTACAGTCACACAATATATTATAATTAAAATTGAATATACTGTCTTGTAGCGACATTTTTTTTCCTTATTTCTCCTGTGTTTAGCAACTTCTTCGTTTCCTTATTTTTGGTTTCCTATATCTCCTTTGTTTTTATACAAATTATCACGACAGAAAATGAAAATCATTTTTTTCTTTATTTTCATATTTTTCTTTGTTTGTTTCTATATAGATCTCAACGGCATAATAGAAAAATCTAGAATATATTTGATTAGAGTTGTTTCTATACAAATCACCTCACACCTGGAATAAAAAAAAATCAAGAATAGAAATATTGCTTTTTCTAATTTAATTATATTTTTTCAATTGGAGCAATTATAATCTATTTTTTTATATTTTTTTGTTCATTTTCAGAAATGTTGGACTACATCGAAGAGAACCACACTAGCAATGATACTTCAAGATTTTTTTCATGTTATATTTAATCTATTTTTTTCATTTGTTATTGTTTCTTTTACCATTATTTATTATTTATCTCTCCATTTTTTTTTGTCATTTGTGTTTTTTATTTTCATTTATATATATTTTTTTAATTCTGGATGTAATGTCAATAAAAAAAAATCTCTTCATATTCTATTAAATCTTATAATATCCCCGTTGCAACGCACGGGCACAATACTAGTATATATATATATAATCAATTAATTTGTTTTTGCATTCACAAAATATTACAGGCATCGCTATAACCTGTGACCCAAAAACTATACTAGTTAAGAAAAAAAGCTAAGTTAGCACTTAGCATAACCCAAAAGGATACTTGCATCACATCAACACATAACTACAAGTCACAAAATAAACTAAATTGTCAACACATAACTATAAGTCGAAACGGTTCACTAAATTAGTCAGATAAGAAATTCCCCCTCTATTGACAAGTAATAAAAAATCTAAGAAATCTATTTCTAAAAAGAATTCACTGAGAGATGATATGCATGAAACACAGAAATATGTACATACTTTTCTTTCATTATCCATTCTAATTTTCTCTGCCATTTCGCCAGCCCTTGTCTCCTTCTCTGTATAGACTTGTCTGCATGCAAAAGAAGCAACTCAATATTGCACGCAAAGAACAATTTCTAATTCATTCAATTTGCAAATCTTGCTTCATCTAAAAGAAAGAACAATCAGCAGTATAAGAGACTTGCTTCACCTTGAGGTCTGTATGTACCCCAATCCAGAGGATCCTGCATGAACTTCATTTCGTCCCCTTTGATATGAAACATAGTCAAAATAGTAAATGTTTGATAATTAGAGAAGAAATATAGCAAACTAAATGGAGGCCCTGTCAATTCAGCCCCCAAATTAAATTTATTTACGTTCGGGTCCCTGTCAGTTCAAGACTGGTAATCAACAACTCAAAACCAGTAATACCAGTAGCCTCACTGGGCTATAGCTACTAGTACATCGCACCACAACAACACAGCAGCAAAATAACAGGTCCAGTATCATGTAACAGCACAACAAATCAAGCAATCAAGTACCAAAAATGCTCCCCAGTCCAGTCCATACCAAAGCAACAGAAACCAGTACCAGTACCAGTACTAGTACTGGTAATATCAGACCCGAACCTGGTAAGGCAGCAAGCAAGAAAATGGAGCAATACGGGTCAAGAAAAAAAAGGGTAGAGGAAACCCAGTACCAGTATGGTACTGGTAAAGCCAGAACAGCAACAAGCAGCACAAAAACAACAGCACCGCCTTTAATAAATCACACAGCTAGCAAAAACGCCAATCCAACAAAGCACACAAAGGCAACAAACCACACAGCCATGCACCACCCCAAAGAAAAAGAACCACAAGGCACGAAGGCCGCCAGAATAGCAACAGGCTCAAAGGCCACAGGTCAAAGCAAGAAGGCACGAAGGCCACAGGTCAAGGCAACAGCCGCAAGCCACAAGGCCAAAACCAAAACAAAAAGGGTCAAAGTTACCTGGGTGAAGAGCAACCGCAAAAAGACGAAGACCGGCCTGTTCTGAGTGCCTACTCGCCTCGCCGCCGTCAAAAATCAGCCAAGTCCTCCACCCGCCAGAGATTCCAGCAAGTCAGGGCCAGCACCACACACAGCTTTCACAACCCGTAAAGAGAGTCAAGGGAAACGGAAATCAGCGGAGAGGAGAAGAGAGAAAGTAGAGTGGGGTAGTGGAGGCAGCGAGAGAGAAGAGAGAAAGAAAGAGGTAGCGGATGGATCCGAGAGAGAGAAAGGGGTGAATATAAGGAAAATGGTCCGGATCCGAAGTTATGGTGAAGGGGGCGGGAGAGGAGAAAAGGGGAGGGCTGCACAGAGAGTTAGGGTTTTATGGTAATAAAATAAATTGTTAAAATTTAATTTTCAATTGTGAAATTTCGGCAGATATATTTGCATGAGTATATAACTTTCATTTGCATGAGTAGTTATATCAATTGTATGGAATTATTAATAGCATGGGCCGAAAAATTTAACCCATGCAATTTAGTTTGCGCGCCCATGCAAAAAATATCAATTATGTGAGAATTACTTAAAGATGCAATTAGACTTAGTTACCCACGCAAATAATACAAATTCTAGTAGTGATTGCTTTTCCCTCCGACTCTCATGGCGTTGAAAGATAACTCTTCGCTGTTGCCTTGCATTTCCTTTTGTCATCATCCTTTGAGCTCGTACCTCGATTTCAGAAACCCTAACCCTAATTCTCTTAGCACTGGCAGATGGTACGACAAGCTGAAACATATAGGGTCTCATCGTAAACGACCACTCCCATTTCAAAACGAGAAATGGAATTGATGCTTTCCAAAATTCTCTGATTGGCTTGGAGCCTCAGAGTCTCCCAGTTTACAAAGTTGCCAACGTCTGTGTACCCGCCTTTTCTGTTTTGTAATAAAAGAAAAGATAAGGGTTCTAAGCGCAAGTTTCCCTTTTCTCTCTCTGACCAGCTCCTTCCTTCATACCAGTAGCTACCCGCTGGTCCTGTTTCATCACCAATTGCTCTAATTTCTAACCAACGATCTCTGTACTACCTCCGTGAACTTGATTAGACCCCTATTGTGAAGAGCGTCTGATCAATTCTATCTTGTAATTGCAGCTCCTCCATGAAGCTTACGCTAGAGAGAAAGAAGAGGACGAGAGGGTGGGAAGGAAAAAAAAGTTAACGGAGGAGTTTCAATTTTTCCGTTCCATCAAGCGATTCATCATAGCGCGGATCAAAAAGCCAATCAGACGGCCAAATTCACACGAAGGCAGGATTTTCCTGCCCATAAGGGGGCAGGAGATTCGGTCCCGATTCCAAAGACCCTGTTGGAATTGAAATTTGTGTAATGCAGTTCAAACTATTTCTTCAAATGTCTTAATTCAAAATTGTTCAAACTGAACTGTTTATGCAAAATCAAATGGTGCATTTGCAATTTAAAATGGCACATTTGCACCTATTTTTCAAGCTGAGCTATTTATGTTTAGAAAATTTAATTGAAATTTGTTTGTTCATTTTTTATTGATTCATAAAGTCAGACCAGTTTTCAATAAATACACAATTATTGATTTAATTGAAAACGTTCAACAGACAATAAAAATCTTCTATTGAGGTCTGTTTCACATTTGTACAGTAAGTAGCTCAAACTAGTCAGACCCAGTTGTCAAGTAAAAGGTCCGATATGAACATCAATTTTAAAATTATACTTTTGCAAGCCCATGTCAAACAGATCAGTGCTTTTCTGATTAGTTTACTGCGGGCTAACTGATTTTCTATTCCAGGTATACAATTGACACTTTGACTACATCAGGCCCAGATAAAGCAACTTTTTACAGCAATTCCAGCTAGAGGTGCAAACGGATCGGATACGGTTCGGACAGTGGTAAAACCATATCCGTATCTACTTTTAATTTTCGGATATGGATACGGATCGGATATCAAATGGATACGTACAGATGCAGATCGGATCTCAAATATCTGTATATATATATATATATATATAAAGAAAATGGCTAATATACAAACGTTTGTTTCTAGACTCAGTAACAAACGATTCGGTTCTCTAATTTTCAAAGTTTAAACAGTTGATCCAAACCGTTAGATATTTAATCTATGTTAAAATGTGCTTGACCAAATTTTACATTTTTTAGAATTTCTTTACTATTTATTAAGATGGTTTGAAAACCGCTGATTTTATTAAAATTCTGCACCATTGAAAAACAGCGACCTTCAAACCGCTTAATAAATAGTAAAAAAAATTATAAAAAATGTAAAATTTGGTCTCCAAGCACATTTTAATATATATTAAATATCTAACGGTTTGGATCGATTGTTTGAACTTTGAAAATCAGATAACCGAATCGTTTGTTCCTGAGTCCAGGAAGAAACGTTTGTATATTAGCCATTCTCTATATAAATATTATTATAATATATATATTAAAATATATGGTATATATACTACTATTTGGATATGGATAATTAAAATTCAGAACTATGTCCGTATCCGTATCCGCACAGATATTTAAATATCGGATATCTGTATCTAATTTTTGAATACGTATCCGGATACGGTCGGATATTATTCGATCCGTTTGCACCCCTAATTCCAGCACATCATAGGTTCTTAATATCTTATGAAAGAATTTATTCCATATGGAATCATGAATATCATAATATCTACAGATATGAAAAAGAAAATTGTATTGTAAATAAAATAGGATTTTTTCTTGTTGTATCCCGTGATTTACAGACCACGCAATATGTTATCACTCCCGGTACGTAAATGAGAATCAATTTGATTTAGTGGATCCGGACCGTTCTTTTAACGTAACACGAATTTCAAAAGAATCCTCTACATTTTCAATAGACACCGGATTGAGTTTATCTGATTGAGAGTAAATCTAGACCGTAAATTTGTAAATCCCACTCTACAGTACCTAAGAGGATACTAGTTCTCATTGGAATTCTATAAGACTATAACATTAATATATGGAAATAAATCTGCTGCGATCCTAGAGAATCGCAAGGTCCCTGTGATTCCAATCCCAACCGTTCACATGTTTCGAGGTTCGTGCACAAAAACTGACTTCTCAAAAAAATCTTGAATTTCATCGTTTGAATGGTTGAGATTAGAATCACAAGACCTGCGATGGATCGCAGCAGATTTACTTCCTTAATATATTGTTCTCTCTTTCTGTCACCCTTCCTTTTTTAAAATATCCCTTTATTTTTCTTACTTGCATAATCGGATATTTCTCTCAATGAATTAGAGAAAAAAATAAGAGATTTCAGTTGCTACAAATATCCAATTTATTTATAATCAAATCATATAGTGACTTGTCTTGGAATCTTGATAATACGAAGCCATAGGTTTTTGTGAGGAAGCAATAGGTTAGTTTTAAAATTATAATTATAATATAAGTTTTCATTAAGAATAAGTGTTTAGTAAGGATTAGTTGATTTTTTTCATTTCTTATTTTGAAATTCACAAAAAAAAACTAACGAAATACACAATAAGCATAGCAATTATATATACTAAAAAGAGTATCAAATTCCTATTTACCCCTAACTAATTCAAATTCCTCGTTTGTTTTTCTTTAATGGAAAAAAAAAACAATCAAAGACATGGGGGCAAATCAAGGGGCTTTGTATCACACTACTCTAAAAGCATCATGCCCTCTCTATATGAAAAACTATCGTGAATATACATGCTCTCTAAACCTCAGATAATTTCTTGCGAGCTGTGCTCTATCTATCCCACATAGATCATGAGAAGAAACGGTACTAGAATCAAATGCATCTGCAGATTGTTTGTCGCAAACAAACCTGTTGATGAGACAACAAATTATATTTATTTCAGTTCTGTTAATCAGATAATCATTTCGATAAACAATTAAATAGTTGTGAATTAGTTTTACCTGCATCAGATGAACTGCTACTCTCAGATTGGCTCTTTGGAGCTGGTGGTGAAAGAGAAGATGAGTTTAAAGGTGATATTCCAAGGTTTGCGCAATTACCTCCTAGAGAACCTGCAAGAAATGTGAACATTATCACAATTAAAAAGATTATTTTCTTTAAAAAAACAGTTATGTAATTTTGTTGTACTCACAGCTTTTGTAGCAAGGGAGTGTGGTGAGATTAAGAAGGTTGCTAGAACCTTCATTGCATTTGCACTTATGACCCCCCATATCTGAAGTTTTTACGCAAGTACCACCACCACAATAAGACCAAGAGCATGCTAAAAATAAATGAAAAGTGAAATCATAGATTAAAATCTCATCATGTTTGCAACATAACGAGAAACTCATCCAATCATTGGTTAATGGTATGCTAGAGCCAAACCGAAACTTGAAGACTTGTTTGATTTACAATTTCCAAGTTGCTTGTTCAAACTGGTTCTATGCATAAAGTTGAATCACAGTTGACATTACTCTGAGCAAAGCATAAGGATCAGGTCTTGGACAAAGAAAGTTAGTACCGACTCAAGTCAAGGCCCGGGCCAAGTTACAATCTTAATTTAGATGAAAGAAATTATCGAGAAAAATATCCTTACGATCGAACAGTGAGAAGTTTTGGTTATCCTGTGAAGGCGCGGGAGCAGGAGCAATTGAATGGTTGGAGCAAGAGTAATCGATGCTACCTACAACACACAAAAACATGCCCACGGCAGACAAACAATTATTATTTTTAAATACCATGAAAGGTCTCAAGTGGACATTTCTTGTGAGATAAAAATCAGCTGAAAGAGGACGGCAAAGCTTCTTTATGTGTTGAAGTACAAAAATGGATAAAATGGACTTTTGACTTCATATGCACAATTCACTAACTTGTAGCCTTCAAATTGGAAATTATAGCCTAACCCCAAGTTAAAAAAAAATTCTGATAGTGATGCCACTTTAATGAAAGCAGCTTTCTGTAAAGAACACTAATAATCGTTCTTTTTTTGTTGCATTAGCACCTAATTATTCTATTTGAAATTGTTTCTTCATAGCAAAATACATTACACCTCTATAATCAATCTATATTAAATTACATTGTTTTAATAAAAAAATCAGTACATTTATATTTGTCACATTTACCTTTTTCTTTTAGCTAACTTTGGAAAGGTACTAGGTGACTAGGAGGTTAGATTTTTTTTAAATTAGGAACTGAAAATTGTAAGAATTTGGAACTAATCCAAATTTTCTTTGCTTACGATCCTTTTTGGATTCATTATTAATATTAGTTTCTAGAATCATTTAAACAGAATCAGAATAGGATCAAGTGATAATTCCAAGGAAATTATTTACCATCTATTTCCTAAAATTTTATTTGATTTTGTTGCTGTAATTTTTTGAAGAAGGTTGCTTTATCATCCATAGGAACTTCATGAAATCCGGGTTCCTAAATTTATCTATTTCATTTTGTTGCGTAACAGGAGAAGAGCTTGAAATTCATGGTATATATATTTAGCTTCCTAATGGGACAAAACAAACTCAAAATACCCAACAAAATGGTACACTTCGCCAATCACAAACAAGGAATAAAACAAACTACTTGACTTTCCAGCCTAACTTTCAAGAGCACTATAATTTAATTAGAAATGCCTCGCTAAACCTCAACCTCACAAATTACCTCATCTGACAAGAAGCCACAAAACTACAAACTAAATTCGTGTAAAGAAAAAGAGAACTAAAGAGAGAGCAGTACAGTTGGGGATGACACAAGGGAGAAATCGGAGAGAATCGCCGATGTGTAGTTGCGACCAACCAGATTTGCACTCGCATTCATATCCAAAGGTTGAATTGGTTGACATCTTACAGTTTCCCTGACCGCAACCAACATGGTTGCATATCCCATCTACAATTTTATCATGGAGTATCAGAAATAGAAGAAATTTTGATGAGCTGAATCATATAATCAAATTTGAAATGAAAATAACAGGAGGGAGGAGTACTGAATATAGGGGAGAGGAGAGGAGATAGAAAATCATCTGCTGCCGCTCCTGGTATCAGTGGAGCCGAGAGTACGCACAGAGAAACCACCAAGGATAGTGCGAATTTAGCCGAATTCATTTTTTTTTTTAATCAGTTCACTGCTCGTGGGTTCTTTGTTTGGGAGAGAGAGGGAGAGAGGGGGAGAGATGAAACAGTGGTGGGGTTTAGCAGCGTCAATTTATATAATGGTAGGTTTAGCACCATTTATGTCTCCTCTATTATTTAATAAAGAGACATCAGTGTTTTTATTATAAAAAGGACGGTAGATAGTAATTAGAATAAAATAATACAATAGCACAATAAAATCAGAAAACTGCAAGAAAAAATAATTACGTGGGTATATTATTGATAACATCAATAGCTTATTTATCAAATTTCGTGAATTTGAATATCTTATAGTAGGCAATTTGCGTACTTCCTCAAACAAAACAAAACAAAAACATCCTTGATCTTATCTTGAGAATTTCTGACTGAAGTACAAATGATTCAAGTAATAACTTTTTATATATCAATGGTCGATCCCACCCGCGCAATGTGTTTACATAAGGGCCTGTTTTGCTTGCCACTGTGTCGGTGAGAGAGAAAAAATTCACTCAGAGTGAATTTTTTTTTCCCACCTGTACAATATTTTGATCATTCAAAAATCTTCATTCCTCAGCCCATTCCCATTCCTTTCAATCTGCCGAACAGGCCCTAACATCTCAAAAGATATTACATTTTTACTATTTTATTTTGTTTACTTTTCCAAATTTTTAAAAATGAATCTAAAATAATACAAAAATAAATATGTTTGTACGTTAAATAAAGTAATTATTCAAATAAAAAATAGTAAAATTTAATATCCTACGAAATTTTGTATGTACGGATAGATACACATTGAACGGAGTTAACTTTATCAACGATTGTGAAAAACTCTCATTTGAACCATTTATATTTTAGCTTTATACAAATAAATAAGTACAAATGTGTATAATATCAGAGCTAATTCATAACATATATAAGAGTCGAACTATGGTGTTCTTAAGCTCGCCAAATCTTTGTGAGTTTAACTTCAAAATTTAAGTGTTTGTCTTTAAATAATTAATATAAATCATTGAAACCAATTTACTCACAAGTGATGTGTTTATATACCAAATTTGTATATTTTTTAATTAATTTAGTATAAAGTCAAGTGGTAAAAAAAAAAGATGAATAATAAACGCATTAAAATTAACTCATAAACCTTTTTTTTACCACTTGACTTTAAACTAATTAAATTAAGTTGAAAATTTATATACTTGACATTGACATGTAAACGCATAACTAGTAGAGTAGATCGGTTCAAAGATTTAGATTTATTATTTGAAGTCATTCTAATAAATTTTTAAAACCAAAAAGCTTAATGAATAAAAAACACCCTGTTTCCACTCCACATTAAATTTCTTATATATACTTTGTTTTTGACGTTCGTTGAGTTTATGATTGTTAAATTATAGTATGCGGAACGTTAATTATGATAAAATTAATTTGTGGCAAATTGCACAAGTAATCAGACTAGCATACCGGATATGGCATGCAAGAATGTATTACTGTGACCCCACAATATCAGAAATTTTAAGCACAATATACATTATTTTTTTAATTTCACATTATATTTTTTTCTTGATACTTTCTGAAGAAATAGTTTTATAAAACAAAAGGAGTCCTCATTGCCCTCAATTTCGTGTTTTTTTTTTGGGTCTAATAAATCCGCAGGGTATTTAATTTTGTTTTGATTGTGCTCGTGGGGACTGTATATTTTATTGTTTTCGAGAAAAAAGAATAAGAATGAAGATTTTAAATTATTTAATTTTGTTGTTATAAATTCATTCAATTGTTATTGTTTTTCTTTCTTTTTTTCTCCCTGCAAAAAGTAATATTCTCTATACAAGAGGTTATGGGTCGAAAATTTGAATAATTATTCATGAATATCAAAATTTGACAAATAAAAATAGATCTCCATTTAAAAAAAAATTATCCAGCTTTTTTATCTGATACGAAAGGGATCTGTATCCTCCCAGGTACCTGACTCAAGCAAATTGAAACGGACGGCCCAGATTAATCCTATCTAGACCAAACTTAATCCGGTACCTATAGAGACAATAAGGGACCTGTTTGGAGATTTGTGTCATGTTAAAAGAACCATCCGATCATAATTTGCTCGAGTCAGGTAACCTGAGGTGATGTGAATTCATACGAAAGTCCGCGTTAATTAAAACCTGAACCGGTAAGTGATGGCCTGTCAAATAGAAGTTAAAGTTCTGTAGGCCATAGGCCCATAGCTGGTTGACGCTCCACATTCCACAATCATCTATTTTTATCGTTGTTTCATTATCCCAAGTAAATAATGTTAGGTGGGGAGATGAGAAAATGGGAAGCTAATATTTAATGCACCTCTTCCCGTAGTAACCGAATTCGAATTCAGAATTTGTTGCTATGCCTCTTTTTCTTGTCTCTGTCTATTTGGAAATGGGTTCGGTTCGATCGAGACTTTTTGAGGTTTGCACAGGTATTTTCGCATCATTAAATAAACGCTACTGTCAACGGCTCAATGCTTCCGGTCCAGTGTGGCCAAGTTCGAATTTTTTTTATAAACTATAATTAAAATTTGAGTAGAACTAGGGTGTGATGTGCTCACCAAACTCTTTGGTGAGCACAATTCTACATAAACTATCGGATTCACTTCAAACGAGATGAATCCAACCGTTGAAACCGATGTACTTTACGAGTGATGCGCATACATGCAAAATTTTGAATTTTTTGAATTCATTTAGTCTCAAGTCAAGTGGTCAAAATTGAGAATTTTTTGAATGCATTAAAACAACTTCATTTTGGATCATTCATTTTTCATCAATTTTGACCACTTGACTTGAGACTAAATGAATTCAAAAAATTCAAAATTTTGCATGTACACGCATCACTCGTAAAGTACATCGGTTTCAACGGTTGGATTCATCTCGTTTAAAGTGAATCCGATAGTTTATGTAGAGTTGTGCTCACCAAAGAGTTTGGTGAGCACATCACACCCTAGTTCTACTCTTAAAATTTTGTTTTTTACGAAACAAACATGATTACTTTTTTTTTTACAAAAATCATAAGAACCGAAATGTCATTTGGCCCGATTTTTTTTTTATTCTGAACCGAAATGTCACCGAAATGACATTTCGGTCCGGTTTCCTTTTTGGATTTTCTGTGGTACTGGTCATAAGTTTTTATATGAGCCGCCGCAGAAAAAGGAGACCGGACCGAAATGGCATTTCGGTTCTTATAGTTTTTATAAAAAAAATAAAATAATCATGTTGGTTTCGTAAATTTTTTTTTTTTAATTATGGTTTATAAAATAAAATTCGCCAAGTTCGCCTCGTTGTCGCTATGATCGTTGCAGTGTTTGTGTTCTTGTCAATGTGAACCGTTCGATTGAAATCCAACGTCTCAGATTATTATCACGTTCTTTTAAGGTAGGCCAAAAGCATATCAGATCACCTTTTTTTTTTTGAAGAAAAATGAGGGTCGTGCCCGCATTTAATTGAATAAAAGGATCCGTTACACAAGGGTGGTAACCACCAAAGGAAAATGAAAACATTGCTCAAAACATTTGAGCTGAAATCGGAAAGTAAATAAAATAAGAAAGGAAAGAGAGAAAAAAGAAAAGAAGAGAAAGAAAAAGAAAAAAATAGCAACTGGGCATGTATGAGCTGGTACGCACGTTGGTACCAGTCACTCCTCCCTCCCCAATTTGCATTGGGTGTTTGCTATTTTGTTCCATCTATGCTTCCTTGTCTAACTTGTTGCGGTAGTGCGTGTGCTCGCTTCATAAAACTGCATTTGCCAAAGCACTTCATTCCTAAGCTCCTCGATGGTTTTGATGTTGTCTGTGAATGTTCTAGCACAACGTTCGTGCCAAATTACAAATTGTGTGATTAATAGCATCGACTTTTGTTGTACTGGGGTTCTTGCGCTTACTAGGGCTTGTATTCTTGATGTAGCAGCATTCGCTAATGGCATCCTCTCTGGTATTGCTCGTGTCATCTCTTCATATAAATTTGTAGCAAAGGTGCAGTGGTTGAAAAGATGACGCCGAGTCTCTTGATCCATCTTGCACAAGACACATCTACTAACTAATTGCACAAGCATATCAGATCACCTTTTGATTTTTACGAAATTATTTTACATGTGATTTAAACTGTTAGATTCTGGTTGTTAAGATATTATTTACCATGCAAAATATTACACATTAAAAATAGTTGAATATCTTTGATTCTCATCTCATACTAAATAAAAGAACATTTTTAATCTAACATTAATATCACATTGACAAATTAGTTCTACACCAAAATCATGAGCGTGAATTACGAACTTGCCTCTCTGTGAAATTGATCATCAGTGATTATGTAACAGAAATTTTGAAACAAAAGATCTGCATTGATCGTAGCTTTCTTATCTTTGTTCATGTCAACTGATTTAGCAAATAAGGTCTAACAAAATGGACCGTTATCTGCATTTGGTGCGGCATAATGACATGTTTTGAAATTGAAGCCATTTAAGGATGTGTAGGCAAAATGATTTCATGTTTATTTCCACTTTTGAAAAGGATCCGACTTAACTGCGGCATGGCGCAATTAATGGGGCAGTTGAAGTTTGAATATCTCAGCATATCACGCGTCAGGTTTCGACTGGATAAATTTCACAGGGTATTTTAGAAAGTGATCCAAACCAAATTTGGATTTCTGGACTAGTTCGTTTTTACTTCACGGCTCTGTAGTTGACACACACACACACACACACACACTTGTTCATGTTCGTATTATATCCATATTTGTGTAACTGAGTTGTGTCCGGGAGTCTACAAAGATAATAAAAATCTCCAATCCAACCTATTCCACCCATTATATATAGTAGGTTTACTAATTACTATTGAGTTTAGACTATCTAATTTCGATCCAACGGTCAGATAGGATTTTTTTTACACACGGTATAAATTAAAACCGCCATTAGAGCATCGGTTTAGTTATTTTATCCATTCCTTCTTAACTGGGCTGGGAATAGTTGCAGATACCTGGGTATCATGGCCTCATGGGTCTCAAAATTTAAAAGGATATAATTCTTGGGCTTACATATTACCAGCGATAAATGTAGCAAGTTTGCCACAAAGCCACAAAAAAATACAAGTTGGGCTTATATTTGGGCCTAAACTCGGTTCCCCGTAGAAGTCCGTTTAACAATGCGAAGCTCAGCTGTCCGGAATTTTTTTATCCGTAGAAATTATTAAAATCAGATGTAAAGAGTGCATCATTTTTAATAAATGTAGAAAGATCTGACTCATTGAATCCGATTCAAATATTATGGATCGGACTTAATGATTCAGATTCATGTTTAATATTTTGAGTTTGGATCCGGACCGTCCGATTAAAGGAGAATCAAGCTCTGGTCCACAAATGATCTCAGAAAAATATAACATTTGGATCTGGACCATTGAGTTAGATCCATATATTTTGGATCGAACTCAATGAATCAAATTTTTCTATATTTATTGGAAACGAGACACTCTTTTTATTTCCGTACGTTTGGATTTAATAATTTGTATGAATAAAAAATTTCTGAGTGATTAATTGTTTGCAACATCTCGGAATATTTACTGCATTTTCCGTAGTCTCTCCGATGCAATGTTGAGTACTTTCGTATCCCTTATTGCTGTTAATTATATGCACCATTTTTTTATTTTCTTACTGCAAAAGGAACGAAAAATTAATTTTCTTATGGCGATCTTTTACAAAAGTGGATTTTATGGCAATTTACGGAGATTCAGGCTTTATTCTGAAAATATTTTGGTTCCTTATATAGAATAGTATTAACTTTAGAAAAGATTGAATTCTACAGTGATAAGTTGATAAATAATCTTTAGACAAAAATAAATAGGTTTTTAAAACAAAAATTTATATAAGAATAAATAACACGATCAACAATTATGCCCGAAAGAGCACATGCCCAGCACATGCACAAGCTTCCAGCTCCAGTGATTTGTCCTTTTGCTGTTTAATTCTTTTTCTATTTCTCCTTGGCCGCTCTCTGTCTGTCTAACGACAAATCTACGAGACTACAACTCTTACGTAGTCAAAACGAGGAAACGACTAAAAGAAGTCGGTGGCTACAAAAACCAAAGGATGAATCAAAGAATGGGAAAAGTGCTTCGGTTTTTTACCTGGTTGTTGACCAACGTGCTTAACACTGACACATTTTTAGGGTTCCTAATTAAACACGCTTAGACTGGTCCTGGATAACGATTTTTTTAGAATACCATATATCATCATGAATTTTATTTGTTATCATTAACTTTTGTTATGTAGCTTCCTCGAGCCTCCGCCAGGAATTTTTTTTTTTATTAATTAATTAATTGCTACAGTATCTTAATTTTGTAGGTTATATTTGCAAAGGGATTAAAAGTGAAAGAATAAAAGATATAATTATTTTTTTGTGATAGTTGACATAAAATTAAATATCTTATTCTCATACTTATGACGCAATTAAACATCAATAAAGATTTAAAAAAAATTACAAATAGATTAAAAAAAGTAAATATATTACAAAACCTTTGAATTTTTATTTATACAAATAAATATAAAAATAATATAGAATAATGGATGGATTGTATGAAAAATTTGATTTCATAGAAGGAATAAAAAAAAATTACGGTTCCTTCAGAATTGTTTGTCACACCTCATATTTTGACCATTTAGAGCGTAATTATAACAACATCATCGCACTTTTTTTTGGCCTGTCAACCTCCTTCACCAACAAAATTGTAAACAAAATAACAAAATGCAGTCAGCTACAAAGCTCAGTAACCGGTTATTTAATAATGCACTTCTCTATAATTGACTAAATTTAACAACCATTCAAATATGCCAGATTAATCCACACAAATATATATCAAATTATGCATACATATTTAACAGCGATAGCACATCGGGTCTAGGTTATCCGTAAAATAAGTCACATTATTTTCAATCAACCGAATCTGACTGCGACTAGCATTCCCCGCATATCAGTCCTAACCACGACTAGTAGTCCCCGTGTATCGGCCTTTCCAACATCACAAATTAAACTCCAATCTCTGACCCGCTATCCTGTTAAATATGTTTTCATAATCCAATATACAATACCAATATTCAAATCAACCATACAAAACGAAAACACATGTTATAGAAAAATTCGGTTACCTGATAGTGAGATTTTCGAAATTTGAAATCGGATTGCAATGACAGTTCATAATCACTGTGACGTAGTCGAAATTTAAATCCGACATTGATAATTGATATTTTGTTCATAATAACTCAAATTTTCGGGATATTACATTGCCTAAAAGAACTGAATTTGGAAGAAATTTAAAATTTTGGTTCCTTATATGGAATCAAATTAAATATCATCCTATATTATTTTAAAAAATTATGTGGGTGCAATCACTAAAAAAAATTAGAAGAAAAAATGGAGACAATTTGGGACAAAGTGACAAAGGCACAAGTGCTTAATACCAATATCGCAACACTTCGGTACACATGGACGATTTATAACAACTCTCCATAGCATGTGACTGCCAGCCCAAATGCTTTGATTCATCACCTAATCATGCACATCTACTATTAGTTAGATTTAATTATCTGTGGGGACCCAAGCCCTTTCTTTTAGTTTTTCTCCCGTGGTTTACTACTCTGAATTAATTGAATACTTCCAAACCATACAAAAAGAGATTAATCTTTTGCATGTGCATAATAATTAAGCCTGTACTTTCCAAAAGAGAGAACAAATTTATCCAGAATGTTAGCTGTAAAATTAATATGCTCTGTTTCAAAAGATCAGAACAATTTAAAGCATGTCATCAAAAATATAGTTTGAACTATTGTATAGAATTCTTGATGCAGATCGTGATGTTCATTTCCAATCTCCAATAGACAAAAATATGCTTGGAATCAGATTATTGTGGTGGAATTACAGTAAATTTGTTATTTCGGTGCAAGGCCTACATATTTGGTTTTCAGATTGAAAACAAACAGACATCAGAAAAAAGGCTACTAAAAGTTTAAAACCTTTTGCATCAGTCAAAGGATCATATTAACACCGGTAGCAGTAAATTGATCAATGGGTTAGCGTTGGAAATGTATTTAGTGAACTATGTTGGACATTTTAAGCTGAAGTTTAAAATTTAATCAAGAAATGTAAAGGAATAGTTGGGTGTAGGGCTGACCCAACGCTAATTAAAAATGAATAGTGAACTACATAATAATTTTAAAGGAATAGTTCAATAAAATTATTATGTAGTTCACTAATTTTATCCTTTAAAATTTATCATTCACGTACAGATTCGGTTTGCCAAAAATCTCAATTAATGGTTAGTTTCATGTGGATAGGCCTCCCGTGTTTTCTCTCTACCAGTTTGCTCGAACTCCACGTTGATGGAAATTAGTTATTTACCAAAATTGACTCGAGTATATATTACAACCAAAAGTTTCTCTTTAGAGATTGCTCTATTAGATTTTCATGACTTCATATCATACACGCAGTGTTGTAAAAAAAGTTTCAACGGCCGATTAAACGCTTGTTTAATTGTTAACAACGGTCAAATTGTTACGAATACACTAATTGGAGGCTTGTTTATGGAGTTTTCCAATTAATCGGCCGATTATTTTCAATTATTTTGTTTATTCCCGTTTAATAGTTCGTTTATTTTCATTTATTCTCATTTATTCCCGCTTATTACCGTTTATTCCAGTGAATATTTATTTTCACATTGTTTTCTGTGATTGTGTGATAATAAGTTTTATAAATTATATATTGTAGTTTTATTTGTACTTGGATGTACATCCAATATTTTTTATATATTTTTTCTTTTTTACTTTGAAATTGATTAATTCTTCTATTATTTATATATAACATATATTTTTCATATTTATTGATATATTTTTTTCAATTAGTACGACATGTTCATATGTAATTAAGTTGTTATCATAAACTAAATTTAGTGATTTTTTTTGTTAGAATGTCATTTCTTTCAAATAATACGTTATTAGTATTTGAAAAACTTAATTTTTGAACTTATTTTTGCATTAAATAAATGTGTTACTTAAACATGTAAGGCGTGCATGTGTTGTTAAGAAGAAATAAGCGTAGTGTCATGTTATAATAATAAAACTAAGTTAAATTAAGCTTATTTGATAAGTTTAATGAGTTAAATAAATTATTTTAATGAATTATTAATATATACATATAATTTTAATGAAAACGATTAATCATCTGCATAATTTCAATTAATCAGCTGCCAAGAATATCATATTTTACTTTTCTTTTCCACAAAGTCTCCAACTTTTTCACAATTAGAAAAAAGGAGTATTGAGAAAAGTGTTTTTTTTTTCTAATTGTGTGTACTCCAAGTGTTTAATCACAACAAACTTCGGACGTGTCTAAATTCAATTTCTATAATGCATCGTATGCACTTTGAGAAAGAAATACGTGACATGCTATGACGTGATGTAGCAAATACACCGTGATTTGATCACGTGACGTGACGTGATCAAAATAGTAGTAGACGGTCACGTCACATGGAGTCACACCGTGACTACACATGGCGTGACCACACGTGACGTGATATGACATGATGTAAATTAATCACGTGTTTTTTATATTTTAATTTAAATTGTTGAAATTCAGAAAAAAGATATAAAAAGATATGAAAATTATAAAAATTGTAAAATAAGTAAATAATGTTTCCATTTTTTTTTGTTTAAGGAAAGGCAGTTAGGTATCTAACATTACTTTAAAAATTCAAATTACAAATATTCATTGGACTAAGCTAGAAAAAATAAAAATCAGTACTACATGAGTACTGGTATCACTGAATCTATATCATAAGAGAAACATGGATACTCTATACCTACCAAAAAAAAAAGAAATTGAAAATTAACTAGAAAAAGTTGAATACTCTATGTTTCATACCGTGACGTGACGTGACGTGTAATTTTCGCTCGAATGCGGCACGTCACGTGAAAAATCACGTCACGCGAGTCACGTCACGTGACTGATCACGTGACAAATTTCCTTCTCTACACGGACCCACAGTGTCACAGTGTCATTATTATGTTATTAAGCAGTGTCATTATTATCTTATTAAGCTCTCTGTATAAAATGTTATTGGAATATTCTATCAGGAGCGCATTTTTTTTAGTAAATAACTTATCATTTTAAATAATTTGATAAGGGTGCGTCCAAACTGTACCGAAAGAACTGTATACAAATTATAATAATTTTTTTTATTTAGAAATAAACTTAAATGCAAATGAAGAAGCACCGTTCGGGTGTTTTTTTTTTTTTTTATTTTATAAAAAAACAACTTTACTGCACCGTTGGTAAGTTAGAGGAAGAAAATGGTTTTATCTACCGCTATTTCTTTACCATAGGTCCACCATACCAACAGTTTAGTGGAGCTGTTTTTTTTTTTTAAAACCCAAACGGTGCTCTTTTCGTTTGAATATTTAAGTTATTCTAAATAAAATAAAATAAAACCAAATGATTACAATTCACCTAAAAAAATGATGATGAATATGAGCATGACATGTTAATTGTTGTTTATACACACACACACACACACACACACACACACACACACACACACAAATTGACTTTGAAATTTGGAAGTTTGTTTCCATCCTATATATACATACAGCTAATTATATCAATGACTGAAAAATTAGCACTGAATTGATGTCCATCTAAATGGTAATCATTTAAAACCAAATTTTACTTCTAACTTTTACCTTAACCTTTATTGTGGCAAATGTATTGTTGTACGAAGGTGCAGAGGTACAATGAAGGGACCCAGAACCAAGAGTACATTTACGTGCTGACAGCCAAATGGTGCTGGTGTTGGTCTAGGGATGCCATAGCATGTTCTCAGCAACCCCCCTTCCACATGCATGGCTTCTTGAATTCATATCCTCTGCGTTAACTCAAAAGGGAATCTTTTGAGTTAATGAATCTTGACTGTCCAATCTCTTTTAAGATTCGTACAAATTAGATCTGCACTAATATTAAAGGACCCTATGTTATAGACACGAGCCGGATTGGCTCCGTTTAAAATCAGACGGTTGAAATTTATTAACTCAAAAGATTCCCTTTTGAGTTAATACAGGATACGGATCCTGCTTCTTTCATCTCTATTATTTCTTTATTTAATCTCTCTTGAACTATTTCTGCCATGTACATTCGATCTTTCTTTCTCTTTATTCTTTGGTCTGATTAGCTTCCACCAAATTTGGTGGCCATTACAACTTCCACTGTCATTTTCTCCTGTACTTAGACCATGTGACTCCACCTCATAGATCTACTAATCAAATCCTTAAAATTTTCATTAGCATTGTATATCACTAATCATATTTTCACATTTATTCTTTTTTTTTTACATACTTATTTGTGCAGATTTGGTAGCAGCAACAATAGTGCTGAATAAACAACACAAATAATCTTTCTAAATCACATAGCATTACACATATGTTCTCACTTCATGGAGTAGGGAGCATTGCCATAACTCCTAAGAAAGCTACCCAACTGTTCTCCAAAAACAGAGACCTTACTGAAGAAAAAGAAGCAGAGACGAGAACAAATGGGCAAGGCAAGCAAATGGCTTAGAAATTTCTTCCTATCAAGCAAAAAAGAAGAGAAAAATGAAGAAAAAAAAGATAAGCTTCAGCCATTGCCAGAGATCAAGCTAACTCAAAATACACCATCGAAAGAGAAAAAGAGATGGAGCTTTAGGAGATCGACCGGCACCGCCACACAAGGAGGTACAAAGCAGTTGCATTCTCCGGATTCAAGTGTGTGTGGTGGGAGTGTTGGGTTAGCTGAGGCCGAGATGGATCAGAATAGACACGCAATTGCAGTGGCCGTGGCAACTGCGGCAGCTGCCGATGCGGCTGTTGCTGCAGCACAAGCGGCCGCGGCCGTGATTCGTTTTACATCAGGTCGGGGTTCTCAGAGAACAGCTAGTTTTATCGAGGATTTGGCGGCAACCAAGATCCAGTCTGTTTTCAGAGGTTATCTGGTATGATCATCAAACATATATTTTGCATGAATTATATTCTTTGTTTTATGTAAGAATTCATGTTGATTTTAATCATATAGAAAGCCGAAAACGAGTATAAAATAATTTATTGTGTGCCATTGCAATGTTGGGCGAGAGACAATTGGAGAACCATTTACTCTGTGAAAAGAACGCCTGATACGGTGATACCTTGATTTCTTCAAAATTTGACCCAATCATATAGGCGTCATACTAGAGCTTGACACTAAGTTTTGTTGGTTCTGCATAATTTGCTTATTTCTATCAGTTTGAATGAACCGTATTCTTCTGGTGGGCCTTTTATGGACATGCATATTTTTATGAATAAATATTCAGGCAAGGAAGGCATTATGTGCCTTGAAAGGTCTAGTAAAGTTACAAGCACTAGTGAGAGGCCATTTGGTAAGGAAGCAAACGACGGCAACTCTGCGGTGCATGCAAGCCCTAGTCACAGCCCAGGCCCGGGCCCGGGTCCAGCGAATGCGCATGGTCGATGAGGCACAAACACAGAGTTATCAGCACCCAGCTCAAAGCCGGAGATCGTCTCCCCAGCATCCGCGACACCGGCGATCTTATGTAAGTCAAAATTAAGCTTCTGCTTAATTATTATACCAATAAAACAATTCAAGTATTAATACTTCCATAGGAATGTGTGCTATATATATTTGGAGAATGAATACTATAATGTCAATTTTTAGAAATTGTGGGATGTACATTGTTGTTGTCTAGGAAAAGTAAAACTGGTACATTACCAATTTTATTTGGTAAAAGTTATGTTTTTCCAGAGCTTCAATGTATTACATTTCCATCCAAAAAGGAAATTAACACACACACACATTTCAAAAGTCAACTCTGACCACTAAACTTGTAGTGTCCTATTTTCTTTTTTGTCATATGATTTGATGTAAGTAGAAGTTATCGTGATCAACTACTTACACACAATTATTAAAATAAGTACAACTAATCATCTTTAAAGTTTTGACAGCGGAATTAAGAATTAATTAAAAAAAAAACAAATCAAAGACCTTAGAAATCATAGTCTCCACGTATAAATTAATCAAATTAATTTCATACCTTTGTCCATAGTAAACTCTTGAGACGTTCTTCACAAACCGTCAGAAGAACTGTAAAGCGATTTCTCTCCTCTTTCTCTTTCTAAGCAATGACAACTTTTATTCTTTCTGAATATAGATGAAGAGAGGATCAACCTTACTATTAGAATTCGTATCGTATCTATTGCCTGTCATTAAAGCAATTATTTATAGGGGAGATGCACAGTATGGACAGCACAGCACATGTGGATAATAATACCTGGTGTAAGATGCACCCTTTAATCAAATGCACCCTTTAAACAATATATCAATGTGCAGTGAACCTTGCACCCTTAAAATTAATATTGTGTGGATATAATAGCGCATGAGTCAATATGCATCTGTAATAAAGCACTATGCACTCTTTAATTAATCCTTTGGAAAATGGCGCCTTTTAATCAAAAGCTATATGCATCTGTCAACTCATATGTTGACTTTTATGCCATTTAATCAATCTATATGCGTTATATATTAGTGCACCTTTTAATAAAACCTTTATGCCATTTAAATCAAAATGGGCTGTTTTAATTATGGGCCACTTAATTATATTTTTCTTACATTCTCCCACTTGGTCCATTATAAAACTTTATGACATTACAACATTCATAAGGTGCACAATAATATTGCATGTCTTTATATTTCATAAATTCTAAAATCATAATATTTATATTTAAGCAAAATTAATACGAGTCATGGCGGTTGCTAATAATATTTGTTACTAACTTCCTTCCATGTACTACAACATCAATTTTAACTTAATATAAACCTTAATGGTATACTTGAGGATCCACGTTAATTGTCTAATTTATATAGACTAATTCCTATTAATAGTAAACGATAATATATATATATACTTAAATAAATAGGAATTGCATTTGAAACAATCAATCAATAATAATATCATAAATAATCATTCATCTATAATATAAGTTTAATTACAACAATTATTTATCACAGACAACTATTCCCATTCTTTCGACATGTTCGTGAAATATCTTGGGTGGTAATCCTTTCGTCAAAGGATCAGCTATCATCATCTCTGTGCTTATATGCTGTATTGTTATTGTTTGTTTCTGTACTTCTTCTTTCACGGCAAAGTACTTAATCTCCATGTGCTTGGCACCTTTGGAGTACTTATCGTTTTTGCTGAAGAAGACTGCTGCAGAATTATCACAATAAATCTTCAGCGGCTTGGCAATGCTGTCGACAATTCCAAGTCCCGAAATAAAGTTCCGCAGCCATAGTCCTTGTACCATGGCTTCAAAGCACGCCACGAACTCGGCTTCCATAGTGGATGCAGCGATTACTGTCTGCTTCGCACTTTTCCATGAGATTGCTCCGCCGGCTAGAAGATACACATATCCGCAAGTGGATTTTCGTGTATCGTAACACCCGGCATAGTCTGAATCTGAATAACCGACTGTCTCTAAGCAGTTTGATCTCCTATACGTCAACATGTGATCTTTAGTACCTTGAAGATATCGTAAAACTTTCTTTGCTGCCTTCCAATGTTCTATTCCAGGATTGCTTTGATAACGTCCAAGCATTCCTACAGCAAAACTGATATCTGGTCTTGTACAAGTTTGTGCATACATTAAACTACCCACAATGGAAGCATAAGGAATATTATTCATTTCTTCCTTTTCCAATTCGTTTTTAGGACATTGATATAAACCAAATTTATCCCCTTTCTGAATCGGTACCTTACCAGCTGAACATTTCTCCATCCTAAATCTCTCGAGAATCTTGTTAATATATGTTTTCTGAGACAAACCTAACAAACCTTGTGATCGATCACGAAATATTTCTATTCCTATCACATAGTTCGCCTCGCCCATATCTTTCATTTCAAAATTCTTCGAGAGAAAATTCTTGGTGCTTTTCATCATTCCAAGATCGTTAGTCGCAAGTAAAATGTCGTCAACATATAGAACTAGAAACATTATCTTACTCCCACTGACCTTCAAGTATATACAACGATCAACAATATTTTCCTTAAAACCAAAAGAAGTAATCACATCATTGAACTTAAGATACCATTGTCGTGATGCTTGTTTCAGCCCATATATCGACCTTTTCAATTTGCAAACCATATCCTTTCCCCCAATTGAAAAGCCCTCGGGCTGATCCATGTAGACTTCCTCTTCGAGTTCTCCGTTCAGAAAAGCAGTTTTAACGTCCATTTGGTGTAACTCAAGATCGTAATGAGCCACTAAAGCCATGATGATACGCAAAGAATCTTTCTTAGAGACGGGCGAAAATGTCTCTTTATAATCAATGCCGTCTTTCTGAGTGAAACCTTTGGCAACCAGTCTAGCTTTATATCGTTCAATTTTGCCTTTTGAGTCACGTTTGATCTTAAAGATCCATTTACATCCAACTCGCTTGGAATTGTGAGGCAATTTGACAAGATCCCAGACTTGATTTTGTTCCATTGATTTTAACTCGTCTTTCATGGCATCAATCCATTTATCGGATTCTTTACATTCAATAGCTTTCTTGTATGAAACCGGATCATCAATTGTAGAATCAATTTCAGATTCTTGTAGATAAACCAAATAATCGTTAGATATAGCCGATCTCCGTTCACGGTTAGACCTTCTTAATGATATATTATTCGGTTCAACTAAATCATCAACAACGATGTTATCAATCGGAATGTCCTCAGTGGCAGTTGGTTGTTCTGGAACAGTCGGAAGAATTACTTTCGAAACAAAAGTCGGAACAACTACTTTCGAAACAACAGACAAAGGAACAGTAACTTGTTCTGTAATTTCCTGAAAATCAGAATTACACTGATCAGAACTTCTTGCACTGACTTCAGCATTCTCGATGAAACGGGCATTTCCGGATTCAACAATTCTCGTGCTATGATTCGGACAGTAAAATCTGAACCCTTTGGATTTCTCTGGATATCCAATAAAGAATCCACTAACAGTTCTGAAATCCAATTTCTTTTCGTGTGGGTTATACAAACGGACCTCCGCAGGGCAACCCCATACATGTATATGACGCAAACTAGGTTTTCGTCCCGTCCACAGTTCGAAAGGAGTCCTTTCTACTGCCTTACTGGGAACCCGGTTTAGTAAATACATGGCGGTCTTAAGTGCATACATCCACAAAGATTTAGGCACAGTTGAGTGACTGAGCATACTCCGAACCATGTCCATAAGGGTTCTGTTACGACGTTCAGCAACACCATTTTGTTGTGGTGTGCCGGGCATAGTGTATTGCGCACATATACCACGCTTTTCTAAGAATTTAGCAAAGGGTCCAGGATTTTGTCCTGATTCGTCATATCTACCATAAAATTCCCCACCGCGATCAGATCGAATGATTTTCACTTGTTTTTCTAACTGTCTTTCAACCTCATTTATAAACACCTCAAGTGCATCAATAGATTGTGATTTTTCATTTAGAAGATAAACAAACCCATAACGTGAGAAATCATCGATGAAGGTGATGAAATACTTTTCTTTATTAAAGGAGGGAACATCAAATGGTCCACAAATATCCGTGTGAATTATTTCTAGAAGTTGAGAGCTACGAGTGGCACCTTTCTTAGTATGTTTTGTCTGTTTGCCTTTTATACAGTCGATACATACACCTAAGTCAGTAAAATCCAAGTTTGGAAGAACTTCGGACTTCACTAAACGTTGTATTCTTTCTTTGGATATATGACCCAATCTTTTGTGCCACAAGTACGCCGACTTTTCATCATTCATATTTCTTTTCATTCCAATAGTATTGTTTACGGTAATCAGAGATTCTATATACGAATTATCTAACTCTAATTTATACAGTCCATCAATCAAATTGCCACAACCAATCATGCAATTATTTTTATATAAACTAAAGCATTTAGATCCAAATTTAAATACATAGCCACAATCATCCAACTTAGATACAGATAATAAGTTGCGAGAAAACAAAGGTACATATAGTGTATCATACAAATCAACAATATTGCCAGAACCTAATATAAGTCGGTATGTACCGACACCTTCCACTGGCACCTTGTCTTTATTGCCCATAATTACATATCTTTCACTTTGTCGACTTTGGCTTGTGGTTTGGATCGTAAGAAATCCCTGTAAATTATTTGAAATATGAGTTGTAGAGCCCGAGTCAATCCACCAAGTATTATTAGGAACATCAATAAAATTTGACTCAAAAGTAACAAAAGTATGATTCATACCTTTCTTTTCGAACCAAACCTTCCTTTTCAGACAATCCTTCTGAAAGTGACCCACCTTACGACAAAAGTGGCACTTTTGCTTGTTCCCTTCTTTCTTGAAGCTTGCCTTAGAAGACACCTGAAAGGCTTTCTCCTTCTTTTTGGTCTTAGCTTTCCCTGGTTTAGCATTAGAACCCGACCCAACTTCTAGTTTTGAAAAATGAACAGTGTTAGGTTTCATTTCCTTAAGCCTTGCCTCTTCCTGAACAAGTTTACTAGTCAATTCATTTATGTTCCATTTCTTTTCTTGAGCATTATAATTAATTTGGAACGGACTATAAACATCATTCGGCAGAGAGTTCAAAATAAATTGAACTAGAAACCCTTCGTCAACTGTCATTCCCAAACTCTTAAGTTTTGCGGAGAGAGACGTCATTTCTACGATATGTGCATGCATAGTGCGACTACCATCATACTTCATGGTGGTAAGTTTTGCCATAAGCGAACCGGCAAGCGACTTATCGGCTGTCTGTGAGCGTGCCCTGACGTTTGCTAGAAACTCTTGAGCGTTATCCGTGTCCGGAAGAGCAACCTTAATGTTTCCATCAACCGTCATTCGCAAAAACATAAGGCATAACCTGTTAGAACGTTCCCATTCTGCCATAAAGGCCTTATCTTCCTCGCTGCTTTCATCAGTTATAGCATCGGGCTTATCAAATAATAGTGCTATGTCCAAGTCCTGTGCACCTAAGTGAAATTGGACTTGTTCATTCCATTCAGCAAAGTTAAGACCATTAAAGACCGTCACAGATGACGCATGCGATTGCATCGATACAGGTGCATTAACTGTAATTTTAATAGAGAAGATGAAAAGAAAAATTAAAATAAATTAGGGAAAGAGAAGATCATAAGGAAAATTAAGAAGAAATAAATTTTCTGAAATTTGCTATGAATGAAAAGAAAATCAGAAAACATAATATATTATACTTTGATTTTTCCATCTTCAAATGATTTCGAAATTTCATAAACTTAAATCTTTAAATTAAAAAATACAAATAATATATATATAACTTAACTCAAAGAGAAGATCAGAACATAGGAGACATAATGCAATAATTTATAACTTCAGATTTTCGGAGCAATAACTTAATTAATGTATATCCTAATTATCCTTTGGGATTTCTTAAGATATATATTAAACATAATATTTTACTAGAAAATACTTTAATATGATAATTTTATTGTTTCAATACATGTTGTTGCCTTTGGGTAACCAACAATTGAAGAATAACGTAAATTATCAACTTAAGTTGTGTAAATTATGAGAATGTAATTAACCTTTGGGCAATTCAAAAAATCTCATAATCTACTAATTAATTATAAACCATATCTTAAACCATACCAGATATGGTTTATAATTAATTTTCAGAAAATTTCTTTCCAGAAATCAAAATCAGAAATTTTTTTTTTTTTTTTTTTTTTTTTTTAATTTCCAGAAAATTTCTTTCCCGGTTCATAATAATTCAATTTCAGAAACTTTAAAGTTACCGTATTAATTTCTGATAATACGAGTAGTTGTTAAATTCAAAGTAGATGTCTAACTTTCTGATATATACTAAATTCAAAGTGTATGTTACGTACCGTATGAATATTCAAAGTTACAAAAGTCTAATTCATTTAAGAATTATTACAAAAACTTTAAAGTTACAAAAATCTAATTCATTTAAGAATTATTACAACAACTTTAAAGTTACAACCGTCATTATTCAAAATTACCGTAAATAACAAATTATTAAAATAAAATAAAATAAAATAATAATAATAATAAATTCATAAAACAAGTAACTTATTCGGGAGATTATGAATTCCAAAACCATGCTCTGATACCACATGTAAGTAGAAGTTATCGTGATCAACTACTTACACACAATTATTAAAATAAGTACAACTAATCATCTTTAAAGTTTTGACAGCGGAATTAAGAATTAATTAAAAAAAAAACAAATCAAAGACCTTAGAAATCATAGTCTCCACGTATAAATTAATCAAATTAATTTCATACCTTTGTCCATAGTAAACTCTTGAGACGTTCTTCACAAACCGTCAGAAGAACTGTAAAGCGATTTCTCTCCTCTTTCTCTTTCTAAGCAATGACAACTTTTATTCTTTCTGAATATAGATGAAGAGAGGATCAACCTTACTATTAGAATTCGTATCGTATCTATTGCCTGTCATTAAAGCAATTATTTATAGGGGAGATGCACAGTATGGACAGCACAGCACATGTGGATAATAATACCTGGTGTAAGATGCACCCTTTAATCAAATGCACCCTTTAAACAATATATCAATGTGCAGTGAACCTTGCACCCTTAAAATTAATATTGTGTGGATATAATAGCGCATGAGTCAATATGCATCTGTAATAAAGCACTATGCACTCTTTAATTAATCCTTTGGAAAATGGCGCCTTTTAATCAAAAGCTATATGCATCTGTCAACTCATATGTTGACTTTTATGCCATTTAATCAATCTATATGCGTTATATATTAGTGCACCTTTTAATAAAACCTTTATGCCATTTAAATCAAAATGGGCTGTTTTAATTATGGGCCACTTAATTATATTTTTCTTACATTTGACAGACACTGCATTAGAATGTAACAGACCCAAATTTAACTAGTAATACTACTGTACAACAGGAGATGGATAGAGCTGGAGAAGAGAAGATTGTTGAAATGGATATGGCTGAGACAAGAAGCCAGACACAAAGCCGCAAAAGCTACTCCGTTTCACACCACAGTGAAAAAATTGAGGCAAGTCAGTATTCTTCGTACTACGGTGCCATGTCACCCGCTCCATCAGCACTAACCGAGATGAGTCCACGTGCCTATTCAGGCCATTTCGAAGAATTCTCTTTCATCACAGCTCAAAGCAGCCCCCAATCAAATTTTGACTACTCTTACAATTTTCCCAACTACATGGCAAATACCGAGTCATCACGTGCAAAGGTACGGTCGCAGAGTGCACCTAGACAGAGAACTGACACTTTGGAGCGACAATCTAGTAGAAGGCGGCCATCGATTGAAGGAAGAAATATACCTAGAGGGGTTAAGATGCAAAGAAGTTCGTCTAGTGCCGGTATGGCTGTAAATGGGTACCAGTTTCCTTGGTCTGTCAGGCTAGATAAATCCAGTGCTAGCTTGAAAGATAGCGAGTGTGGCTCCACCAGCTCCATTCTGACAAATTCCAACTACTGTAGATCGCTAGTCGGCTTCGAGGTGTGAATTTCTCAAGATTCTGGACTTCAATTTTTTAATTGGACTTAATTAAAATTATTATGGTTGATTTCTTCTACTCGTTTTGCTTTTCAGGTGACGAGCAGGGCAAATTATTAAGTCATAATGAAATACTATACAAAGAATAAATTTGTGCAACATGGTGAGAAGCAGTTGGCAAGGGATGAAATGTATTTATTCATAAAGAAGGGATTTGAGAATTCTTGTTCAGATGTGTGATTTTCTTCATTTTGCTTTCTTAACTTATATTTTTCTTGTTCAGAAAACACTATATAGTTCAAAGATTTTCACATTTAATTGCAAATTGGTAGTGAATAACTACATGATTATAACTAGCATTTGATTTAGTTATCAATATCTTCATAAGTCACATATATAACAATCCTCACAAGTTGTGTTGTTTTATAACATTTTCAAAACTGGTATAAATTGGTACGCTAGTGAAAATCAGTGACTAGTTGAGGAGCGCGTGTTTTGTTTTACCACAATCAGTAGCTTCTTGAAGCTTATTTTGAGAATTTTCTTCAATTTATCAAGTTGTTATGAACTTGCTTTAGTTAATTTAACCGACAGAAGCTACTTTTTTTTAAATAAAAGAGAAAGGGGTTTTGTTTCAGCTGGTTCGTTGGACAAGCTGAAATTTCAGCCACTGTATAGGGGTAAGGAGCCTGATCAGTACCAAAATTGTTGTTTTGATTTGCATAAGATCAATAGTCGATTCCTTCAGCCTAAACTAAAGCATGCCAAGCTCATTATAGTTCAACATAAACCTTTTGTGTTTTTCATTTTTTTTTGTCCTTAATGGTTATAGTAATGTCAATTGCCGATTATGCATACTTGTGAACAATTGCCGAAAATTGTCGGTTACGATTTGGATCGTCTAGTTTTTTATATCCATGCATAATAATGATAACATGATAATAATTAATTGCCATAGAAAATCAAACAATATAATAATTATATCCATGCATTAAATTAGATGGACCCAACATAATAATAAAGCAATCCATAAAAGCATTAAATGCATCATTTTTTATATTCCAACAAAAATGTGAACCTTTCGATTGTACAAATCTTAAAAGACAAAAAAAAAAAAATCAAACGAACAAAATACATGTAATGCGGAACTACTAAGAAGATAGAAAACTTAACCTTTTTAGTTAGATTACTAGGTTATTTTTCAAATTTAACCTCGAAAAGAAGATATTTATTGAATAAACGTGAAATTATAAAATGATATATTTATCAATAATTTTACATCTAGGAAATTTACAAGAAAAAAAATATTTTTGAAAATATTAATACTCTATAAAGTAATCAAAAAAAAGTTGTATCACTTTAGAGATCTCATTACACATTAGGCACATCAAACAAACTTATAAATGAGAAATGAGGAGAGAAATAAAAAGATATGTATCTTCCGATTAAAACAATTTTAAGAAGTAAATCAAACCGTTAACGTAAAGATAACATGACGTAGTTTAGAGGTTTTGAAATTCAATTATAAATATTTATAATGTATACATTATTATGATGTCAGTTGACAGTAACTGACTGTGCATACTCGTGGAGAAAGGGTACCATATAATCTAAAAGAAGCCTTGCTTTGCTTCTGATTAACTGGGCCAACTCTACAGAATTTCTCAAGTGCAGCCCATTTTAAAAATCCGAGGCCCATTAGAAACATCAAATGTGTACCATTTAAATTTTTGGGCTTGACCTTTGAAAAATTTATATATCATCAATAAGTTGCCGTCAAGATAAACAAGATAAGATCATCAATAACTTAGAAGGATCTTGCTAATTTGGGCAGAATTTGCTTCGTTCTTTCCAGAGATAAAAATAGCATATGTAGCTGATTTATTATTCTGTTATCATGTAGTTTATTTATTATCAGAATTTCCATTTATTATCGTTACCAAAATTGAAATTTCAAATGCTGAGGATAAGATCCTTCCCGTAAGTATCAATCAGATCAGGTCAATTTAACTAAGAAAATTTGCCCTTGGTTGTAACAGTAATTTCAGCATGTTGGTCTTTCAGTGACAACTATAATAAACTCTTGCTTAGCAATTTCTAGGTTCCTAAAAAAGCATCCGATATGAAAATTTCCATCAATTTTTCCTCCAAATAAAAGACATATACCGATACAGACATGGACGGATCCATAAAGGCCCAAGGGTAGGCAAGTGCCTACTCCTGAATTTTAAAAAAAAAATAGGTCCAGTATAAATTTACCCAAGTGCCTACCCCAGAAAAATTTAAATAGCAATGCCCATCCTCCATTGAAATAAAAAGGTCGGTCCACTCCGCTATAGAACTTCAAACTTTGTCATCGCTGGAAAAAATTGAAACCCAATAAAACAAAACAAAGAAAGTAGCGACACTACAGCCAAGGAAAAAAAAGGACCTTTCTTCACGTGAGGGAAAAAAAAGACTTGCTTGCTGCTTTCTATTCGTTGTTTTGAGTCAGAGAGAAAAATAAAAAACTTCACGCGAGCAAAAAATATTTTGCACTTTTATTAGTATCTGTGCCTATTCCTGATCAAAATCGCCCTGGATACAGATAAAATTTCACCAGTCAATAATTGAATGTGGTCCCCTCGAGCCGAAAACATGTTGTTGTGGACCCAGCATCAACGCCCGTCGCTCTCGCGTCACTTGGTTGCACCATCTGTGTTTGTCAACTGTTAAGAGGAGAGAAAAAAAATAGGGAAAAAAGGCGCGCACAAGTTCTCGGGTTCAAATCGATCTCCTTTTAAAGGGGGCCTACTAAAGGCCCATTAACTTTTAAAGCTAACAAGGACACCCCACTATAATTGTGTGTTTAGAAGGGAATCTAAATGGGCCCACTGAAGCCGCTTTTCAGAAGTGAGGTTAATTTTTTTTTTTTTATAAAACTGAAAATGTGAAACGTACCCATTTTAGTTTACTAAATTCTGAACTAAAACCGACAAAAATCGATGTATTGCAGATAATGTGAAGCCAGTGATGAAGCTATGAATTTTGATTGATTTTAAAAAATAAAAACAATAAATTTTCATATAATTACAAGGATTTTTGTAAAAATTGATGAGGTCAATTGGCCACACTAAAGCTCTACGGCAAATGAAACTGCAGAGGATCTCAAAAGATGTGTGAACTATAAAAAGGCAATTTATTGAGAAAATCAGTGGAGAATTTGAGGCCTCCTTTTAAGGAGTAGTCACATTTTTTATCTGATAGAACGACCGTTTTATGTGGTTTAGCTATGTGTCGGCTCATTAATCCGACAATCTAGACATAATAATAGTCTATGTTGAAAATAATAGTAAAGATAAGTATCATATTTTGAACTTTTACAAGAATTAATGAAATAAGAAAGCATATTAAAGATGGAATTTAGTTGCACTTATACTCTGAAAAGGAGGGAAGGTAATGGGAAGTCAACTTTTCATGAAGAACATATTTGTTGATCAACTATGGACATTTTTAGTGGGTTAAATTGTTCCTTTGCCCCGCCATACCATGATACCAAGACCTCAAGTTGCCAGTACGGCTCCTCTTGAGTTCATTAGATGATTTCTTAAAGTTTTAGATCAGGCATTTCAAATCAGATTATGACTTTTCGGCCGGTATTAAAATCCAACTACATAACAAACAAATAACTAAGATAATTATTAGTTGAATTTAATATTGACCATTCGATCTAAATGAACAATTTATATCTAGTAGAAATCATTCCAGATCCGTATTATTGGAGAGGGGACCGTTCGGGATCGGGCAGCGGAACAGGCGGCGGGGTCAGGGTCGGGGTCGGGCGGCAAGGCAGGGCTAAACGGCGGCTTCCGTCGATTTTTTTTTTGGTCTAAACCTAAGGGTAAGAGGGTAAGAGGGTAAGAGGGTAAGAGGCGCGAAGTCAGGAGAGGAAATTTAGATCTGCGCGGTTTAATTTTTAGGGTACTCTTCTGCGACCGGGACAAATCGGTCGCAGAAGACTATTTGCGCCGGTCTCTGAAGAGTTCGTCTCCGAAAACTTTTTATTTTTATTTTTTTTAATTTTTTTTTGGGTCTTCTGCGACCGGCGACTGAAGCGGTCGCCGATGCCGGTCGCAGATGTCCTGTTTTGCTGTAGTGTTCCCAACTTGACTCAAAAAGCTTTTTAATTTAGCATAAATTTTATAAGGTCCTCCTAAAAATGACATTAGCGTACATCATTTAACTGGAATTAAATAAACATGATCCTATTACAAGTATAACAGTAATTAATAAGGACCTCTAATATAATGTTTGTCATAGTCAGGCTATTTTGAAGTGCTCCTTATTCCCTACATGACGTTAGTTGTACCTCCAAATAGGAGTTCAAATTCTTTCGGCCTTAGGCACACAATGTCGGTCCGGATACGCTAAAGTAACTCAATTTTTGGGTTTTGAATTGGAACCGTCCGAATCGAATCCGTCGTCTGAGATCACCTCGGGATTTGAACATGTTTCTCAAGATACGTGTGCTCTACTTTAGTTGGATGGTCACGGATTCAAATCGGAGGGTCCCGATCCAAAACCCAATTTTTGGGTTACTTCACTGGATCTGAATTCCACAATGTCTCCATCTGTTGTAGTGTTGTGTATATCCAGTCGTAGTCCAAATAGACAATACTATATGCGAGGACCAAAAACCACATTAGACAATACTAGCTCTATTATCAGTCCCATTGTCTCCAGTTGGGTCCCAAGATCAATTCAATTTTCTACGTATTATTGCTACCACTAAGGCTCGTAAACTGCTCATAACTAAATTCTCACATCAGTGGGAAACTGTGCTCAATATAAGCTGACCTCACAAACCTATTGCTCTCCATTTCTGACAAAAATGAATATGCCATTTAGAAATACGGTTCCTACCCGTACTGCATTGATTAGTTTGTTACAAGGTTCTAAATAGCGTTTATAGCATCATAGCGGGAAGGCTACAAAAAAAGCTATAGCGAATCGCGTCGCTATAGCGGAAGCTATGCCACATAGCATTTTTTTTTTTTTACATTCCGTATATTCAATATTTGTACTAAATATCAACATTATCTAAAGTCTCATAAAACAATAAATAACACCAAAGTAATTAAAAAATTATAATATTCATATTGAACCAGTACAAAGTCCAAATTGCGGTTCAAAATATCCATAGTAATATCATAAACTATCGATTTTTCCTATTAAAATATCTTAAGCATTATAATTCATGACATAATCTATTTTTTTTTTCTATTCAAATTTCAATTTCTATTTCCAATTTCAAATTGATTTATCTGTAGCAAGTAGCAACAAATTCAATTTCGGTTTGAGCTTTTTTGAGTCTTTATTTAAAGCCCATATAAATTGCTTAAAAAAAATCATATTGTTTTTTTTGAAAAATTTGGCAGTAACTGCCAAATAGGTTTTATTAAAAATAAAAAAAATAAAAAAAAATCATATTGTATAGCGGCCGTAGCGCAAATAGCGCATTTTGATGTCATAGATTAGCGTTTGGGGTCCAAAAACGCTATAACGCGCTATTTAGAACACTGGTTTATTATGAAGTATCACTGTACCTTAGTACATGTATACATCTGAATTTCTGTTCTGTCAGTCTCTCTTAGACTCTTATGTAGATGTAGTATTACTGGACGGCTCCATTAGCGAACAAATGAAGACGAGAAGATGAAAGTATGAAACCTCAATGTTTTAAAATATGGTTAGCCCCACTAATGCACAGGGATGATTTATGAACAGTTTCATCCATATTTTGGAAAGAGAGCGTAATTACAACAGCGAAGTATACAATATGGAAAGAGATTCCTAAGCTAAAAGTCTGAAACTAATCAATGTATCTCCTTGGTTGTCCCACTTATAATTTGGTCGACTTTTTAGCGGGTTCGGTTGCTTTGCTCTCTTATGTAAGAATTGCAGAATCTCTAGTAGTTTTATTGTTAGGCAATCAGTTCAAAATTTTAATACTTTCCGAAATAAGCTGATTTGAAGTTCTTATTGCTGGAAATTGGGATGAGTCTGACATCTGACATGGTTTACTGGTAAGTCTAAGGCAACCTGACACGCAAATAAATCAAAAAATCATAAACAAAACTCAAAGTATCGTAATCCTAATCAGTCAAGAATGGAGCCAGATTCTGACTATATATTAGAAGTAATAAGAGGGATCCAATGCATGACTAGCAGTGTCTGAACAAAATTATTATCCTGATTAAGGGTATATACTGGTACCGGTTAATTACTTTACTACCACGCTACGTATCCTATCTAGCGCTGCCCTTTCCTGCCATACATTCTCTCTGCCTCTGGAATAAAGCAAACTTGATCGATTATAACTCAAACTCTGTATGGTTTTCATTTGAATGGAAATCGGTGGGCAGGCCCACTTTTCTCATTTTTTTTATAATGGTCAAATTTTTCACTCCTGAATCTTGGAAATAAATCTGCTGTTATTCTCAAGGAATAACAGGAACATGTTATTCCCATCCCAACCGTTGATTTTCACTGAGATTCGTGCACGAAAAACTTACTTCGTTGAGATTTGCACATTGAAAAGTTTGAATGGTTGGAATGGGAATAACAGTTTCCTGTTATCTCTAGGGAATAACAGGAGATTTATTTCCCTGAATCTTAATTTAAAAATTAGTTTCTTCTTTGTTTAATGACAAAATAGTGATAATAATTGCTGACAGATCATTCTACCTTCCAATACTCATTCCACAAGAAAGTCAACCCTTCCTCACTAGGTATGGTATCTTTCAACTCCTCTTAATATTTTAGTGCGCACAAACTTGATCATAAGGGGCCCTTTTGGATCCTTAAAAGGCACTTTATATGCAATAATGTTGAGCACAGAGACAAATAAAGCCGAATTATAATTTATTATATTACAAATACTACAACATTAACTTTCTCCTGCTACACACAACATCTTACTAAAATTTTCAACTTATCTGCTACACACAGAGACATTGGTTCAGAGTTCAGACTGTAGAGGTGCAAACGGATCGGATATTATCTGTCCATATTCTAAAATTAGATATCGATATCTTATATTCGAATATCCGTACAGATACAGATATGAATATGGTTTTAAATTTTAGCTATCTGTATCCAAATAGTAGATATACATCATACAGTTTGATATATATTATAAAAAAATTATGCATATATCAATGGATATCTGATCCGTATTCGTTTAATATCCAATCTGTTTCCGTATCCGTCTATATCCGATCCGTTTTCGTATCCGAAAAATAAAAATAGATACGAATATGGTTTATCACTATCTGATCCGTTTGCATCCCTAACTAACTAACAAGTATTCTTTCTTACGAAGAGAGACTTGAATTTTTGCTTGATGCCAAATGGAGAGCCAAGACTACTTATGTATACTTGTATCAGTGTAGAGGCGAAATAAAAAAAAAAATTATAAATTAGCGGAGCTATTATAAAGTTATCTTATCTATTAATTACCTCATAAGATTGGAGTTCAATCAAACTAATCTCTTTGTACCGAAATTTTTATTTCTATTATATTCACAAAAAAAATAAACCAAAATACTCCAGTTTAATCAAAATTCGAAACTTATCCAAACCACAAGAGCATTGTGCAGCCCCAACTTTTTCCTTTTTCTTTTGTCTATCAGCATCCTCTGAGATATCTCAAAGTTTGAGAAATCGCAACCGTTAAAATACGTAATTAATTATACTGTAGACATCTCAGAATTTTAATCGGTCATGCAAAAGTTGAACAACTCGACAATTGTCACTTATGCGATTTCTCAAACTTCGTGTATAAACCGACAATTGGTTCAGACAATTTTACTGTAGACAAAAAAAAAGGAAAAAGTTGAGGCCGCAGGAGCATTGTGCAGACTCCTAACTGGGCCGCATCGGCATTGTGCGGACCCCAGTGTTTGGGGCCGCACAATGCCCCTGCGACCTGAGTAGAAATCGAATTTCCCAGAAATAGAGGTGTTTTGGTATTTTTTTTTTTTTTGGAAAATACTAAAAATAAAAATTTCGGCTCTTTGTATACCACTATAATTAATGTTTCTTGATCCATAAAATTTAATTTATTTTATAATGGGGAAGATATTTCGTTACCGGGACTTTAAAATTTGTAAATTAAACAAATAGAAGTATGTGATATTAGACTAGAGGTAAAACTAAAACCTCTATAACTACGTGTAATAACTAATAACTAAGGTTGAAAATAACCAACACATGTAGCACAGGAGATGCACCTATTGGGGACACTTATCAAAACATGATGGAACTTTGTATCCTACACCCAAATCTTATTTCTTCCTTCACGGGCACAGTGGCACTATTTGCTCTCTGTGAATATTGGGGTGCTGATTTTAACAGCAATATTTTGACTCAAGGCAGCAATTAGGTGAGAGAAAAATTTTATTTAGACCATTCTATCCACATTTGAGAAAGGAAATTAACAAAGCACCATACTAGTGTACCATCTGCATTAATGAAGCCCTCTATAATAGAAATTTATTCTTCATACAAATTTAAAGATATGCATGATAAAATAGTGAACGTTGTATTACCTTTTATTCTTAAAAATATATTTACAGGGACCGGTCCACATTATTTTTTTGAAAATTTTGTTATAACGTACTTTTATAGGATTTATAAAATATGCACTACAAATAAGAAATTATGAAATTTTAATTTTTTTTGTGAGCATATGGATTAGCATCAAATAACTATCAACAAAAAAATTATTTAGAATCTGCAAACTAAAATAGTACTAATACCTATCTTCGTTTTTTTCTGCATTATGCAATTATGATCCAAATAGAAAATAGTGTATAAATATTCTATTTTTTCAAATCAGTGATGCTTTGATCTAATTTATAATAAGATCATTATGTGACTACGTATTCAAACCCAAAAAATATAATGAATTAAATAACAAAAAAAGCATGGTAAAATAAAAATTAAATATAATCTCAGTATGACACAAATTACCGTTGTTGTAATATTATAATGTAGTAGCATAAAAATAACAATTATTATTTCTTTAACAATGCATAATAAAACTGCATATACTTCCGCATACAAATCCGTATATGCAGTATGCAGTGGCTTTATACATGCATCAATAAAACCGCATTTTAAAACACTGATAAAAATGCTAAACTTTAACATATTTTATTTTTCTTATTGTGCTAGATTGTCAAGCACCAAAAGTTAACTAAATGTGTTTACAAAAAACTTTCGTACATATCAAGAGGTGAGAAAATGGCCAATGTTACCTTTGAAAATACAATTGACTAAATATTTTAAAATTATTTATAGATTTGAGAATTGGGAATACTATTAATGGCGCACCACATTCAAAGCAAGATATTTTTTTATCATGCAACAACATTTTTTAGCAGAAAAAACCAATTAGAACTGACTGTCAATTAAAGAAGGAATCATCAATTGATTATGTCTAATTAATTAGATGTCCATTAAACGAGTAAACAATCACTTTATTAGTATCCTTTCTGAAACGTGGACAAAATAGTCTAAATATTTTTTTTCTCTCACCCCTTTGCTGCTTTGAGTAAAAAAATTACTGTTAAAATTTGCAGCCTGAATATTGTCTCCCTTTGGTGGCAGTGGCTCCTATATTTGCTAACTATAGAAGATTACAATCAGCCTATATTATGCACTATAATATTTCATTCATTTGTACATTACTTAATTAGCTCCAACGAATATATAACCTAAGTATATATGAAGCTGCAAACACACACACACACATCACATATAACTGTGAGCAGGATTCTAAGAATCTTTTTTTTTTATTATTGAATAAGGTTGCAAAAAAAAAAAAAAAGATAGAACGCATGCGTATATCACAAATATATATGAATAAAGTGACAAATCTGTATGAAATAAACGTGAATATATTGGCGACAGATCAGAGAGTTGCTGGACTTGCACATCGATAATTAGACATTGGTTCAGAGCTATACTTTTGTTTTCATTGGTAAAATAAAGTATGAAATAGCACAAAAGAAAATTACTGAATAGTTAGGCGAGATATTCTGATAACTGTTTTATATTTAGACGGGGCTGAGGTGCTTACCCTTCTAGGACCTTCTTTTTGTCTTTATGTCACTTCATGAATCAATTGTTCCAATATGACGTAAACTAACTACTTCATTAAACAAGAATATAAAGTTTTTGGGCCTAACTTATTTTTATGGTTATTATTTCTTTGAAAATACCTGAGCACAAGTATCTGCATTAATCATAAACGTAATTTTATTCCTGTTTGTGAAATTGGTAAAAAAGAAATATACATATATACATGTAACTGAAATGTTTTCCAGAGAAAATTTAATCAGAGCAAATAACAGAACAACGTCATTTTCTCAAAAAGAAAAAGAATGCAAACATTGGTTTTCGTTATGTACGTGAAGGGATCATTTTGTTTTTAAAGCTCAGAAAAAGTATTATATTGTTGGTAGGGCTGTAAATGAGCCGAGTTTAAGCGAGTTACTTCCAACTCGAACTCAGCTCATTAAATAAACGAGCGAGTCAACTCGAGTTGGGATAGTTAAACAAGCTGTAAAGCCAACTCGAACTCAGCTCATTATCAACTCGAGTTGGCTCACAACTCGTTTATAACTCATTTAACCAGTTTAACAGATGCTGATTTATTAAACGAGTCAGCCAACTCAGCTCAAACTCAGCTCATTTATTAAACGAGTCAGCCAACTCGAGTTGTAAATGAGCGAGTTAAAGCGAGCTGTACATGAGCGAGTTACGAGTTCGAGCAATTTTGCCCGGCCCTAATTGTTGGTGTCAATGGCAATTGGACAGCTGGCAGCCTGGCACTTCAAAGTTGCAGCAATCTTTTTAAGTTGCAGATTCTGATAATATAGCAATGGTACCTACTTGCACAAAGATCAAATAAAAACCTTTGTTAATTGGGAGCACTAAACAATTCATAGGTTGCGCCACGAATACAATTAGTACCATTCTTTTTCTTAAACAATTAAGTAAATCGGTCTGGTTTTCCTACTAAGAAGTTGCATCCAAAAGAATGTGCCGATCGATGTTGTTGTCTTTCTAAGGCATGTGAAATTCTTTTTGTTATATATGAACATTCTTTTTGTTAAATTACTAAACCCTTCCGATCAAAGGAGCATCTTGTCTTCTGGCTGTCTCTAGTGTCATTACTCTTCCAACATTTATCGTGTATACCAAATTCTGATCAAAGGAATATCTTCCTTCTATCTCTAAGTGTTGTTTTTAGCAATAGATGCCGTACACTGTTACAGGACAATTCCTACTTGTCAAAAAGTTATCGTTATGGTCCAGACTTGAGATAGACATGCATATTTACATCATATCACATATCTGTATGTGGTGCTCATCTTCCACCTTTTCATAACAATCGTCGCATCACTTTCGGCATTTCATATGATTCCGTAGAAAAGTGTAATGCCCATCTTTATGCCTCTTTTTTTTTTTGGACCGACTAACTATCCTCCGGCTTCTATTCTCCATTTATTTTCCGGTCAATAACTGTCTTTGTTGATCGCTAATTAAGAGGGGACCACAAATTTCAGTGCTAAAAGACAAAACAAAACGCGTCATTATCGCGACGAGTGCAAGTATTCATATCTGAGATATGAAGTATTTAAAAAAAAACTGAACACATCACTCACCCATCTTTTACATGTTTTTAGATGTGGTTTTTTTTCTCCGTTCACTCTAACTAATATTTCTGACAATCTGTGAGGAATTTTGCAAATCTAAAATCACGAACGTCTTCTACACAATTTTTTCTTTCAAATGAGATTTATGATGACATATTTTCGAGTTGTCCGTTGCACAAGTATTTATACCTCATCATTCAAGTATTCATACCTCATCAGTATTTCACAAATAAAAAACTGGACACATCATTCACTCATTTTTTACCGATTGAACTTTCATTACCACTCAATCACTGGAAGTGTCCAGTACACTCTATCTTTCTTTTCGGTTTCCTTGTCCGATCCAGCCCACTCAATCACTAGAAGTGTCCAGTACACTCAATCACTGGAAAAAAAAAACTGGACACATGTAAAAGATGGTCGTGTGATATATCCAGTTTCATTTTCCAAAATACTTGATATCTTAGGTATGAATACTTGTTCGACGAGGTATGAATACTTGCTCGACGTGGTATGAATACTTGCACGACGAGATATAAATAATTTTACGAGGTATGAATATTTGCGCGACGGATAACTCAAAAGTACTTCATCATGGATCTCATTTGAAAGAGAAAATTGCGTAGAAGACGTTTGTGATTTTAGATTCGCAAAATTCTTCATAGATTGTCACAAATATTGGTTAGAGTGAACGGAGAAAAAAATCACCTCTAAAAATATGTAAAAGATGGGTGAGTGATGTATCCAGTTTTTTTTTAAATACTTGATATCTTAGCTAGATATGAATACTTAGTGTATTAAATATGAATACTTGATGTATTATATATGAATACTTGATGTATTATATATGAATACTTAGTGTATTAAATATGAATACTTGATGTATTATATATGAATACTTGTGCTCGTCAGTTGTAAAAACTTTCAAACATAAGCAGTCCCTCCAGTTAATTAGCGGTCTCCCACGTAATTAATGATTGATACGCGTTTTCTTTTGTCTTTTTGTGCTTGAAGTTGTGGTCCCCTAGATAATTAATGATTAGGGATAAATGGGGGATAGGAGCCGAGGGAAAAAAATCTTTTTCCTTTTTTTTTTGTTTCTAAAAAAAATTAGAACAAAGAAAAATGGGAGAGAATGATAAGGAATTCTCTTAGTTCGTTCCTTTTTTTCTTCGTTTTTTTTCCCAATCCACCTTCTTTGTTTTAGAAAAGGAAATTGCTTTTACAATATTTTATCCCATTTTAAGAGACTAGTTAAGTGCCCGTGCTTTGCAACGGGGAAACAAAATTTTTAGTTATCAAATATTTATTCACTAATTTTAGATTATAAACTTACAATGTCACCAAAAATAGTTCTTGAATTTCTAAATTGCATGAAGAATGGCTTAAGAATATGTCTTTAACTTGAAATTTATTTATTTATAATTGCATCTGATGTTATGGAAGATGATGGAAAAAACTAAATTAATTAATCTGAATTATGTAATGATGATATCAAAATAATGCATCTGAGTGAATAACTTGTAGAATTTTTTTTTTTTTTAATGGGTGCTCGTACCACAGTTAGTACTAAGATTTTTTTGGGGGCAGTTTTGGCATTGTTGAGCGTACTGTTTTAAAATTCGTATAAATTAATTTGCAAATCCTTTTTGAATGTTCCTCTTCCTCAACTTTGCTTTAGCAATTTGAAAGCCTTTCCTTGCAAAATTGTACAAAACATGGTTTTGCAGTCTTGTACAAATATTTGCATATTTTTCTGGAATTTATTTATATTTATTTGAGTAGTGAAAATGCACTGTTTAATTATTTCATTTCTATCATGCAGTACTGAAATTCAATATCTAATTAATTTACTAAGCCAAATCTCTATTTCTTTTTATGGATTTGTAAAGGAAGATTCATACTACATCTCTGCCAAGTTTTGCAATTTTTGAAATTTTATAAATGTGCTTAATGATATGTGCAATGCAGGGGTAATATAGCTCAAAAATAGCTAGAAAATAGCTCAAAAATCCTATACATGCAAAATTTGATTCCATATTATTTGTTTTTGTGTCCTCTATTGAATTGTGTGACTGTATTTTTTATTTGGATTTCTGATCAGTCTGTACTGGTTGATGTGTCACAGGAGATCCTTTTGGTGATTTTGGATACCAGTTCAATGCCAATGGCACTTGCAATGCATATGAAAAAACAATGTACAATTAATGAATAAGTGAAAACATTATATAATGAAAAACATTAGCATTAAAAACATTGTTCTCATACATAATTTCCAATGATAAAAGGACCACAAGAATCAATGGCTATCAAAAATAAATTTGGATTCGATGCGCTTCAAAATTCGTGTGCACGAAGCTTAAAGTGCATCTGACAACTCTGATGCACTTTTGTCCTCTTAACTAATTTTTTTTGTGTGAACGGATCACAAGTTCAAAATATGACTAGAAAAATTCTTATGAATATTTGAAGTTAATCAATTTCACCTACACTTTTGTACAAATAAAAAGATAAATGTGAACTACAAACATATTCAAGCTAATAGAAAAAAAAAATACAAAAAACCTCGTGCTTTATTTTTTTTTAGTCTTTTTTTTCTTTCTCACAATATAATATATAATTACTAACTCCTTTCAACAAAATATAATTGTGTTCTTAAAACGGTATTTTCTTAACAAAAATTTGAAAACAATAGTTAACAAAAAAAGGACCGAATAAATAATATTAATAATAAAAAATTAACAAAAACTGCTACAACTTTTCATACATAATGTTTCATTACTAGGAAATGCATACTCCATAGCCAACATAATTTAAAATCAAAAGCATGTGATATGATGTACTCTACAACTTTTAAGTATATAACTATTTGAAATGAAAATAAATTATTTAGGAAAAACAATAGTAATTAAAATGTTATACAAGTGTATATATGTCAAAGGTTTAAATAGCGTTTATCGCGTCATAGCGGAACAGCTGAAAAAACGACGCTATGCCTATATAGCGCCGCTATAGCGCGAAATAGCGCTATAGTGGCAATAGCGTCATAGCTTTTATGGTCCAAAAACACTATAGCGCGCTATTTAGAACCTTACTATATGTTAATTAATCAGCAGTCCGTTGACTACTTCAAGTGATGCTCATGTTATTGGGAATTAATTGAGACGAAAGGAACAACTAAATCTAAATAGCATCAAGTGACCGTCAAATCAATTTCAATAACAAAAGCTTTTTTCTTAAGGCCGATTTAGGTGCTATGGATAATATAATAAGGTCTTTCGTGCTGTTATTCTACAAAATTATTATATAAATTTCAAAGTTTGGTCTTGACTAGTTCAGTAAATTGGTTATATAAAGAACTTGTATAATACTAATTTTTACTATTTTTAGAATTTTTTTTACTATTTTTATGATTTAAAAAAGATGACAAAAAATGACTTAAAAATAAAAGTTACTAATATTTTAGACTATTTTTTGCCATTTTTCATAAATCATAAAAAATAATAAAAAAGTTTAAAAAATAATAAAAATTAATATTCTACAAATTCATTATATAATCAATTTACTAAGCTATCTAGATGGAAATTTAAAATTTATACAATAAATTTTTAAACCAATAGCACAAAAGACCTTATACTTTCCACAGCATCTAAGTTTTACTTTTTTTTCTTAGTACTTCAAATACTCTGTTACAAGTTTCATCGAGCGCATAAATACTTCTCCTATTGGTAACTGCTCTATTTACTAAAAAAAAAAAAATGTTATATTGACGCGCGCAATTTTCTTACTTCTGTTTTCTTGGTCGAGAAGACGGGGGAATACACCTGGTCCATGAAAGATCTTTGCAAAGAAATAAAAAAAGTAGACTCTATAAACTTTATAGAGTCTATGATCAGAGATGCTCATGTGCATTTTGTCTGAGGGGTCAAACACTCGGGAATTCGCATCCTCTGAGATATCTCATATTTTGCATGACATTTTGGAATATCTCAACCGTTGAAATACGTTCTGCACGAATCTCATAGCTCAATAATTCGGCCCCCCTATGGTATCCCTGAATAGGCACCGGCCACGTCGGTCACGCAACATATGAGATATCTCAGAGGATACGCACTCAACACTCGGTTCCCTGTAAAGGTCTTAAAAAGTAAAAGCGTGTATGACTTGTTATTTCAATTGCTAAGAAAGGCAATCATTTGTTAATACTACAACTTGATTAGGGATTTAGGGTTACTGGTATTAGATGCGAATTTTTTTTAAAAACCATAATTAAAAAAAAAATTAGCAAACTAATATAATTACTTTGATTTTTACAAAAATCATAAGAACCGAAATGCCAAAGATCCTAACTTGTAAAAATCAAAGTAATCATGTTGGTTTACTTATTTTTCTTTTAATTATGGTTTTTAAAAAAAATTATTCGATGCGCATCGGATTCAAATTAGTTCGATATATATTTGAAACCGTTTGATTTATTTTATGATTCTTGCGTTCCGCTATAATATTCGTGGACGTCGTTTTAATATTTGTACATATTAATATGTACGAATCATGAAGTGAATCATACAGTTTCTAGTAGACATCAGACTGATTGGGTCGGGTGCCCATCAGATGCTCTGCTTGATTGGTTCCATTTTTTTTTAATGTGTATGACACAGACAACAAATTGCATCATTGTAGTTGTTTTGGTTTATCTAATAAGTTTAATTAATTAAGCAACTCCGTGATCCTACATAGAACATCACTAAATCAACAAATTTGAGTTTTGTTCTATTACTGCTCTCATCAATTTTCTTATAAAATTCTCTACTATTACAGATGCTGTTTTTTTTTTACATGTCTTATCTGAACTATTATTTTATAAAAAAAATGAAATAGATTAAACACAATAGCATTTAATACAAAGAATAAATTTTTTTTTACATTACTGTTATTATTGTCGAATTTATAAATTAAAAAATAACTAATTTAATCATTAATTCCACACAATACTGCATTTATTATTACTTAGTTTTTTATTTTTTTATAGTTGGCGGCGAATTACTGCCAATTAATAGATATATTAATACTAAAAAATTTTAATTACAATCTGTAGATTCCAAAAGTACACCTTTAAGGCTAAAACCGTAATTTTTATATTTGTTATAATAAAACACTGTAGCAAAACACTTATCCTACTCTATTCGGCAAGGAGAAATTAAGTCCTAGATCTTCATAAAACTCCTTTAGCTTTCTTAGTCACTTAATTTCTTCCGAGCATCGATTTCTTAGCGATGATTAAAATCATCTCCTTTAACCTCTTTTTATCTAAAATCTTAATTTTTATTCAGATATTAAGACACCTCTATCCATAGATTAAACATCCTAATTAGTCACTACCTACGGATTTAATGTCCTTAAAACAATCGAATATAATCTTCTTAACGCGGATTAAAGTTTAATCCTACTGCCTTGTCTAATAGCCGCAAATGATTAATAATTCAAAGTTGCCACGTGTCACTCCAGCACGCGGAAAATCTAACAATCTAAAGATTCTAAACCACACAAAATAAAAAAGGAGCAAATATTTATTTGGCAGGAAAAAAGAGGAAGGGAATTTGAAATAACCTACCCGAGAGAAGGCACCCCCAGCAAGCACACCTATCACCACTCACTCACCACAAATGCTACTCTGCTTCTTAACTCCTTCCGAAGTGGTGATTAACAAAATCAACCTACTAGATCATGGCCACGTTTGAATCCACATAGGCCCATATTTGGCAATTATTAACCGCCACGTGTCCGTCAAATTTCCTCTTGACCCACCTTCCACTAATATCTCTATGTATATATACACGAGCTACGTGCTCAAGCTCTCAAGTCTCAACTAACCAATTCCTGCCTCAAACCACAACCAAACCTCCAACCATCACTTGTAGTGCCACGATGGGAAATGCAGACCTAGCATTCACTGACATGGAGGGCCCACGCCGGGTACCTATACCTCCGGCTCGGCCATTCCTTGACACCTTCCAAGCAAACCTGAAAGAGACATTCTTTCCCGACGACCCCTTTCGTCAGTTTAAGAACGAGAGAGGGTCGAGAAGGGTTCTATCCGCCTTCCAATATTTCTTGCCTGTATTAGAATGGGCACCAAAGTATACTTTCAACTTGTTCAAGTCTGACCTGATCGCCGGTATAACCATCGCTAGCTTGGCCATACCACAAGGCATTAGCTATGCCAAGCTTGCCAACTTGCCTCCTATTCTTGGCCTCTGTGAGTTTCTCTCTCTCTCTCTCTTCCTCTTTGTTGTGATACAGTTACAAACATTTTATGTATTTTACCTATGCTAGAAGATGGCGCGTCTAATATATGTAGTTTCTTCCATATGCATGGCTTATGTAATGCGTACATACATAAAGTACCTTGATATCAGTTGTGCTGCATATATATTATATTTATATAGTAACACAAAGTTAATGTTCCCAAGTTACAGACAAAAACTTAGTTAAAATTTTATGATTAAATATTTCTTTCAACATATATTGATTAAATGTAGATTCGAGCTTTGTACCGCCATTGGTGTACGCCATGATGGGCAGCTCAAAGGATCTTGCTGTTGGTACAGTGGCAGTGCCATCTCTTTTGATTGCATCGATGCTAGGAAAAGAGGTGTCGGCAGCAGAGAATCCGGGTCTGTACCTAAAGTTGGCATTCACCGCCACGTTTTTCGCCGGAGTTTTTCAGTCTGCTCTTGGATTATTGAGGTATGAACTTACATGTTCTTTTTTTGAGAAAATAACTTACATGTTCTTTGAATTTGAGATTGGAAAAAATGAAAAAAAAGAAAAAGAACCAAAAGATTCATAGAATTAGATGAGAAGTCTCCTTCTGGTAATATATGTTTTGTCATCTTTTTTCTGTTGCTTGGTCACATGCTGTTATCCAACAATTAACATGATAGCTAATAAGTTAGTCTTTCTCATTTATTGGTAAATTGCAGCTTAAGCAAGACCTATTTTTATGTTTTCAAATTCCTCGCTGGTAAAAAATATAACATCATACATATTTTTCTGATTACAAAAAAAAAAAAAAAAAAAAAAAACAAAGAGTAGAAACATATCTTACACGCAACATACATATTATTTTATATCATTGGATTGGATGATTACTATAGCTAGCCTACATACACAGGACTTGATTTTCTATAGATTGAACGATGAAAGAACTGTTACTAATGAGGTGGATTAATTCTGATTTGGTGTAGGTTGGGGTTCATAGTAGATTTCTTATCACATGCAACAATAGTGGGGTTCATGGCAGGGGCAGCAACAGTTGTGTGCCTCCAGCAGCTGAAAGGGATGCTAGGTCTCCAACATTTCACCTCATCCACAGATCTTATATCTGTCATGGAATCTGTCTTCACTCAAACCCATCAGGTACATGCACTAATTAATTCTCATGTACTTGGCTAATTATTATATATTGATTTAGCTATATAATAGCAAACCGGTACTTACGCGTAAAAAAATGATAAAATAAGGAAACAGTAAAAATATAAACTATTAGCTAGCAGTAATTGAGAAGAGATTTCATGTAAATATCCCTACCCATAACTTAAGCAAGCATGAAGGGATATTATATTTTTTTTGTACTTCAGCCTTCTAGCTAGGTTATATTAATGGAACCTCGTACGTACTATTGCTTACATTGCCTACATAAATGGTATCTAATAAAATAATTATGTGGATCAAAATATTTTAACTGATGGTCACTCAAGTGGCATGACTATATGCTTAATTAAAATTGACACCAAGTTGCAACCTAATTTAATTTGTTGAAAACAGATCCACTAGTACTGGCCAAGTACTACGTCGATCGGTTTGCCCCAATAAGTCTTGCTACCTAAATTAAGGGCCTGTTCGGCGCGTTACTGTGTCTGTGAGAAAAAAAAAAATTCACTCTAACTGAATTTTTTTTCCCCACACACACAGTAAAATTCAGTTCAATTCTTGTGCCCATGCCCAATCCTCTCTTGGCGCCAAATAGGCCCCAAGTACCAAAAAATTCCATTACTGTAATTAAGGAATGGAGAGAATGGCCGGGCATATCATTTTCCCTTCAATTGAAGGCATATAACTAATTGGTAATAGATAAAAGCGACTTGCAATAAATGAAAAAAAAATGTTTAGAAGGTCAAATCAAAATATCAAAGTAAAAAAATTGATCTATCGAAAATTTGTGGGCCATCATGCCTTTGGCTTTTTCTAGTTAACAATTATAATCTATTTAAGTTTTTTTTGGATTTCATTAATTATCAGTAATAAAAGACCGGATTCTGTGGTTTCTATCACACAAGGAAACAAAAGACAGAGATGAATTTATGGCTGGTTAGTTATCGTTTGTAATTTGTGTTAATGTGGCAGTGGCGGTGGGAAAGTATGGTGCTTGGCTCTTGTTTCCTTTTCTTCCTCCTCCTAACACGCTACCTTGTAAGTTAATTGCTTCATCCTCTGCATTAATCATTTTCATTATCTTTATTTAATACTTGCATATTGTAATCTTGCATTATACACCATTATTGTTTGATAAGACATCTCTACAAAAAAAACTTTGCACCAAACACAATATAATAAAATTTTAATTTTGACCATGCTAATTAAGACTCATACATGCACTCTCAACTTGTTAATATTTAAAGAGAGCTACTAGAAAAAGTATCACTATGATTGATAGTTATGTTTTGAAAATAAGTGATTAGTACGAATAATAAAATAAAGATGCCATACTGCATAACCAAATTATCTTTTTCAAAAAAAAGAAAAGAAATTAAGTTGTGGTTTTCCCGGTTACAGCGTTACTTGTACTGTTAATTTGAAGTGTCACTATAGAAGATATATAGGAGGGTCCATAACTCTTTACTGAGCACTAAGTTTTACTATGAATATTAATCATACGGTTAATGCGCGCTTTATCTTTGGGAAAACTACAGTTCATAATTATTAAGAATATATAATTTGTGACAACAAATGTTATAGGATTACAAAATTTCGTCTATCTAGCTAAAGCGATCACTTCACACTAATTAAAAAGAAAAACGGGAAAAAGAAAATGTAGTACTTAAAATGGTCCCACAAACAATTACCAAAACAGCATCAAAATTACTAATATTAACCGATTTAAATGTTTAATAGATAAAGAGATTTTTTGCCTTATTAGATATGTATAAATAATATGATGCAGTATAACTAAGGTTTTTCTCTTGATTTTACATAACTGCGTCCGTACGCAAAAAAAAGGGGGAACTGTGCTAGATAGGCTGATTGTTTAGCTAGTGGCTCTAGTACAGCTAACACAGCCAACGCTAACAGTGACTAGTGACTGGTGACTGGTGAATGACCAATGCCGTGCAATAATTTTATATATAGTACCTTTTGGAGAGACCACATTACGCAATCTTGATTTGGTTCCCCTCACAAAAAAAAAAAGGGGTCCCAGTCTTACAACAAGACACCGGTCTGTGACACTGTGTCTCAGTGTCCCAGCGAAACACAGATTCCAGCTCTGCTGTTTGGAACAAAGGGGATGTATTTTGGACAGTATGTTCATTCAAATAGTAGCATGTTCATATCATAGCTTAAAGTTGATGCAATAGAGTCCAGCAAATTATCCAAGGTAAAAGTTGATGCAACGAAGATATTTTTTTTAGGAATAACTACTTAAAAAAATCATTGCCTCTTTTAAATTCAATGGATGTTATACAAAACTTTATATACTATTGATTTTTTTTAATAAAATATACCATAGAATTTAAAAGAGGCAATAATTTAATAATGGATACCTTAAAAAATTGGTATAACGCACTATGCGCACCCTTTCACTCAATTTTTGTCCTTTTGTTATACACTTGAGTTTTTTCTTTCTTTCTTAAAACAAAAATATATATAGCAAACATTAGTCAATAAATTTACTGGAAATGTTGATTTGGTAGCAGGATATAGATTTGTGAATTCCAACATGTCAAGTTTGACTTGACAGGAATATCTTTGATGTTGACTAAAGATTGCACAGGACAAAAAACGACCTCACATAGACCAAATTACCAACAATTGGATGTTTCACCCTTTTGGCGAGTCATGGGGTGGTGTATCTTTTGTGGACCTCTTTTATTGTGCCACTACTTTTTTTAACATGGCACATGTGACAGAAAACAACACATATCTGGGTCAGCCAATAATTGAAAAGGTTTAGCCCCACAATAATCGTATAATCTTTTTGGATATCATCTACTTGTTTGGGTCCTTTTTGGAGAATCGTGCACACATATGCAATCATTATTAGGTTCTTGATCTCATCCCAACACATGCTTACTGCCTCTATTTTTCTAGTCCGTATATTTTTTTAAATTTCTTGCCTTTGATAAAAATAATTATATAATTAATATATTGGCAAGTTTAGACATACGACAGATGTAAATTAGATACGTACCATGTCCGTATTTAACATGCACCAAACTACACTACTACAGGTCTACAGCACTTTAAAATAAATAGATAATGGTTAAGAAATGCCGTGTCGGTATCTCATACACGTTGTGTAGTACATCTCTGTCTGTCCATGTGCTACTTGCCAAGTGCAATATTATGTTTCTACGTCAAGATGTCTAATCTATGGCTTTTAATGCACAAACTTACTAATCATGCATCCAAGTCAGAAATCACTAAAAGTTAAAATAAATGGATATTATTGTTGTCGTTATTATCATTATGATTATTCTTGTTGTTCTTGTAATTAAAGATGCTAATATGATTAACTATTTTATGTTTTATGAATCTCAGAGCAAAAGGAACCCCAAGTTTTTCTGGGTCTCAGCAGCTGCTCCATTGACATCTGTTGTCCTTGCTAGCCTTCTTGTGTACTTCACACATGCTGAAAACCATGGTGTTCAAGTGGTATGATATTGCATAATTTCAATTCATACACTTTCTTTTTTTCTTTTGTTTTCTTTCTAATGCAACCAGGCAAAAATTGTTGGCACTAATTCATGGAATGATAAGTCAGCCTCTCAGCCCATGCACAATTTAAACTTTTTGGGCCTAATAACTTGATATATATTGGGTTTTCTATTAAAGCGGGTTGGGCTGGCCCACCAATTCATCAATAGAATATCCATGAACTTGACTTTTATATTTGGAGAAGCAAATTAATTAAGCTCATAAATTTCTCACTGATGCAACTGCAGATTGGTTACCTGAAGAAGGGTATAAATCCGCTATCTGTAACAAGTCTTGATTTTTCACCACCATATATAATGGTAGCACTGAAAGCCGGCATCATAACTGGCGTCATCGCCCTTGCTGTAAGCCTTCCTCTTTTATTTTAGGACCTTAAAATATGGAAGTAATATTATATATTATGAGAAGGATATACATAAGAAAAAAAACTGGATATTATCTGCATCACTGTCTCAACGAATGAATGATGTACAGGAAGGAATTGCTGTAGGGAGGAGCTTTGCAATGTTTAAGAACTACCACATTGATGGCAACAAAGAGATGATCGCATTTGGCACGATGAACATAGTTGGATCACTGACTTCTTGCTACCTGACCACTGGTATGTCTCACCATCATTTTCCTTTATTTTCACTTTAATATTCTGTTCGATTATGTACTTATGAAATGATTAACCTTAAGAACTCCAAAGTGCATACTCAAAACCACAAAAAAAAAAAATGACACGTACATTTTTGTCTTGTACCAAAAGGTGCTAATTTATTTTTATTTTAGTTGTATTTTTAGAATGATGTGCAAATTGACGTAACGTAACTAAATATTTTCTCTTCAATAGGGCCTTTTTCGAGATCTGCTGTCAACTACAACGCAGGATGCAGGACAGCGATGTCAAATGTAGTGATGGCAATCGCTGTCATGATCACACTGTTGTTTCTGACACCGTTGTTTCACTACACACCTCTTGTGGTTCTCTCTGCTATTATCATGTCAGCCATGCTTGGTCTTATTGACTATGAGGTTGCCATCCATCTCTGGCATGTTGACAAGATCGACTTCTGTGTCTGCCTCGGTGCCTATCTTGGTGTTGTCTTTGGAAGTGTTGAGATTGGTTTGATCGTTGCGGTATGTACTCTCATATTTTTTTTCTGAGATAACTAATGTGGAATTCTGTCCATCTAATTTAAATTATTCAAAATATAATATGGTTATTAATTGTATTATGATTTCTTAGCATTGTCCCTTCTCTAAAAATTGCTTATTCAACTTATCAAGGAAATTCATGTTTTAAACAAATATAATTTACTTTGAAATATCTTTATTATAAACTGTGGTTAAAAGCTAAAGGGTAGACATACTAATTTGACAAAATATAATGACACTTTGCACTAAATATAATGCAGGTAGCAATATCTATTCTACGTGTGCTATTATTTGTAGCACGGCCAAGAACTACCGTACTTGGAAACATACCAAACTCAATGATCTACAGAAGAGTAGATCAGTACCCAATTGCACAGAGTATTCCTGGAATGCTCATTCTCCATATCGATGCACCGATATACTTTGCAAACGCAAGTTACCTACGTGAAAGGTAAATATAATAATCTATAATCAATATACTAAAATGCTTGATGTTAATTTAGTTTTAGTTTAATAATTATTCGATCTTTTTATTATTGGAATTTAGGATATCACGGTGGATTGATGATGAAGAAGAGGCGCTCAAAACCAAAGGAAGAACAAGCCTCCAATATGTGATCCTAGACTTGGGTGGTAAGTTTCAACAAAATAGACTTGTAGGCCATGTTTGGTTGTGGAGTAAGAGGTGGAGTAAACCCCTTACTCCACACTTAGGTAGCCAAACGAGAAGTAAAAGAAGAGGAGTAAGGTGGAGTAAGCGGTGAGTTAATCCGGAGTAAGTTACTCCACCATTTCAGGTGGATTAACTTACTCCACACTTACTCCACCTGTAGGGCCCACTATCATAGGAAGAGGCTCAGTTTCCAACACTTTACTCCTCTAGGCGGATTAATTTAAGCTATGAGTTATACTACCAAACAAGGTGTAAAATATGTGGAGTAAGATGGAGTAAGTCATTTAATCCTCATTAACTTTACTCCACAACCAAACATGACCGTAAATATTAATCATATTTTTCCTATATCTTTCTTGTGTGTTTAATATGATTCAATTTCACAACTTGGTGCAGCTGTGGGGAGTATCGACACAAGCGGGATTAGCATGCTAGAGGATCTCAATAAGTCTTTAGACAGAAGGAGCCTTCAGGTTTATACCTAACCCAACATATATTATATAATATTTTTTACTCGTCAGACAATGTCACAAATTATATCTTTTTTTTCCTTGTTCCTCAATGCACAGCTTGTTTTAGCGAACCCCGGAAGTGAAATCATGAAGAAATTGGATAATTCAAAGGTGCTTGAAGGAATTGGCCATGAATGGATTTTTCTGACAGTTGCTGAGGCAGTGTCTGCATGTAACTTCATGCTACACACACAGAAGCAGGCAGACAGTACTGGCACTCGCGATGACCTGGTATGAAGGAAATTAGTTCGAGATATAGTGTAATCAAGGCATGCGGATCGAGACCTCTGCGCACATTTCTTTTCCTTTTTTTGTATTGAGTTTCCAACAAATATTTCGAAGATGAGCTAGATCAAGAATGGATTTAGTTGTCTGCTTGGAAAGTTCTATGTAATAATATAGTTAATTAAGTCAAAGAAAATCACCACCCTTTTTTGTGGCGATAAAAATTCTATCTAATGGATTTAGTGTTCTTAAACTCAACCTCATAAAAAATAAATCATAATGGAACATGGATGTTTTTTTTTTGAGTAAAGTTGGAGGTCAAGCCACTCAACTATTTAATACCATTGTTATTACAACAAAGAATTTTTCTCATCTGAATTTTGAACTCATGACCTCTCACATAGAGATCATGTGCCTTTACCAGAGAACATGGATGTTGTACTGTCATGTGTTCCATTACTTCACACTGACAAACAACTATCAGAATTTTGGTACCTCACCAAAAATAAAGCACAAGATTACATAGATGTTGTAGTGTCGTAGGGGTTCATTATTTCAAACTGCCAAATCAGTATCAAAACTTTGGTATCATGCTCCTAATTCATGAAAATCTGTTTGAACACATGATTGTGACCAAGATCTAACGTCTTCTGATTGAATATTTACATTCACCACCAAACCAGTAAAGCTTCTTTTAAAGTACATAAACCAGCTTATCAATAGGCAGTTCAAGTTTCAGAGAATTTTGATATGTAGCAACTTATAGGCCTTTAAAGCATTACCTTCGCAATGCCTATATTATCTTGCAATGAGGGCTGAGGCTCGATCCACGCAGGAGATCATCCTCCAAATCAAAGATCAGATGAAACTAAAGACCAAAAATGGCCAAAATTTATGCTCGTTAAAAAAATTAAAATGCCTTATTCTAGCATACAGATTAACATGACTAAACAAGTTAATTACTGATACCCTAATCCCTCTCCCCTCATGCATTCTTAGCTCTAATACACCCACAGAGGGGCAGCCTCTTCCTCCTACCATATATATAATCCCTCAAGAGAACCCGGGCACGCTTCTCAGCTGTTTTTCCCCTCCTCTCATGTGCCTCCTCTACCTTAAGCAACACATACTGTATCTTTTGGAGCTCCAGCTCTAACCTCCCGATCTTCTCTGATGCCTTATGAGTCACCTCGGCTATCTTCCTCCTGCTGACATGCCTTTGCTCTGATTGCTCCTCAGCCACGCCATCTAGTGCTTCAGAATAGTATTCAGCATTCTTGGTTGCCTTTTTGTTAATCTCTATTTGTTTTGTCAATGCCTCCTCTGCATCAGACAATTGAACCTTAAGCGCATCATACTCCACGCTGCTTGGGAATTTGCCCTTTGGAGACCCCTCCAGCTTTTGTTTTAGCTCTTTGATGCCGGTTTTAAGGGCCGAGAGCCTTTGCTCATCGGCAGAAAGTTTTTCAAGAACTTTCTGCATGTCACCTAGGATTTGTCTGTCTACTCCAAGTTCTTTCTCAGACGTCAGCTCTGACGAGTAGGGCCCACTCCTTATCTCTTCAACTGCTTGGATATCATGCTCATTTACAGAGCTCGACTTGCGGGGTTTCCCGTCATCAGTTGCCCAAAGTTTGAGCATGTGATCATCCACTTCTGTAATTTCACCTCGACTTGTACCATATAGGGAAGAACTTGAGACCTGGTCAAGCTCGATGTCTTTCATGCCTACCTCCCTGTTCTTAGATTTTGAGCTCTCAGGTTGGTTCATTTGCATACGATTGTATTCAGTTGCATGTGTAGATCCGTTGGACTCTTTGATTGAGGTCTCTGGTTTGGGTTTCATTTGGTTTGTTGTGTTTATTAAAGATTCGTCTAGGGATTCAATTTTGGATATAAGGTTTTGCAATTCACAGACACCTGAAGGAAGCTCGGTTGAGGTACTATCCAAGAGCAATGCTTTATCCTGTTGAGAGAGACAGATAATTAAGAATCACAGAATTAAGTATCACTCAATAATAAAATCTACATGGCAAACAAAAGTAAGTCAAGTTAATATAGTCTATCAGTATTCACGTATATTAGATAGGAATTCGCTTTTCTACCAATAAAACCAATACTTGAACATCTCTCCAACTAAAACCCATATTATATCGTTTGATGGTATAGATTTTTCCACTATGGAACCCATTCTGCTTATCTTTTCAATCACTAAGCACATACAACTAAGATGATGCACAGCTAATATAAATGCACGAGTTTTAGATGAAGTATTTATTACTACATTTGGTTCTGTGGCATCACAAAATGGTGGGGATAGTTCTGGATTTTTGCTGACATGACTGTGCTTTTACTACTTAGGTCTCATTTACCCATAAAAGGTGGGTCAGTTGCAAAAACAAGTAATATTGGGTACTTTTGCAGATACTGTAAATTGTCTGATTAGCAAAAGAAATATACTTCTTTCAATTGTGAAGCTTGAAGCCTCCTAGAAAGAGAAAGAGTGTGTAGCTCTAGAGAAGACACACAATCTCTCAGCGACTCCACAAGCGGTAGATACGCATCAAGCCCAGCCTTCATTTTTTTGTTTTCACCCTCCATTCTGACCAGCTTTGTATTTAACCCCTCAATAAATGTCTCCCGCTGGTAAATACCATCAATTAGAGCCTCTCTTTGAGCCAAAGCCCTAATCTCGAGCCCCTCGTTTTCCATCATGAGCTCGGCCACTTCCTCCTTGTAAACTGCATCACCTACAGCAAGTGAAATTACCTCACTTATCAGTGAAGCAATGTACCTTTGGCACTTCTCAAGCTCGGATAGTAATCCACCGACTTCATTCTGCATTTTCTTCTTTTCTTTGGTTAAAAATGAAATATCATTTTCGAAACCACTTTTCTCAAGGCTCATCTCTTCACAAATTTTCTTGGTATGGTTTATATCGAACTCTGAAATGATCAAATTAGCCCTGAACTCATCTTCCAGGCAGGAGAGGGACCCCTTTAGGCTCTTATTTTCTCCTTCAAGTACACCCAACTTCTTATTCAGGTTGATAATATCTAAATTGAGAGACATGATTTCTTCACTGAAAGATTTCAAAAGGGAACCTCTTTCAGTGCTAAGGCTATCAAAAAACGAATACAAATGCTGGAGCATCAAACACTCTGAAACTGACAGCTGTAATTCCCTTGCAATTGGCTCATTCTTTTCCCTTAAAGTAGAGATTTCATTCTTTGAAAAGGTTAAACTTGCATTTAGGTCCTTGATTTCCCTCTTAAAAGTCTCTTCCCTCTGCTTGCTTGTCTGCACCTCATGCATAAGATTTCTGTGAAGATCCCGCAATTCATTTTCTTTGATTTCCATCTCCCTCTTGAGTACACCTTTAACCAATTTCAAACCAGTCAAATCTAACCCCATCTGGCAGAGAATAGTAGTCAGAACTGACAACTCAAGATCCATGCAAATGTTCAAATCCTCGCCCTCTTCTTTCAATTTGAGCACATTTTTAATTCCACGTGAAATTGTCGGCAATAGCACTTCTTCAATCATATCATCTTCATTTCCAATTCCCAGGGCATTAGTGAATTCACAAATCCCTTCTCTCAGCTTCTTATTTTGTTCTCTGAGAGCCCTGTTTTCTCTCTCTTCTTCTTCGAGCCGCGAAATCACTTGCTCAGTTAGTTGAGATACCTGTAAGTGCTGGTCCACCATATCAGATAAGCTCCTCTCTAAGATGAACAAGTGATTAGAAACAGTAGAGTTTTTCAACTGCTCCGTTACAAGGTTTTCTTCACTCATTTGGTTTCTATCTTGCAATTCATGGATCTGATTTTCATATTCTTGTGTTTTATAATCCAGCAAGTTACGCGACTCCTGTAACTGGTTTTGCATGACATCTCTCTCCTCTGAGAGAGTCGAGAGTTTTGCATCTAGTTGTTTCATGATATGAGTAAGGCTCTCTACCTATCAATTTTCAAAGAACAAACATTAAAACTTATTTTGCAGCAGAAATCCACAAAATTGTTAGTATGTACAAGAAAACACTATAATTTTCAAAGAAAAGGAAAAGAAACAGAAGAGGAATTCATTCCCTTACGATCTTTTTAGACAAAACAACTTAATAAGAGGAAGAGTGAACTAAACAGTTGTTTTGTTCAATGTTAAGGTGTGGGTTAGCAACAGGAACATATGACTTTCGCAACATTAATAATATCTGTCAAGAGTATTTCTCATCATTCGAAAGTGGATATGTTAGCAAAAGCCGAAAGTTGAATCTTTGCAAACGAAAAATAGTGGGTGCTCCTTGAAAAAGAGCCATTCAATTTAGAACTTTCTAATGAGCATACCTGAGAGAAAAGATCGTCCTTCTCAGCACCAACATCAGATAATAAATTTGCTAAGATGGTGTTTTTCTCTGAGATCTCATAAACTGTACTCTGAAGAACTGTGATCTGAAATGAAAGAGAGGCCTTCTCAGACACATGCTCTGAGATCTGATCTTGGAGATCAGCCACATGCAACTCATGCGACTCGAGAACCATCGCATGTTCTTGCTGCTTGATGAACAACAAATTGCATAGCTCATTTAATCGGTTCAGCACGAGATTTCTTTCGTCAGAAATTATTGAAAAGTTTTCTTGTAAGTCTTCATGCTTAGCCTCTAATTGCTTCACAAGTCCCTTCATGCTATGTACCTGAAATTTGCACACTTCCTTAGTGTCTTCAATATTGCTTGACTGGTAACTGGTAATGCTTAATTGAACATACCAGGCCCCCCCACCCCACCTCCCAAAAAAAAAAAAAAAAATTTACAAAAGAATATATTTTTTTTCTTTAGTTGTGTATTTTTCATATTCAAAGTATTCATGAGGTTATACATTTTCTTCCACAATGATAATTATGCACACATGCTACACATGCTTTCATATAATCTCCTAATTTTGCTGTATCATCAATTATATATAAATTTAGGTGCATTTTGGTTAAGCAAAACACAGCTTCCGTCAAATTGCACTCTGGTGCTAACAACTATTCACTTAAGAAGGTTAAAAGAGGGGTGGATGCGCAGATAATTATTAGAACAGAATAGCATGCAATTGAGCCATAAAATGCAAAATTTTAGCTACCTGTGCAGAATGATAATCTTTTTGACAAATCAATGCAGATCTCTGCGCATGTAAAGATTGGCACAATTCCTGAGACTCCTTCAATCCCACGTTCAGACCCTCTATTTCAGCATTCAAATCAGATAATGAGCTCTCCAAGGAAGAATTTTTCCTAGAGATCTCCTTTATTGTATTTTGAAGGGTCTCTATTTGAGAAGTGTGAGTGGTAATCTGATTCTGAAGTGAAGTAGCATGCACCTCATGCAATTCAAGAGCACTCCTATGTTCTTTATTCTTGAAATTGAGCAGCTCTTGTAACTCTTTGAGTTGGCTTTCTGTGGTGTCTCTATCTTTTGATAAAGATAAATGTGTTTGTTCTAAAACAGCATGTTTATCCTCAAAATTCTTTATGGCTGCTGTCAAGCTGTCGACCTGAAAAATTAATCAACACCAGATCAATTTGCAATTAATAAGAGCATTCCAACCTGGAACAAATATAATCAAAGAGAAGTGTTTACAAATCCCTATTATTCTACAAGCAATAATAGGACCTGAGTTTCTGTGATCAGTGGCTTTTTCAGAGATCAGATATATATTCAAAACAGTGAATTTCAAAAATCCTTTAAAAATAGTAAAAAAATTCCAAGAAACGTAAAATTTGGTCTCCAAGCACATTTTAATATGGAGAACATGATGAGAACTTCTTTTGAAATGCCATAGCAGATGCTGCTAGGTTGTTTGCATTAGCAAAGTGCACAACTGCACTACTTAGTTACAGAGTATGAGTTTACAGAACTTACATCACGTACCAGTTAAGCTGGGCTATAATTCTCACCTCATAACAACTATATAAAAAGTAAATTAGCCTAACTTCAACCAGAGAAACTCATTCACAATCCTATCAACTAGCAACCCCAGAGGCAGGTTGGTTCCTCTGAAAACTCGTTCATTCCATTGTTGAACATGTTGAGCATTTCAGATTGACTATTTGAACTTTGAAATCACAAAAACGAATTGGTAGTATATAGGCCTTGGTCATACCACTATGACCTTAGCCAATCTCTCTCTCTCTCTCTACTCTCTCTCTCTCTCTCTATCTATACATATATATAGAGAGAGAGAGATAGTCTGACTAATATGTTTTTATAAACATTTCGGCCGGAATGCTTAGGGGTCAAATTTCAAAATTTAATATTTCAAACGTCGAGTTAAGTAGCACAGTAAATTGGTTCTATATTAAACTTGTAGAATACAAATTATTACTATTTTTAGAATTTTTTTTACTATTTTTTATGATTTCTGAAATATGACTCTTTTTCCAACAATGCATCAATATGCGCACAAAATCTTCATTTTTTAACCGCTTGACTTGATACTAAATGAATGCAAAATGGTTTAGATTTTTCGTTTGAAGCTTATCAAATGGGTTTTGGACTGGAAGCATATAGACTGAAATACTACCAAAAGCATATTAGCTGGACTATATATATATAAAGAGAGAGAGAGAGAATTGGACTATGGTGAGTTGCGAAGTAAGAGCCTTGTTTTACTTCACACCCATATTTTTTACTTTTGAAAGTTCAAAAAGTCGATCCGAACCACTCAACATAATCTACATATTGAAATGATAGGAGACCAAATTTTACATTTTTTTTTTAATTTTATTACTATTTGTTTAGAATTTTTTTTAAATCATTGGTTTTTGATGGTTCATAATCCATCCAAAAACAACGATTTTCTACCCATCTAAAAAAATAGTAAAAAAATCCCAAAAAATGTAAATTTGGTCTCTAAGCACATTTCAATGTGAAGATTATGTTGGGCGGTTCAGATCGGCTGTTTGGATTTTGAAAACGGAGATATAAGCGTGAAGTAAAACAAATATCTTACTTCGCAACTCACCATAGCCCAACTCTCTCTCTCTCTCTCTATATATATATATATATGAGGAGGGTTCCAATACATCATGCCTTTCATACCTCATATTTTATATCTTCATTTTTAAAGTTCAAACTGTCGATCCAAATCTCTTAAGATGATATTAATACTAAAATACGCTTGGGGATGAAATTATATAATTTTCGGTTCTTTAATATTTTTTAAGATAGGTACAAAATCACTGTTTCTGGACCGTCCAAAAACAATGATTTTCTACCTATCTAAAAGAATAGTAATTTTTTTCCAAAATTTATAAAAAAATTTCTCCAAGCATATTTTAATATGGATATTATGTTGAGCGTTTAGATCCACAGTTTGGACTTTGAAAACGAAGATATAAAATGTAAGGCATGATGATGTATGAAAAGCATGAGATATTGGAACCCTCCTCTATATATATATATAAGTTACAAAATTTAAACAACAACACAATTTAGAGAAACACAAAATATAAACCAAATGAAGTAAATTTGAATAGAATGGGTACCTGTGAAAGAAGATTACTCTTTTCAGAAATCAAGTCAGATTTCTGATTGATCGAGGCCTGGAGAGATTCTTCACACTCCTTTAGTTTCTTTTTCATATCTTCAAGTTCAGCATTGACATCTGATAAAGAGCTCTCAAGCTCAAAATTTTTTGTTGAAATATCTTCAATTGTATGATTCAGTGTTCCGATTTGAGATACAAGAGCTATCTTTTCAGATATATGCTCTGAAATCTGGTTCTCGAGATTGATGGTGTGCATCTCATGTGACTTGATGGCAGTATCATGTTCTTCTGTTTTAGAATTCAGGAGCAATTCCAGCTCCTGTAAATGATTTTGCATGAGGTCCCTTTCTTTGGACAAAGATGAATGGTTCTTTTCTAATTTTGAGTGTGCTTCTTCTAAATTCTTCATTGCGAGTTTGATGCTTTCAACCTGAAAGTTAATTATGAAATTTAGTTAAAATTAGAAAACTGCCTCTGAGAGTATGAACCCGACATGCACCAGTAAGCAACTAACTAGAATAACAAAATAGAGTTTTTGCTCAAACTCAATACGGCACCTCAGTAAAGCTCAAATTTAACCATATACCCAAGAGGCACAAGATTCAAAACCAAAGGGGAGAAAAATGGAAAATGAAAGATAAAACACATTCTAATTCATACCTGAGAGGATAGTTTGTCCCTTTCAGCAATTACAACTGATTTTTGCTCAATAACAGACCAGCATGAATCCTCAGATTTCTTTAACATATCTTTCAAACCTTCAATTTCAGCATCTAAAGTTGATTTATGATCGACTAAACCTTCAATTTCAGCATTGGAAGCAGATAAGGAACTTTCTAGTTCATTATTTCTACTTTTAACTTCATCGATAGTATAGTTTAGTGTCTCGATCTGAGTAGCAAGAGAGGCCTTTTCAGAAACATGGACCAAGATTTGGTCTTCAAGTGTGTTCACATGCATCTTACTTGACCTAACTGCATTCCCATACTCTTCAGTCTTAGAACTCAAAAGCAGTTCTAATTCATTCAAATCATTTTGCAGAAGATCCCTCTCGTCACTTAGAGCCAGGTGCTCTTCTTCTAAATTCTTCATAGCTATTGTAATTTTCTCTACCTGAAAATTACAAGTTTCCTATCTTTAGCAAATAACCTACAAAGGTACTACAAATGATAAGGGAAAAATTGTAAATTGAATCCAACATATCGCAACATCCACAGCGGCAGAAGATATTTTTTTATATGACATTTGTTTTCTACATCTAAAAAAAAACTAAGGGAATCCATGTGTCAGGTGCCAAGCTTTTATTCACAATCTGGTAGGCATCTGCTTGAGTCAAGATGAAAAAGGCACAAGTTGGTAATTTATCATTAACTTATTTAAAAAAGGGAACTTCACTTGTATATAACAAAATTCTGTGTCTTTTTCTGAAGATATGTCAAGAACTTGAGGAATAGAGAGTACCTGAGAGAAAAGATCATGCTTATCAGCAAGTAAATCTTCTTTCTGATCAATAAGTAACTGATGGCCTGCCTCAGAATCCTTTAATTCCTTTAAGAGGTGCTCAATTTCAGAAAGCTGGCCAGAATTCTTCTCAGAAAGGTACTCTATCTGGTCCTGGAACGAGGTTACATGCAACTCATGCTCTACAATTTTACAACTAAGTAGCTCCTGCAATTTATCCACTTGATTTTGTTTAAAATCTCTCTCCTTAGATAAAGCTGAGTGCTTTTCATCTAAACCTCTGTGCTTTTCCTCTAAGCTCTGTATAACAGCTGTCATGTGCTCAACCTAAAAATTAATTTAAGTTTCAGTTTGAAAATTAATAATAAGGAAACTTCAGTGCGAGCTCCCTTTGTGTTGGGATTCTTTGTCGTAAAATGCTGTAGAGCAAAAGGTACATACATATGCCAGTACACAGGACTTTAGAAAAAAAGTCTATGTACTGATAATATTGTTCTTGTTCTGAAGTTGATGTTAGGAATCACTATAAGGGTAGTAGTAATTGTTTGTAAATAGAGGAAGCAGCACATGCATCTATGAAAAATGTAATAAGTGCCCTAAAAATTCTTCTTCCCCACTTCAGAAGGTGCCAAAAGTACCCTTCTTCCTCATTGTTTATTTCTAATTTAATGCTCAAGAAAAGAAGAGAGGTTTATGCACTACATTTTAAGAATAGTTTAAGGGCAGATTTATTATGATACAAGGGGCATATGATGATACACAACGTTTTATAGGTTGGTCATGATATATTCAACTTTTTGGGGGGGCACACATGAAAAAAAATCACACTTGGTATCTAATATGTACCTGAGAGAGAAGATCACCCTTTTCAGCAACCAAAGTTGTCTTCTCAACAACTAGAGACTTGCATGACTCCTCAGATTCATTCAGTTTTCCTCTCAGCTTCTCTATCTCAGAATTGACTTGAAACAAGGAGCTCTCCAGTTCAGAATTCTTCCTTGAAATCTCATCAATGGTCTGAGAAAGGCACTCTGCCTTAGATGACAAGTCGGCCATCTCAGAAAGATGCATAGAAATTTGGTTTTCATGTGAACTGAGAGCTCTTTCATGTTCTTCATTTCTAGAACTCAAAAGCTGTTCCAGCTCTTGCAAGTGGTTCTGCATGAGCCCTCTCTCCTTGGATAAGTTTGAATGCTTTTCCTCCAAGTTCTTTATAGTATCTTTGCAATTTTGTACCTGAAACAAGATTCGCGTCAGATGTAACTAAAGAGTTGATCAAATACAAACCAATATGTTGTGTTATCTTGACAGCGGGACATTCTGAACAATGTTCTTTGCAAATCATACCCTACATTATATTTCTAGTTAATATCTTGTGGCATATGCATCCATGTCAACTTATTTTTTGAGTTGTTAACGAAATTATTAATAGAAACGTTAAGTCGACTGAAATTTACTAAATTTTCCTTCAGTTCCTTATACTTAATATAACCATCTATAAGAAATCTTGTAAAGGAACAGCAATGTGGTTGAAAAATGTATTCCATTATATGAAACTGTTGTTGGTTCCCATCCGACTAAGCAAAAACAAGTTAGTACTATTATTAGAAATACCATTCAAATAAAGTTTTGGGTGTTATTTGCACATAATAATAAAAAGGAAAAGAAAAAAAAAACTTCCCAAGCTTTTTTCCTTTTTGTATTCTACCCCAAAGTCTAAAATTTCACACCATCATTGAAAGTCAGGAAATTTGAGAACTTAGGAAATAAAGGTACTTTAACTAAAGATTACTTATGTCCATTAAAATCAACACTTACCAGAGATAAAAGATCATTCTTTGCCGCAACTAACCCAGACTTCTGGGTAATCAGAGACTGGCAGGATGCCTCTGACGCCTTGAGCTTCTCACTCATATCAAACAAAGAACTCTCCAAGGCACTGTTCTTCAAGCAAATCTCGCTATAATAGGAAGCAATATCAGCCTTCTCTGAGACATGCACTTGAATCTGGTTTGTCAGGGTCACCTCAGAAATTTCTAACTCATCAACTCTTTCCCTCAACACCTCTAGCTCAACAACAGCCACAGACAACTCTTTCTCCAAAACAACATTTTTTTCAGAAAGAATAGCCCTTTCTATCCCATACTTTGTAAAAGCCTCTTTTAGCACAGCATTCACCTTTATTGCGGCTTCAGTCTGAGCCGTCAGCATCTGAACATTGTTTGCCAAGTCACAAGTATCTTGAATTTGACGAGAGAGATCCCTTTGAAGAGTCTCTTTCTCTCTCAAATGCACATCTACCTCCTTTTCCAACCTCCCTTTTGTTTGTTTTAAAAGGGTCATCTCTCGAGAGAGTTCCATTATGGTTTCTTCTGATATTAATTTTTGTTCATTTAACTCTCCTATTTCTCTAACAAGTTCACGGTGGAGCTGCTCTTGTGACTTCAACCTCACTTGCACTAACTCCAATTCTGATTGTTGTGCAAGGTTCAGCTTCTCAGCATTGCGAAGCATGTCAGTTTCAATCGCCATATCAAGTTTGAGCTGATTCAAATCCTTCTGCATGCCTTCTTTCACAGATTTCAATTTTGAAACGGAGCCTTTTAGGGTTTCGACTTCTCCTTCAAGCTTTTTCCTCTCATTCCTTAGCAACTCAATTTCAATATGGAGGTCAGTTACAGTGGCCTCAGCTTCTAGTAATTTCTCTTTCAAACCCTTGTTCTCCTCTTCTGACTCGGAAAACTCCGATTCCATTTCGTGCAATTTCTTCTGAAGACCCTGAATTTCTCTCTTAAGCTTCTCCATTGTCCCCTCCATTACACCTATTTTAACCTGCAGTTTCCTAATTGTCATCTCTGATGAGAGGTTTTGTTCAGTCAATTTTTCAGCCTCTCTTACTGATTCCAATTTAGTTTTCTCAACCTCCTGCAACTTCTCAGTTAACTGTTCAAGCTCCATCACCTGTAACTCAACTTTCTTTTCCAGCAGCTCCACTTCCAGCTTTTGCTCCTGACTCAGCTTTTCGACCTCACCCAACCTTATCAGGTCCGAGTGAGCTTGAGCAAGCTCAGATTCAACCTTCATCAATCTCTCACTATGACTCTCACACTCGATGCAAGCAGCATCTTTCTCAAAATTCAAGTGCAAGATATTTCCTTTCAGCGTCAAAAGTTCACCTTCGGCTTTGTTTGCGCGCTCAGCTTCTGAAAAGACCTGGTCCTTCAACCGCTTTGTCTCATCAGACAAACGAAATATATCTCTTTGCAAAGCCACTATATCCAAACCCGCACCTGCTTTGTCCTTCACCTTTTGTTCTTTCTCTGCTGCTTTAAAGCTCAAACCCTTTCTAGCCCTAGGCTCTCCTTGAAACAAATCGTTCACCTGTTTAAACCCGTCTGAATTCTTTTTATGCATGTTTGGTGAATGTCCTATTGTATCCTTGTGCAATTCATCTGAATCAAACAGGGACCGGGCATGTAGCAGCTTGTCAGGGGTTTGTGGCTCTGAGAGAGGGGTGGAGGGCAGCTCATCGGGTAAGGATAAGGATGGAGGTGTTTGGTTAGGGTATACCTCAGCTAAACTGCGTGTGGCCACACGAAGGGCCCCAGCTGCCACATCATACCGTTCAGCCAAGGAACGGTATGCGCCATAGAACTCCTTTGCAAGGTTCATAAGCTCAGGTCGCCTCTTGTAGTACATGTCTGCACGCTTAGCAAAGGAGTCGGCATCTTCATCTAGAATCTTTACCATGGCCTTCACCTTTTTCTCTGTTTCTGTTTTCACAAAGAAGATAAATTTAAATTTAAGTTTAGACAGTTTCTTGAGATTTTTCCCCAGGGTTACCTAACATGCAATAAACAATAGATATTGGGAAATTTTAACGGACCTGAAATGTTGCCTTGAAGCCATTTTGAGTTCTTGGGGGTAAATTTGCTGTCCCACCAGGTTTTGGACTCGGCATGAGAAATAGCAGCCATGACCACGGGGGAGAGCACAGGAGCAGTGACCACTCTTGCTTTAGCTCTGACCCGAGATCGATAGTGTCTGCGTATCAAGTGTTGTATTTGATCCAGAAGAGAAACTGTCTTCTTCCCAAAGCATCAATATTTCAAGCTATTTGCATTGGAGGAAACAGTGCAGGAGATTAGAGCAAAGGGGTATCTGATTTAAAAGGTATAAGAAATTGCAAAATTTAAAAAAAAAAAAAAAAAAACTCCATTTAACAGCGAAGGGAAACAAAACAGCATTAAGCTGCTGATGCTACTAACTTTCTAAGTTCAATAGTAGAAACATTTTTCTTGTAGTCAATAGCAGAGTCTGAGGTGGGGATAATATGATCAAAATAAAAAAACACAGAGAGACTCTCCAACAACCCAATTTCAACTATGATCTACCAAATATAAACCAGCATTGATCCAACCACCCCCAAATAATAATGACAAAGTGTTATTAACCACACTTTATCTTCATCGATCAGTATCTAGCAAATAGCCAATCTCGAAAATATTTGAACTCAATGGGAAAAAACACTTAGAGAAAACTAAAGAGTTGTAAAATACAATGGTTTAAGAAGCCAAAAAAATCGTTTTGGTAATCAACCGTGACATTGAAAATCAAGAAGGAAGCCCCATTTTAGTCTAGCTTTCTGAAAGTAAATGATTTTTTTTTTTTGAGTAATCGGAAGTAAAAAGATCCAAGCTTTAGGGACTAGAAACATACCGATTTTTCAATTTCTGAAGTGGATACTGACAAGCAGCAGTGATTGTAGATCCCACCAGCTGCTTTTCTCATAAGTCTCACCCTAATTTCTCAATGCTTCTCATTTCTCATTTCTCATGTCTCATTTCTCATTTCTCATTTCCGTTTCTCTCTCCTCGCCACCAAATCTTTTGTTTTGTAACTGGTAATAGTGGAAACAAAAGGCTGCACACAGGAAAAAGATGGGATGGGGAGGAGAGAGGAGACAAAATGTGGTTTATACAAATTAAAAATGTTGTTAAGATCTACTTTTTTCGTATTAATTTTGGATTAATGCATAGAATATGCGTTGGATTAGGATTATACATCGTGGCAGGTCTAGCAAGAAATATGCTAACAAGGCAAATGTCGAAGCTGCTCCATGTTTTATATTAGTCGCTGGTTTTGGATTTAATAGAGTGCATCTTCTAGTTTGTGCTTTTCCATTTCTTCGTAGCTCTTGAAGATACAATCCACCGACATTTGCAAATTTGTCCTCCGTGAAATAAAAAATTGCACTTCCATAATAGATATGTTATGTGCTATTGAAATATGAATTCAAGTGAAAATTGAACGTCCTCTTAATTATTTTCTAGCATTTATACTTCATTTTTAAATTACTTTTTCACATACTTGGTTTGTGAATCTTTCACTTTAATCGTTAGATGGTCCTTATTTCTCAAGTATGATTCCTTACTTATGTTAGATACACTAATCTATTGGTTTACATACAAAACCTTTTGAATAAGAATCGGTAATTTTTTTTCGCCGAATTTTTTTCTTACTATCTTTTAAAAAATAACAAACAAAATTAATATTATTTTCGTGAAAATACTATTTTTACCAGGGATGCAGATTGTATATGTGCCCCACCCAGAGTAGGGACATAAATAAGATCTGCACTGCCTTTTATGAAGAAATAGCCCGGAATGTCGTTACCTTTTAAGGAGCACTGATCTTCATGGTAAAAATAGAATTTTCACAAAAAAAAAACATGTCAATTCTATTTATTTATTTTTTGAAAAGATGGTAAGTGACCGTTGAAATAATATTATAGTAGAGAAATATATAGGTTATTATTTTCATGATAAATCGTATATATTTTATCGTATATGATTTCCATTATAAAGTTTCCAATCTTCTAAGAATTCAGAATAAGATATATTCATACTTTTTTACCAACAAAATTTGGACAAAAATAACACGGAAAAAAAGATTGTTCTGCAATTTTACAAACCCTAAGGGCAACAAACAAAATTCTATAAACAAATGTCGTAGTCAGCTTTGAAAATGAACGGGTCCAAGTAGCAATAACGCGAACATCACGATATCATAATTTTATATTTAAGGTAATCAAGAAATACATGTTTTCTTGATTGTCTGGATCAACATTAATTTAATTAAGATTTTCACTGCTATCCATTTCTAGGTGTTGCCTTGTCATTTTGTCTCAATTTTCAATTGGTTTTCATTTCTCGGGTGGAGGAATCAGAATTCAGAAGGCTTCAGAGTTCAGACTATGACCATGAGATATGCAAATTTACTTATTTACATAAGTGACCTCCGACCATTTATTTCCCGACATTTTTATTAATATCCAAAAATAATTACAAATTAATAAATATACCCATCTAACATGGGTATTTTTAAAAATATCCAAACCGGCTATTAAATGGCCGGTTGGGACCCTTTTTTTTTTTTTTACTGTTTTAGACCCGATAAATATCTATCTTTCTCTCTCATACCTTTCACAACTCACTCAAACCCACATAACAGAAAGAGAGAAAGAGAAAGCGATTTCTGAGACGAAAAGAGCGATATTTGAGGCGATTTTCCTGTAAATTTATTTTTTTTTATTTTTTTTAGAAATGGTTTAGAATTAATATAAATTGTCTAATTCATAACTTTCATTTCAAACCCTAGATCTTACCATGGCACCCAAACCCGAACTTCGAAAAAAGGAAGTGCGACCGCACGCAATGCTCGCATATCCCTCGCTAACAATTTTTAGACGGGTGTGAAGCCCGCTTGAGGAGACATTTATCTTGTTTAGGGTTTCCACCCAACGAAGTTGAAGAATATGCTACCACGGATGATCTGACTATTAGAAGCGTTCTTTACGAGAACTTCGGCGATATCGACCCTTCACCTGATTGGGAAGTATGTCCCGCATGTCGTGTCAATGGGAATATTGCGGATATGTTCTTTTGTCAGAGTTCACCCTAAATATATCGACAAGAATGATGATATGGTAAACGATTATCGTTTCCAAAGGTGGGAGTGTGTTGCGTGCTGCTGCAGGCCTTCGAAGAAGACGGGAGAAAGTTCCACTACTCCTAAGCCATAGTGTTTGCTATATGAGTATATGTGGTGTGTATTTTATGTTTAGATTTTATGTTGTAGTATGCATGTTGTTATTTTTGTTTTGTTGTTTATCTATTCGAACTCTTCCAATTTATTTTAGTATAATTTAGCATAATTAACATAATTTATTTTATTTTAGTATAGTTTAGCATAATTTAGTTTATTTTAGTATAATTTAGTGACAAAAAAAATCTAAAAAAAGATATAAACACTACCATAAAACACCATAAAGTAGCACATAAAAAATAACCAAAACATAAGATAATCCAAACATAATATACCAAATATAAATATAACAAAACAATCTAACTAAAACTACCATAAAAAAATGGTCAACTACGATATGTTATCCAAAGGGGGACCATCGTGATGCCAGATGTCCCCTGTTAACTCTGTCAAGTAGTTCCGACTATGCTCCCGACCAAACAACTTGATCAGGTGTAACAACATCAGCCTCGACCTCTCTGCTCACCCGTACTGCGATATCCCAGACTGACTCATCCTCACCCCTAGGGACTAGCAGGGGTGTAGAGAAGATGGACTCTGCCAATCCAGTCGTGTAATTATGCTGAGTCTGTGACCCGCTACCACTGGCCTCTCTGTAGCATATCGTCGCCTTTGTCGGCTCAAACTCTGGAGGGTCCCCGAACTCGAAGTCATCCAGACCGAAAGATAGCCCCTCATCCTCCGTAGGAAAGAACTCCGGAGGCTCCTGCTGCGCTGGCGGTGGCGACATATAGGTCGGACCCTACAATCATACAGATAATTAAATAAATTTGATTTGAAATGAGAAATTTGTACTAACTTGATAGTTAATGAAATATGACATACCGACAGGTGAACTGGACATCCCTGCGCATCATAGAATGCACGCCAGAAAAAAATAAAAAAAAAAAAAAAAAATATATATATATATATATGAGGAGGGATCAAATTACACCTTTTTTGGTGACACACTTTGACACCTACCATTTTCAAAGTCCAAATAGTCGATCCAAACCGTTCAACATGATAGATTTATTAAAATGTGCTTGGAGATCAAATTTTACATTTTTTTTGAATTTTTTTACTATTTATTAAGATGGTTACAAAATCGTTGTTTTCAGACCATTGAAAAACAGCGATTTTGTAACCATCTTAATAAATAGTAAAAAAATTCAAAAAAATGTAAAATTTGATCTCCAAGCACATTTTAATGTGGTGATCTTGTTGAACGGTTCGGATCGACTGTTTGGATTTTGAAATCGTAAAATTGACCTATAACAAAAACGGTGTCATGATGTGTCAAAAAAAAGAGTGTAATTGGATCCCTCCTCTATATATATATATTCGCAACAGGTTATTTTTGGCTGATTCTAATTTTAATCCCGGCCGGCCATTTTTTGGCTGGTTTGGGATTTTTTAAAATACGCAAATAAGGTGGGCAGAATTAATCTTTTATAATTAAAAATGGATATTAATAAAAATGTCGGAGTTCCTTTTGTGCAAAAAATCAGCGTTGCGAGACTGCAACGAGGTTTTTCGAAAATTACTCTGATATCATGAGAGTAAAATTTATTGCAACACAATTAAAAATTAGAAAAAAAAAATTGTAATAAAAATTGTTATTATTGACCTTACTAATAAAATTTATATAATGTCATGTTTTTTTAAATTATTTGAAATCCTTTGACAATAAAAATTTAAAACACGTTTTTTTCATTTGCCGCACAATACTAAGTGATATTTGCAACGATTTCTTAAAACAAAAATCAATAGACAGGAATAATTTTTGTTTAATAAAGAACGAAAAGAAAAATAAAATTTAACAATATTTTCTGAATGAAAAGTAATGAAAAGGAGGATTTTATAAAAATAACACCCTGCACCATCCGATGAAGTGTAGCTAAAAATATCATGTACCATCCGATTATGATCGTCTGGTTTAAATTAATTTAAATAAAAAACATATATCGGCAATGCATATAGCTACATAGATTTTTCGCACGCCATCTTAGTCCCAAATTTACCCCCTCTGATTTGGAAAAAAAATTATTAACCTGAATCCAACAGCTAACACGGTGGATTATATTCTCTAGTGCCAAGCCATGTCCCATGTGTCAATGATCAGTTGGCACTGTAGCTACTGTGGCTCCCGCACATGCACGTCTGCAGTTTCTCCGCGGGATTACTGCATCGCTCCACTGTAACACCAATCTACAGCTTTTGTTTGTTACAACATTCGCGAATAATTCGTTTTTTTTGTGATGACGAACAGAACGCCGAATTATTCGGTTGTCCGAACTTTGACCGAATTATTTTGAAATAATACGCGAATTTTATGAACTTTTCCCGAATTTTACGATTTTTTTCCGAATTTTTCCCAAAATATTTGTTTGTTTGTTTTTTTGCTTCCTTGTAGGACTGAGATCTCTGGTCCAGATAATTCCGAATCATTTCCGAATTATATCCGAATTATTTCCGAATTACAAATTTTTGATCTCGCCGAACCAAACCCGAATAATTCATTTGTCACTGTGATTGGGAGGCCCTCTTTATTGGTAGGACCTAAATATAGGGTAAATATTTTAATAGAGCAATTTTACTAGGGGTGTCAATGGTACCTTTTTAGCCGTTTACCCGACCCGTATCATATTCGATAAAGTGGGTATGGGTAAAGTTTTTTTTCGTTAGTTTATTAGGGGTGTCAATGGTGCCTTTTTAGCCGTTTATCCAACCCGTATCGTATTCGATTAGGCGGGTATGTGTAAAGTTTTTTTTTCGTTAGTTTATTGGGTATGAGTATGGGTATGGGTGAGAATTTTTTTCGTTAACCAAATGGATAAGGGTATGAATAATGACTATTTCGTACCCGTTACCTATAGGGTAATTATAAAATCTAAATATATATATTCAATTCAATTTCCAACCCATCTAACTATGTATTCGTGTTTTTGAATTTTCTTCTTTTATAAAAAAATAATTTAGTTGAAATTGATTGCACATTTATTTTTATTTTTTTTATTAGAAATGTAATTACATATGTGAAATGAATGAGTTTTTATATTTAATTTGTAAAATATAATAAAACTAATTATTATATGACAAAAAAAAATTGATACATCACGGTGTGTTAGTCATGTCACATCATGACGCCGTGACGTGTCTAGTTAATTTTTTTAACTGCTCGCTGCTCTCTGTTACTTAGTTGATGTATCAATTTTTAAATTGCGATTGAGAAAGAAAATCTGAACATAAGATAGTTGGTAGGTCAAATATTCACTTGAATTTGTATATGTATCGATTTGTCAATTAAATTTTAAAATTGATCAATCTACGTGAAAACTCCTAAATTATGATATGTACCGGAAACAAAATTACAACCAAGCTCTCCTGGCGAACGCAAATATTGATGCAAACTAACGATATAGATTCACTTGCTTGAGGGAGCTTACCATTAGCGACATTTTCCAGCTGTATGGGGAAGAATTAAATTCCATGATAATGCGAGTACCATTAATATATTTTTTTTTATTTCGTGGTGTTCGTTAACATATATATATATATATATTTTTTTATTTCATGGTGTTTTTGAAGCAGTACGTTAGTATTTCCTGTTTTTATTATCAAATGCTACTTGCAGAAAGCAACATAGCTTGCCTTAAGTTTTTTATTAAAGGGAAAAGGCCAACTAACTTCTAGTTTACTGTTTTTTTAGAGTGAGGCTACGGTTATATATTACATAGCAATCTGTGTTACAGATTTATATTTGTGTATTTAAAGTCTAAACAACAGATTTAAACTGTTCAACACGATCTTCATATGACAATGTACCTGCAGATCAAATTTTACATTTAAAAAAATATTTACTACTTTTCTAAATAAGTAGAAAATTACTTGATTTGAAAATTCTGAACTATCCAAATCAGCAATTTCTACCTATCTGAAAAAATAGTTGAGCAATTCTAAAAAAGGAAGAATTTTTTTTTGTCTGCATATGCATTTTCATATCGAGGTCATATTCAATTATTAGATTAATTATTTGTAACTTTAAAAATAAAGATATAGATCCATAGTAAGATGGATTCGTAATATACATATTACCATAGCCTCACTCCTTTTTTTAATCAATTATGTTCTAATTAGTCATGTATCTAATATTATTTTCTACCCCCTTGGATTTACCTTTTACTTTTCTTGTTTTTCAAGCATTCCCGCAATGGTTCTTTGATTTTGTTTCTTCTCTTTCGTTTTTTTTAATTATTTAACTTACATCTAATTTTTAAGATAAATCATGTCAATATATCAATGGCTAAAATATAAATTGAGCAAAACTATATTTTCTTTTTTCATTCAAAGAGATATTTTCAGCAATTTATTTATTAGGAGATGGAAAATATCTACATTGAACATACTATATTATCTTAAACGCTTTACTAGACGTGATTTTCTCATTTTAAAAAGTCAATCATAAGATTTTTTTTATCTGTTTTTTGAAAAACTAATAAAAAGATAGAGATGTTAGAATATTTAATCTAAAGAACGATACTCCCAAAAATATTTTATTGAGGTCAAATACTTATTACCTAAGGTAATAAGTTGTTTATTTATTTCAAATTTTATTTTTCTCAAGAATTAGTAATTTTTTGGATCTTCTACACTCCCCTTTATAGAAATTTTAGAATTTAAACAAGGTAGAGATCGTCTAATAATAAAAGCCCGCGCGTCACGTCGTCTTGCAAACGCTCGCAAAAATATTCTAGGTCCTCACGGAGCGCAAATTCAAATTTCTTCGTAATCAATTTTTGGCAGAAGTGATGCTTGTATTTAGAGAATATTATCCGAATTTTTTTTAGGTGGAGGGCTTAAATGCCTCATTACTTCATGCTCCAATTGTATTTCAACATTTTTATTTTCAACTTCAAAGTTCAAACAGACGATCCAAACTGTTCAAAAATAATTTTTTTACTATTTTTTAAGATAGGTACAAAATCGTTGTTTTTAGATAATCCACAATTTTCTGAAAAACAGTGATTTTGTACCTATCTTATAAAATAGTAAAAAATTTACAAAAAAATATAAAATTTGATCTCTAAGCACATTCTTAACTTGAATATCATGTTGAACGATTCAAATCTTTTATTTGAATTTTGAAATTAAAGATAAAGATGTCGGGATACGATTAGGGCATGAAGCAATGGGGCATTTGAGCACTCCTCTTTTTTTAGTTATCATTTTGAAAAAAATAGACGGAGTTGACATGAGTTTGAAAAAAAAAATCATTTTCATCAGGTATGCATATATTATATGCACACCCTCCAAGGTGTGGCATACAAATATTACATGCACAACCATTTTTAATAGAATTTAGTCAAATTTAATACAGTTTAGAAATGCATAGATAATACCTATGTGCCACCCTTGAGGTCATAATATCTGTGCATATAATAATATTGAATATTTTTCCAAATCTATACCAACTGTCAATTTTTATTTTTTTTGAAATGGCAATTAAAAAAATTAGGCAAGATGACTGGGCCGGTAGGGAAGCTTTCTAGCAGACTTAAACAAAAAAAAAAAAAAAAAATACTGTGAAGGTGGTTTAAGATTTAGTTGATTTTCTGGAATTAGTTTTGTGAAATAAGTAGATTGTGTTTTGCCTCTGGTAGCTACTGCATTGACCTTTTTTTTCCTCCAGGAAATCAACGTCCATGTATTTCTTTAGAAGTTCAAATAATTAATGTTAAATATAATGCACCGCCACAACTAGTCCAATTTAATTTAACCTATTTTAGCATGTGAGAAACGTGCAATCCATTCAAAAGCCCTCTAACAGCATAAACTTAAACTAGATTAAATAATACACAATAAAGATATAAACAGATAATTAAGAAAATACATATGCAGAGGACAACTAGCTGTTATTTATAGGAGAGAGCGCGAAGGAAATTTGATCTGATATTTTAATATAAGTTGAAAGGAGAGGTAGCAAAGTTGGTTAGAAAGAAATTCTAAAATTGTTAGTTACACAAAAACCGATTCTTCCTCATAATTTCGCAGTTTCTGCAAAGGTTTTTTAAAAAAAAAATACTTCATATAAGTTTTTAGATCAACATTGACTCATTCAGATACATAACATTTTATAAATTGTCCGTGTAAATTTCGACACGGCTCGATAACTTAGATTGAATATCCGATCATCATAAACTCCCTACTACCTTATCGAAAATAGTTTCGATTTTTCTTATCAGTAGTATTTTGAAAAACTAAATTTAAACATATAATAACGAATTCAAAAAATCTCAAAACATGCCGCATATGTTTTCATTATCAGCATTTTATGTTTAGAATATTTAAATAAATTGACAAGCATTTGATCAGACAAGATGTGAAACGTTGTCATTTCATCTATTTTTTTTTTTTTTTTGAAATGCTTGGTAGAGACTATCAAGTTGTATAAAATAAATGTGTTTACATCACATACTTAAACAATAAAAAAGTCTCTATTCTCACAGCATTCTAGTATCCCTCAACACTATGTTATTTGTTACACTGGTCTTCTTACAAAACCGCCCCCATAGTGCCATCTCCTCAATAATTTTAGTAGCCAGTAATGCTGGAGGCATAACCGAACCTGTGAAGATTGCCTCATTTCTCTGCTTCCACACATGCCACAGCACACACATGAATTTTGTTGCCCATTCTCTTTTCTCCTTTTTCCCTCCCAATGCCATGAAAGAAGAAATGATCCATGTTTGCGAAATTGAGTCCCCTCTTCTCAACAGTGCCACACCCAACCCTACTTCAACCAAAGCCCATACCCGTTTAGCATACTCACAATAGAAGAAAAGATGTAGGGAAGTTTCTATATCACAATAATTACACAAGGGGCATCTCAATTCACACATCATACATTTCCGCAACATCAAGTCATGGGTTAGAATTCGGTCTCGTAAGATGAGAAAAGCAAAAACTTTAACTTTTGCAGGTGTGAAACTCGTCCAAACCTCCATGAATCCCCATCTAATTCTTCCACAAGACATTATGATCTTATAAAAAGAACCCGATGAATACAAACCATTAGAAGACCATCGCCAAATCAAGGAATCATCCTCGTTAGTAAACAAGGCATCAACGTACATCTGTACCATGGTCACTAAAAGCATAATCATACGCTTCTCTAAGTGACATTGCTTGAAACCTAGGCCTTACCAATCCATCTTTGAAGTAACGGATCGGAACACCATCCCATGAATCGTACCAAAATAAAATGACCGTACCCGAACCAACTGACCATTGAGCCGACCAATGAAACAAATATTTAACCTCAATTTCACCTCAATTTCGGAAAGATGACAATAACAACATTTACGCTATGTTTCGAAAAAAATTCAAACTTGTTAACATAGATTTTTTTTAATGCTACAAATAAAAAAAATCAAGAGATAATTTGATGTTACTTAATTCTACCGTTGACCGCGTCTGAATCTGCTGAAATCCTACTAGAATTTCAGCACCCTCTCATTCCCCTCTCTTTCTTTATCTCTCTCCTCTCTCGTCGAGGAGAGAACAAGAGAGGAGAGAGAGGGATTATATATATTGGAAGCTGTTGTCAATTTTTCAAAGATAAAAAAAAGGAGAGAGTGATAACTTGGTGCTGAAGTAGATCCGAATTCACGTTGATTGTTGCTCTTGTCAAAATTGTTAAAAGAAAGTAATTTGAAGGGTGAATTGATGATCATGCAATTTTAATCATCATTAGTGTGTATGTAACATAAACAATGTTTGACACGCTTCTTTACCAACTAAATAAATATAGACAAATTATAAACGATATATATTTCTTCCGGTAATTAAATTCATATAGAATTTTTAATAGTATATGGCCCTTACCAATATTACTGATACTCAATAGCAAACGTCAAGGATTAGAGAAAAAATAAAATATGACTAAATTGTGTGTTCATTTCTCTTCAGGTTAAATTAAGATTATTCATTTGAGAATTATAAAAGACAATAAAAGTCGCATCCGGATAATTTTTTTTGAATATTAAACAGTTGAATAATTCATTTTCAATCTTAAGACCTCTAATTCTGTTCTGACTAGTTTTGATTGAAATACGGTGTTAATTAATTAGACATTTAGACGATTGAGGTTGTTGGTAACTAGAATTTTGTTAGCGATTCAAACTACGATTTAGCAATTTAATCGTGAACTCCGCTCCTCTTCCCTGACAACTCAGCAGCTGTTTTGAGAGTTGCTACTTTCTCTCGGCTCCTCGGTCTAGCCCCCCACCCCCTCTGTCTGGTCCACTTCGTCTGATCGTCTCCATCTGAGTAGGTGTTTTTTGTCTAAGATCTGGTTACTACTTGTCACTCCGTCTCACTCTATCTGAGTAGGTGTTTCCGTTTGACAGATCTGACCACCGCTCTTCGCTCCGCCGCAACTCTCCAGGTTTGAATGGAAATGTTGTGAATTCACTCCACCTCTACCGTTGTATCGACTATATCTACATATTAATAAGGTACATTTATGGTTAATGATGATGCGCTGACGTGGACCTCTTTCCTCCTCCTTCTCCTCCCTTTCTTCTTCCTTTTCCTATCTACTTTCTCTGTGTTTCCTTTTAAAAAATTCAGACACAAACCTCATCTGAACACGAAAGCTCCCTTGTATACCTTGTCTTGTCTTCATTACAACAACACTATGTTGTGCTAACGATAAGAAATCATGCAGGCTCACAATTAATCTACCAATCTGAGCACGATCACAAAAAATCATGCAGGCTCAATATATATCTACCAATCTGAATGCAGAAACCCCTGGTTCTGCTTTTATTTTCTGATTTTTTTTGTTTACTTTTGTTAAGTGATTCATGTAATATTTTAGGTACTGTACGAAAATATGTGTAATTGGTTTGTCCTTATTAATGATAATACTTACGGGTTTTAAACAAACAAAAAATAGAATCTTGTTAAAATGTGTGTATATATATAAAAACTCGGATGCGTGATTCGGAAAAGGACGGTACACAAACAATCTACAATAATTGGATTTCTTTCTTATAGTGAGGATATTCAATACAACCAATGCACATACATAGACTCCTCTCAAAAAAATACACATACATAGACACATAGTCAAAGATTTGGATCCCCCCACCCCGAATTCAGATCCAGTGAAGTAACTCAAAAATTGAGTTTTGGATTGGGACCATCCGATTCGAATCCGTGACCATCCAATTAAAGTAGAGTGCACGTATTCCGAGAAACATGTTCGAATTTCGAGACAATCTCAAGCGACAGATTCGATTCGGACGGTCCCGATCCAAAACCCAAAAATTGAGTTACCCAAAAATTGAGTTACTTTAGAGGATCCGGACCCCCCCCCCCCCCAAAAAAAAAAACACCAAATTATTTATTAAAATTAGCTTCTATATTTTTTAATTGAAAAAAAAAAATTACTACACTATAGTCTAGAATAGCCTCTACCTAATAAAGTGCCCTGTCCTGTAGACCAATAACATTTGTAACAATATGTAGATTATTTAAGGTCAAGATCAGCAATCAAGCAACAGAATGGTCATGTCAGCAACAAGAGTCCTAACCAAGTTTTTAATTGCTAAGACAAAATAGTAGAAAACAAAACAAAGCAAATTCTCCTGTCTCAATCCTCATTGATTTTCCAAACATCTTTGTTCTAATAGCAGTTATCCTTTCCCAATCTTGACTTTTAAAACCTCTTTGGTCTAATAACTCAAAAGAGAATCCCAATTAAGAACTCCTATCTTCTCGTGTTAATGCACGAAATAATATATCTCTGTTTTTGTATATTATTAATTATTAGGGGACCAATAAATGCAGTACCAAATCACGAATATCAAATTGATAAAATATTCTTAGTAAAGCACTACTTTTATCATTTGTTTATTGTGGATTCATTGATTTTTTTTAGCAAAGATAATATTTAAGTATCTCAACTTAAATATTCACTAAAGAATTTTCAATCGGAGTTTAAACATGTGATTTTTCATACGGAGAACGTTTATTTTTGCTCACCACTAGATCAGATATTGAATTCCTTTAATTTAACATGTTTAATTTTTCACTTTTGATTATCTCATCTAATTTCGCTTATGAATATGAAACTGCCCATGCATAAATGGAGAAAATATTATTTTGCTACGACACATTCATGGTGTACAATAGAATGCTAAAATATATAATATTATCAGCTTTTTATTGAAATTGTAAAATTATGTTGCTAATTGACTTGGACCATCCAAGTACCAAGTTGATATGAATCGATTTAAACAGTCTGTTTAGGGTCTTTTTTTCTTTTCTTTTTTATCAAAGCCCACATAAATTAATTGAATGGTTGAGAAATGATAACGACAATATAACGCAACCATAATTGTAGCAGCGATGTAAGTAGAAAAAGGACATCTTAAATGTCAATTCCAATGCTAAATCGGGCCATAAACGTTTGGTAAAGCAAAAGCTAATAAACTTAATTTCCTTTCCTATCATAATCAAATTATTATCTTGAAAATAAGTTCGATCTTCAATAACAAATTTACACGAGATCTGAAGCACCTTTTAGACTAGCTAGCATAAGAATGAAGAACAGCCGACGAAAAACGTACACATATAATGCTTAAAAAACATCGGTAAATCAATGAAAGAATCGCATCACTAAGGCCTAAATTAGAATAAAAAACAATAAATTTTGATAATTTGTAGCTTCATATTTAAATATATCTATAATATTAATTTATCCAAAACTATTTAGTTGAAAAGTTTTTAACACGTCGAACACAAAAAACAATTACTATTTTTCGAGGAGCATTATGATATCACAATATTTGTGTACTATAAGGAGAGCAAAATTAGAATGTGATGTGCTCACTAAGAAAAGTTGGTGAGCACAACTCTAAAAATTTATCAGATTAGCTTCAAACGATGGATCCAAACAATAGAGATTAGTGTGATGTGCTCACTAAGAAGAATTGGTGAGCATGCTGCAACTTTTTTTTTCATTAGCTATAGTATTTTAACTTTTAAAACCCTAACTATAAATCCGAACCAATTTTCTTATAATTTTCACGAACGATGTATCGACATAATTTTTTTTTAAAAATTACAAGGTCCAGAGCTCTAACAACGAACGCACTAAAATTGATCTATTGCAATTAACTTGATTGGTTTATTCATTATAGAAATTGTTTATCTTGTATGAAAAAAGTTCAAAAGTTGTATATTTATTATTTATAAAGAAGAACAAAAATATTGATTCAGTTCATTATTTGAATTTAAAAATATTAATAAAATAATAAGTTGTGGCTACTAATATCATCAATTTTTTTACATCAAACTCTCCTCTTTATTTAATTATTTCTATTTTCCGAGAAATAAGGTGGGCTCTAAACCGTGCACTCCAATTATTTCTATTTATTTAATATACAGTGCCTTTCCCTGCATGACGAGTTGAACAGCGGTTGATGTTTCGTGAAGCATGTGCAATTTAAGGGATATGACATGAGGTTCACTTCCCTGCAATCTTAGTTCTTAAGATATTGAAGTAGTTGTGGTAATATTTGTTTATTTATTTATTTATATTTGTAAAAGATTCTCATGAATTCTTAAGTTTATTTTATTTTAAATATTTTTTATGAAAATTGAAGATGTATTTCTTTATAAAAAAAAAAAATAAAGAAACGAGATTCATCATGGTGTATATACTAATGTTTCAACCACTCTTTCTATATATGTTGCTAACGTAATCTTATTATTTTTATTTGAAAGCATTTGAAAGATATTTTTCTTCTCTAAATAATGTTGGATTAGTGTTATTCCACCAATTTAATACTATGTACAAATAACAAATTAATATGTTGCAGATTAGCATTATTTTAATTTTTTTAAAACACATCTCAAATAACATTTGCATTATTCGGAATCGTACAAACCTAATACTTTTCTCATATTATTTGGTTTGGAACTATTCTAATATTATTATCACATACTAATCCGAATAATAATATTCCTTCACATTTGCATTATAGAATCGAGGAAATAATTTGAGTTTAATGTCCATCAAGTTTAAATTTGAGTTCGATGAATTCCACATCTGTTCAATCTACTTTAGAATACATACGTACTAAGTACGTATAAATATTAAAATATATTTACATGGATATTGAAGCGAATTAGACGGATGCGGAATCCATCAAATTTAAATTTGAATCTTATAAATACGAATCCAAAGTATTCCTCTAGAATCTAATATGAATAACTTAACCAAGTATAAGAATACAGGGGTGGTATGGCTCGATAGCTCATGAGCACACCTAACTAAAATTAAGTTATTCTTTAAGCTATGTTTTAGTGAGACTCACAATTCATAGTCTAATATCATCATCAATTTTAGAATGTCGATATTTTGGATCAGGTCAACATTATTTTATTATTATTTTTATATGGGTTAGCCTTAGACCCGATTCGTCCTGACTTGGGACAAATTAGGCTGCCGTGGCCTATACCACGACAGGTCACGAGTCGACTCAGCTGATCATGACATGCTCCAATATTAAAGGTGATAGTAGCGGCCAGAGTCTAGATTTTTTTTTTTAGGTTAATCTGTAGGCATGCACACAACAAAATTCACATTTTCTCGTACTGGAGCGGAATTAGAAAATAGAGATTGGGTGCTGAAAAATTAAATATAGTGTAATTTCATTTTATAGAAAGGACTAAAAAATATTAATGTATATAAAAATTACAAAATTTAATGGATCAAATTACAAATTTTCAAACTATAGGGGGTGTTTAGCACCCTTTCCCCATCACTATGTTCCGCCCCTGCCCTCAGATTATTTGACTGAGACAATTGAAATGGACGGTCCACGATTGTTTAACTTGATATGAATTTTAAAGCACAAATAATATTGATCCCCTGCAGTATTCCAAATAGGCATTGACTGAGAATAAATATAAGCCGACTGTTTTAATTTGCTTGAGTCAGATACCTGGGAGGATATGGATCCCACATGATACTCCAGTCCTGGGAATCAGAGTAGGTCCGATGCCCATCGGATCTACCTTGGTTCGATGGGTGTGATGACCATTCGATCTGCATCAAGATTTGTGTGCTATGCATCAAAACCGTGCAAGTCTGTATCAATTTCTGTGCGCAAAGATCTTGATGCTAATCGCACGGTCCTAGAGCTAATTGAACCTAAATGTAAGTCCGATGCCCATCGGACCTACTCCTATCTCCCAGTCCTGCCCCATGTAGGATCGAATCCCCGTCCTTTTGTAGAAGAACTAGCAGTCAGAGTCTTGATAATTATGTTAGATTTGTTAACTTTAATTCCGGCTCACCGATCCATTATTCCTTGACTTAAGAATCGAGACTCGTTGATCTTAATCTTTCAAATTAACAAAAGAAATATTTCATATTATCGAGTTATTGACAATGTAGTTTTATAATTTTAGAAACTTTTAACATTTTTAGTTGCATCTCATAATATAATTTGAATATAAAGACATATATCATTGTTTAAATTAATTATCTCGGAGTTTGATTTGGAATAATTGTGGCTGATTAAAAAAATATACAAAATATCATACATAATACATAAAAGGAGTAGAACTAGGGTGTTCCTAAGCTCACCAAGCCCTTCCGTGAGCTCGACTCTAAAACCTATCGAATTGACTTCAAATGACATTTTCAAACCGTTAGATGTTCAATCTATATTAAAATGTGCTTGGAGACTAAATTTTACATTTTTTGGAATTTTTTTACTATTTATTAAGATGGTTTGAAAATCGCTGTTTTTATTAAAATTATGCACCATTGGAAAACAGCGATTTTCAAACCATCTTAATAAATAGTAAAAAAATTCCAAAAAATGTAAAATTTAGTCTCCAAGCACATTTTAATATAGATTGAACATCTAACGGTTTGGAAATGTCATTTGAAGTCAATTCGATAGGTTTTAGAGTCGAGCTCACGGAAGGGCTTGGTGAGCTTAGGAACACCCTAGTTCCACTCACATAAAAGATATATACATGTATTATATTCAAATCGGACGGAAGAATCATCCTCAGTCTGGTACATCGGCATGCCGTGCGGATTGCGGAGATGCGTGCGACACGAATCTTGATACATAATTAACGGTTCAGGTGTTGAAAATTCCAGCGCCGGTCCATGGACCACTCTGAACCAAGCGAATCGAACATCTGACTGGGGGCAATGGGGCATACATCATACTTCAGACATGACTTACCGCAGGATTTAGTACCATTTCTTGTGAATGCATCTCTATTTATTAAATTTTTGGATGCAGATAAATAAGGGCACGTTAGTAGTGGGTCCCCTACCGTCCAGCTGTGCCGAACCGCACAACTTTAATTTGATGGTGGAGATTAAAATATTTCGAGCTGATTTCCTGATTGCGCAGAAGAGTCCAAACCGACCACAGCACATCATAAAAAAGCGTGATCCTTATTTGTCTCATTGAATCCAACCAGATCAACTGTTTCATTCAAGTGGCAACTGACACAGAGTGACAGAATTAATACAAGTACCAGTATTTAAAGCTTCTGCCAGAAGTAGATTTGAAATGAAGGACTCATAAATAATAAATTTCTTTTGATGTAGGTTTTTGGTATAAATAGACTTTTCTTTTCTTTTCGTTGTATCGTTTAGAAACAAATCAATATATATTTTATTTATGTTTGTCAAATTCTCTGAAGGAAAAAATGTGCAGTTGTGTGAAACAAAAACACCTGTCCAACTGGAAGGTGGGTCCATGATCAGGTACAATCTGACTCATTTATTAGTAAATTAAATGCTGGTATTACAATTTGACTCATTTGTTAGTAATATTATATAAATATACTAATATAAAATATAAGAATTAGCATGCAAGTTGTAGAGTACCAATCAAATCAAGATACGTGATGATGTGGAACGCGACAATGAAGATGGCTGAGCTGGTGAGGTTACAAGATTCCAGCCGAGTCTAGTCAGATTAAACCGGATCCTTTGTGGCGATATCGACATTCACAGGGTATAGCAAGTTAGGTGTTGCCCACATGATCACATTTTACTTTTGGTACACTGACAATTTTATCGATATCGAGTCAAATAGGATACTAAATTTTCTTAAGTTATAAAATTATATTTTTGACTTGTAAATTTTAATAATTTATCTTAAAATTATATTCGATATGTTCTAGTTAATTATCATTGTAAATTTTCTGTGGAGTGTGGACTAATAAAATGATGTAGAGATTACTCTTACAATATTAAAGTTAGTTTAATAATATTTTTTTGATGTATTACAAATGGTAGATATAATTTGGTGAACGAATTGTAGACTAATTAAACAATATTACTAATTAGTTTAACATAGTTGCATATAAACTTAAATGATTTTGCAAAATAATTTAACAACCAAAATAAGATTACAAATGCTATAAATTAAATCAACGTTATTATATAATAAAATTAAATATTTTAGACTACTTTAATAAAATCAAAGTTTAGTAATGTTTCATACATGGAGCGGAGTTAGACTTTCTTCAAGCAATGACGATCAAACATGAATGGTGGCGCATATAAATTTTTTATGCTGAGTATGGGAGGCTCAATTTTACAGTACCCACTTTACTTTAAATTATATAAAAAATCATATATAAGTATAATTTTTTTGAAAATAACCCATTTTCTCTCACTAAATTTGTTTATGGTTTCATATTAGTTCAAGAATTCTCTAGATGTGTCCAAACAATTTAACTAAATTGATTATCTTGATGACAAATGATTAAATAATATACCTCACACACACAACAACAACAAAAAAAAAAAAAATCCAACTTTTTTTTTACTCTCTTTGAAAAAAATTCAAATAACCAATTTTTTTTTGAAAAATTTCAAATTTCAGATTCACATGTTAAACCTGCATAACCAGCAAGTTGGTTTTGCAGGTTTAATCTGCAGGACCATTCTCTGTAACTTCTACATGCATTAAATGTCAGAATGGTCTCATAGACTAAACCTACAGAATGAACTAGCTAGTTTCTCAGGTTTAACTTGCGAACCTCATAAATATGGAATTTTTCAAAATTTTTTTTTAAATGGTAATAAAAAAATTTACTCTTCTATAGCCTAATTCGGTGATGGTCCAGATATTGTACAAACATCATCCCCGCCACAGAAATAATGGAAGCACCTTTTGGTCACATGAAACGAGACCCAATCTCTTCGTGTCACACGTGACCACCTAATACATTTCTTGTTTGCAACATCCTCTACGGCTCTACCATGTACCCTCACATGACTTAGCCATCGCATCCCGCACAATGCACACCGGACACTTCACACTGTACACACGTAGTGACATGACGAATAAAATTGATGATCACATTTATAGTTAGTTATTCCTTGTAAGAAGAGCTTTCTCAAATTTGATAATTGGTTCCTTTGTTGAACTTTGCTAGTGTTGATTAAACACTGATTATTTCCATAAATCTGAGCTATTATCAGGGGCGGACTCAGGTGTATCCAGGGCTGCTCCTCCTGAATTTTTGCCCCTTCTAGATTTTGAGTTTTAGTAGAGATTTATCAGTTCCGACTGACTTTGTCATTCCCTGAATTTTTTTTTGTTTCCCTCTGGATATTTGATTTGTAATTCGGATTAAATTTACGGTTAAAATTAAAATAAATTTGTTGAATTTTGATTGGTAATTAGAATTATAAGTCAAAACATCAGAAATTACAAGTCAAAGCATTGAAAAGTATAAATTAAAGTATTGTTTTTTATCGAGTACCCAATTAGTTAATGAATTTAAATCCGATTAGGTATTTAAACCCGATTCGATATTTTTTTGCCCTCTTGACGAAAATACTGGATCCGTCCCTGGCTATTATTTAATTAATTATTCTTCACCTTTTCCCAAAACCAACCAAAGAAGAGGTCTTTTAACTTTTTCTAAATTTCTAATCTTATATGACCCGATAACAATTCTAAGAGGAGAAGCCTGGATTTGATGAAACCACAACTATTATTTTAACTCAATACTTTAAACAAGTAATAGTGAAAAAATTTAATATGTAAAGCTAGCCTACTAACTGTCCAATTTTTATATTCGAGAACTTGCTAGTGTTTGTTAAGTCTCAAATTATGATATCATGGATATGCATAGCTTATTATGAGATTAATTGTGCACTTCATGTTTGTAACAAAATCATACGAAGAAATTTTTTTTAGTAAAAATTATTATTTGTTGACTAAATTCTAAATAAATAAAAAAGTGGTTCTCTTGCAATGATGATATCTTTAGAACAAATTAATATACAAGTAAAGATGGCAAATTTGCAATCGGTGAAAAAACTCATGCTCGACTCAATAAAGAGTTTAAAATTTGACATAAAAAACATGTCATGTGACAGCAACATGAAACAATTCTTTCATTCTTTACTTGTAATTGTTTGCTCTAAAAGTTCATATCATCACCTACGTAGCATGGACGTGGATGTATCTCGAAGACACGATATTACACCTCATTTTTTTATTTAATAATTACGATACCGTATGTGTTCCTAATACAAAGGAGAAACCGTTTCGTAATTAAAAAAAAAAATCCCATAAGATAAAGAGCAAACGGGCTTGTAACATTCGCAAAGATGGGCTGAATCAAAAGCTGAAATACAATTTCCTTAAAAAAATGGGCCTTACACAAATACTGAAATAAGGGCTTCATGAACAGTCTAGTAGACTAGTGCTAGTCTGCTATATGTAGCTCCACCGAGTTCAATATGGCCCAGCACAGAGACCCGTTAAAAACCAATGCTGCACATCAGTGTTGTAAAAAACGGTCTCGATTAATCGGCCGTTTAATCATTAATGGCGGCTAAACTGTTACGAATACACTTAACGGATGCATATTTGCGGATGAAAACGATTAATCAGCCTTTTTCAGATTAATCGGTCGTTTTACCGTTTAATCGCCCGTTTATTCCCGTTTATTCCTGTTTATTTCAGTGAATATTTATTTTTAAATTATTTTTTCTGTGATAGCGTGTGATAATAAGATTTATAAATTATGTATTATAGTTTTATTTGTGATTGGATATACATATAATATTTTTTATATATATTTTTTCTTTTTACTTACTTTGAAATTGATTAATTCTTCTATTATATATATACCATATATTTTTCTTACTTACTGATGTAATTTTTTCAATTAGTATGACGTGTTCATTTATGAAATTAAGTTGTTATCATAAACTAAATTTAGTAATTTTATGTTGAAATTTTCATGTCTTTCAAATAATATGTTATTAGTATTTGAAAAAGCTTAATTCTCAAATTTATTTTTTCATTAAATGTGTTACTTACACATGTAAAATGCTTATGTGTTAAGAAGAAATAAGTGTAGTGTCATGCTATAATAATAAAACTAAGTTAAATTAAGTTTATTTGATAATATTAATGAGTTAAATAAATTATTTTTAATAAATTATGATATATATATACACATAAATTTAATAAAAATGTTAAATTGTCCGCATAATTCTGATTAATCGGCTGCATACCGATTAATCGTTTGGCGGTACCCCGTTTGTCCGACGACCGCATACCGTTATTTACAACACTTCTGCACATCTTCAGAGTTTAACATTCCTACAAAATACCAATACCATGCAATTCATTTCTTTTTTGTTTTTCTTTTTCCGGAAGACGGTGGCGATTTCCTAACACTTTCTATTGAAATAAAATTGTACAAAAATATAAATTTCACAAGTTGCTTGCAAAAAGATAATGTATTAATAGGCTCTAAAACAAATCAAATTGGACTCCAAACAGATAAGAAATGACTATAATAAGAATTGCAAGAGCATAACAGGGAAGATCTGTGAGTGTTCTTTTGAGTTGTACCAGATCCCAAACAACCCACATTTTTAGCCTGACGGGTTGGAAAACGTGAGCGAAATGGGTCACGTTTCGGATCCCGCGCGTATATTGATGAGTGGGGTTATGGTCGTAACCACTTTCTACGAAGTTTTTTGGGCTGTACGAAATATTTGAGATGAGCGGATTAGATTTATTGATACGATTTTAGAAACCCTGAACCTTGCTTTGGCACCGATCCCTCTAAAATCTAAATAGTTTCAATTTATCTGAACTAGCAAAGGAAATGAAAGGAAAAAAAAATCTTCGGTGACTTTGCTTTTAATATGTTCTTAATAAATATCTGGGCTCATCTATTTTTTATTTTTTTACTTCTGAGAAGTCTCTTTTTTCCTAGTAGTTGGAAAATAAAATGGTTCAACCCAACATAAGTTTCATAACGTTTTAGTATATCCAGCGTTGGTAGAGGAGAGATAATTTTTTTTATAAACCATAATTAAATTTTTTTTTTTTTTACGAAACCAACGTGATTATTATTTTTTTTACAAAAACCATAAGAACCGAAATGTCATTTCGGTCTGGTCCTCTTTTTGGATTTTCTGTGGTACTTTTTCACAAGTTTTCATATGAGCCGCCGCAGAAAATCCAAAAAGGGGACTGGACCGAAATGGCATTTTGGTCTAGGTTAAAAAAAAAAAAATTTCGGACCGAAATGGCATTTCGGTTCTTATTATTTTTGTAAAAAAAGTAATCATGTTGGTTTTGTAAAAATATTTTTTTTAATTATGGTTTATAAAAAAAAATTCGAGGAGAGAGGGAGGGAGGAAGAGGGGGAAATTCGAATCTCTTAAAAGTAACTCAAATTTTGAGTGTGAGTCCAATCTGTTCAATCTACTCTGTCACAAATATTCAAAGGGTAATGTGAATTGAGTAGAACTAGGGTGTTCCTAAGCTTACCAAGCCCTTCCGTGAGCTCGACTCTAAAACCTATCGAATTGACTTCAAACGACATTTTCAAACCGTTAGATGTTCAATCTATATTAAAATGTGCTTGGAGACCAAATTTTACATTTTTTGGAATTTTTTTACTATTTATTAAGATGGTTTGAAAATCGTTGTTTTCTAATGGTACATAATTTTAATAAAAACAACGATTTTCAAACCATCTTAATAAATAGTAAAAAAATTTCAAAAAATGTAAAATTTGGTCTCCAAGCACATTTTAATATAGATTGAACATCTAACGGTTTGAAAATGTCATTTGAAGTCAATTCAATAGGTTTTAGAGTCGAGCTCACGAAGGGCTTGATGAGCTTAGGAACACCCTAGTTCTACTCCTGTGAATTTCACTACGGACCAGATTGATTCGAATTCTGATTGGACCGTCCTGATCTAAACTCAAATTTTGGTATACTTTATGGGATCCGGAGCCGAGAGAGAGGGAGAGAGCTTTCGAAGACTTAAAAAATAATTCAAGAACATTCTGAAGGCACCAAAGAAATTTGAGTGAGGGTAAAGTTGACTTTTAAGTTTTTTTAAATGACTAATTATAACATAATTGAATGTTAATTAAAACTATTCTAACTAGATGAAGAAAAGGGGAAATTTGCAAAACTTGTTAATTTGGACGGGCAAATAGATAATATTGCATTTTTGATGAAGAAATTGGATATTACAAAAGTTTTAATGGGCATGTAATCAATTATCATTTTATGTAATATACTTAAATTTAATACTGTTTTTGAACAAAATCGGTACATGAAACCACATTCTTTAAAAAGAAGGCACAAAGGAAAAATAAAACAGCGCCACAGAAAGAAGAACTGCGCCCGTACGCACCTCCAACCGGATCCGTATCCTCTGCATTAACTCAAAAGGAAATCTTTTGAGTTAATGAAGTTCAACCATCTGATTTTAAACGGAGCTAATTCGGCTCGTGTCTATAACATAGGGGCTCTTTAATATTAGTGCAGATCTAGCTCGCACGAATTTTAAAATAGATTAGATGGTCGAGATGCATTAACTCAAAAAATTTCCTTTTGAGTTAATGCAGAGGATACGAATTCCCTCCAACCCGCAGACCTAACAAAACAATAGGACAATTATAGAATAAAAATGTGATCATACTAGCAGCCAAATTAAACGAAATCATTTACATTACCAAATGAGAAATATCTTAGACTTACACGTCATGTTTGGTTGTGGACTAAATGTAGACTAAAAGCTTTAGGCCACTGTTATTTCACCAAATGCGATTTAAATTGACTGATCTAACATGAAATAGTTTTAAATTTAGTCTAGTCTAAACAGACCTAAATTAAACCACTTTAGGAGGTGCCTTAAATTTTTTTTTTTTTTTTTTTTTTCAATTTTAAGCCATTGAAACCTACTGTCATTCACCTTCAACCATTTCACTCATTTCTCCTCATAACTTTAGGCACAACCAAACATAAATAATTTAAACTGGCCTAAGTTGGAATAACCAACTTAGACCACCTTAGCTTTAGTCCACAACCAAATATCAACTTATGTCCTAATTTGTAGTGATTTTTTTTTCCTACCGCCTTAGATTTTTTTTTTCTTTTCTTATTTTTTCATGCTTTACTACAATGGTGCTTTGATTTTGTTTTCTCTTTCGTTCCTTATTTTAGTTATTATCTACATTTTAAACTTAAAGAGTAAATCATGTCTTAATATATAGTTAATGGCTTAACTTTAAAATTGAGATATAATATTTTCTTATTTTATTTCAAAGAGGTATTGCCATCAATTTATTTACTAGGAGATGAAAAAAATGTTTGCATTGAACATACAATATTATCTTAAACACTAAATTAGTCGCAATTCTCTCATTTTAAAAAAGTTAACCATCAGGGCCTGTTCGGATGTTAAGGAATTACACGGGATGGGATTTGACGGGGATGGGAACTCACTTTTGAAAAAGTGGGAACCCACGGGTATGGGTACGCACGGGATTAATTTTGGGAATGTGTTGAATTCAGTGTTCGGTTGTACCGTGAGATTAGTTGTGGGAAATTCTATTTTTCTTTCTAAAATATTTGATATTATACAATTTTCTTTATTAATATATTATCAATAATGTAATTAAATAAATAGATTAAATAATTGTAAACTATTAAATAATGAAAATGTAATTAAATAAATAGATTAAATATTTCTAAGAGTGTCTTGCATATATGTTTATTTTTAATCTTATGTTTCTATTCTTATATTAATAATTGTAAACTATTAGTTTAATCACAACATGACAAATAATAAAATATATATTTTATTTTTATGTACCACGGACAAGTCTAGCAGCATTTAAAATTTTCAACTATTAGTTAAATTCAGTTTAATATTAATAATTATGATAAATTAGTTTAATCACGTTAAGATACAACAAAAGTTATTGGTCTTCAATCTTCATAGCAGCTGCTCCATTTGGGAAAAAAAAATGACCTTTGACTCAATTTGATTTATCCCATTAGAACAGTGTTCTTGAAAGAGAAAAAGTAAAGTGTGTGGGAATTTAATTGGGAAAATCCTTCACTACCGAACAGCTAATGGAAACAAATGCCTAAATGTTACCATTTCCTATCAAATCCTAAGCTGCCGAACAGGCCCTCAAGGTTTCCAAAACAACAAAAAAATTAGCAAAAAAAGGCAGAGGTGATAGAATATGTAATCTAAATAGTGATACTCCCAAAATTATCTTCATTAAGAAAGAGGATTCACAACTTATTTACATAAGTTTTTTTTTTTTTCCAAATTTCATTTATCACAAGGATTAGTAATTTTTGGATCTTCTACACTTCTTTTCAAAATTATCTTCATTATGAAGAGTGATGTTACGGTGCTTTGGGAAGTAAAGAGGGTGTTTTACTTTCCGTTCATATCTCTAATTTCAAAGTTCAAATAGTCAATCTGAAATTTTCAATACGATCTTCATATTGAAATCTGTTTGGAGACCAAACTTTACATTTTTTAAAATTTTTTTTACTATTTTATTAGAATTTTTAAAATCACAGCTTTTCATTAAATAAAAAAATAAATAAAAATTCACAAAAACACTGATTTTCAAAAATTCTAAAAAAATAGTTAAAAATTTCCAAAAATGTAAAATTTGGTCTCCAAGCACATATTAATATAAAGATCATGTTGAGAAATTCGGATCAACTGTTTGAACTTTAAAAATGGAGATATGAGCGAGAAATAAAACACCCTATTTACTTCCCAAAGCATCATAGTATCACTTTCATTATGAATATGTATAGTAACATAGCCCCACTCAATAAAAATTATAATACAGTTACATGGAACAACCTCCTTTAAACAAGGAACGCAAGGGAAAAAAAAATGCAGAGTTACATAAAACCGACCCGCAAGCATCTTCCAAATCCGCAAACCCAATAAAAGAAAAGTGGTATAAAATAAAATATGAGCAAACTGAACCAGCCAAATTAAACGAAATCATTTGCATTACAAAAATGACAAATATCTTAGAGCTGCAACTATTGCCACTAAGAAGAAGAGATTTTTTGAGATGTCACGAACTTCTGAACCCCTGTCCTCTGCTTCATTCTGGAAACATAACTTTTCTTCACTAAAATTTAGAGCAATTTTGCATAACAATATGATCCCTTCAAATTTAAAGAGAAGATTTATTTTGGTTCAACCTATTCTTTGAGCTCTTGTTGTTGGAGTTCTGCGATTTTCTTACTACCTTCTCTCTTGCTCGGTAGCTCCTTCTGCATCTCCATTTCTGATTGCCCGACTTCTTTCAATTCAACATCACTGCCATCTTTGATCTTTCTTGGATCATTTTTAGACTTGGAATGAGAAGAATCAAGTATACGAGCTGTAAAGAAGCTACCGAAGAAATTTAGAACTGTTCTTATGGAACCAATAAATTTTACCAGATAATATTTGATTGGCCCCAGAAAGCAAAAAAAATGCGTAGCACACAAATTCAACCAACTGCTTTGATTAGTAGATCTGCACTTAGTAGATGTTAATCCTTCCTTAAAACCTCCAACGCCACTTTCAATTCGATCTCTCATTTTCCTCCAAATCGGCATTTTATTCAGGAAAACATCAAATTCCTTCCAAATTCGCATTCTTATCAGGAAATCATATGTAATTAATCCAGAATAAGGCTTTTGTACGTTGAATTGTTCAATGTTGACGTTGAGTGTGTCAATGGTGCTTTCGGCATCAAGCTTAGCGCACTCTGCCTCCTCTATTGTTTCATTGAGCTTCTTCATTTGTTCCTCCAGCAAATGAACCTGTAGTGTGTATGCCTTCATGTTATATCAAATTAAACACAACACAACACAACATAACATACAAGCCCGTAACAAAAGGAGAATGCAGTATTGAAACCAGTTTTGGGGCATGATAAGTTGCTGTGTAGTTTATACAAGACAAGTTAATGCACAGAAATTCTAAAATTACAGCATGCTTAGTTGCTAACATAAACTGTACCTGAGCGAAAATTGTTTGCTTCTCAGCAACAAGATTCTGTAAAATTCCTTCTTTGCCTTCTTTGCCTTCTTTGCCATCTTTGCCACTTGATTTTGTTTTTAGGAATTTAGCTTCTGTGTTTAAATTAGATAAAGAAACCTTGACAGTGTTATTTTTCTTCAAGTACGCATTGATTGTCCGTGTGAGGATCTCTATGTTGCCTTCCAGTGCCAACACCTTCTCTTTTAAGGCATCAAACTCAATGTTTGCTTTTAAAAGAGTACTCTCTAACACAGAATTCTTTTCTGAAAGGATCTCCTTCTCTATTTCACACTTCATTAATTCTCCTTTGTGCATGGCATTCACCTTACTCACCTCCGAAATTTGAGAAGATAGATCCTGTTGAAGGTTCTCTTTATCTCTCAAATGGAGCACCACTTCTTTCTCAAGGCTTTCTTTGGTTTCCTTTAACAAACTCAAATCTTTAAGAAGATTGCTTATCTTCTTTTCATGGGAAACCTTTTGGATATTCAAATATTTATTTTCCTCTTCTAGCACACTCATCTTATTATCCCAATTACTCTCTAACACATAATTCTTTTCTGAAAGGATCTCCTTCTCTATTTCACACTTCATTAATTCTCCTTTGTGCATGGCATTCACCTTACTCACCTCCGAAATTTGAGAAGATAGATCCCGTTGAAGGTTCTCTTTATCTCTCAAATGGAGCACCACTTCTTTCTCAAGGCTTTCTTTGGTTTCCTTTAACAAACTCAAATCTTTAAGAAGATTGCTTATCTTCTTTTCATGGGAAACCTTTTGGATATTCAAATATTTATTTTCCTCTTCTAGCACACTCATCTTATTATCCCAATTACTCTCTAACACATAATTCTTTTCTGAAAGGATCTCCTTCTCTATTTCACACTTCATTAATTCTCCTTTGTGCATGGCATTCACCTTACTCACCTCCGAAATTTGAGAAGATAGATCCCGTTGAAGGTTCTCTTTATCTCTCAAATGGAGGACCACTTCTTTCTCAAGGCTTTCTTGGGTTTCCTTTAACAAACTCAAATCTTTAAGAAGATTGCTTATCTTCTTTTCATGGGAAACCTTTTGGATATTCAAATATTTATTTTCCTCTTCTAGCACACTCATCTTATTATCCCAATTACTCTTGTGCATCTCCAATTCACTCAATCTAGGTTTAATTCTTTCAATTTCTTCTCTCTTTTGTTTGAGTTCTTCCTCCTGCAACTCCACTTTCTGTCGCAGCGACTCCAGGTTCGACTTTTGCTGGTAATTCAGTTTTTCACTTATGAATAACAAATCCTCTTTCTTAGCCAAATCAATTTTTATCTTTGACAGTTCAGATTCGACATTGTGCAATCTCTCAGCCAATCCATTATATTGGGTATGGGCAACTTGTATCTCGTTCTCCTTCAATAATTGCATTCTGGCTTCGAGTTTGGTCTCTTGATTAACAGAGGGAGATGATGAGTTTTGTTGATTAGGTAACTCGGACTCGGTAGAACCCATGGCGAGAGTATTGCTGGCCCCGACTAAGCGGTCATGCTGCTCTACCAACTCAAAATATGCTTTGAACATTTCTTTCATATTTTCAACAAATTGATCTCGCATCTCAGTTCGGTTGACAGGGGTGTTGGTATCTTCTTCTCCTTCTTCTATCATCTTGACAATCGATTCAACCGTCCCGTGTACACCTTTTTACACCAAATCAAGCTCCATGGTTAATATGTCAGATGTTATCTTAGAAACTTTTTAAATAATTAAAAATGTTCATCAATGGAGTTTTAGTTTTATGAGGCAAATTTTGAGGAATCTTGTTAGTTTATTTTGTGAACATCACATATTTATAATTTTATTTGAATATTAGACAACTCGAACTGTTCCTAATTCAAGAAATGTATGATCTTAAATCATTATGACTATTTATCTTCTGTGATAGAAATAATTACTTCAGATTAACTAATATCTATAGTAAAAAAATGATAATCCACAATATAATTAATATCAAAATCAAACTGCTTTAGGAAGAGGGTTTTAAGATATACCTTGAAGACTTTCAATTAGCCATTTAGAGTTTTTCGGGATATATTCGCCATCACGCCACCAACGTTTGGAATTAGTTCGGCCAAAGAACCCCATGAGCAGAGGAGACAAAACAGAGCACGTATCTTACGATCTGATTTGGCCGAACAGTTTTAGATTTAACACCTAAAGTGAAAAGTTTAGTTTTCTATTATAGAAGTGCATATCATGTGATAATCATTTCATGTATATGAAGCAATCAACACAGAAGACACAAATCAGTGACTAACGGAAACCCAAACAAAAACCAAATAGACAAGTCACAAATCTCGTATACCAAGTACTCAAATAGTAAGTAGAGGAATGAAAGAGAAACCGGTCAGGAACTAAAATTTGTTTGTAACACAAGCACAAAGAAGATTACCTTTGCTTGGGGTACTCTCTAGACAAAAGAAGATGGTTGACCTCCAATGACAATGCTCCAAAAGAAGTGGGAGGATCATTTTAAGAACGCAAGTTCCTTTTTCAAAAAAAAAAAAAAAAACTATATATCATATAAAATAAGGAAAAGTAGAAGATGTCAAATAAATAAAATGTAACAACAACTAAGTATAAGATAAATTATGTTACTAGTATTATTATTTGGGCCAACATAAAGCCAGCTGGTATCTGAGTTTTGACCTTATTGGAGACGTGGGGGTTAGGGGAGTGATCATTTAATTCTATCATAGCTTATGATGTTAATTAACAACTTCTGATCAAAATCTACGATAAGCACCTTATATTAACAACTTTCAAAAGGTTTGTCATGAAGAGAAGCAATTATAGAATTCTGAGTCAAGAATTAGTTTTTAATTTAGTGGTAAAGACAGTCTTTATTTAAAAAGTTATGAATTCGAACCTCAGAAATTTTTTTTGTTATAATAATATGAGTATAAAAAAGTTAGGTGACTTGCTTCCAATCTTTTTATAGAGCTCTGAGACATTATTTTTTGATTAGGAACTACAATTAATCACTGAATTATGTTACTAGCATTTGCTGAGAAATGAAATTTTGGAAGGCGAGCTCTTCGCCTGGTATACCCACCAGCTGTTTTTATCTTATTAGTCGATACAGAATTACACATCATACTATGTAATTCATGTTTATTTTTTAATTCAGTCAATTTTTCTAGGTTGACACGTGCCGAAAGACCAAGTTTTTAGAATTTCTCTGTTTCTCTTTTATTATAAAAGATAATCTCTTATGTCAACAACCATAAGCAATCTATTCTTACACGAAAAAAAATCTGAAATCACCTCTTTAATCTATGAGATTCATTCAACATTTTAATAAAATATTTTAAATGATTACAAAATATATTTCTTTTTATTAATTATAAAGAATATTGATAAAAATTCCAACCCAATCGCTTAATAAATAAGCCTAGCTAGCTATTAGAGCATCTGCATCCCAGCAACTCAAATGAGTTTCTAAATAACTGTTAACCATTTTTTAGAAATTAAGGTTTTTAAAGTTTCTAATTCTCACATTTCTGAAATTAATTTTAGAGTTTCTATTAAACCACGTCAACAACAAATTAAAAAGAAGAAATAATTTGAGCCAATCATTTGGCCAACATGGAGTTTATAAATAGTTTCTTAATAAGAAACTTTACAGCATAGTTTCTAAATAAAAAACTCTCCCACATCCCTGAAACTGAATTAAAAACTGTCATGTCAAATTAGAAACTCTAATAATACCACGGAAGCAATGCTCTTAAATTAATAATTACATCCCTGCAGACCGGACTACTTCATGTTCTGCACTTCATTGAACATGAAACTCAAACTTGATTAAAAGCAGCCAGTGCATGGCAAGCATGAACAATTTGGGGTCAACGCAAAGAATTAGATTCCTGCATGCACTATAAGATGAATTCGGTAACTTTTGGTTTTAGATCGGGACCGTCCGATTTGAATCCGCAAAAATCCATCCCGAGACGAATTCGAATTGGATGGTCCCGATCCAAAACTCAAAGATTGGGTTACTTTAGGAGATCCGGACCCCTATAAGATATGGGCGGAGTCAGACGACAACCGTCAGTGATAACATTAATTAATAAAAGAGTAGGGTTAAAATGCACTGTTGGTTTTGTACTCCAATCATGTTCCACATCTTTTTCTCTGTTTTAAAAGTTCGAACAATCGATCCGAACCACTCAACAAGATCTTCATATTAAAATGTGCTTGGAGATCAAATTTTATATTTTTTGAAATTTTTTCACTATTTTTTTTAGATAGGTACAAAATCACTGTTTTGGATGGTCCACAATCTTCTGAAAATAGTGATTTTGTACCTATCTAAAAAAATAGTAAAAAAAATTTCAAAAAATATAAAATTTGGTCTCCAAATACGTTTTAATACGAAGATGATAGTAAGCGGTTCGGATCGACTGTTCGGACTTTGAAAACAAAGATAAAGATGTCGAGCGTGATTGGAGTACAAAACCAATAATGCATTTTAACCTACTCTTAATAAAATACCTTTACAAATGTTTATTTTTTTTTGTAACATAAAAAAAAGTTAACTCATAAAATAATTTTTTTATTCGTTAAAATAATATACAATTATAACATCTCAGCATAATTCTTTTTTTTTTGTAGACTAAATCGTCTTCCATACAAAAAAAAGATATTAATTGTAAGTGAGATAGGCAGATAGTTTTTTAAAGTTTGCACTTTTCTTAAACAAAAATACATGTTGTCTTTTGAGCCTGCGAGAGCATGTTATAAATTATATTGGGAAAAAAGTTTGACGGCATTACAAGCATGTTAAAAGCACGAAGGAATTATAATATTTTGAATCAGAGTTGACCCAACATAGTGAACCCAATATTTTGTAAATAAAATTTTGATACATTAATATATTTTAGTCTAATTTTGCACATAATAAAATAAATTTAAATACAAAATACTTCTTTTTCATTTTGTTTAACAAAATTTATACGGTTGCAAAGTAAATTTAAATTCAGTTTGCAATTGTATAAATTTAAACAAACAGAAATATTCGGTCATTTATGATGCTATTTAAATTTAGATTGCAGCTGTATAATTTTGTTACATCAACAATACTACATGTATTTCATTGTATTATTATATTGAAATGTTAATATATATAAATATTATACGAGTGATGCTACGATGCTTTGAGAAGTAAACATGATGTTTTACTTCCCGCTCATATCTCAATTTTAAAAAATCAAATAGTCGATTTGAACTTCTCAACATGATCTTCATATTGAAATGTGCTTGGAGATCAAATTTTATATTTTTTGGAATTTTTTTACTAATTTTTTAGAATTTTTGAAAATCTGTGTTTTTCTGAATTTATTATTATTTTTTATTTAATGAAAAGCTGTGATTTTCAAAATTTCTAAAAAAATATTAAAAAATTTCAAAAAATATAAAATTTGGCCTCCAAGCACATACTAATATGAAGATCATATTGAGAAATTCAAATCAACTGTTTAAACTTGAAAATAGAGATATGAGCGGGAAGTAAAACACCCTCTTTACTTCCCAAATCATGATAGCCTATCTCAATATTATACTTATTCACCGCAGAGGCACAGATCCCGCATTATTCATTGAAGATCTTGTATTTATCATCATTACGGTATAATTTAATAAATAGTAACTTTAAATATCAGAATGTTAATTACAAGATTTACATTTTTTAACTCCGTCACGACATAAATTGTTGAAGATTTTATACATAAAAATATTTAATTTTTCTATCTATTTTGTAAATAAATAACAGTAAATATAAAAATTAATACAGTTAAATATTCAGGTTTTAATATTATTATTTACTGTTTTTATTTATAAATTAAAACCAGTAAACATTCTGTCATTTACAATGCTATTTAAATTTAGTTTGCAATTGTATTTGCATTTATGTTATCGTGTACAAAATTAAATTAAAATATATTGTTTGTTTAAAAAAATGCAAACAGCGCTGTCTCACCTACAAAATTCTATTTTTTTTTCTTCGGATAAAAGATACTGTAGGCTAATTATTTTGATGAATATGTACCAAGGTTCTAAATAGCGCGCTGATTAAATAAATAGCCTCTGACTCGTCGTTCGGAGAATAACATCATCTGTTCGTCATTCGGGGAAGTTATTTAGATTCAATAAATAGCCTCTGATTAATTTTTTTTTGTTCTTTTATTCCAACATTTCCTTTTCTTAATTTTCCCTTTCTGGTTTAGCCTTCAATTTTTTTTTTTTTGGCCGCGCCGGGGTTCTCTCCCACTCGAGAACCCAAACCATGTAACCAATTGAGGTTAATATAAATGAGAGCGTGACTCTCGTTGTTTCTCAAAAAAATAAAAAAATAAATAGCCTCTTTAGTAGGTGTTGATTCTTTTTATTTATTTAATAATGTGATTCACCATTGCTGCGGGGTACGGAACTGAGGGTGATGCCAGTTTATTTGCTAGGCTTTGCAATGCATGATTTTGGCTTTTCTACAAGCTAGCAAACTAATTTTCTGCACGTATATTGGTTAATTAGATGCAGGTTTACCTACAAGCTAATAAGCCTGTGTTTGGTTTGTGTCCTCTATGGCCCGAGCTGGCTCTTTGGGTTTAGCAAAGTTTGGAGAAGACTAGTACAGATCTGACCTAAATTGTTTAATACTATGTAATTAGCCTTGTTGTATGCATGCTTACCAAAAACAATTTAGGCTCGTTCTATTAATTGTTCCAATAATATGCCGTCATACTTGAATCACTTCAAATCAATTTTAATATGTTCAAAGGAAATATCTGACGCATAGCAACACAAGGAGATATGATTAGCTATGCTACCTGTCATCTTTCTTGATTTCGAGGAGGTAATTTACAAGAAAAATTGCTAACATTATTCAGTCAAGGTTAAACAACATGGCAACAAAACAATGAAGCATGACTGGGCTCAAAACCATTTGAGGCTGAATCCAAATCTATAAGAGCATCTAGTTCCCAGATGTTCTGAAACTACTTTTCTTGATAAATATGTGCACTTGCATTTATCTATCTAGCAAGTAAAAACAAAAGGAAATGAGGAAAAAATAAAAAAAAATATTTACAAATTAAAAGGAACTAGATAATTAGTCTGGAAAATTATGAAATAATTATTTGTCGCAGGATCAAGTTTCTTCCTTGTAGCTTTCAAGGATTGGTTTGGAGTTCTCGCAATCTTCTTCTTCGGACATCGTTTGATCTTCATATAGCTCGCCTCTCATTTCGTACAATTCTTGCTCCTGCATCACATTATTTTTCGGCTTCTCAACTTTCAGCAGTAGCCGACTTTTGCATCCATCATCTTCTTTAATAATTTTCTCAGAAGAATTCTGAGTTGTAAAAAATTTGGTGTAAATGTACAGAACCGCTTTAACCAGTGAGAATAAGAAGGCTCCAATATGAGATTTGAGGGGACGTAGCACACGGTCTAGTAGTCTGCTACATAACACATTGAGCCAGTTAAAAGACTCAGAGGGGGTGCACACGTCAGCACCTGCGCGCAATGCTGTGGCAAATAACATTTTTTCCTGTTTTCCAAAATAGATCCACAACCTCTCCCTTAGAATTTCAATCTCACTTTCAAGCCTCTCATTTGTATCTCTCAACACGTTTATTTTGTTCTCGAGTTCACTTATCAGTATCTCTGAAGAAAGGTTTTGTTCATTCAATCGCTCAATCTCTTTCTTGAATTCCCAAACTGTGGTCTCTGTCTCTAGTTTGTTTTGCTCGACCTTATCCATTAGCCCTGATATCTTTTGCGCATCTTCTTCTTCTTTCTGTTTGCTTCTGTATCTCTCTGGTTCGAACTGGTGCGCTTCTAGCTCCCTCAACCTCTCCTTCAAATCTTGGAGTTCTTGCTTTTGAGATTGCTTTATCTTCTCTGTGCTCTGTAGGTTCCCCACTTCCCTTGCCCACCCATCAGCTAACCCCTTCATATCATTCTGTGCCATAAGAAGCTCAGATTCTACATTTTCGAGTTTCTCACTATAGGCCCGACATTCAGCCTCAGCAGTATCTCTTGCTACACTTAAACGCCTGATCGAAGCACTTAGTGTTGCAACCTCACTTTCGGCTTTATTTGCTCGCTTGGTCTCTGATGAAAGTTGTTCGCTCAGGCTGTCAATTTCCTTAGCCATATGTGAGGACTCGACTAGCGTTCTCAACCATTTTTCTTCAGGAAAGGTTGCACTCCGCTTGACAGTGTGCGTATTCGGGGAATTGTAGTTTCCATCACTTTGCAATTCATGTTCAGAATATGACCGGGAAGTGGTCAGTGAATCAGGTTCATCCAGCTCAGTTATAGGGGATTGGGTTTCTCTCAGAAATGCATCTGAAATTGTATGAAGCACATGACGCAAGACATCAACCACCATGTCATACTGCTGAGCCACTGTGCAGTATGCTCGGTAGAATTCCTCTACCAGCTTCGTAAGCTTAGGTCGATGCTTATAGTACATTTCAGCACGCTTTGCAAAAGAGTCAGCTACCTCTTCTAAGAGTTTGATAGTTGCTTTTAGCTTTGCATCCATATCTGCTATTAGAAAATCACGTAAATGTTCAGTATAAGTCTTTAGTACCTTTTGTTTTATCTTTCAGAACAAATCATCTGATTAACTGAAGAAACAAATATGATTCATATATGAGAAAATTTGATGAATGGAGCATAACAATTTCTTCAAAAACAATATACAAGTAAGATCACAGCATTCTCCAGCTACCAATTGCATTGTGTGCTTTATTTTACTCCGGCTAATTTGAGAGGCCATGTCAAATTTCAGCAGATAATTTGTTTAATTCATAATTTGCTGGAAAAATTGAAGGAAACGCAGATCATAGATGCTAACTCATGCAAATTGATCGGAGAATTCACCTGAAATGAAGATTATGGTCGCATCTTTTTGCAATTCGTCAGATGTGTCAGGTACCAGCATATCAGGGATCTGTGCTGTAGCTATTTTGCTCGGAAATGCCTCAAACACTCTGCGGTGAGTCTGATGCAAGGCCCTAGCTGCATGGTTGTACCGCTCAGCCAGGGTGTGGTATGCTCGGTACAACTCCTTTACCAGTTCCATAAGCTGGGGACGGTTTTTAAAATACATCTCGGCACGGCTTGCAAAAGAATCTGCATCCTCCTCAACAAGTCTGGATATGGCCTTTAACTTCAGATTCACATCTGTTTCCAAAATTTACAGAAAACTAGCGTAATCAGTATCTCAGAAGTCAAAGTTGTTACTGTTAAAAAAATTCTATTCTTCTCTAAAAATATAGAAGTTCATAATATATTTTTTTTTCCACAAGGCTTTGTTTCAAATGAGATAAGGGTTTAAAAAAATTACACATATCATGGTATTTTAACTAGGATTGAAGTTGCCTTATCATTTCTGCAGAATCCTTACGATAATTAACTAAAATTATTATATTTTTTTTTGGTATTAAATAAATAAAACAAGGAGGAAGGTTACCTGAAATACATCTCTGAAGCCATTTCGAATGTTGAGGTTGGAAATTAATTTCCATGCAATATGATTCGGCTTGAGGCTGCACCCCCATGCTAGAGCATTCACTTTTAATCTCAGATTTCTGCGAGCTCAGGCTCAATATCCAAAAAGAGGTAGATTATTAAAGTTTTGCTGATCAAAAAGTATATGCACAAACGCTACTACTATATATTTTAATGATCATTCAAAAAGGTTGCAAGAGAGTGGTAGACCATAAACAGAGCACCAGAATAAAGAAAGGGGCTTCAAAATTAAAACATGCTTAAAAAGGACTAATAGAAAGCAAGCACAATTCAACTACCAACTAAGATACCTTTCAAGGTAAGCAAATTAGATGCTTCAATCAACCATGAAGGCCCATAAATTAATGGCAAATTATGCCTCTAGATGTTGGCTGTTTAATTTTTTCGCCTCAATTTTGATCGATAGAATGCTTCCACAGAAAAAGAAAATTACAAAAAAGTAGAAGAAGAAGAAGAAGAAGAAAAAAGAAGAAGAAAATAAAATACACTTCTAGTATATTAATCTTCCGTCTATTGCAACTTCTGCAATAAAAAAAATGTTATGTTTGACATTGAACAAGTATGTGGCCATTTTGTTATGTTTCTCTACTAAAAATCTCCATTCCAAATCTCCCGTAAATTTCATAGAAAAATATGAGTCAGAAATCCAACTTAAATGTGTACCTTATGTCTATTCATGAACGTATTTAATTAGTTCAATTTTTTTAACAAATATGTTGTATATAAGAACTAGCTTTTGATTTAGTGACAAAAGACAACACCAGCCGTGTGAGAGGTTGTGGGTTTGAACTCAGATAGGATCTTTTATGAACATTAAATAAAAGTTGGCTGGTTGGCTAACTCTCTATCTTTCTATATATTAAAAAAAAAAATGTCATATGTAAAAACTTAAGTAATTAGTTTAACGCAGCTAGTTATTTGTAATATATAATCATGAAAAATATGATTGTGTGACTATATATATATTTTTTAATATTGAGCGATTACTTTTAACTAAAATATTATTTTGGTAAGCATTTTGTTAGTTCTTTAACATTTTCTATTTCCATACATATAATTTGTAGTTATAATTCTCAAAGCACCTTTATTGATTGTCCAAAAGACACATTTAGAGAAGGAAATTTGTCACGGCGTGATCAGTCACGTCACGTAACGTCACGTTCACGTCACGTTACGTCATGTCACGTGTGTCGATTACGTGACGTGACTCACGTGTTGCGTGACGTGACTATTTGCGTGACGTGACTGTATTTAACAAAAATTATACGTCACGTCACGTCACGTCACGTAAACTAATCACATCACGTCACGTCACGTCACGTTATAAAACACATCACGTCACGTTAAATATCTTTTATCCAAAAAATTTGGCAATTTTTAGAATATTATTTACTAGTTAATTTTTGCAACATTATTTACTTATTTTACAAATTTTATAATTTTCATATTTTTTGATATATTTTTTTTGAATTTTCAACAATTTAAATTAAAATATAAAAAAAAGTTCAATGTGACTAATTTATGTCACGTCATATCACGTCACGTCATATCACGTCACGTGTAGTCACGGCGTGACTACGCGTGACGTGACCATTCGCGTGACGTGATCGTCTGCCACTATTTTGATCACGTCACGTCACGTAAAAAAAAAACATTGATCACGTCACGTGACCAAATCACGGCGTGTTTGTCACGTCACGTCACGGCGTGTCACGTATTTCCTTCTCTAGACACATTGATGATTATCACTTGAGAATTGTAAATTTATTAGTGTTAAATGAAACCAAGAAATGTAGTATCTAATTGTGTACCAGAACAATATTAATATTAGAAGTAACTAATTTAATGTTAAAAACACACAGTCATCTGGTCTTTTCGTTATTATTATATGTTAAAACAGTTAGCTTACTGTTAAAGACAATTAATGAAGTATTTACATGTACAACATATATGTAAGCATTGAATACATTTAAGCATGAATATTAAAGTAGACACTTGAAAAATAAACTCCACATATTTTAAAAATATATATATAATTATCACCACAGGATCTCCAACCACCAAATCAAGCTGATAAAATCATGGAAACATGCAAGTCATCATGGAGTTGTAGTGCTGTCCGTATGTATAGCCACAACTTAAACTAAATGATGTATCTGTAGCAATATAATTTTTTATTCACGTTTGGAGTATGTCGGTTATAATTACTTAAAGGCGTATAGAGCTAAAGACGGTTTCAATAACTTCTAAACATTTGTCAAGATCTTGTTGGCGGCTATAAATACTCAATTTGGGGATATTTAGTGAATGTCAGGTTAAAATAATTTATTTAGAAACTTCTGAAACATGAGCAATAATTTAGCAGCTTAAATTTAACATTAAAATTATATTAAATAAGAAAAATTGTTGTTAACACAATATAGATAGATAATAGACATGTATTTATCTTTTGTATATATTTTCTGATAACAGCATAATTTTCTTAAGTAATACATATTTGTTAGCCAAACATATTATATGTTAGTCAAAATATTATATTTGTTAATATCATAATAAAATTATTTCCAAGAGATCTAATAAGTAGCAGACTTGACTTTTTTCTTTTTCTTTTTTATCACAATTAGTCAGTGTTTTAAATAGCGCGCTATAGCGTTTTTGGACCCCAAACGTTACGCTGTGACATCAAAATGCGTTATTTGCGCTACGGCCGCTACTGCGCTATAGCGGTCCGCTATTTGCGCTATACAATATGGGTTTTTTTTTAAGCAATTTATATGGGTTTTAAATAAAGATAAAAAAAAATCTCAAACCGAAATTGAATTTGTTGCTACTTGCTACAGATAAATCAATTTGAAATTGGGAATAGAAATATAATTTTGAATAGAAAAAAAGTCCAAACCGAAATTAAAATTTGAATAGAAAAAAAATAGATTATGTCATGAATCATGATGCTTAAGATATTTTTAATAGGAAAAATCGATAGTTTATGATATTACTATGGATATTTTGAACCGCAATTTGGACTTTGTACGGGTTCAATATGAATATTATAATTTCTTAATTATTGGTGTTATTTATTGTTCTATGAGACTTTAGATAATGTTGATATTTAGTATAAATATTGAATATACGAAATATAAAAAAAAAACGCTATTTGGAATAGCTTCCGCTATAGCAACGCTATTCGCTATAGCTTTTTTTTTAGCCTTCCCGCTACAACGCTATAAACGCTATTTAGAACCTTGCAATTACTTATAACCAATAATGACCAAATATGTGAGGTTTGTTCAATGCAACGATCATTTTTTTAGTTGCGAATTTTTATAAATTTTGTACGTTGTATGATTGACAAATATATTCGTTCTTAATATTTAACTAGTTAAAAAAAATTAAGAATGAAGATATCTAGGGGTGGATGCCCATGTGAAAGAAGCAGGTTGTACTTTTTTATTGTAGAAAGAAATTTTCTTGTAAAGAAAATAATAAAAATGGGATAAAAATCCCGGAACTGAAGCAAGTAAAAGACCTCATCTTTTTATTAATATCTTAGTGACTTCAAGAATTTTGTTGAAGTGCACACAAAAAAAAATTAAAAAAAAATAAAACTGTCAAGGCCCGATGTAATGGGGCCAACAGATGGTCCTGCAGGTCCATAAATAGGTTACCTTTAGGCTGATTACAAAAGCCCTCTATTGCAACAAAACTAAAACAGTCTGATTTAATATAGAGGGTTCCAATGCCTCATCTCCTCATACCTCATCCATACCTCATGTTATATATCTCCATTTTCAAAGTCTAAACTATCGATCCGACCGTTCAACATGATATTCATACTAAAATATGCTTGGGGATGAAATTTTATAATTTTTGCAATTTTTTTACAATTTTTTAAGATAGGTACAAAATCACTGTTTTTTAAATGGTCCAGATACAGTGATTTTGTACCTATCTTAAAAAATAGTAAAAAAATTGCCAAAATTATAAAATTTCATCCCCAAGCATATTTTAGTATGAATATCATGTTGAACGGTCGGATCGATAGTTTAGACTTTGAAAATGGAGATATATAACATGAGGTATGGATGAGGTATGAGGAAATGAGGCATTGGAACCCTACTCTTTAATATATTATTGATCAAAAGAAGTAAATCTAATTTTTAACTGACTCCCTTAATTATTACTACCAGCATTAAAATGTTTTTATGTGTCCAGGTTAATTACCAAGGATAGAACTCTAAGATGACCGCTTGATGAGAGAATTGCTCCACTTACTCTATAGGACCCACTGTCATAGACAAAGACTCATTTTCCAACATCTTACTTTTCTAGATGAATTAATTTAAGTTACGAGTTAAACTATCAAACGAGATGTAAAATATGTGGAATAAGATGAAGTAATTTAATTCTCATTAATTTTACTCCACAACTAAACATGACTTAGATTTCCTGAGTAGGTTACTTGGTTGTAGCAACTAGCATCCTATGCCATAATGCCAATATAAAAGGGAAAAAGGGCATCGTTCATCCATGAGAGCATCTACATCTCAGCAACTCAAATGAGTTTCTAAATAACTGTTAACCACTTTTTAGAAATTGAGGTCTCTAAAGTTTCTAACTTTCACATTCCTGAAATTAATTTTATAGTTTCTATTAAGCCACGTCAGCAATAAATTAATAAGGAGAAATAATTTGAGCCAATTATTTGGCCAGCATGGAGTTTATAAACAGTTTCTTAATAAGAAACTTTCATGCATAGTTTCTAAATAAGAAACTCTCCCACATCTCTGAAACTGAATTAGAAACTGCCACATCAGATTAGAAACTCTCATAGTACCAGGGATGTAGATGCTCTGATTTAAAGATCAAACTAACAATTAGTGCGAGTTACTTCCTAGCCACCAATGAGTCAATGATCCTGCTCACCTGCAGCTAGGGGTGCAAACAGATTGAATAATATCCGACCGTATTCGGATTCGTATCCGAAAGTTAGATAAGGATATCTAATATCCGAATATCCGTGCGGATACGGATACGAATACGACAAAAATTTTGAATTTTAATTATTTGTATCCGAATAGTAGATATATACCATATAATTTAATATATATTATGAAAATATGAGTGAGGCTACGGTACTATGCATAGCACGGATTGGTCCGTGCTACGGCTCAATATTTGAGTTTTCAAAATTCTAACGGTCGATCCGAATCGTTCAACATGATTATAAAATGAATATGTACTTGCAAACCAAATTTTACATTTTTTTGAATTTTTTTACTATTTTTTTATATAGGTAGAAAATCACTGTTTTTGGATGGTCCAGAATTTTCAAATCAAGTGATTTTCTACCAATCTAAAAAATTAGTAAAAAAATTCGAAAAAATGTAAAATTTGGTTTGCAAGTACATATTCATTTTATAATCATGTTGAACGGTTCGGATCGACTTTAGAGTTTTGAAAACTCAAATATTGAGCCGTAGCACGGACCAATCCGTGCTATGCATAGTACCGTAGCCTCACTCATGAAAATATTTATGTATATATTTACGAATATCCGATATCTGATTCATATTCGTACGTATCCGTCAAATATCCGATCCGTATCCGTATTTGAAAAATAAAAGCAGATACGGATATGTTTTTACCACTATCCGATCCGTTTGCACCTACCTGCAGCATTGAAATAAACAGGCATTTGGTAGCTTTTCTGGCAATGCATTTACCCTGAAGCATTTAATTGCTTCTTCAATGAAATTCTTTTGTTTTGAAAAGCGTGGTAGTTCTTCAATGAAATTATTTTTATTGTTTTCCCACTGAACTGAACCAATGTAGGATTTTGTGTATTTTTTTTTTGGGGTACTTTTATTGGTCCAAGCTCGTAAAAACTGGGGTGTGCACATGCTATTTCATTTCGAATTATTTTTATTTGAGAAGGTAAAATGTTATAGGGGTCAATATTTGGGTGTAAATGGGACCGGATGAACCTACTTGCAGTAAGAACTAAATCTAATACAAAAAAACTTGTGAAATAAATTTTCAAATTGTACGTAATTCACTTGTATTAACATGTTCTGTCAGATTAAATATACGCAAATGACGGGGCAAATTTGTATGTGGAAACGGCAAGCAGGGATAGAAAAAAAAAGGATGAATATTTATATCCCTGTGCAGGGAGAGTATATATTTAATGTACCGTTTGAGTTAATTTATGAACTGTACTATCAGAATTTGGATTAATTTGACCCCACCTATAAGATACGAAATCCTTTAATATCAATGCGGATCTCAATCAGACAGTCCAGATTTTAACTCAAAATTTAAGTTAATGCAGAGAATACGAATTCATGCAGGGAAGAATGTACGTGGCATATGGAATAAGTTTGGACACTGATAATTAAAGATAAATTTAGCTGCAATAGTGGGAAATTTTTTTTGAGAAAAACTGTGAGTCAATGCCCACACATTTGATTCCATTGATAATGATAGAGTTACAAGAGTTTTATAACAGAATAATGGAATTTTTTTTTTTGTTGAAAAAACTTGGTAGAGGCTACTAAGTTAGGGTATGTTTGGTTGCAAAATAAAAATAGTTAGAATAGTCAAATCATGAATAAATATCATTTATTTTATTATAATAACCAAATCTTAAAACTCTTAGGATTAGCATATTCTAATAAGACAAAAATTTGAATTTCCTATTCTAGTTATTTCAATCCAACCAAACGCGGAATAGATTATTTGAAATAACCTAGCTCCAAAAATAACTTATTCTCAACCTAACCAAACATACTCTTAGTATTTACATCCACTTACCCTCGTGCAAACAAGCACGATGAGTTCAGATTCTTCCATACAAAATTGACGTCATGTTTTTGCTTTCATGTGCAACACCTGTGAAATGGAGACTGCATAACACATGTCCAGTTGTGAACAACCCCTCCGAATCCGATATTCTCATTTGTCCCAAAATTCAAAATATTTACAGAAATTACCTCGTGGTAGGGCCAGCCCCGGAGTCCGGAGCATCCCAATTCTTTCCATAACTAAAACTACACCAGTTCTAGTAGACCATTTAAGTTCTACATTCAATGTGGCTCGTTTTAAATAAAAGGGATGTTGTCAAGAAAAGACCGGCTCAAATTAGAATTCATGCTACCAGGTGAGCATCTTGGCGCTATAAATCGGCACTAGAGAGGAGCTCAAAGAGACTAGGGAGTTGCAGCGCTATAACCAATTACTCATTCCTCTCTCCGCAAAAAAAGAAAGAACGGAATTAAAATCAAACACGCAGGAGATGGATCGGACGGCTGAGAAGAAGAGTAATATGGTAGTCGATAGACTCCAAACCTCTTTCTCTCGCCTCCCACATTATTACTTTTGGGAATCTTTTACAATTAGTAGATTCGAACCGTTCTTTTAAATTGGTACGAATCTCAAAGCCCAATAATACTGCTCCTGTGCTAGCCCGAATCCTAATTCGGCTGAGATTTATTCTCAAAGAAATCGTATACGGATCCCATCGTTCGAGGCGAAAACCCTGGTCTCTTCCCCTCTCAACCAGATTCCACCAGACAGAATATATATGTTTAGATCCGAACCGTCCGATCAGAATCCGCACGACAATTAAAGGACACCCGTGCATTCCAGGGCCGGATTGGCTTGGATTTTGATCGGACGGTCCGGACTTAAACAGAAATATTCTGTTACGCACTGGACACGAAGTCAATCGTCTCTACCCCAATACGCACTGGACACAAAGCCACAAACCCTAAACCTCAATCCACTCTCCCAGTAGCACGCGCTTGAACGCATGGACACGTGTCAGTCAGGCACGGCGGATTTGGGTGTCTTAATCAAGCAGGGTGCAGAAGCTGTTGTTACCCATCTCGAGTTCTTCTAGTAACTTTAGTTTGAAGTTCCCATTTTCTCGGGAGTTTCTTCGAAATAATATTTGTTTGTTTTTTTACTGTTTTAACAGAGGGTTTTTCTATCAAATTTTGTTGGGCGCAAGTGCATAGTCAAGGAGAGATTCTCTAAGAAGTACAGGCATCCGATTTTGGATTCAAAGCTCACTCTCAAGCGCCTGAATGCGGTCTGTATTGATTGATTTTGCGTTTAATTATAATCATATATCCAGTTTTGGTTTCAGTGGGGCATTTATCAATTCAATTTAAGTTGTCTCCTGTTAGGGGAAGCAATTATTTGTAATCTGTAATTGTACTGGTAAGCTAATGCTAAAAGACACAATATTCCCATCTTTTTTCCAGTACAAAAGGAAATGAGATATTTGCAAATTTCGTTTATACTTTTATATTGCAAATCATGCTAGATATTAATTCTATTTGTGAGTAGCACATGAACATTTTCTGGACGGTTTCAAATAGCACTCAAGTGACAAAACATAGCTCAAGTCGAGGAAAAAAGGACTTGTTACCCTGTCTCTTTTCTTGGACTAAACCAAATTTCTTTATTATCAGCTCGCTCTTACTTATGGTTCCACATGTTGATGAGCTCAACTTAATTTGAGCATGGATAAAGTTGTTAGTGTTTAATTTAGGGTGTTATTTTCAAATATATCGCACATGCCAGATCCTACTTGTACTTATAAGAACCACAGTAAAATATTGGGTGTAATTTGGAAAAGGGGCATAATGATGAGTATATATTACTGTTGCTATAGAGATAGCTCATGGTTGTTTCATGATACTGTACAGGAGGCACGCTGCATGACTAAAGCCAGACGGCTTGGTGTTGTAACTCCTGTTTTATATGGTGTCGATTCAGTGCACCATACCTTAACCTTTGAATTCATTGAAGGTCGTTCAGTGAAGGTTGTACTACTGGAATTTGGGTCCAATGGTGTTATTGAAGAAAGGCTGTATGATATTGCTACCCAAATTGGGACTGCAATTGCAAAATTACATGACGGGGGCCTTGTTCACGGTGATCTGACCACGTCAAATATGATTGTTAAGGAAGGCACCAATCAAGTGGTTAGGCATTTAGTTTTTCATATATGTAATATATAATTTGTTGATAGGTTCTTTTTTTAATTCAGTTACAATTAGCACCTGACATTTCATTGATAGTTGCAAATGACACCTGACCACTAAAACTAAAGTTAAATTATATAAAGTGAACAAAATGGTTCACCTGATTTTCTTCATTTGACTTGGACCAAAACACTTCCAACCAATCAAGTCTGAAGAGAGATCCTGTTTAATTGGTTTTTGTCTTGAATTAGATTTAGATAAAATGACTTGTTAAATCGTTATAATTTCTCGTGTTATTTGTAAATTGGTGTCAGTTGCTCACATGAGAAATTTGATGGTGCAAATATTACATTATTTGCAGTGCAATATTCGAATTACTCTTCTTTTTACTATCTGATAATTATACTAAATTGAGTGATGATGCAGGTGTTGATTGATTTTGGACTGAGCTTCACATCCACTCTACCAGAGGATAAAGCAGTGGATCTCTATGTACTGGAGAGGGCTCTTCTTTCCATGCATTCTTCCTGTGGTGATGTGGTATATTCTTAATTTTCTTTTTCATTTCTATTTTCATTTTATTGGTTGCTTCTCTTTTCCTTTTACTCTTCCTTCCCCATTTCTCTTTTCTTATGAAATAATTTTGTACCCCGAAATTCAACCTTGAGGAAGGCAGAATCAAAGGCTCATGGAAATGAGGAAGCAATTATAGTATTTATAAATAGTGAGTTAGATATCAATTGTGGAACTGATGATGTTATTAGAGGAATAAGTTGAGTTTGACAATAAAGTTGGCATGTCCTATTGCTGATTGTACAGCTCCAGTCCCCACCTGTAACACCATCAGTTTTTGGTTGGTACAAGTTGAACAAGGTGCCTGTTTTGGGCAAAATTTCAGCTTACCATATAAAACTTCTATCCACGGTTTCTCAGCTGACAGTTATGACCCTACTGGTAATCTTAAGTCAGTTGAGAAGACCCAATTCATTGGGATTTTAGTGGTGGTGTCTGGGTCAGGACTTTTGGACCCATGGACTGGTCAGCTTGAGCCTTGACCTGTTTAGTTCTTTTCGTTGAAACAAAAGGCTTAACTTATGAATTATCTCAAAAGGTTTCATTTTAATGTATACAAAAGGAGAAAAAAAAATCTAATGCACGCCAAAACCAACATTTTGGCAAGCAACTATGTCAGTGAATAAGGTTGTCCCAAATAGGTTAGTGGTTTGGATGGGGTCATTATTTATTGACCCAAATATGTCAGTGATTTCATCTCTTTTGTCATTTAGAAGAAAAGGTTGTCCAAACCTTAACCCGTTCTGGTACGTCACCTTTCCAACCTCTACTTGGTGCTCGATGATATGTGCATTGACTGGTACCTATTGAAAATTAGATTCATTCTGGTAATGCACCTCATTCTCTTTGCTTTGTTTCCTTCACCTATGGGTGAATTTCTGACAAAAGAAGCCTTGCGTGTTTTTTTTTTTTCTCTTTTAACAACAACAACAACAACCAAGCCTTTATTCCCATCGAAACCTTTTTTCTTTTAACAGATGGAGAAAATTCTAGCAGCATATAGGAAGGCTTCAAAACAGTGGTCAGCAACTATGAATAAGCTTGCTCAGGGTAAGATAAGGGACAGTTTTGTATACTATCTATTTTTCTCTTATTTCTTTTGCACGTGATACTTAATTTGTCTGTACTTTATACAGTGAGGCAGCGAGGCCGAAAGCGAACTATGGTTGGGTGAAATTGCAACGACCAACTGTTCAAGTATTTCTTTGTTGTGTTATTTGTTGTGTTATGCATGACTGTGTTTAGCAAGTCCATTTACTGCCTGCTTCTCTGTTTGAATTTATTTAGTTAAATATTTGCTGAGGATTATCTCAACAAGAGAACATATCATCTAGGTAACTTGTGCTTTGTAAATGACGTATCATATTGGGTTGCATACTTGCACGTACTGCTTAACTTGAGAATATCATTTTGGAAAGTACTTAAACTAAAATTCAATTGTGTATCTGCAAATGGAGATTGTTCGATTATGATATAACTTTATGAGTTTGGTGCTTTTCTACTGCATGGTCCAAAACCCAAAAAGGCCGACTTACATTTAGGTTCCCATCTGAACTAAAGACGAGCCCAATTTCCACAATATCATAAGCCCATAAACCATTTATCTAATAATTTTTATCTGAATGCTAACCATCCTATGAGAAGCATTTAATGGTAAATTGAATTTTCTAGTTGTGTTCATGACCAAGCTCACCCAAAGAGATATTTTTGTGATTAATATTAAAATCTTCCACAATTATATTGTCATCATCACAGAAAAAATATAACTGCAATTATTGTTCTTTACATTACTAACTTGGCAAGCTAAGAATTTCTCTAATTTTGTTTGGCTCTATTGTTGATATATAGTTTGCACTTAATAGTCTCATAGAAATTTTGTTGACACATATTAGTAGATGATTGATACTTTGCAAGTTGGATTAGCACCTATTGCACACGTTTGTAACTACCTAAAAAAAATTGACTATAGATCTGTTCTATAAAACCGTCTTACAAGAGTTCTGATGCTTAATTATTATTTTTTACTCTCTATTGTTATCTAACGAGCCTAGCGAGCCATCTCTGGAGCGAGCTAAAAATTTAATCTCACAAATTACTTCAAGAGAAATAATAAAATCTTTTAAATGCTCTGGCAATATACTAATTTAGTAAAAGTTAATCTAAGAGAAATAAAATATTTATATGCTCTTAAAATGTACTTATTTAGTCATTTCGGTTATTATGAAGGCACTCTGATATGCAAGGTTTCCCAAATCGGGAACAAAATACTGTTATTGGGTTCACCGTGGCAGTAGCTAAAGAACCCCCAAAAATAGAATCATTGAACTAGGTCATAATGAAATACAGCACGAGAAGTAATGCAAAAATGGCCATGGTAAAAAGTAATTCAATTCTTTTTTCTAGCACCAGTCTAATGCTACTTGCAATTAATGTATGCCTTCACCACGTCCTGATAAAACCGGATCCGTATCCTCTGCATTAACTCAAAAGGGATTCAACCGTCTGATTTTAAACGGAGCCAATCCGGCTCATATCTATAACATAGGAGTTCTTTAATATTAGTGCAGATTTAGTTTGCACGAATTTTGAAATAGATTAGACAGTCGAGATTCATTAACTCAAAAGATTCTCTTTTGAGTTAATGCAGAGGATATGAATTCGATAAAACCATAGGCGTGTTGAATGATAACACTTTGATCTGATATTAACGCCAGGATTTTGGGCCCCATTTCTCCTTTACTGACACCTCTCCAGTCTCCAGTCCTTTGAAAGTGACAGTCTTCAGTCTTGATATCTTCTCCACAGGGCAAGCATGCATGCATGCATCCATTCCTGATCTCCTGTGTCACTTTTGTGTGTAACCTTCAGTATGCTCTCACATTTGACCCAGGGAGAATACACGAGCTTGATGAGAGGGGTCAAATGCCCCCATTTAAAAAAATATATATATAGTAATTATGCATACTATTTTTCTATTCTTCTATATATATAAAAAAATCTATAAGTGTCCCTATACTTTTCACAAAATTTTAAACAAGTGACATCCATATATACTTCCAAAGCTATTAAATTTAAGTTACTGTATATAATATGCACAGTACTGTGTACTCGCAAAACTTGCCCCTATTTGGAAATTTTTCGGCTCCGTTTCTGTTTGGCCCAACCTTAACACCAACTTTCTTGCTAACCCAACATTGATTTACAATTTAACACAACGTCATACATTAGAAAATCTGCAAAAGATCATATATATAAACTAAAACATTTCTTGAAGTTGACATATGAGAAGCTGCGAAACATTAATCTTTGTTCACTAAAACTTGCAATATAATTTTTTGTTGTCCGGAGTCAAGTACAACCTGTGACTCTCTAGTATTTGTAGCAATGTCAATGTCAGCCCTGCAAATTAAATATATTTATTTAGTTTCAAAGTGCATTCTTTAGATCCCCATTTCCGTCCAAAATCCTGCAGTAGAGTTTACTTTCACATAGAACTTTCAAAAAAAAAAAAAAAAAAGAGTTTACTGTCACATAGACACATAGTTGTGGAATGTGGACTAGTGTCACAGAGAACAAGGCAAGCGCATTTATGTGGGGACAAAAGGAGAGGAATTACATAGGGATGCAAGGAAAAGAGAAAACAGAGGAAAAGGGTTTTCGGACTGTTACACTATACTTAAAGCGTACATAAATGCAGATGTATATCTAACAAAGATCAGTGCCAAAGATTACAAAGTTGCTTTGAGAGGCTCAGTGCTTCTCCCAATGGGAAGAGAAGAGAAGAGTTTCATGAAAATGAAGAAAATGACGTGGCTAGAAAGTTTAATTATTAATAAGTAGAGAGAGATGATAATAGACTATATATAGTACAGTGGTCACGCACTAGGTTGTATTACATTCTTGTCATGAGACCGTTAAAGAATTGAAAGCAATGTTAGATTGCAGAGAAGGTTACAAAGCTGCAAAAGCAAAAGATAAATTAGGCAGAGAGAGAGAGAGAGAGGGGCTTTGAGGCTTGCCTCAAATAAGGATCAAAGATCTGGTTTGACTACTGGGACCCACACTTCATCATTTTGTTTTCTTCTTCAAAATATTTCACATATTCGCATTTGACCTTGATAAATAAAATGGGGGTGCAATTATTTACTCTAAAATATATCATGCTTTTAACTCATATATATATCTACACTATTAATTCGTTTATGCCAATTTCGGTACTTGGGCAACATGATGCCTATATCATATACAATTAATTAGCAGGGGCCAACGTGGAAAGCCTGATACGGTGGATATTTTATTATACAATGATAAATAATTTAATATTAGTGTACTTGATGGCCCAAAGCAAGCTTTTATAGGTATTAGAATATATATATAAGGGTTTGAACTCTTCAAGTTTGAACACGAAGCTCAATGGTGGTCAAGGTCTTTGACGGCTTGGGAGCTTGAGACCCATGCACCAAAACTATGCATATATATATAAGTGCCAACTTTGTACTTTGCACTACCTATGCCTCTAATTAGAATATTAAGTTATTAAATGAGATAATTGTTTGGACACCCCGGTTAAGTTACCAACATTTTTACTAGCCACAAAGGTGACTAGCTAGCAAAGGAATGTACATTCCGAATGTGTATAATTATTTTTCCTTTGAAACCATTGTAGTAACTTACAAATAGATATCTATATGTACATATTATGTGATCAATGTACAAAATATTTTGTTGAGGCACAGCCAACATTTTATTATATTTTTACTTTTATTTATAACTCTATGACTAAAATTGAGATGTTTTATTTCCACCAGAATGAACAAATATCCGACAATAATTGAAAAGTACAATTTTTTCTATATTTTTTTTTCAATTCTTCCCCTTTACGATATATAATAATGAATGTCAAATATTTTGTATCTTTAACCAAACATTAATATGCCTGAATTTCATCAAGTTTTCCCATTAGTGAAAGTGCACAACCAACTAATACAGCATGCATGCAAAACTTGCCATTGTTGTACGTACCAGTCGAGTAAGGTCGCTAGATATACGACCCATATATATCCCTGATTTCAATAAATCATTGGGCTATCACACTTTGTTTAATATATATATATATAGAATTTTGCTATTGTGCTTCATGAAGTAAAACCAATATTTTACTTCACGCTCATACACCCATTTCCAAAATCCAAATCGTCGATCTGACTGTTCAAGTTGTTCTCCATATTGAAATGTGCTTGGAGACCAAATTTTACATTTTTTGGAATTTTTTTACTATTTATTAAGACACTTTGAAAATCGCTGATCCATTGGTCCAGAATTTTTTACTGTTTTTTACTATTCACAATGGATCAGCGATTTTCAAAGTGGCTTAATAAATAGTAAAAAAATTCCAAAAAATGTAAAATTTGGTCTCCAAGCACATTTCAATATGGAGAACAACTTGAACGGTTCGGATCGACGATTTGGATTTTGGAAATGGGAGTATGAGCGTGAAGTAAAACTCCGTTTTACTTTGCGAAGTGCAATAGCCCTACTATATATATATATATATATAAATATAGAGAATGGCTAAGCTCAAAACGTTTGTTCCTGGGCTCAGGAACAAACGAGTCGGTTCTCCAATTTCCGAAGTTCAAACAACAAATCCAAACCTTTAGATGTTCAATCTATATTAAAATGTGCTTGGAGACCAAATTTTACATTTTTTGGAATTTTTTTACAATTTATTAAGCTGGTTTGAAAATCGCTGTTTTCCAATGGTGCAGAATTTTAATAAAAACAGCGATTTTCAAACCAGCTTAATAAATAGTAAAAAAATTCTAAAAAATGTAAAATTTGTTCTCCAAGCACATTTTAATATAGATTGAACATCTAACGGTTTGGATTTGTTGTTTGAACTTCGGAAATGGGAGAACCGACTCGTTTGTTCCTGAGCCCAGGAACAAACGTTTTGAGCTTAGCCATTCTATATATATATATATATATATATATATATAGAGAGAGAATGGCTAATATCAAAACGTTTGTTCCTCGGCTCAGGAACAAACGATTCCGTTCTCCCATTTCCGAAGTTCAAACAACAAATCCAAACCGTTAGATGTTCAATCTATATTAAAATGTGCTTGGAGACCAAATTTTACATTTTTTGGAATTTTTTTACTATTTATTAAGCTAGTTTGAAAACCGCTGTTTTTATGAAATTTCTGCAGCATTGAAAAACAGCGGTTTTCAAACCAGCTTAATAAATAGTAAAAAATTCCAAAAAATGTAAAATTTGGTCTCCAAGCACATTTTAATATAGATTGAACATCTAACAGTTTGGATTTGTTGTTTGAACTTCAGAAATTGGAGAACGGAACCGTTTGTTCCTGAGCCCAGGAATAAACGTTTTGATATTAGCCATTCTATATATATATATATATATATATATATATAGAGAGAGAGAGAGAGAGAGAGAGAGAGAGAGTGTGGCTAAGCTACAAACGTTTGCACCATGGGGTTGGTGCAAACGATTTGGTTCTCCTATTTGCAAAGTCCAAACGGTCGATCCAAACCGTTAGATATTTAATCCATACTAAAATGTGCTTGGAGACCAAATTTCACATTTTTTGGAATTTTTTTGCTATTTATTAAGCCACTTTGAAAGTTGCTGATTCGGGTGAACAGTAAAAACAATGCAATAAAATTCTGGACCGTGTGATCAGCAACTTTCAAAATGGCTTAATAAATAGTAAAAAAATTCCAAAAAATGTAAAATTTGGTCTCCAAGCACATTTCAATATGGAGAACAACTTGAACGGTTCGGATCGACCGTTTGGACTTCGAAAACCCGAAAACAAATCGTTTGCACCAACCCCATGGTGCAAAGATTTGTAGCTTAGCCACTCTCTCTATATATATATAGAGAGTGAGGCTATGGTGCTATGCATAGCACGGATGGCTAGTGTACTACGGCTCAATATGGTACTTTTTAAAATCCTAACGGTCGATCCGACCGTTAAATGTGATAATTATATGAATATGTACTTGCAAACTAAATTTTACATTTTTTCGAATTTTTTTACTATTTTTTTAGATAGGTAGAATTTTGATGGTCCATAATTTTCAAAAAACACTGATTTTTCTACCTATCTAAAAAAATAGTAAAAAAATTCGAAAAAATGTAAAATTTAGTTTGCAAGTACATATTCATATATTATCACATTGAACGGTCGGATCGACCGTTAGGATTTTAAAAAGTACCATATTGAGCCGTAGTACACTAGTCATGTGTGCTATGCATAGCACCATAGCCTCACTATATATATATAGAGTAGAACTAGGGTGCTCCTAAGCTCACCAAGCCCTTCCGTGAGCGCGACTCTAAAACCTATCGAATTGACTTCAAATGACATTTTCAAACCGTTAGATATTCAATCTATATTAAAATGTGCTTGGAGACCAAATTTTATATTTTTTGGAATTTTTTTACTATTTATTAAGATGGTTTGAAAATTGCTGTTTTCCAATGGTGCAGAATTTTAATAAAAACAGCGATTTTCAAACCATCTTAATAAATAGTAAAAAAATTCCAAAAAATGTAAAATTTGGTCTCCAAGCACATTTTAATATAGATTGAACATCTAACGGTTTGGAAATATCGTTTGAAGTCGATTCGATATGTTTTAGAGTCGTGCTCACGAAGGGCTTGGTGAGCTTAGGAGCACCCTAGTTCTACTCATATATATATATATATATATATAGATGACCCTTATATGTGATCTTGTGGCAAATTTTATACACTATTTACGCCCTTACATTAAAATATTGGTAAAAAATTAATATAATTTAGTAGCACATAATCGAATATAGTTATTACATCTCATTGAATATTATATAATTTCATAGCACAAAATTATATACTATCTTTTTTACTTTTTGCAGAAAAAAAAAAGTTACATCTCATTGAAAAATAAAAGTCATACTGTAGCAAAACACAATTACATCGTTGAACCCTAAACCGTAAAACCATTTCATTGAAAAACATCAAACGATCGAATGAACAATGTCGGTTCTTGCGTAATCTGGCTGGTTGTGCGGGCCGCACAAGCATCGACATAATTGTTTCCTTATTTAAGTGGATTGGTCCTTAAAACACAAGACATCATAAGGAAAAGACACAAAACCTAAACAGTAGCTACAACATACAAATCTGTGGCATTTTCTTCTTCTTCCACCGTCTAAAAAAAGAGATGAGAGATCTTTAAGAATATTTGGAAACGATCTCTCAACAGATCAAAGTCTTAAATCCTTGAAAGACCTATTCTCACAACTACACAGTAAGAAAAGTTTATTGTCATTAAAGTCTAGTTTTGTGCTCACGGAGACGGTTAGTGATCTCTTTAATTATGATTGACTTATTCTATAGAAATTATATGGAATCAAGTATTAAGTTATGCACTTCAAATTTAAGTTTTGAGTTAGCTTTGGTATAGGACAGTCCTTAGGATTAAGGTGGCAACTGTTTTGCCTTCCCGTGGTGCAAGTGTTTGACCTCGAAATTGTTGTTAATAAAATTAAAAATAATTAAAGAAAAGAAAATAACATGTGTTTCATTAAATTTTCGGAAACAACATTTCTGCTAGATAATCTAGTAGAATACATGGTCAATTCTGCTGAATTTTCAAGTGAAATTAAATAGATCTAAGTCTGCTGGATAATCCAACAAAATTAGCTATATTCCGCTAGATTATCCAGCGGTTCTAACAATCAATTAAAAAAACAAAAAAAAGAATCATTTATACGGGTTGACTCAAATTTAACCAGCAACATCAATTCAAATTGGTTTTTTATATTTAAATATTATACATGTTTTTATTAGAATATTACGAATGAAAGGTTTGACTCAAATTGTGTTTGACTTTTTTGTTTTTTGTTTTTGTTTTTCGATTGATTGTTACGACCACTGGATTATCCGGTGAATTTGGTCATACATCCAATGAAATATTGTTTCTGAAAATTTGTAAAAATTGATGTGATTTTTTTTAATTTGTTATATTTTAATGTTAATAATAAAAATTTCGGTATTTGACTCTTGAATAAGATGTAATTGTTTGATGTTTCGATGATGTGTAATTGTTTGACCTACCCCACACCATCTCTCTAAAAAAAGATACAAGTTTGATTCTTAAAAATGATATCTAAAAGATGTGATGATTAGGAACGGACCCAGGTGGTTCCAGGGGGGTGGGGGCAACTCCCTCCTGAATTTTGAGTTTTAGTGGATATTTATCGGTTCTGACCGACTTTGCTCCTCCTTAAATTTTTTTTACCCCCCTCTGGACGTTTGGTTTGTAATTCGGGTTAAATTTAGTGTTAAAATTGAAATAAATTTGTTAAATTTTGATCGGTAATTAAAATTATAAGTCAAAGCATTATAAATTACAAGTCAAAGTATAAGTTAAAGCATTGTTTTTTATCGAGTATTCAATTAGTTAAAGGATTTAAACCCGATTCGATATTTTTTTGCCCTCCTAACGAAAATCCTAGATCCGCCCCTCGTGATGATGTACCGGAAAAAAAGGTCGACGTTTTTCCTTGCCCAGCTATTACCCATCTGGAACCAAACAAGTGTCAATAATATGGAGCTTCGGAACATAGTTCATATTAAAACATATAACCCATGATTGGCTCAACAAAGATATCACATTATTAAAATTACAAGCATGCAATTGAAGGAATCTACATACTTACCCGTATCCTGCTCCAGTGCCCCAGGTGATTTGTCAGGTTTTTACCGTAAAAGCAGTGATTTCGTTCGTCAGTTTTAAGTAAATTAAAAACAAACATTATGAATCGTCCATCAGGTATTTTTAAATCTCAAGGTAATTAATGGACGACCAAGATTACAATGTCGTTTTTTTTAGTCCGTACAAATTTGCCATGACTTGTGCACGTCCTTTTATGATGATAACATCCCCTCTATTCTTGGTTTTTTTTTTTCATCGAGAAAATATTCCCTGCAGCAGTAGGCGGGCCATTCAATCAAACTCGTCCACGTAGATTAATTTTTCTTTGGGGAGAACAAAAAACTATAAACTATGATTCTAAAATAAAGTTCTATTTCTGTTATTTTTTAATAATACGGGCATGATATCCTTTTTCTTTTCTTTTGTCGATGTTTTCGGCACATTGGTTATGTGAAAACTTTGTCAGTGTAGTTAGCCCAAATCAGATCTCCTAGAAAGTCATGCAATTTCTTGCTCTGTATTGTCTTATTTTCATAAATTCTACGATCTTTGTAAATCATGGAGTTTTATAAAGGGTTTTGACAGAATTTTAGTCAAAGTTCGGTTATATCCATTCGGTTGTTGAGATTCGTGTGCAGGGGCGGACCCAGAGTGTTCCAGGAAAGCTGCCCCCGGATTTTGAGTTTTAGTGGAGATTTACCGGTCTCGACCGACTTTGCCCTCTTAAATTTTTTTTTGCCCCCTCTGGACGTTTGATTTGTAATTCGAGTTAAATTTAATATTAAAATTGAAATAAATTTGTTGAATTTTAATTGGTAATTAGAATTATAAGTTAGAGCATCAGAAATTACAAGTCAAAGTATTGAAAAGTGTAAGTTAAAACATTGTTTTTTTATCGAGTACCCAATTGATTAATATATTTAAATCCGATTAGGTATTTAAACCCGATTCGATATTTTTTTGCCCCCCTGACAAAAATCATGAATCCACCCCTGTTCGTGTGGACGGATTTAGAACTACACAGATCTAAATTGTCTCGTAAATATAAATGATTTGCACAAATTGTGAAGCGAATCAAACAATATAGGCAATCTTTTGAATAAGGCTCTGTGTCTGAAGCCCTTGAACCTAGCTACCTGAAAATCTTTTTATTGATTTACGCTTCAAATCAGTGGACATCTGTTGTTCATACAAATAAGATAGATTTATGCTTTATCTATCTTATCATCACTATATAGTAGCTTGTTCAATAAACAAATTCTAATGTTAGTTGCCGTGATTGTCACATCTATTGAACACACAAATTTGATTATAAGTCAAGAGTAAAGCTAGCGTACACTATTGCTCATCAATAAGGTTTGGTAAACATAATTCAAAATTTATTGAATTGGCTTCAAACGATAAATTCAATCCGTTAAACCGATCTACTCCATGAGTGATGTGTGTACATGCAAAATTTTCAAATTTTCAATTAGTAAAAAAAAGATGAAAAATGAATGCATTAAAATAACTCATAAACCTTAATTTTTTTTCCTCTTGACTTTGTACTAAATGAATTCAAAAATTTAAAAATTATGCATGTACACACATCACTCATGGAGTATATCGGTTTCAACAGTTTGAATTTTTCATTTGAAGCCAATCCGATTTTGGAGTTATGTGTTGGAAAATCATAAAGGCCAAACAATTACGTCTTATCTAGAGATTAAACAATTACATCTCATCTAGGGGTCAAAAACTTACACCCCGGTAAAGGAGAAACAATTATCAATCTTAACCTAAGAACCATCATATGCCAAAGAGACCCAAAACATAAATCATAAGTGCGGAATACAATATCTGATTCCATAACGTTGGCCATGGAATCCTAAATTGCGAAGTGTCATCTCCGTGAGCACGAGACAAGTCTTCAATGACAAAAAGTCCTCTTCTCACCTTTAAGTCGTATGGTCATTGATTAAGTCTTCCAAGACAGTAAAACACGCCTTTGAGAAATCTCTTTCAAGTTTTCTAATATATTTCTCCTCTCTAGATCTTTGATGGTGAAAGAAAAGAGAAGACATTCAGATTTGTCTAAAATAACTGTTGTTCAGAAAACTGAGTTGTGTGTTATCTCTTGTGTCTTGGGGACCCATCCTTATATAGGGTAAAACATCTGGCACTGCGCGTGCAGCCCGCACAAACGGCCAGACGTGTCTATAGAACCGTCTTTTCACTAAATAACTGACTTTCCTGATTTAACAGTGTTTTGTGCGGCCCGCACAAACTTATGGCTGTATACCAACTCTAAAAAGGTATTTTGTGCAGCCCGCAACGAAAATCCTGTGTTGCCCACATCGAAAATAGTGCGACCGCAAAACTCTCTGGTTATCAGCCAACTTAATACAGATATTTTGTGCAGCCCGCACAACTCTCCAGACAACGGTTCTTCTTACTTGCAAATTTCAAAATCAATCCATCAATGATTTGATCTTTGCCCAAATTATTTTACACATTTATGGACCACACCCTATTAAATAGATAGATTGTCAAATACTTTAATTCCATATTAGATCACTTAATTAAGACAATCATACATAACAGTATACAATTCATAATTATATTACATATATGTTCAACCGTTTGATTATAATTCAACATTATGCTCACCAAATCTTTTTTATGAGTATAGTGCACGCTAGCTTTTTCTCTTGACTTAAAATCAAATTTGTGTGTTCAATAGATGTGACAATCACGGCAACTAACATTAGAATTTATTTACTGAACAAGGTACAATATAGTGATGATAAGATAGATTAGGCATTAAATTTAATGTAATTTGAGGATTATTTGTCCTCTTATGAAAAATTGATATTACTATACCATTAGTTTTTCAATTCGTTTGATAAATGACAAAATAATTTTTAAACTGAACAAACATATACTATTGCTCTATCTACAATAATCATTACAGTTGTTTAATATTTTTTTATAAATATAATTTGTATACGTGAAGACTGCCTATGAAATAAAAACTCTTAAAAATCTGTAAAGCTAAACTCACTTATTTAAAAAAGAAATAGCATCTGACCAGAAAAGGTCTACAGTGTGAAGATTCATATTATGGCTTCATGTCATAAAAATTTGCACCCAAGTACCCAACCCATGCTTGGTCCTTTACTTGAGTTACAAAATAGAATTAAAATAAAATAATCAACAGTAGTAGTTTGTGTGACTACGATGCGTGAACTTAGCTAGGTAGTACAACTTTTCTTTTTTTCACATCCAAAGATAGGGGCATGATGGTCCTTAAAAACACTAACAATCACAGATATGGCACAAACTAGGTTTGGTCAAGTGCCTCCACAAAATCAAACCAGCATAGAAATTGACAACAAACCTGTTGCCCACCAGTGGAAAACTGCATCCTATTCTTACACATCCTAGTACAAATTGGCTTTTCTTAAATAGTAAAATCAGAAAGCGCTTTAAATTAAGTACAAGTAACAAGTAAGATCAACAGAAGATACTAGTTATTGATAAGTAGTTTACTTTTGTTCTTAACTTAAAAAAAATATTGTACCTGTTATATGCTCTTGGTTATATGGATGCCCACTGAAACTTGTTGAAACATTCAATTACAGACATCTCATTGTTTTATATATTATTTGTATGAACAAAAATGTGCACTGAAGTAAGTCCCCCAAACAAGGACTTGAATAAATCAGGGTTATCCTCCCAAGACCTGAGAATAAACCCTTTTTAGAAGATACCCAAGCGTATCAAAAGAAAGGAACAGATTGGACAGAACCAAAATCAGCACAAAATAAAAAATGTGATCTCCATCTTAGTACACACATTCCGTTGCAAACACGCGTACCTCATAGTCTTTTACAATTTTTTTTTAACATAAAACCTAATTGAGAAATAAAATTTGAACAGGAAGAAAGGAAGAATCTCTTCACCCTCTGTGCTCTGCTTTATCTTTATTTTTTTCTTTAACTGCTTTTTGTTGCCCCTTGGTAAAATTGCGAGGACCCAAGGTGGAAGTAATGTATTCTTTAAACCCCCTCCATTTCCCAAAAAAAAAAAATTGGAGATCCATTCAATTTTATATGGAATATGCCTGGTTGGTGTCCACATCGATCTTGTGCCATAGCCATGCAACATTTTATAATGCATTACATCCACATTTATGTGATCCGTATATACTTATAATATTTGCTTATACCTACGCGGTACAATTAGAGTAGAAAATACGTGCCGTGTCGTGCCGTGACCGAAATGTCAAAAGGTGGTCACGGTTCCACGAATGGTTACGTCACGTGAGTCACGCCGTGCTTAACGTGCCGTGACCATACGTAACTAGCGTGACTCACGTGACCATTTAATCATAATTTAGGTTAGTTATTTAAGATTTACCATTAAATCAATATATAATGGTCCTAATTACACGTGACTCGCGTGACTACGTGCCGTGCCGTGACTAAATCTTTCACGTGTTGTGCCGTGCCGTGCTAAAGTTTCAAAAGATGAGCACGGCACGCGAATGATCACGGCACGGGACACGCGAGTCACGGCACGTAACTGACACGCGTGCCGTGCCGTTCCGTGATGGAGCCGGCTCCGCCGTGCCATTTTTCCCACTCTAGGTACAATGCCATATAAATAAAAAATGTCCACCGAATATTCAATAACAGGCTCTAGTTTTTTTTTAATATTCATTATTTATTTTTTGAAAATAAGACATTTAGCTCTGTTTCATTGAGCTGAAACAATATCCATATAATTATGCATATATAATTAAAATATGATTTTATTATTTAATAAAACTAAACATAAACTAGTACATTAATTCATTTTCTTGTTTTCCATAGAATTTTCTAAGAATTATATTTAGTTTCGTAAAAAAAAAATAGAATTCAATTAAGTAAACAGGGGCTTGACCCCTGTTCTTCTCAAAAAAAAAAAAAAAAAAAAATTTAGAACATACATCCACATTGCATATGCATCGGCATACTCTTTATGCGTTACGCAATAGTCAAATACATACATAATGATAATCTTTTTTTTTTAAAGATTAGTTACATTGATTATTCCTTATATATCTGGTAAGCATTCTAAGATGTCTGATTTGAATTTTAGAAACGCTCTTGAAAAGTACCATAACGGATCTGATGTGTTCGATTGAAACAATATGAATTAAATTATGTGTTATAGTTACAGTACCATTGTAATTCCAATAATATAATGAAACTCGGTTTGATTTTATCACTCTACATTTCATACTAAAAGGACGAATAGAACCAAGGTGTTCTTAAGCTCACCAAGTCTCATTGTGAAGTTAATTCAAAAACTTATCGGATTGATTTCAAACGATGCATCCAAACTGTTAAAATCTATCTACTTCATGAGTGATGCGTTTACATGTCAAATTTTTAAATTTTTGAACTAATTTAGTATGAAGTCAAGCGGTCAAAAAAATATGATTTATAAGTTCATTTTAATGAGTTCATTTTTCAACTTTTTTTTTTTTTTTTTGAGGGTTAGTGGAAAGTTCCACTAAGAAATATATTGATAAAAAAGAGTATTTACAGAGGTATTATGTCAGCCCAGTGGTTTCCGTAAGGTGTCCCGAGAAAGTTTTACACAAATTAAATACTAAAAAGCACCGCTAAATGAATTAGAAATGCACTAATAATGTCAATGCCATTTCTCTCAGATTGTACATTACGCAAAAAGCATCCAGTTGTGAATATCGATTGCCACTGCATTGATTAAGATATGCTCAGGTTTTCTTTTTTGAGAAAATGTTCTCCTATTCCGTTCTTTCCAAATGGCCCATGATCCAGCTGCCCATGCCGTGTCCCACCGGATCCTACTCTGTCCAGATACATGATCGCGTCCATTCCTTTTCAACATTTTTTTACTGCTTGACTTTATACTAAACTAGTTCGAAAAATTATAAATTTGACATGTAAATGCATCACTCGTGAAGTAGAACAATTTTTATGATTTGGATGTGTCGTTTGAAGTCAATCCGATAAGTTTTTTAGTTAAGCTCATAAGGAAGCTTGGTGAGCTTAAGAACACCTTAGTTCTACTCCTAAAAGGACACCACTTTGAGTGAAATGAGGAGAAACAGAAACCAGAAACATATGTACCAATTTTTTTATTAATTGAAAATAAATAAATAAATATCGCGAAAGGGGATTGATTTGGTGAAATTTCGATATCTAGGTAAACCGGGATTGATTATCCCGTCTGACTAATTCAAATCCGTAATCCCACTAACTTAATTAACTAAGCAAAAAAAAAATTGTGGGACAGGATAATCTATCTCATCCCACAATTTTTTTTTTCTTCTTATTTCTTCTTAGTTAATAGGTTAAGTAGAGAAAAAAAAAATTTGTGGGATGAGATAATCTATCCCGTTCCACAATTTTTTTTTTTTTGTTTCCTCTCTTCTTAGTTAATAAGTTAAACAGAGAGAAAAAAAATGTGGGACGGATAGATTAATCCGTCCCACATTTTTCTTCTATTCTTAGTTAATTAAGTTAGCGGGGTTACGAATTTGAATTAGTGAGACGGATAGATTAATCCGTCCCACATTTTTCTTCTATTCTTAGTTAATTAAGTTAGCGAGGTTACGAATTTGAATTAGTAGGACGGGATAAATTGTCCCGTCCCGTGAGACGGAATAAATGATCCCGTTTCACCTATATTTTGATTTCCTACGGAAACGCCACCTTTTTATTTTTATTTTGGATTAATAAAAAAATCGGAACATATGTAACACATGGTACGGACTCAGCCCAAAGACCAGAGATACATGTTTTTTAATGGTTGGGGTATAAACCGTATAATGCAGAGATATGGTAATTTAACTCTGCCTTTTGTTTTGACAATTCTAGTATCAAAAATTGAATAATATATTATAATTTCCATAAATTCTGAATCATTTCTGTGGTTGTAAAAATATTAAAAAATAATAACAACTTGTGTTTAATTGAGTAACTTTTGTAATACAAATCTTTTTCACCTTCAAGTGTATACATTTAATACTAAATATTTATGTTATCTCACAAATATATTTTTGTATAAACAAAATAAAAATATATATATCACCAATGATTAAATTTTTATCATTAAATATTCACTAGTTAAGATAAGATGTAGTTTTAAAATTAGACGTATGCTAGTGTCATCATTTTTATTTGCCTTCGTGTCTCTTGTATATAAAGAAATATCTCTATTTTTTTGTTTCTATCATGCTTCTACTTTTTAATTTTGTTATAATAATTTTTTGAAACTTATATGTTAAAATAGAACCGTTAAATGTTATCTACATTATTTTCTCTACATTTAAATAAAAATCATTACTTTTTTATTTTGTTTTTATATGAATTAATAAGTTGAGAAATCAACGTTCAGTATTTATCCATATCAGTGTATTTTTGTAAGCTCTTGAAAATGATACAGATCAAATCTAAAGATTTTATTTTAATATTTGAGTTTTAAATTTGAAATTATTAACATTTAAAAGATAGAGGTATAATGAACAAAAATGAAAACATTTGAATCATTTTTTGAATGATGAGAATTATTTAAGAAAAAAAAATATCAAACTAAGATTGGAGTCCAGATCCTTTGAGGTAACAAAAATATTTCTGCTTAGTTTTCGACGGTCTGATTGGAATTCGGACCAATTCAGTATGGCATAGAATGTACGGGCCACTTTTTAACGGTCCGGATCGAAAACAAATATTATGTTACCTTAGGTAATATGAATTCCTACGATTGGTACAGAGCGCGCGAGGATAGAGACAGGGAGCGAGAGAGAAACAGAGTCGCACTTTATTCTCTTTAAACTGGCACTTACTATGATAAACAATGGTAATATATTAATTCCTGCAAAAAGAAACAATTTGAAGGTGAAACTCTCCCTCCTCTCTCTCCCTCTCTCTCTCTCTCCATTGCCATTCCATTCCTACTACAATATTTGACAGCTTTTGATAACTGGGTTTTTACTGCTATTTTCTAAGCTTGCTTGAAACTCTGAACAAAACCCACTTCTTTTGCAAGAGAAACTCTGAGCTTGATCTTTACTACAAAACCCCCCTCATTTTATATCAATTTTTCATGAGCTGCCAAAGGTAAGAGGCAAGCTGCCCTTTTCTTTCTATCAAATCAGAGCTTTCTGATCAAATCTCTGGGAAGAATCTCTCAACTGCTTTCTTGCTCTTTAAAACCCAGTAGAGATTTCCAGTTGTTTCTTTTCCACTTTATTTCCATTACCAAGTAACGAAAAGATGCTTCAAGTTTTCTAACATTCAAAAACTGGTGACAAGCTTTGAAACAATGAGAGATGAGAATTCAAAGAAGAGCAAGGTACATATGCACAATCCCATCACTCTCCATTAATAAACGACAGCTATTCATACATTTTTATTCTAATTTGGTCCTTCATTTTTCTTGCAATTGATGAGAAGCTTTCATGGTCAAAATCACTGGTGAAGAAATGGTTCAACAGAAAGAGCAAAGCACACGATTTTAATGCAGATGATGTTATAGCTAGAGGTGGAGCACTCTCCTATTTTTCAATTCAGTCTACAGTTGCACCCCTGTCATGTTAGATCATAATTTGTTTTTTTTTCCCTAAATCAATTTCAGTACTATGAAAATTTTCAAATTTTGTCCACTTCTATACTTGTTCTCTTCCCCTCTAGCCCACTGCGTTGATTGATGGGGCTTCAAAATGTGATTTGAAACCAATAACTTTTGTTGAATACCTGTCATTTTTCAGAAATTGTCTGAATTTTTTTTATTTTTTATTTTTTTTGTCCACTGAGAGGTGTGCTCACTGTACTTCATTTTTTCAGGAGGAATTGAGGGATGGAGGGGCAGCCACTCCAAGAGAGAGTCTTGCACTGTGAAGAAAAGCAAAACAGGTACTGTACTTATGTCTCCCCTCTTCGTTTCTCTGTGTGTGGGGTGTGTTTTGTGTTTTTCCAGAATTGGACCACCACAAGAATAAAACATACACAGATAAACACATAAAACACCAGCCTTGAAACCATTCCTTCTGTTATTTTCTTTTCTTAAAGTAAACTTCCAATTTGTCTGACGCTTTATTTCGCCTCTCTCATCTTCTTTTGTCTCGATTAAATCTGCAACAGAGAAAAAGAGAAGCCAAGACAGAGCCAGGCGAGGCAAAATAGATTTAGATGCAAATGAAGCTACAGTTACTTTGGATTACAGGTACTAATCAGTCATGATAAATTCATCTCAAGAAAAGGAAAAAAAAAAATAGTGGCATAAATTTGTTTTGAAACAGAACATGAGAAGTTTAATACTCTGAACTTTTGTCATGGAAAATTCACAAGTCTTGCAAAATATCATAATACTACTTTAGAAATCCTTCTAATACTATATATAGTAACCGTCCTTACATACCAAAAGTGTATTGTGCAACCCTGATTTTCTTTTTCCTGTTCACTTCCATACTTCTTTAAAGGCCACTTGATATATATCAGCCGACAAATTTTATTAACCAAAATTAAAATTTTACAAAGAAATACAAGTATATATATTTCTTCCAATTAAAACTATGAAAAAAATTATTAGCATGCAAGTCATCTAGATTGTTGGAGGAAATTCTACATTTCCCCTCCTTTTACATTGAAATATGGTGCATGAGATGGAGAAAAATATAGTTCTACATTAACACTTTGCACAAATAACAACTAATTACTTCTATACTAAAAAAATCCTCCTTTATATTTAAAAAAAAAAAAAACTGCTTCACTGTTTATATGCCGTGCATAACGAGAAAAGGTAACAAATGGTACTCTTACAAAAATCCAGAGCATAAAGGTTTTAAGAGATGTTATCACATTTCAGAATAACACGTAAGTTAATTTTTGTAGAGATCAATGAAAATTTCGGTGTTTGTAGAGGCAAGAAATATACTTGGCTTTTGTCATTCTGATTTATTGTTATGTAACTCATCTTATTGTAAATTTGAGGAGATAGAATATTTGTGGCGACATGGAATGTCGGGGGTCGATCACCTCCTGCCAACATGAATATCGAAGAATGGCTCCATTCTTCTCCGCCTGCTGATATTTACGTTTTGGGGTACTTCTTTTTTACTATCATTCCTTTGTGGTTCTGCTTAATTTTTTTTGTAATTAGTTTAATTTCTTACACATTGTTGGCAAGTACTTCAACTTAATGTCGTGTGATTGTTAACACTGATGTAGGGGATAAAAATGTGAAGGAGTGCTTGGTCTTATAGAAAAATTGTCATGCTATCAAGCAAAAGATAAATAATATACAAATTCCTTATTTAAGGGAATTTAAATATGCTTTTACTCACATGCGTTGCTAAGCACTGGTTCAAAACATTTGATTAATTTGATGTACGGATAGAAATTGAGATACGGAATTACAACAATTGGATTTTATCGTGTTGCAGCAACGGAATCTCTTTTTCAGAAAAAACAGATACTCATAATCATATAATTGCATGTTTTCATTTTATGGGGGGGAAATGTGCTAAGTAGGGAACCAGCTGCTAGCATTTAGTAAATCATATTATACCTCAAGCTTAATAATTTTCCTTTTATTTGGTTTGCTTTTAATGTATGCGAGTGTTGTATTGCAGTTTTCAGGAGATAGTGCCATTAAATGCGGGAAACGTACTAGGAACAGAGGACAATGGACCTGCGAAAAAATGGGTATCTCTGGTCCGACGAACTCTCAACAATTTTCCTTCTATCAATACCAGCTTCAGCTACAGCTACAGCAATCCCTCTCCTGTGCCAGATCCAGTGGCTGAGATGGATGCTGATTTCGAGGGAAACTATCAGAGTAGGAGCAACTATCCCTATTTGCATCGCCGCTCCTTTCAATCCCTCCATAGCCGCAGCCTCCGCATGGATGGTATTGTACAAAGTTAAAAAAATTATATGCTTGCAAGCCAAACATCCTCTTAGGTTTATAAATTACGGTTTTTAAAGCAGGAGGCGAGAGCATAATGACGGGGGGCCCACAACCAAGGCTAGAACGCCGATATAGTGTTTGTGAGCGGGCCATGTATGGAAGCAGGCCAAGTAGTGATTATGATCCTAATTATAGATGGACTGGTGATTCTTCTGGTGATGATAATACCAATTCACCAAGTACAATACACTCTCCAATGTCCTATGGCTACTACGGAAATAATTCCATGTACACAGAGGAGAGAGATAGCACAAGCAGATCTGCTGGCCAAACCAGGTAAAATTTTAATATGATATTTATAATACTATGTTTTGTCTTTTAATTTTCCTGCCTGATTATAATGTGGTGGACATCCATAGATACTGTTTGGTGGCGAGCAAGCAAATGGTAGGGATATTTCTCATGATATGGGTTCGGAGCGACATTAGACAGGACATAAGAAATCTCAAGGTCTCATGTGTTGGTCGAGGCCTCATGGGCTATCTCGGCAACAAGGTTTGTAATACTTTTGTGAAGTTTCACATCTTATTAGTTATTCGACATGAGTTCTTGTGATTATATATCTATGTTGTACGATTTTAACAGGGTTCGATTTCAATTAGCATGTCATTGCACCAAACAAGCTTCTGCTTCGTGTGTAGCCATTTGACCTCCGGCCAGAAAGAAGGTGACGAGATTCGAAGAAATTCTGATGTATTGGAGATCGTTAGAAAAACACGATTCCCTTCTGTTTATGGGCACTGTGAGAGATCACCTGAAACCATACTTGAACATGAGTACGCCTTTGCTAATTTTATATAGTAGCTAGTTGAAATATTAGATATTTACTGGTTCTCGTTTTGTTTTCATGTTTAACTATTTTGTTTTGTTCTGTGCAGTCGGGTAATATGGCTTGGTGATTTGAATTACCGAATTGCTCTCTCATATCGGTCTGTGAAGGCACTTGTGGAGATGCGCAACTGGAAAGCATTGTTGGAAAAAGATCAGGTATAATTTTCTCATCCCCTGTAATTGTTGCTGCTTTTCTCAAACTTAACTGTTCTTAATTGATAAGATCCTACTAAGGTGCCTATATAAGCTAATATTGTTACATGTCATAAACAGCTGAGAATTGAGCAAAGACATGGCCGTGTATTTGTGGGATGGAAAGAAGGAAAAATATACTTCCCACCGACATATAAATATTCAAACAATTCAGACAAATACGCTGGAGATGACATGAACCAGAAAGAGAAACGCAGGACACCTGCTTGGTACCAAAATCAATTCAAACCAAAAAGAAGAAGCATAAAACATTTTTTTTTTCTGACAATATCTAACACAATTTAGCATATTGAAATACCAGGTGTGATCGTATACTATGGTATGGGCGAGGCCTGAATCAATTGTCGTATGTACGTGGCGAATCGAGATTCTCTGATCATAGACCAGTTTATAGTGTGTTTTCAGCAGAAGTTGATTCCATAAACCATAGCAGAATCCAGAAAATGAGTTGTACTAGCTCACAATTGGATATTGAAGAACTATTATCTTACTCGCATAGCTATACAGACCTCAATTTTTACTGACAATAGATCTCGAGTGATTTGTTGCCTCATTTGAAATGGATTGCTTTGAGCATAGAAAGGTACCAGTTTAAAAGATTTTTTCTGGAATTTTCTTCCTAGGATAGTTGTTACCTTCTCCACTTTAATTAAAGGGAACTTACTGCTTTTTATTGATTTGATTGAATTACCCGGTACCAGCTTGACCAACTTCTGGACTTCCCCTTCTGAGTTGGAAGTACCCTTTAACTTTAAGCTTTGTACCAAAAACTGGCATTCTAGTTATGTTTTTATGTAGATTACTTCTAACATGTACCCACCTTTTATTGGTATACCAGGTTTGGTATATATTGCAGTAATCTGAGAGCAGCTCTTCAAGTCTTTGGCTTTTCCCCAAAGTGGAAAATAAGAAAAGACCAGGTATAGTAACTCTCCATATACTCTTAATTTATTTCTATAACTCAATCATTTTACTAATTGCTGGCCACAATTATTTTCTAAATTCTTTGCACTATACTGCCAATATCGTAAAAATTTAGATGTTGTAATCATTACCTTTCTCCTCACTCGCTAAATCCAGTTTTGTTATTTTGCAGGAATGAAATTTTTATTTGTACAAGCTGGAACATAATAACCAGAGTCTAATTTTAGAAGATCATATAAATAAATTTTAACCGATACGAAGCCTTAACAAAAAAATTTGGAGCCACTAATTACACTACTTACCATTACTCTTCACTTTTCCTTTTAGAATTTTTTGGTAGAATGAAGTTTTTGTATAAATAACAGGAGATGCAATAAATTTGTGTTATTCTTTGCGTGTAAATCGATGAGAGTAATGAATCCCTCAAATCAGACCGATTGACATGTGTTGTAAAAAGTAGAGTAGGTCAATTATTTGTTTGCATAGAGGAGACATGAGTTCATGTGTCTCATCATTTTTATCTGAAAAAGTTTTTTATTCATTCCCTCATTGACATGCTAAATTGATCTCTGTTTTTGTTTGACACTGCAAAATATTAATACTCCCAAGAGAATAAAATATTTGATGAAGATAACTTAAAATTGACTTTTCTTGATTGGATTATGCCATATAATGAGAAATCTTTGTTTATAAAATATTTATAAAAAAAATCTTGGTATTGTTAATTTACCTGTTTGTTCTTAATCTAATTAAAGTTTGAGAAAACTAAATAAAAAGGGAGATTGTGAATGAAATATGACCAAAAGTAATCGGAAGTAAAAGAAAAACTGGAATATACTTCCTTGACATTGAATCTAGGCTCTAGCATCTATGTTTCTGCTCTCCTTCCTGACAAAGAAGAGGAGGGCAAAGTAGGTTCATCAAATTATTTTTAGAGAGAAATTATGCTATTTGTTATGATTAAATACTGAGTGAAATACGTTTTATATCCTCGATTATAGGATGCGTTATTTTTAAAAAAAAAAACCAAGAAATAGGGGTGAGGATTTTAACAACGAAATTTTGGCTCAAGGCAGCGAAAAGGTGAGAGAAATCTTTTATTTAGACCATTATGCCAATGATTCAAAAAGAAAATTAATAAAGCAGCACTGCATTAATTGGAGCCGGCATTTTTATTAATATCAAACATAAAATAAAAAATATTAAATGTACTCAGGTTTTTTATTTTGAAATATTTGTTAGATTACTTATTTTGATGTATAATTAGCATAATTATATTAAATTATGCTAAAATACGCTAAATTACGCTAAATTATGTTAAATTACGTTAAATTACGCTAATTATACTAAATTACGCTAAATTACGTCAAATTACACTAATTACGCTAAATTATATTAAATTACGCAAAATTATGCTAAATTACGCTAATTCGGCTAATTACGCCAAATACGCTAATTCGGCAATTTTCTTTTATTTTTAAGTCATTTTGTGCCATCTTTCATAAAACATAAAAAAATAGTACAAAAATTTCAAAAATAGTAAAAATTGGTATTCTACAAGTTCATTATATAACCAATTTACTGAACTACTTAGATAAAAAAATAGAAATGAAAAACTTAATCGGAAACTTCAACTTAAATTTTGAGGAACTTCTCTTTGTTTTTGGTAATTCTAAAAAGTGGTCATTTGCTGAAATCGGACATTCACGCATTGTTTTATGGCAATTTGAAGTTTCGTTGTCATTTTTCGCCTTCTCAGTGAAGATATCGTCTCTCTTGCCTTATCCCTTGTCCTAGCCTCGCCTGTTTACAGGGATGTCTTAGATAAATACATGTACAACATACAGGTGCTTTAGAAATGCGAGAAATGACTTAAAAAAAATTGATACATATGCATTATAACAGAAAGACACAGATCGAAATTGTTGAAGCATTCATAAACAAGAAAGAAAAATGTTTCTCATTTAGCTTTGAAATAACTCAAATAATATTTATTTATTTACTTATTTTTAATGAATTTTGGATTCGGATTGTATTAGATTTAGCGTAATTTAGCGTAATTTAGCGTATAACATAATTTAGCGTAATGTAGCATATTTTAGTATAATTATGCTAATTATACACAAAAGAAGTAATCTAATAAATATTTCAAAAAAAAAAAAACCCTGACCGACCATTTTTTGGCCGGTCCGATTTTTTAATCCAACCGGTCAAACAATGGCCGGTTTGGACATTTTTAAAAATACCTAGGAAACCTGGGTACATTTGATATTTTTTATTTTTTATTAGATATTAATAAAAATGTCTGTTAATGGAGTATCACATCTGTAAGTGAAATATTTTCTTCAAATAAATTTAAAGATATAAACGATGAAATTTGGAATGTTGTATTACCTTTGAATTTAAAATTCAGACATTTTTGCTAAAAATTACGATCCGTTCATTTTCTATTAAATATTGAGTTTAATTTTGTTTATTCTGTTTTTATGTAGTTGTTGTTTGTCCACATCATATAACAAGTACTATTTTTATTTTTATTTTATGTACAATTTAAAATTTTGAACTGAACACTATTTTGTTATTTTTTTCCTTTCGATTTTGTGAACTATATAATTAGTTATTACAGATACGCATGCATGCAGACCATGAAGCAAATAAGTTGATTTTAAAAATAACTAGGGGTGTCAATGACACTCTTTTATCCGTTTATCCAATCCATATCGTATCCAAAAAGACAAGTAAATGTAAAAAAAAAATTCATTAGCGCTTATCGGGTACGGGTAAGGATAACGATTTTTTTCGTTATCTTACCCGTTATCCTATAAGATAATTTTTAAAAATAAAATTATATATAGATATATATTTGTATGAAGATAATACATGATATAATAAAGTTTTGTATTTTACTAAATTTTCATAATACAAATTAGTTGTATTCATTATTATTATTTATTTATTTTTAAATATTTTATTGAAAGCACAAATCGAGATGTCAATGGCAATTTTTTATCTGTTTATTTACCCCTACCGTATTTGAAAAAACGGATAAGGGTAAAGATTTTTATTCATTATTATAACGGTTACGGGTATGAAAATGTCTCCATCCGATCCATATCGTATCCGTTGACACTCCTAAAAATAACCTTTACTATTGCATGCCTTATACTTTCTCTTGATGGAACTATATATTCTCTCAAGAATCAGTTCTATCAAACAAGTTAGCATTTCTATTTTTTTATTTTTTATTTCAAAGATCGGTGTAATAATAGGTCAACCAACATATTATGTACAGGTTTTGAACCGTTACAATCTATACGTTATGTAATAGCATAAAAATAACAATCAATTGTTCGTAACAAAATTATTTTAACAACAAAAATTCGGATAGAATTTCCGATCAAAAAATTATTATTATACTTAACAATAAAACTTAAAACTTAAAAAATAGAAAATTCATTTAAATTAAGCATAGTATTAATATTATTCTCATATCATATTAAGATCTTCATTTTCATTCACCACTTCATTGGCTTGAGGGGCTTCATTGTTGGTGCATGACTTGTGTTTCAAATTTTAAAAGGACAATTGATCCAACAGGTCCTTGTTGTCTTTTCTCTTTCATCGAAAGGCACACCCTGTGCATCACGATATTTACGACCTCTATTACATTGTAAAACCACGTATTTTTTTAGCTTTGAACCACAAATAGATAATGCGTATTCTTGAGCCGAGTAAAATGCTCTAACACCATTGAATAGATCTTCGCGAGTTTCATACTTGAAACTGAGTAATTCAAGTTTTTCGGCCTCTTGTTCGAATGAAATTGCCAACTCATCAATATCCATCTATTAAACAAATTAATATGTAAATAAATAAAATAAAATATCAGATGGCCTCTTAAAATATTGTAGAATTTTTTTTCTTATTGTTTAAATTTGCTTAAAAAGTTCCGTCCACATTAATGAGAAGAGAAACTGACCTTAATTTGTTAGGTACCCTTTAAAATAAAATTGATAAGTATATTAAATTACCTTTGATTTGATAATTGAACAGCAAGTGGTCGAAGAAGAGAGAAATATCACACAACTCAAAGCAACAATTTGTTTTCTCGCAGCAACTTTTTTTGTTCAGCCAAAAAAAAGACAACTAAAATTGGCTGCTAATTAAAGAAGGAATTTTATATCAATTGATAATACTCAATTAATGAGGTATCTAGAAGAGGAGTAAACAGTCATTTTCAAAAGTTTCTCTCACCTCTTCCGCTCCTTTGAGCTAAAATTTCGCTGTTAAAATCTACACCCAAGAAATAGGGCTAAAATAACGCAAGTCTCAACTTGATCTACTACATTTATACTTAGTACTGTATCACATAGTCTAAACAGCCTACAGGTTTTATTGCTAGTAATTTCATTCGTCAATGCTTGAGAAAGCTTGAGATGAGAGACTTTTGTGAAAAAGAAAAATATATTTTTTTCATAGAATTTGATAGTTTATATTGAAATTAAATATTTCATTATTCTTATTATTTTTTCAGGAAATGGGGCCAGAGAGAATCCAACTGGGCCGATTAGGTTTCACATCAAGGAATAGCATCTCTGACCCAAAATGATGTGTTTAATTGGAGGGAATCTCGATGTCAAAGTTGTCAACTGTCACTGCTCCTTTTCATTTTTATTTTATTTTATTGTTCATGCAGCGTTCCATCATGGGATGGTGCTCCATTGTCTATGTTTTTGTTTTGTTATTACACGGACTTTGTTTATCGTAGTCCGTAAAGCAGCATAAGAATTTAAAATAGAACATGCTCTTCTTCAAGAAAAAAAGATTGGTGATTTTTAGGCTGTTCTGTGAAGAATTATGATTAGACTTTACTTTTAAGCCTAGGACTAAACAATACCAGATTTACTGAAATTTATATAAAAAAGAAATTTAAAGGTTTATGTTGTGTGTGTTTGCACGTGTTCTTGAAATCTAATATCAAAAGATATTTACACATTTTCGCTGAAAACTATTAGGGCCTGTTCGGCAGACGGAGAGGAACGGGAATGGAAACGGGATTTGAGAATTTTTGAACTACTGATTATTGTGCACGTGGGACAGAAAACACGATCTCAGACTGAACTTTTTTTTTCTCACGCGCACAGTAATTGCGCTGAACATGCCCTTATATAAAAAAGTTATGATTAGGAAGAGAGCGATAATACGGAAAAAAGTTCTGATTATAGAAATGATGCAAGTAAGATCAATTGAGAAAAGTCTGAGGTATTTACTTTTAGGGAAAATAAAAGAAATTGACAACTAATCTGAAACTAATTCTAGAATTCTACCCGCATTTCACCATCATTAATCCCAAAAGGCTGGTAGCTATCTCATAGGGATAAATCGAGTCATGAGTAATCGAGGGGGAATTGTTAATTATGTAACTCACATGTTTCCTCCCTTTTTTACTTTTGCTAGCCCAGAAAATTTTACCAGCAGATTTTTTTTTTCTTCTTTTACTCAACAATTTATTCCCCATTGCACAGAGCTGCAGTTCCAATTCAATACATACATGTGCTGGGCACGATAGGTATTTGATGAAATTTTCCTCATCCCCAAATTGGTATACTGGTATGCATACAGGCATCAACTGAGACATGACATAGACTAGAATCTATTTAGTGTAAATTTTGTTTGTTATTTGAATTATTGGAATATGGTGGCAGATATGCAACACTAAGATGCTACCTTTGCTGGCACCTTTGGTTGAGTCGTAATAATCACATATTCAGAGGCACAACAATCCCACCTGAAATCACTGCAGAACGAGCTATGAGTGCGGCCTATTTGTGGATGAGCTATTGTGTTAAATAGCATAGTTATATTGTAAATACTTTCAATTTAGAGGGAAATAGTGTATATAACAAAGAAGGAATCCCCCCAGTAAAAGTGCTGTTGTGAACATGGACGTTTCAATTCAATAAAATTTCAAGTTTGCAGCCACTGCCAACTCTTCAAAAAAGATGCTACCTTTGCAATAACACCATCATCCAGCTGTTTGAATTGCTCCGTTCTTCTTACACTTAAATTACTGGTTTCACTAGTTGATTCCTATCATTTTTTTTTATTTCTGACACCTAACATGTTTCAATTTTAGTTCTTAATTTTAATAAAGATAAATAATATAACCAGTGTTTGATTTAGTAAATAAGATAATTTTTTTTTCGTTTCGAAGTTTGGATAAAAATTCTTTTGTAAATATTTAAAATTAGATACTTGACAAAACCCCATCATAACTTTTTTAAGGAGATTTTGGACCATCCGATAAAGTGATACTGTACCTATGTAAAAAAATTCTAAAAAAAATATAAAATTTGGTCTCCAAGCATATTTTATTATGAAGATCATGTTGAGTTGTTCGGATCGATTGTTCGGACTTTGAAAATAGAGATAAAGGATGTGGAACATATTGGAGCACAAAAATTAGGTGCATTTGAACCCTCCTCTTTAAAATTAGATACTTGACAAAACCCCATCATAAATATGTGTACATGTTATATACAAAAACATTAGGGAAATGGTTAGCTTCATTAATTTCAGTTTTTTCCTCTTTATTTCTCTAGAAAGATTAATAAAGGAATGAAAAGCAATAGATGCGGGGAAGGTCCTGCAGGTTGGAGCTATATATGTGCATTAGCTACTGATTTCTCCATCAAGAGTATTTTAGTCATGAATCACTATTTTGTGTGTTTATAAAAGGTTTGTGTTCATGTTGTTTTTGTCGTTTGGTGGTGTTTTCATTATAATATAATGAAGCATATTTAAACAAAAAAAGTAAAATCATTAAGAAATAATATTGACTTTGGTGAGTTATTAACTACGAGTACCTTGAATAAATATTGTCGCAGCTAGACAGATTTTTTTTTTTCTAAGTAGGAGTTTGCTAAGTTTTCGATTTTTACAATTCAACTAAATAAGGGTACATCAAAAGGTATTTATGAAACGCAGATGGGAAGAGCCATATATATATATATATATATATTTTTAATGAAAACAGAGTTTCTTCAAAAACTAAACTGAACCGAACTATTTAAATCGAACAACCGATCCAATTAAATCGAAATTTGCTGGTTCGGTTTAAAACCGAATAAACCGATCCATTTGAACACCCCTAGCCACGTGGCTCCCATGCATGTAATAGAATTTCACCGCCGTAAATCCTCATTAAAATCTTCCCCCTCTCATTTAATTGATTCAAAAGAAATAAAACGAAAATGAAAGAGAGAAAAAAAAAACAGAGAAAATTGGAGAAAATGAGTAGAAAATATTTTGATAAATATTATGATATTTGATTTTATGATTGATTGTAATTCAACTACGTTGCGTTAATTCTGAACATTCGTTGTATTTGATTTGGATTTTTAGATTTATGTTATATAATCTGTGTTTTCAATTTGTGTGGTTAAATTGTATGTTTGAATTGGGTATTTGATTATGAGGACATATTTAACATGATAGCAGGTCTGAGGTTTGAATTTGATTTGTGAATTGAAATGATATGATTGTGTGTTCAGAGAATGCGGAAATCGCATGTATGAGATATTCCAATTATGCGAATACTGTGTGACTTGATTTACTGATAACCCAGACCCAGGTGCTATCGCCGGTTAAATATGCATGCATAATTTAATGAGAATTTGTGTGGATTAATCCAGTTTTGAATGTTTGTTTAATTAAAACAATTATAGAAAAGTGCATCGTTAAATAACCGGTTACTGATCTTTGTAGCTAATCTGTATTGTTTTTGTTTGTTATTTTTATTGCGACGTAGGTTGACGGAATAAAACATAGATGTGAAGATGTCTCTCTTATCACGTGCCCCGACTCGACGATGGGAGCGTGACACCTAATTCCCAATCATCAAATTATTTCTACTAATTAACCATTTTTACAATATGATGCGGAATCGATTTGTACAGGACGTCGAAACTCTTAAATTGGATGCTAAGTTGGATGTACTTATTATACTTTGAATAATTATATTACTCCCCGCGCTCCTGTCCTCCCTCTGTCCCCGTAGCTACAGTAAAGAAATTAATGTTGTACTATGGTCCCCAGTTCCTGCACTTGTCTCCGCGTCGACCTTTATAGGTATAAATACTTGAAAAATAACAGATTAATACTTGTAAAGTAAGATATTAATACTTGCATGCGTAAATTGATAAGATGATCCCCTTTTTCAGTCCCCCAATAGTCTCCGCGTCAACCTTCTTATAATGAAGTAGTGGAGACCTCGTATCCCCGCATCAACCTTTTAATAACAAAAATAGTTGACCTCATAGGTATAAATACTTCAGTACATAGGTATCAATACTTGTAAAATAAGATATTAATACTTGCAAAATAAGATATTAATATGCATCAACCTTCATATAACAAAAATAGTTGACCACATAGGTATAAATACTTCAGTGCATAGGTATCAATACTTGTAATAAGATGTTAATACTTGCAAAATAAGATATTAATAATTTGATGTGTAACTTAATATGATCAAACGCCTGAAGATTAAACTTTGTATAATGTATATACATATAAATACTTCAGTGCATATGCATAAATACTTTCAATACTTGATATTAATACTTTCAAATGTCATCCAGCGCCATATGTAAACAAATATTAAGTATTGCGGTCCCCCATATAGTTATGGCAATATTGATATTCTTAGAAACGTGTATGGCCCCCCACAAGTATTTATAGCGCGGGAACAGTTTGGGAGATTTGGTTGGAGAGACAAATTTACGTTAAAATAATTTCATGCATATGTATAAATATTTCTGTGCATATATAGGTATAGATATTTTTGTTCATAGGTATTAATACTTTAGAAATTGTGCAGGAACAATACGGATTATATAAAAAACTTGTGCGGAAATGGTCCCCCAATGATAATTATGGAAGTTAAGTACGGAGATAATGGAATGATAGGAGTGCGGGGACAATTATCAGGATCCTTATACTTTTATAAGTTGTTTAGTTTTTTTTTTTCTTTTAAAAGAGCATCTCAAATAGTGGTTTTGGCTTTAGAATGGTAAAATTCTCTAATTCAGATTTCGATTTTTGCCATACTGTCTCTGAATTAATTAACTAAAATATTTTTTTCACCTTAAAGCCAGTCTACAAGACCTTTTAAAGAAATAATTTTACTCCTTGGATGGGTGGGCTTCTAGATTTGCATAGAAATTAACTCAGACAATTTACTTTAGACACTAGATGTTTTTACGTTCTTTTTACTACTGATTAAGACATTCAAAAAAAAATTAATCCGTATTACGGACCAGTGTTGTAAATAACGGTATGCGCTCGTCGAACGGACATGGTACCGCCAAGCGATTAATCGGGAATAATAGAAAATAATCGGCCATAATCGGAAATAATCGGAAATAATCAGCCGATTCGTCTGAAAAATCCGTGACGGTTTGGTCGCCGCCAACGACTAATCGGCCGATTAATCGGCTTAGACGGCTGTTTTTTACAACACTGTCACGGACCAATCCGTACTATGCACCATAGACTCACTCATTGGTTTTTTAACATTTCAACGAATAAATTTTGACTTTTTAATTTTGTCTATTGTAATAAGTTATTTTTATTTTTATTGTTGGTTTTAAGAAATACCGATGATTTTTTTAAGTGGGGCAAACAATCGAACATTGAAGATAACAATTATATTTTATCAGACTGATATATTGATTTAGGAACCTTGCATGTGCCTCAGAAAGTTTGTCATGAGTTGCAAATATGAGAAATTTTAAGTGTTATCTAGGTACAAAATTTAATATGTATCAAGAAAAAAAAAATTACTTTATTTTCTAGGATTCTCACGTTTTCTTTTGATTTTGTTTTGAAAAGATTAGTTAATTACATACATAAAAATATTAACAAAAAGACAAGTTGAAAAACATAGTTGTGCTCCAAAATTATTTTCTTTAATACTCATTTTCCAAATATATCAGTATTTTTCAACTTCATAATAGTTGTTCTGATTATCTATTATTCTGATTACTCTTCTTGTGGTTTGATCTTTTGCATACACCAAAACATATTGTTTTTCATATAGTTGATAATATTTATATGCTTAATCAATTAAGTCAAACTGATCCCCAACAGCCGATGCACTTAATTCATGATATTCATTGTCCACATCAAATACCAGCTCTCTGTTTGCACTTCACCCTCTACAATTCCAAGTACATCAATAATTTCACATTGTTTGCACTTCACCCTCTACAATTCCAAGTACATCAATAATTTCACATTTTACAGTAACTACTTCGCAATAAAAGTCATTTACTTTGTTGTCGACAACTTGAATGTTCAAATTTCAATCATATATAAGCTCTTTACTGCGCATGTCATATTAACTGCTTCATTTGGTGATACAAATCTTCAAAATATTAATAGAGATTTACTTCATCAACTTCTCCATTACTATTTTCTATCTACAATTCATTTCAAAAAATTCATTAAAATCAAAATTCATCCTGATAAAGTAAAAATATAAATATAAATCAACAATCATGATATCTTATATCATTTATTTGAATTACAAAATGTTTATATATATATAAAAGATTCATATCAGATATATCAAATACTTATATCTTAATAATTAACAAGGTTCTAAATAGCGTTTATAGCGTCGTAGCGGGAAGGCTAAAAAAAAAGCTATAGCGAATAGCGTCGCTATAGCGGAAGCTATTCCAAATAGCATTTTTTTTTTACATTTCGTATATTCAATATTTGTACTAAATATCAACATTATCTAAGGTCTCATAGAACAATAAATAACACCAAAGTAATTAAGAAATTATAATATTCATATTGAACCCGTACAAAGTCCAAATTGCGGTTCAAAATATCCATAGTAATATCATAAACTATCGATTTTTCTTATTAAAAATATCTTAAGTATCATGATTCATGACATAATTTATTTATTTTTCTATTCAAATTTTAATTCCGGTTTGGACTTTTTTTCTATTCAAATTTCAATTTTTATTCCCAATTTCAAATTGATTTATTTGTAGCAAGTAGCAACAAATTCAATTTCGGTTTGAGATTTTTTTTACCTTTATTTAAAACCCATATAAATTGCTTAAAAAAAAAAAAAAAAAAAACTCATATTGTATAGCGCAAATAGCGCTGTAGCGGCCGCTATAGCGGCCATAGCGCAAATAGCGCATTTTGATGTCGTAGCGTAGCGTTTGGGATCCAAAAACGCTATAGCGCGCTATTTAGAACACTGATAATTAACCATATACATCTAAAACATCAAGTGCCTACAAAATATGATATTCATATTAAAACAGGTCTCATACAAATTCAGTAATATTAAATAAAGTACTCACATCACAACAGGGACTCTTATTGAAACAAGAATTTATATGGAAACAGGTGTTTAGATATGTTAATTTTCTCCAATATCTAATTATAAAGATAAAGATAATTTTTTTAATAACTATTTTCATATAAGACAAATTAAAGATAGAATGATTTACATAATTCAAAAAATATTTTAAATAGAAACCAGTGTTGTAAAAAACGTCAGTTTAGGCCGATTAATCGGCCGATTAGTCGTTGACGGTGACCAAACTATCAAGCAATTTTCCAATTAATTGGCCGATTTTTTTCCAATTATGGCCGATTATTCTTAATTATTTCCGATTAATCACTAAGTAGTACTCTGTCTGTCCGACGAACGCATACTATTATTTACAACATTGATAGAAACTAAACAAAATATGCATGATCTATGTCACGCAAAACTCTTCTTCATCTCATTCTTACACTTTTTCCACTTTTTTCACATGCATAACTTCTTCTATTTCAATCTTCAGTAAAGATTTGTAAATATCTTTTGAAATTAGATTTCAAGAACACGTGTACTAAAACACGTACAAAATAATCTTTAATATGTTCGAAATCATAAAGAAGTAAAATAAATAAAAATTCTCTTTCAATGACAATAAATAATTTAAGCTTGGTTTTCGAAAGAAGTATATAAGATAGCGACTTTTAATTAAAAAAAAATCATGAATTTAAGATGCGCGCGTGTCCGCGCACTATGCGGAATATATGTTCCTTCCATTCTCCACGATATCTCTATTTTAAATTTTCGAATTGAATATTAGTTCTCCAATCAAATATCTGTTTACTTTTTATTCTATACATATTTTTTTTTTATTCACATATATAAATTCAAATTTATTTAGATACATACTCGTCACAAGTTTATTTAGTCTACTTTCTGTTAGTTCTAGTTTCTTTTCATTTTTTAAATGTCATTTAGTTTTCTTTTAAATGATTGATAATTGATCGGTCATGTCTTCATTTATTTCTATTTTTTATATTATACAAGAAATTTTATTTATCATTTAATGATTTTATTTAAGTAAACACGATTCTATTATCTATTTTAGATACACAAATGCATATGAATCTTAGGGAGAGGAGGATATATAACCCTTATAACAATAACAAGATCCATAATATGACAATAAAAAGTTCCATGACAACAAAAAATAATACAACTTATTTTGATAATTTTTTTATTGTTTCCCGTTAAACAACAAAACAATTTTTTTTTGATATGTACCAGTAAAAGGAAAGCTCATAGATATGTCATTAAAAATGAGTTTTATATTTGTATGAGCATATGTTGGTTTATTTTTTTATTGTTGGATATTATTCTTTTCATTGATATATTTTTTATGAAAATATATTATTTTATATGATAATTTTTTGTTTGTTTTCTTATAATATGTCCCTATTGCAACGCATGGGTTCAATCTATTTATTTTTCTAATCTCTATCATTGCAATGTAAAACCAAAATTAATTCTTTCGTGCCCTCGATTTTATATATACAGGGAGTGTTACGCGAGAGGATGATCATTTTGTATTGTATTACTAGTTTTGTGTTCGTACATTGTAACGAGACATATCGTAAGAAAACATAAAAAAAATTCTCAAATAAAATAACACATTTTCATCAAAAAAAAAATTAGACCAATAAAAGAAATAATTATTCAACAATAAAGAAATAGACCAACATAGTCTCGTGCAAATGCAAAACTAATTCTTTAATGGCATACCTATAAGATTTCTCTTTACTGGTACATAACAGTTTTTTTTTTTTGTTATGTTGCTTAATAGGAAAATAAGAGAAAAAAATTCAAAATAATTTGTATTATTTGTTGTTGTTGTTGTTGTTATAGTATGACTCTTATTATTGTTATAAGGATTATCACCTCTCTTTGTGATTTATATGCATTTGTGTATCTAGAATAAAGAATAGAATTATGTTTATTTAAATGGGAACATTAAATGATAAATAACATTCCTAATATGATATAAAAAAATGGAAAGAGATTAAGATATGATCAATCAATCTAAAAATTTATTAAATAACATTTTAAAAAAAAAATCAGGATCAAAAGAATGCAGACTAAATAAACTTGTGGCGAATACGTATCTAAATATATTTAAACTTCTACACGTAAAAAAATTAAAAAATGCATAAAATTAAAATAAGACTGACTATTTGATCGGAGCGCTGATATTCAAACCGAAATTTCATCTTTTAATCACAGTCGTTGACAGATCGGAATATCTACGTGCTTAGTATAAGAAAATAGAGATATATGGTAGTCATAGATTTTTAAGTAATGTTTTTTTGGTTATTCAAATATGTATTGAACATTAGTTATTGAAATTACCAGTTTAAATGTTGCATATATATTATCAAAATGAATACAGCGCTATGAACAATAATATAAAATTAAAATATTTGATAAAAAAATGTCGGATATGGACAAAATAATATAAATTAATAATGTTTTGACTCTGTCTGAATTTTATATAGAAAGAAAAATGTTGCGAAATTTTGTCGAGGTACCACATAGGTGTGCAAATGGATCGGATACAGATCGGATAGTAGTAAAATTATATCTGTATTTGTATATTTTTCCGGATATGAATACAGATTGGATATTAAACAAATACGAATACTGATCAGATATTAAATGGATATGGATACGGATTGGATTTGAACGGATTCGAATACTAAAACGGATACTATTCGGATACCTAATTCATATATTGTAACAAAATTAACATACTTTTCAATTATATTTTTTTCATTAGAAAATAAGTACATAAAATACAAATATAAATTAGACAACAAAAGAATTTTCTCATATATAGTCACATTTTGCCTTCATTTCTTTGTATTTCTTTTTTCTTTTTTTTGTAAGTCGTTGATTGAAAATACAACAGATTAAATAAATGTCACAGTACAATTAATATCTAATCAATTAATGAATTTAGATATAAAAATTGAAAACTACCACAGTGCACAATCAAATAAATGCCACATTTAGAGAAACATTTGAGACCTTGTAAACTGAAGGTCTAAATTAAAAAAAAAATTCATATTTAAAAGCCATCAAATAAGTACCACATCTGCTAAGTGCTAAGTTAGCACTCTGACAATTTTAACTTATTCGTAAAGTTTCGCTAATTCACCTGAGTTCGATTCGTCAAACTATCCAAGCGGTTAGCGAATTGCGAATGGGTCCGACAAAACTTATACCGGGTATTAACGGATATCCGTTAAATGAGAACTTACGGATACGGATAATTATCCGTATCCACATAAATCATATCCGTATCTGCATCTATATCCAAAACTATCTGTATCCGACTATCCGAATCCACAAAAATTCAGATCGGGTCCGGATCCAGATCCGGAAGGATATTCCGATCCGTTTTCAACTCTAGTACTATATGATTTTTTTATTTTTTTTATAACGCTACAGATAAAAGGATTGGGGATTAAAGTGGTATAAAATATTCTTCTCCTCCGACATGTAATAGGTAGAAGTTACAAGAGATAATAATAAACTTTTTACGACACTGAAAAGTTACTATTTATACTTAAAAAAAAAAGAATTCAGGTTGTCATCCCTTCTAATTTATATTATGATCCGCCCCTCACATCAGGTACTGAGGAAAAAAAATGGTGAAGATAGTTTATTACTATTTTTTTATTATTTTTAATACACTGCGTGCAGATTATTGTATTACCGAACTCATCATTTTTTTCAAATATGGAAGTACAAAAGACATAATTGCGAACACAAAAGGTAGGCCTGACAGTAATTGCCAAAAAAAGAATTTATCCACAGTAGTATATGATTTGTATTGAACTTCATAGACTATACAGAGGTACTTTTCTGTTCCTCGAGCAAAGGGTACCTGGGTCCGGATCCCCTTAAGTAACTCAATTTTTGAGTTACTTCACTCCCTGTATCTGAATTGTACCTAGAATGCATTTTGTCGGGTTGAGATAGGAGTAGGTCCGATGGGCATCGGACCTACATTTAGGTTCAATGAGCTCTAGGACTGTACGATTAGCATCAAGATCTATGCGCACGGAATTGATACATACTTACACGGATTTTGATACAGATACACGAATCTTGATGCAGATCGAATGGTCATGACACCCATCGAACCAAGGTAGGTCCGATGGGCATCGGACCTACTCTGATTCCTTGTGGGGTTACGCAACGTGTCGAAAGTCACGACAAATATTTTTAAATGCTTTCTATTATTCTATAACATCCTCTTTGATACCAAGTGAAGCGAGTAGTGTGGTGTACAAGTGCGAAAGGAACATTCTTTCAATGGGCATAGCTTTTAAATATAATAATGAAGCTTTTACCGATATTTTTATTAATAACCTCGAAAAAAAGAAAAAAAAATCACATATAACCTCGATCTGAAATTATTTTTAAAAATGACCTAACCACTCCTTGAGGGGCGGTCAGCCAGTGCATACTGAACCGCCCCGCAGGGGGGTGGTTCAGTTTTTTTTTTTTTTTTTAAAGATGTGAGAGACAATATGATTGAAATTAAACAATAAAAATTCGAATTTTGTTTTTAATATTTGTTAAATTACTTCTTTTGATGTATAATTAGCATATTAATTTATACTAAAATATGTAAACTTTTTTAAAAACCATAATTAAAAAAAATGTCAAACCAACATGATTAGTTTGGTTTTTACAAAATCATGCTGAATTAAAAAATACGGTAAATTACGCTAAATTACGTATGAATAGGGCCTATTTTGTGCCATCTTTCATAAATCATAAAAAATAGTAAAAAAATTCCAAAATTCCAAAAATAATCAAAATTGGTATTCTACAAGTTCATTATATAACTAATTTACTGAGCTACGTAGATTGAACAATAAAAATGAAAATCTTAATCGAAAACTTCAACTGAAGTTTTGAGACTCTTCCCTTTATTTTTTGGCGATTCTGAATTTGGAAATCTAATTTGTTTGGTTCAAACGCATGCGTATTTTCGCAAGCTTTCCGAAAAGTGGTCATTTATTGAAATTGGACACTCGAGCGCCATTTTATGGCCATTTAAAGTTTCGTCATCGTTTTTAGCTATAAAATTATTTTCAGATCTTGTACAACTGGGTTGGACAGTTCTTTAGTCCAAATGAATTACAACCGTCAGATGAACCAATTTTGATCCAAATTTTTCGGAACTTGCAAAATTTTATAGTTTCCACTTTGGATGGTTGGTATTTTGCGCCAAGCAAGAATCGAACCCACATTGATGCTCAACAAACATGCAACTTCACCACCCCAACCACTCATCTTTCTTGTTAGAACATAGTTGGTTAAATATTTAATGTTATCCTTGTATTATTGTATCCATATTTTTTATATTTAATTTATATAATACTTAATAATATAATTCTATATATTCTATATATTTAATGTTATCCTTGTGTTATTGTACCCATATTTAATGTTATCCTTCGAATTTTTTTATTTTATTATATATTTTATATATTCTATATATACTATATATTATATGATATATTTTTTTTGGCCACTGGAATTTTTTTTTGTACGGATTTTTTTTTAATCTGTTTTACAATTTTTAGTGTATAATTTTTTTGTAAAAACCAAACTAATCATATTGGTTTGACATTTTTTTTAATTATGGTTTTTAAAAAAATTTACATATTTTAGTATAAATTAATATGCTAATTATACATCAAAAGAAGTAATCTAACAAATATTAAAAATAAAATTCGAATTTTTATTGTTTAATTTCAATCATATTGTCTCTCACATCTTAAAAAAAAAAAAAAAAAAAAAAACTGGACCACCTCCCTGTGGGGCAGTTCAATATGCACTGGCTGACCGTCCCACAGGGGGGCGGTTTGGTGAGAGGAGTGAACCGCCCCCCCAAGAGGTGGTTAGGTTATTTTAAAAATTAATTTCAGGTCGAGGTTATATGTGATATTTTTCTTTTTTTTTGAGGTTATTAATAAAAATATCGGAAGCTTTTAGTACAACTCATTTAGCCATTTTTGGAATGCAACCTTAGTATACTGTACATTGTATATATTATCTTATGATAAGCTTGACTAGTGTGTTTAGAAAAACAACATTACATATTGTTAAAAATTTCTTAATAATCGGTTTTTTTACATGTAATTAGAGAGCTTTAGGGCAGAAGACTGACTCACTTATTTTAATATATATAGATTAAGAATAATTTCAATTCCACAAGCTTTTGGTGTCGCAAAATGTCACAATTAATCTCATATTTTCCATTTATATCTTGTTCATTTTCACATAAGACATCTATGTAAAATTTTATAGTTAGTTACCGGTAATTCATTATATATAGTTAAATATGATGGATTCATTTTTTAAAGAAAAACCTTGATCTATTATGAAATTAACTTTAATAATCATGTAATTACTATATATAAAGACAAATTTCTCATTGGAAAAAAAAAATCAATAGTTGGATCGATATTTGAGTTTTAAAGTTGGAAAATATAAATTAAAAAGTAAGATTATTATGTTTTTCAAGCACCTGAAATTAATAATATTTAAACCTCCTTCATACTAGTTATAGAAACATTTAGAGGGCAGAACAAGTGTAGCTCTTCCCCGTCTAGATCTGGGGTCCGGATCCCCTAAAGTAACTCAATTTTTGGGTTTTAGATCGGAACCGTCCGAATTGAATCCATTGTTTGAGATCGCTTCGGGGTTCGAATCTGTCTCTCGAGATGCATGCACTCCACTTTAAATGAATGATCACGGATTCGAATCGGACGGTCCCAATCCAAATCCCAATTTTGGGTTACTTCACTAGATCTGAATTCGTAGATCCGTCTCACAACCCCAACAACATGAAAGAGCAATATGCTTTGGGGTCCGAATCTGCTGCGATTCTAAGGGATCGCAAGACCCTGCGATTCTAAATCCAACCATTCAAATGATAAAACCCAGGATCTTTTGAAAAATCAGTTTTTGTGCACGAATCTCAAAACATTTGAACGGTTGAAATTGGAATCGCAGGAACCTGCGATCCCAGAGGATCGCAGCAGATTTATTTCCATATGCTTTGCTATTTTTTTGGAAATATCCATCTTCAATTGCAATGTATTTTTTTAAAACTATGTATATATTTATTTTGTATTAAAAATTATGTATTGCTATTTGCTACTGATGGAAAGAAAAGAAAAGAAGTGACGTGTGCAGTTTAGAGCGGCGAGTTCTTTTACGTGTTATACAAGTCGCTGTGTCAATCAGCTCTGCACTGCTGCAGTGCTACAAAATGGCATATAGTGCGTGAATGCAAATAATAATAAAAAAGTTCACGGAGAAGGACAAACAGAGTACGTCCGTGCATTAGGCAGCAGGAGAAGGACAAACAGAGTACGTCCGTGCATTAGGCAGTAGGCACCAACAATCAGAAATTTTTTTATAAACCATAATTAAAATTTTGTTTTTTTTACAAAACCAACATGATTATTTCTTTTTTACAAAAATTATAAGAACCGAAATGTTATTTCGGTCCGAATTTTTTTTTGTATTCCGGACCGAAATAACATTTTGGTCCGGTCCCTTTTTTTTATTTTCTGTGGTACTGGTTTCACAAGTTTTAATATAAGCCGCCGCAGAAAATCCAAAAAGGAGACTGGACCGAAATGATATTTCGGTCCGGAATAAAAAAAAGTTTCGAACCGAATGGCATTTCGGTTCTTATGGTTTTGTAAAAATATTTTTTTAATTATGATTTATAAAAAAATTCCAACAATCAGGGGCGGACCCAGAGTATTCCACCCCACTGGATTTTGAGTTTTAGTGGAGATTTATCGGTCTCGACTGACTTTGTTTTCTCCGGAATTTTTTTTGCCCCTCTCTGGATGTTTGATTTGTAATTCGGGTTAAATTTAAGGTTAAAATTGAAATAAATTTGTTGAATTTTGATTGGTAATTAGAATTATAAGTTAGAGCATCAGAAATTACAAGTCAAAGCATTGGAAAGTACAAGTTAAAACATTATTTTTTATCGAGTATCCAATTGGTTAATGGATTTAAATCCGATTAGGTATTTAAATCCGATTCGATATTTTTTTGCCCCCCTGACGAAAATCCTGAATCCGCCCCTGCCAACAATTAATTAATGTTTGAACTTTTAAGAATACAAGGCAAGATTACTGAAAATATAACATAGGTGTTAGGTGGGTGATTTTATTAAAACCAAAATTAAGGAGAGTGTGGTTGTATAGCACATTAATTTTCTCACTAATCTTTGTATGATGTCTATATTTTATTATGAAATTAGTTATGAAGTAACTTAGAATTCACCATGTTCATTACATTGTAAGCACAAAGTTTGATAAAAATGGTGATGAGAAGTTGGAAACAGTAGAAGTTATATATGATAGAGGGAATGGACTCTGCTGCTTTTTTGACAGAAAAGCTGAGTCCTGCTTTTTTCAATCCAACCATTCAAATTTGTTGAAATTTGTGTAAATTTTTTTTTTTTATTGAATTGCACAAATGAAATATTTTGAATGATTGGATTTGAAAAAGCAAGATGCTGCAGAGTCGGATTCATAATATAGAGTGAGTACTTTAATTTTTATTCTTGTCTAGTGTGGAAGGATGTGTGAAAATATTGTTGTCGGCAACAAAAATTTGTACATGAGAAAACCTAATTTTGTTGGCACACCATAAAGAAACCAATCTCCTCCGACCTCTGTAATTCTGACTATTTTTGTACTATAGTACCGGTACCAAAATGTGATTCCAATTATATTATTTTAAGATAAAATTAATATTGTTATTGTTTTAGATATAATAACATTCTCGCTATTATTTTTTTTTTTAAAAAGCAATGATTTGGCCCATTAGTTATTGCACAAACCCTCCTTAGGAATTGGGGTTATCAACTGCGTTGCATAAATTTTAATTCAGTTTTTTTTTTATGAAGAAAAGTGGACGTCTAGTCTATTAATTTTTATTTAATATATATAATTTTTTTATTTAATATATATAAAACAATTTTTATCTGACTTTCGAATCTACGACCTTCTACTCAAAAGGTGTTGTCTTTTTTCATTAAATTTAAAATTGGTTCTCTTTAATGTAAATTAAATAATAAAAACTACAGCAAATGATTTGGTAGACATCAACCTCTCAGAACTTTACCTAAATTGCAAAGTCATATTTAGGAATGTAACGACTCGACTCAAGAACGTGAATATAATCTAAGTTAATGAACGGGACCGATTGAATCGATATAAAAAAAATTCAAGAATAGTAGTGGATGTTTGGATGAAAGCTATGTTGCATGGATACGGGTACGGGTATCGTATCGGATACGATATGGATACGGCAATACGGCAATTTTAAAAAATCATGAATACAATACATCTATTAAATATATTACTTTTTATTATTTTAATTATATTATATAAATTAAATATCAAAAATTCTAGTGGGACGATACAATAACCAAATTATACATTAAATACCATAGCTACTCTATTTTAACAACAAAAATGGATTGGTGTAGTCGTAAAGGAGCATGATGCCTCACTAAGGAAGTCAAGTTCGATCCTTGCTGAGCACTGGAAATTTGATTTTTAGAATTTGGTCCATGCGCTACACAGAACTTGGATCTGGTGTTGGTGCATGCGCGGTGCAGGGACCAGTTTCTAGTCCAGAGTATCACTGTAGTATCATGGCCGTATTTGTTACAGATATCCGGATATCCGTGAGTTTCAACGGCGTATTTGCGACCGTATCGGTTGAGTGAAGATACACTACGTAAGCTGATACGCCAGCTGGCATATCGAATACGTATCGATGCTGTATCGGACGCATGTCGGTATCGGATACGTGTCCGATACGGATACGAAACCCAATATGGAGTATCCGAATAACACAGGATGAAAGACATCTATGGTCTAATTTAACTATCAATAACTCGACTTCACAAAAGAAGTTCAATAAATAAAGCAAGGCAAATAAAAAATGTCCAACTGCAACAAATGCAATAGTTCGGATGCATATATAATTAATTTACGATAGAAAAATGTATGTATTTACCAAAAATGCAATGTAAATTCGATTTTAAATATGCCATTGAAAATTAGATCATGTATATATAACGTATGAAAATTATGGTCCTTTGGGGTTATGTAGCATATGCTTATTCCACATTAAAGATTTGTATAGCGTTCATAGTGGTCACTATAGCGTTTAACTCTGATAAATTCTATGTTGCTTTTATTTATTTTTTGGTAAATTAGCATCGTGTACAATAAAACCTAAATTAATGGCCATAACAATTCAACTTTAGAAAAGTACTATGAAAATAAATATGACATCCGGTATGGGGGTGTAATTCAATTATTAAAAAATAATATATAGACAACCAGACATTATTTGCAATTGTGATAACTTGTTCAAATGTTATCAATATCAAAAATTTAATTATATATTATCTATGATTTAAGTAATTGCACATTAGTTTTAGTATAATTTATAAATTTTTCTGCGTTGATATATTTTTATCACTTGATAATAATCAATGTTTCTAACTTTTGACATCTTTAGTTGAATATTTAGACTTTAAAGTTTATAAAATAAAAGTTAAAATGATTACCTACATAATGTTGAATCCATTTCCTCTGGGGTGACATAATTTTTTTTGTTTTGATCGGATCGTCCGGAGCTCCTTTAATATTCGTATGGATTATGATTGAAAAGTCCGGATCTAAACAGAAATATTATGTTACCTTAGGCCTTAGGTGATTTGAATTCCATAATGTTAGCAATGTTGTTATTCGCTATGAAAAATTGTTGACCACAATGAGTCCTCTATTTGTTATTATAAATCTTTGTCCTATATCAGTAGTCATGTCTGATTGAAAATCAACGACCTGATTGTACAGTTGATGCAGGGAATAGAAATTGAAAGGAACAAAATACTGATGCGTTGCTGAGGTCAGAAACAGGAATTGAGAAAATAAATGGTGCCTCTGAACCGTGTACCGAAGCCTCTTTCCTACTCACTATCCACCCTAATTCAGAGATACGACTCTGGTGTTAAAGCAGAATTTTACTTTTTCGATCTCAATTATTAAATTCATTAAAATTTGTACATAAAATTTTTTTTTTTTATCAAAATGCGCGAATGAAAAATTTTAAATAATTAAATTGAAAAAGGCAGAACCTGTTTTTCTATTGGAATAACAGCAGAGTTCATTCCCTAATTTAGTTACCTGACGGCGTTTTGTAACTACCTCTATACCGTGTACCAGTGTTTTGCTTGGATGTATAATGTATTTTTGTCTCCAGATTTTGAGGAGTCTCTACGTAGTCAACTGTCATTCATGACCGCAGTCTAGATTTTGTGAGACAGATCTAGACGGGGGAAGAGCTACACTTGTTCTTCTCTCTAAGGGCCTGTTCAGCGCGGTTACCATGCGCGTGGAAAAAAAAATTCAGTAACAGACAGTTCAAATTAGCCCATATCCCGAGCCCATTTCCAATCCCAGTTGGAGGCCGAACAGGCTCTAAATGCTTCTATAACTAGTATGGAGGTTTAAATATTATTAATTTCTGGTGCTTGAAAAACGTAATAATCTTACTTTTTAATTTATATTTTCCAAATTTAAAACTCAAATGTCGATCCAACTATTGTTGTTTTCCAATGAGAAATTTGTCCTTGTATAGGGGTGAGTAAATTGCTCATAACTCGCTCACTAAATGCTCATTAACAACTCGCTCATTTACTTAATGAGCCGAGCATGAGCATACCCCAACTCGCTCATTAGCTCATTAAGAACTGAGTTACATAAATCATGCCACATCTAGTAGAAGAAATAGGCCGAGGACTAGGTTTCAGTTTAAGAGATAGAAAGGTAAGTGAAAAACTCACTCTAGTAGTAATATGTCAACTCCCAGATTCAAGATCATACCTATCCGTTAATTTCTTTAGCTAAATGCTTCTTGATTCTTACTGTTGACTAATACTTGTTTTTTTTTTTGTAGCAATCTGCAAAAGAGGAAGAGAGCTTGGAATTTCAAATCCCAACGAGCAATGATAGATGAAGTAAGATTATGTATTGTTTAATTAGCTTGGAATTTTAATTAGGTTGGAATTTCAAATCTGCAAAAGAGGAAGAGTTGCTAGATTTTGTTAAATTATGTATTGTTTAATTAGGTTGGATTATGACAATTTGTTAAATTCTATAAATGAAAATTAATTTTTGAATGATGTATTTTAAACAACTCGGCAACTCGCTCATAACTCGCTCATTAACAACATGCTCATTAACAACTCGCTCATTAACAACATGCTCATTAACAACTCGCTCTAACTCGCTCATTAACAACTCGCTCATTAAGCTAATGAGCCGAGCATGAGCATACCCTAACTTGCTCATGCTCACTCAGTAATCAATCCTATCCTTATATATAGTAATTACATGATTATTAAAGTTAATTTCATAATAGATCAAGGTTTTTCTTTAAAAAAATGAATCCATCATATTTAACTATATATAATGAATTAACGGTAAATAACTATAAAATTTTACATAGATGCATCTCATGTGAAAATGAACAAGATATAAATGGAAAATATGAAATTAATTGTGGCATTTTGCGACACCAAAAGCTTGTGGAATTGAAATTATTCTTAATTAATATATATTAAAATAAGTGAGTCTTCTGCCCTCTGAAGCTCTCTAATTACATGTAAAAAAAGCACGATTATTAAGAAATTTTTAACAATATGTAATGTTGTTTTTCTAAACACACTAGTAAAGCTTGTCATAAGGAATTCAGAGTAGGTCCGATGGGCATCGGACCTACTTTGGTTCGATGGGTGTGACAACCTTCCGATTAGCATCAAGATTCGTGTTATCCGCATCAAAATACGTGCGAGTATGTATCAATTTCCGTGCACACAGATTTAATGCTAATCGTACGGGCTAAAGTTGATTGAACCTAAAAGTAGGTCCGATGCCCATCGGACCTACTCCTATCTCTGTCATAAGATAATATATGCCATAGAGTAGAACTAGGGTGCTCCTAAGCTCACCAAGCCCTTCGTGAGCGCGACTCTAAAACCTATCGAATTGACTTCAAACGACATTTTCAAACCGTTAGATGTTCAATCTATATTAAAATGTGCTTGGAGACCAAATTTTACATTTTTTGAAATTTTTTTACTATTTATTAAGATGGTTTGAAAATCGTTATTTTTATTAAAATTCTGTACCATTGGAAAACAACGATTTTCAAACCATCTTAATAAATAGTAAAAAAATTCCAAAAAATGTAAAATTTGGTCTCCAAGCACATTTTAATATAGATTGAACATCTAACGGTTTGGAAATGTCGTTTGAAGTCAATTCGATAGGTTTTAGAGTCGCGCTCACGGAAGGGCTTGGTGAGCTTAGGAGCACCCTAGTTCTACTCTATGCCATATACAGTGTACTAAGGTTGCATTCCAAAAATGGCTAAATGAGTTATACTAAAAGCTTCATTATTATATTTAAAAGCTATGCCCATTGAAAGAATGTTCTTTTTGCACTTGTACACCACACTACTCGCTTCACTTGGTATCAAAGAGGGTGTTATAGAAATATGGACGGAACTATAAAATTTTGATAGAGATAACTGAAAATAAAAATATACAATTGTGGTGAGTTAGATTTGAATTCAATACCTCTCAACCATAAAATATAACTTTAACCACTAGACTACAGCTAAACATTTATTATTTATTAAGGGTGGCTATACTATATATAAAAAGTTTAAAAAAGATAAAATTCAATTAAATTTCTATATATATAACTAAAATTTTAAAATTACAGGAGTGGCTTAGCCATCTTTAATTAAACCTTACATCGACACGTTGCGTAACCCCACAAAATGCATTCTAGGTACTCTTTGCTCGAGAAACAGAAAAGTACCTATGTATAGTCAACATGTATATGAAGTTCAATACAAATCATACACAGTATTTTTTGTGTTCACAGTTGTGTCTTTTGTACTTCCATATTTGAAAAATGAGGAGGGTTCAAATGCCTCCATTTTTCATGCCTCCACTATGCCTCCATTTTAAAAAACTTTAATAACTCAAAATTTAAAACTTAAAAGTCAAAATAAAACCGTTGGATATGATCTACATCATTTTATCTATGCACATGCAAAAAATTATGACATTTCAATTTTGTTTTGGTTGTCATCAAGAGCTTGTAAAAAACGTACTAATGTGGATAATTTCTAGACGTTGATTTTTCAACTTATTGATTCACATAAAAACAAAATCAAAATGTGATAATTTTTTATGAGCACATAGATAAAATGATGTAGATCATATCCAACGGTTTTATTTTGACTTTTAAGTTTTAAATTTTGAGTTATTAATGTTTTTAAAAGTGGAGGCATGGAGGCATGAAAAATGGAGGCATTTGAACCCTCCTCTTGAAAAATATGATGAGTTCGGTAATACAATAATCTGCACGCAGTGTAATAAAAATAATAAAAAGAACAATAATAAATTACTCTCACCATTTTTTTGAAATTTTTTTAAAAACCATAATTTTAAAAAAAATTTAGCAAACCAACATGATTACTTTGGTTTTTATAAAAACCATAAGAACCGAGATGCCAATTCTCGGTTTCCATTTCTTTTTTCTCCCTGGAACCGAATTGGCATTTCGGTCCCCCCCATTTTCACACTTTTTTTCACAGAGCTGCCACAGAAAATCAAAATGAGCAGGGGACCGAATTGCCATTTCGGTCCTCATAGCTTTTTTTTTTTTGGGTGCACTTTTCAAACATTAATTTATGCATCTGATTTAATATATTGGGGACCGAGCTAAATGCCTTGGTGCACTACTTGAGTTACTTGATTTAATATATTGAGAACCGAGCTCTGCATTGAAAAATACCTGATTTAATTTATGCCTTGATGCACCTACTGCCTTGGTACATGATCTCAATTGACTTCTAGTATTCAAACATTAATTTAAACATTGGAAATAGTGACATTTTGAAACTTCGAAAAAAAAAAAAAAAACCTTGGGACCGAATTGGCGAAATGCCAATTCGGTCCTCACAAAAAATATTCTGGACCGAATTAAAATCTCGGTCCTAAGATGTTACATCAAATGTCACAAGTTTTGTTCGGAAAAAAATGTGATATTGGTACCAAGGCAGCAGTAGTGCACCAAGGTTTCACTGACCAATACTGTTGCCTTGTTAGTTGTGATATTGGTACCAATATCAGGTTTTTCGTCAGTACCTGATATTGGTACAAGTCATCATTTAATCCGTACATGCACGTGTCTGGCAACAATTGATTGTTTCACCATTTAAGAAATGCATCTCTTTTTCCGGAAACGGTAAGAGATAATTAATAACCATCAAAAGTTTGTACTTGAAGAACCGCAACTATAAGAAACAAGTAATACAAGTTATTTATATATGAACGAGGTATATTATCTAAAACTCGGTGCATATCCCTGCTCATCTAATGCCAAAAATTATATAATTTGGACCCAATTTATGAGAAGAATTAGAGATTTAATTAGGTCCAATTTTTGATGCAAAAGGTGCTGCACTCAAGTTTTAAATATAGTGCGGTAAAATTGTTGAACTGATTAATAATTGAAGAGAAAAAAGAAGTTGAATTTATATTAGAACGGATCAAAACAACAAAAATAATTATCATTTTTCGACAAGAATAAGAAATGGAGCTCAATTTTAATATGCTACAGATACAGGTTCCAGAGTTTTACGCCAATATTGAAAAGTATTAAGTTGAGTCTCATTAATTAAAATATTTTCCTAACATTACTGGTTATACGAATTATTTTTTAATCTAATAACAAAATACAAACACCCTTCATGTTAAGTGTAATTCTTCCTACCCCGAACGATGCATTATGATTTATGACTTGTGAGCTGTATTGTCAATTATACTTTTGTAAGGGAAGTTCGTGTAGATTGTTCGTTCTACAATTAGTGTGCAAATTCCAAACAAAAAGTTACCAACGTAATCAATTTTTTTTTTGTGAAATCAACTGGTTCATTATTAATTTATTTTTTGTATAAAAATATCCGTATATCAGGCTCGGTCGAAATTAATTTACCCTTGATAATACATTCTAAATTAATTTACTATATCAATGTCTAAATTTTATTAGGGATCTAGTTAATTTTTTGAGGGACATAATTTAAACTACTATGAAATGTCATGACAAAAAAAAATCGAAATTAGCCGCAGAAACATTTTTCAAGAGCCAATTCAGAACGATAAAAAAGTTTATCAAAATATTTTTTTTTAAATGAAAAGTGAAGTGGTTTAGTCTATCAGCTTCCTTCAAACCTATAACCTCCCATATAGGAGCCATATGTCTTTGCCACTAAATTAAAGTAATTCTAATTTATCAAAATATCGCGAAATATATTCAATATTAAATTTGTTCTGCTCGTGAAAACGACTAGTATTTTGAAAACAAAGCTACGTCTACCTAAAATTTAAGCTAAAATTCAAAAATTAATTAATTTTTTCTGAGACAATGAGAAAGCTTTTTAAAAAGATAGGACAAAACAACAAAACCATTCACAATAATTTATTATCTTGGTCCAATTTAGATTATCAAGATGCCGATAAAATATTCAATATTAAACTAATTTTATTCATTTGTATGAGACGATACTCTAAGAACAAACCTAAATTGATCTGAAATCCTATTCATAATATAAATATTTGCAATTACAAATATATTAGAGGGGCTTTATAAATTTGTATCGTTATAATCAGCATTATAAATCCTATCCATCGATCTGGATCCGACTCTGAAACAGGGTCCTGCTTTTCCGATCTCAACCATTCAAAATTTTTCATTCGCGTATCTCGATAAAGAAATTTTTTCATGCACAAATTTCAACGAATTTGAATAGTTAGAATCGGAAAAGCAGGCTTTTCTCTAAAAAAGCAACAAAGTCCGTTCCCCATCGAAGTATTTGTTTTTCCTGTTGCAGGTAATAAATCAACTAACTCTACATTACGATGTCCTCGCAAACTCCATGATTGAAACGCTTGCGAGCTGCCGACCTGATAGCGGTGAGGCACTCGGGGTACTCCGCGGCTCTGCCTCTGCACTCCGGTCTCGTCGGTTGCAGGGTCAACGATAGTTCTAGTGATTTAATACGACTCAGTAGTGACAGAATAGCAGTCTATTTTCAGCACACTAGAGCATCTATTTTAGCCCGCTACACAATTCGGGACATGAAAGCCGTCACAAAAAAGAAAAATAAAAGTCCAAAGAAATTCAAAAATTAGTTACATGTACTTTATTCCTTTCTTTTCCTTGCTTTTGGTGCGAAGCAAGATATTTTTTAGAATGTTTTTGGATGAAGATTTGAGTTATGAGAATAGTGAGCTAATTCAAATTTAAAATAGTGAACTAATTTAACTTTTTATTGAATTAGTAGAATAATATGCTAATTTATAAAAGACAAATAAAAAATAGTTTCATTTTACTAACTCAAACACATTCAAACATAGATTAGTAGTTCGAAATAGTCACTAACTCGAATTAACACTATTCTTTACCTCATCCAAACTCACCTTAAATAAGACTATGCGAGGGATCTGACGGTCTGACCGATTATTTTTTTATGAGCTTTCAAGAAATTGAATTAGTAAATGAGTTCGCTATAGTGAAATTTAGAAATATATGTCAACAGCTGGCGATATTAGTAGTCGTTTTGACAAGTTATGAAATGCATGCATCTATTTAATGGCGGAGCGAGAAATTTTTTGAATGGGGCCAGACATCATAGTCAATGTACAATAATCAAATCAAAAACATAAAATTACAACTATAATGGTCACAATTAGGGCTGATTAATGAGCGAGCATGAGCGAGTTAGAGTATGCTCATGCTCGGCTCATTAACTTAATGAGCGAGTTGTTAATGAGCGAGTTGTTAATGAGCATGTTGTTAATGAGCGAGTTATGAGCGAGTTGCCGAGTTGCTTTAGGTGATGAGATTTTGCAGCCACGCCGAAAACTTTCCAAAATTTTCGGCTAAAAGTTCAAAACCAAATAATATTCATTATTATTCACTCCCGTTCAAGGCTTCAAGCTATAGTAGCTGGACCTGGGCCTATAGTTAATCTGTTAATAGATATTACGGATGGTTCTGAGGCCTGTTTTCTTTAGCCCAGCGATCCTATGGCATGCAAGTTTCAAACTTGCTTCTTGGACCATTTAAAAAAAAAAAGAATCAAGAGATTAGATGTGGCAGGATTTATGTAACTCAGTTCTTAATGAGCTAATGAGCGAGTTATGAGCGAGTTGGGGTATGCTCATGCTCGGCTCATTAAGTAAATGAGCGAGTTGTTAATGAGCATTTAGCGAGCGAGTTATAAGCGAGTTACGAGTTATGAGCAATTTACTCATCCCTAATCACAATGAAATAATTATTAAATATTAAAGGATCAAATATTAGTATTCTTAAAAACATATCTATATATTTTTTTGGAGAAAAGAAATATCTATATAATGGAAAAAACTACACTTACAAAATTAATCTAAAAAAAAAAGAAACAAATGGAAGACATTGGACCCCATTTGTATACTTAAATACGCCAATGCGGGAAGTGTACCGAGATTTTTATTTTTACCCAAAAACAAATTTATTTTAATATAATTAACCAAGTTTCTGAAAAAATTATATTTGTACCCAAACCGTAAATATTATTTACGGTTTGAATTAATAATTCAAACCGTACATAATATTTACGGTTTGAAATCGGTTTTTTTTTTTTTTTTTTTTAGAGAAAAATAGCTGAAATGCTGAAATGAAATATAACACAAAAAAATCGAATTGTTTTTTTAAATATTTGTTAGAAAATACGCTACGAATAGGGCCGATTTTGTGCTAAAATACGGTAAATTACAATAATTATGCTAAAATACGGTAAATTTACTAAAATGCTGAAATTACAATAATTATGTAGAATTATGCTAAAATACGGTAAATTACGCTAAATTACGTATGAATAGGGCTGATATCTTCACTGAGAAGGCGAAAAACGACGACGAAATTTCAAACGGCCATAAAACGGCGTTCGAGTGTCTGATTTCAGCAAATGACCACTTTTCGGAAAGCTTGTGAAAATGCGCATCATTCGTGCCAACGATGCTGGATTGCCAAATTCAGAATCGCCAAAAAACAAAGAGAAAGGCCTCAAAACTTCAGTTGAAGTTTTCGATTGAGATTTTCATTTCTATTCTCCAATCTACGTAGCTCAGTAAATTAGTTATATAATGAACTTGTAGAATACCAATTTTTGAAATTTTTTTACTATTTTTTATGATTTATGAAAGATGGCACAAAATAGGCCCTATTCATACGCAATTTAGCGTAATTTACCGTATTTTAGCATAATGCTACATAATTATTGTAATTTCAGCATTTTAGTAAATTTACCGTAATTTAGCATAATTATTGTAATTTACTGTATTTTAGCACAAAATCGGCCCTATTCGTAGCGTATTTTCTAACAAATATTTAAAAAAACAATTCGAGTTTTTTTGTGTTATATTTCTTTCAGCATTTTAGCTATTTTTCTCTAAAAAAAAAAAAAAAAAAAACCGATTTCAAACCGTAAATATTCTGTACGGTTTGAATTCTTAATTCAAACCGTAAATAATATTTACGGTTTGGGTACAAATATAATTTTTTCAGAAACTTGGTTAATTATATTAAAATAAATTTGTTTTTGGGTAACAATAAAAATCTCGGCAAAGTGTAACTAATATTGCTGGCGTCTAGTGATTGGCTTATTTATTTTTACAAAAATTATCTATAATGGACTCATTTATTTAAAACCAGGCCAATCCAGCCCAGAAATGGGCTCATTTATTTTAATTCTAAAGAGGAATATTTTATCTATAAACCCAGCAATATATTAAGGCCTCCACAATCCAGCCCGAAATCTTGTAGGCTCAAATTCAGCAATTGTTTGAAATTTTATGAGTTCTGATACAAATCCATCTTCTTGATTTGTGAAGCATGCTCAGATCAGAACTATTTACCACACTATTGTAGTATTCTTTTACTTTCTACTATATCAAGATAATTGAACTTTTAGTTAGCGCAGATGTTTGATGTAAACTCTTGGTTTAGATGGCAATGGTTTAGAAAAATCATGTACAATTATCGCAAGATCAACAAGGACCTATTCTAGGTAACTGAGAATACAATTGGTATGTCTTAATTAGATGTTTTTATGTATTAGTTCAGATAAAGAGTTCAACACTTTCTACCCGTTTGTACCTGAGATGTTCAACTTCTGGAAAACCTGATCTTGCAACAGTATACAGTTGCTTTGTTTTTTGTACCTTCAAAAGTAAAGTTTTTCGACAAATTAATGTGAAAAAATTTCACTAATGCAGATTACTTACATGGAAGTGTGTAAATTTTTTTGTTCTATATAATAGTGTTGGCGTATTAAAACCATGTCTAATTTCATTTAATAGGCGGGTCGATGTATGATCTATAAATTTATAGCAAACCCTAATTCCGCTGCATTGTTTGCCATAGGAATCTAACATCGACCTCTCCTCTCAAATGGGAAAATTTTACAAAGTAGTCAAGTCTTAAAGAGAAGCTTAATGGAAAGGGGATCATCTGAAGGTATAGACTTTGTACCAGTAATGCAGGAGTCAGCTAGTATCGGCTATCGGCCACTGTTTTAGTAAGTAAATCTTTCTTCTATATTTGTTTAGTTTTGATTATATTATTAAATTATATATTGCATGAGGAATCTATTCCAAAGCTGGCTCAAACGTATGGCTGGATTTTTCTGGTTGCATTGTGCACTTTCATGGTGCAGCATGGTACCAATTGGTACAGTAGATTTTAATCTAATTAAAATCTCATTTTGATGAGTGGGAAGTATTTGTTGTGCAAGAAGACGAGGACAAATACATTTAAAGAAAAAGTTGTAATTTGAAGCCAATCAACTGTTATGATTTTCTTATTTTTAAGACAACCGTGTTATACATACCATCTGTAAACTAAAGAACACATGTTATTTATTAAATCACAGGCAATATCAACTTAAAACAGTATGCACATTGCTACAATTACTTTGTTACTCATGTTTGATCTTATTAAGTACATTTTTACTTTTTTAAATCCAAAAATACTAGTTACATTAACAAATTCAAGACCTTAAAAACAAACTCAAGTTCCGTAAATTACATAACTTCATCAAGTCAATCCAATCCATCTTATAAAAGCCAGAGCAGCCTCTCTCCTCCTCAGTTGCGCGTCAGTTTGAACCTTCCGTGCCTTCCCTTTATACAAAGTTGCATGGTATTTCAACCAAAGCAACCTATACTTATACTTATCTATAAACATATCTCCTTTCTCCATCATCTCTATGACCTCCATGGCCCGCAAAAAGTACCCACCACGCACAAAGCAATGCAAAAACAACTCCAGCAACTCCCGATCGAATCTCAACGAATTCGAGCCTGCAAGAACTTTCATCTCTCCCCATAGTTCCGTGACTTCTGTATACTTCCCACCCATGGCCAAATATGCGGTAACAAGCGAATGAAAAGTTTGCGCATTTGGTGTGTGGCCTGCAAACCGCATCTTGTTTAGTGCCTTTTGTGCATCATGCATCAGTCGCTTCTTGCAAAAGAATTGTATCATGCTGTTCCAGTCATGCAATTCATAATCCGTGCCAGGGTTTTGCTTAATCTCTTCCATCAGTTTAGCAGCTAAACTGGCCTCATCAGGTGGGTTGATAATGCCATCGGCTTCAATGTTTTGAACTTGATTTGGTTTTTCTGATATATTTGAGTCTTTCATTTCTTTAAAAATACATCGAGTGGTGTTTGAGTTGTTTCCCGCTGCTTGAAATTGCATCATAGCCTCATAACAACTCAGGTCCAGCTGAACACCAGCTTGCTGGGCCTCCTTTAGCAAGGCTTTTATGCACTCTTGCCGGTTATCCCTGGAATATGATGTTATCAGGTTGTAATAAACAGAGGAATGGACCCTAATTCCAGAGTATCTCATTTCATCTAACAAGTCATGAGCTTGGTCTAACAAGCCGAGAGAAATGCATGCATTTATTACTTCAACCACAGCTGAAGTCTCCTCGGAAACTGGAGATTCCAGTTTGCTTGCGTTGATAAAAAATCTTGCCAGGTCAGCAGTCCTGCCAGCTTCTAGAAAGGCTCTTATGAGCTTTGCATACAATTTCTCTGTTGGGTACAGAAGCCCATGCTCTGACTTGACCAACTCCGCTTGCGCCTGTAACCTAATCGATAGAATTCCCAGCAATTCCTTTGCCTCAGTTTCAGGTCTCAAAAGGTTTGCATCCTTGCAAAATGAAAGAAAGCTCGGCGGCATTGTCTTAATCCAAATTACATCATTTTCAACCTTTTGATAGGGAAGATGTAATTTTGACTTCCCATCCCTGATTACTTCGTGAGCCAATTTACCAGACTCTAGGGACTTCTTTGTTTCCTTGGCCTTATGAAGCATGCCCAAGACCATATCCATGCAAGATTCCAAGTCCCCAAATTTCAAATAGCATGAAAATAGACAGTCATAGAATTCTTGTAAATCTAGATCAGTAATCCCAGCAGCCTTCTCCACATGCACTTTCAATTTCCTAATTTCATCTCTATGGCCATTTTTCTCATAAACACGAGCCATGGTAATCAGCAAATCAGGTTCAGGTTGCAAACCGATCCATGGCATTAGATCGAGCAGTTGCTCAGCCTTCCTTGTGGTACCAAACACGAGACAACCCGTTAAGGCTATGTTGAAGACCAATGAGTTGGGTCTCATGGACAATAGGGGTTTGTTTATCGTTTTTCTTGGTTCAGCTCTGTTGTCTCTGAAAAGGTACCCAATCTCCATTATAAGCTCAGCAGCTAGAAGTGAGCCTGTCTCTGTCTGACACATGTGGCCCACAATGCCAGACCAGGCAGCCACAGGAGGGTATAACTCCAATTTTATTAGCTTTCTCATGATATTTAAAGATAGAACCGGCAAGTTACACCGTGCAAGTACGAAAGAGAGGTACAAAAGAGGCTCTCTCTCCAACAATTCAAGTTTTTTTTGCTCTAATGCCAAATCAACTATGCTATAGGCTTTGTTGAGCCATTGTGAGTCGAAGCTTTCGGTCAAACCAGTTATGAGCTTGGTCAAAACTGATTTACGAGGCAAACCATCCATGTGCAAGTGCTTTTCATAGGATTTCCATGCATCCTCTAGTCTCTTTTGGTTTAAAGCACTATCCAATTCTGTGGTCAATTGTGCCAGATCACATGCCTGAACCAATAACGGCTCAGCCAATGTGGACAGGCTGGATCTGAAAATTGGGGCTCTTTTTACTGAACTGGTACTGGGATCTTTAAAAGAACCTAAAGAGAGCTCAGGTATGGCCCTGTTATAGATATAGTATGAGCCGATTATCTTGGTGGTATTATTCACCAGGTATGATATGACAGAAGACATTGGGCGGATTTTTTTTAATGGAAGCATTTTTGCAGATAATTAAATTAGTAGTCATGCATCAACTGGTAAGATTTAGGGATGCTTACATTCTATAGAGAATGAAATTTAGTGTTAGAGCACAAGGGCCATTAGAGGCAATTTATCGAACAGCTTCTGTTCATAAGCTTGAGTACCAATGGCATTGTCAGTAGTAACAGCAAGTGACCATACCAAGAGTCACACGGGGACCAAATACCACATGTTAGAGTAAGAAACCACGTAGAATAAAGCAGAAAACGAGACACTACATGTACCGAATCCGCTGATAAAAGAGGATGGTGGTCAAGTGCGAGTTAACCAATGCACCAAACGCAAGAAGACGAATGCAGCAAACTTACTTGGCAGGAGGAGACGCACTTTGTCGAACTCGCTCCTCACTTCTCAGTTCTCACTTCTCAACAGAGATTAGAGGAAGCGAATAGAAGGAGGTTATTTCTGAAAGACCCACAAACCCGGATCCTTGTGGTTTTCCCCGGAACACAAGGAGAAGGGGAGGGATAAAAACGGAAAGAATATTTAACGGACGTAGATACATAGATATAGATATAAGAGTAGATCCAGGGTGTATTTAAGCTTATCACGTGCCTTTGTGAGCTTAATTGAAAAATCTATTGAATTAGTTTCGAATGATGTATCTAAATTATTAAAACCAATCTACTTTATGAGTGATGAATTTATAAGTCAAATTTATAAAATTTTCAACTAATTTAGTATAAAATCAAGCGGTAAAAAAAAATAGTTTATAAGTTAATTTTAATGTGTTTATTTTTATTTTATTTTACTGCTTGACTTTATACTAAATTAATTTGAAAATTTATAAATTTGACATGTAAACTCATCACTCGTGAAGTAGACCGGTTTCAACGGTTTGAATGCGTCGCTTGAAACCAATCCGATGGATTTTTAAATTAAGCTCACAAAGAGGCTTGGTGAACTTAAGAACTCCCTAGAACGTTCTACTCTAGATATAATATTTGACGAAGAATTACTGATATTTCCTTAATGAATATGAATACCAATACATATAGTTTTTAATTCAAAAACAAATATAGATAATTATTTGAATTTTTTTTTTTCAATATCTAATTATCTGTTTAAGATATTCATATTTCACTTGTGTTTGATCTTTGAAGTCTAACAATTTTTTTTATTACCAATCTATTAAATTTTAAGTCTTATTACTCAATTACAACTACTCATATTTTATCTTTTAAATGATTTATAAAATGTTTGGTGGATCTCACTAATAATATGATTAATTTAGTGATTAATTTTTTAGTTTATATATATATATAGATTGGCTAAGCTCAAAATGTTTTTTCCATGGCCATGGAACAAACGATTCGGTTCTCCAATTTCTAAAGTTCAAACAACAAATTCAAACCGTTAGATGTTCAATCTATATTAAAATGTGCTTGGAGACCAAATTTTACATTTTTTGGAATTTTTTTACTATTTATTAAGCTGGTTTGAAAACCGTTGTTTTTCAATGCTGCAGAAATAATAAAAACAACGATTTTCAAACCAGCTTAATAAATAGTAAAAAAATTCCAAAAAATGTAAAATTTGGTCTCCAAGCACATTTTAATATAGATTGAACATCTAACGGTTTTGATTTGTTGTTTGAACTTTGAAAATTGGAGAACCGAATCGTTTGTTCCATGGCCATGGAAAAAACGTTTTGAGCTTAGCCAATCTCTCTCTCTCTCTCTATATATATATGTAACTAATAAAATTTCTTATGATGATATTACGTGGATCTTATGAATTCTGATTTTACTAATTCGCATCTCTAACCTTTAAATAGAATATGAATTCACATGTATATCTTATAAATTTTAATTGAATTCACATTTGAATTGTGTGGGAGGTGAATTCGATATAAATTTGATATGAATCCAATCTGAAATCAAACTGAATCCGATCCATTAAAAATCAATGAAAAAACGCTGTTCCCTTCCAAATTGTAATCCCAATTAGAGGATAACCTCTCATCTTTACCCTAAAATCTCTCGCATTCTTTCTCTTCTAATTCCAAGCCTGAGAGCATGAACCAGTGTTGTAAATAACAGTATGTGCTTGTTAGACGGATATGATACTGTCAAACGATTAATCGAAAATAATAAGAAATAATCGATTATAATAAAAAATAACCGGCTAATTAGTCGGGAAAATCCGTGATGTTTGATCGTCGCCAACGACTAATCGGCCTAAACGGCCATTTTTTACAACACTGGCATGAACACGAATCTTCGTATTAAAATGTACTTGGAGACCAAATTTTATATGTTTTGGAATTTTTTTACTATTTTTTTAGATAGGTACAAAATCATTGTTTTCAGAAGATTCTGGACCATTCAAAACAATGATTTTGTATCTATCTAAAAAATAGTAAAAAATTTTCAAAAAAATATAAAATTTGGTCTCCAAGCACATTTTAATATGAAGATCATGTTAAGTGGTTCGGATCGATTGTTCGAACTTTTAAAACAGAGAAAAGACGTAGAGCATAATTGGAGCACAAAACTAATGGTGCATTTTAACCCTACTCTTTGTCTAAATACAATGAATCAAATTCAAATATACAAGAATCACACTATTAGTGTGAGATTGTGAGCATAAAAAAAAAAAAAACGCATCATGTACTGTATCTTGTTATTATTCACTCCTTAAATAGATACCAGAACTTTTTTATAAAAAAAAATTGTACGTCCGATTCGGAATTAATGGACCAAATTATATCACGGATGAATTTTTATTAAAGTTTTCATCTTGGCCATCCATAAAAATTCGATCTATTAATAGAATCAAAATCACACGGTTCGAAACTTCATATTATACTTTCCGTTCCAAGAGACAGTGTCGCTACTTTGCTTGAAACGGCCGGGCCACCTTTTGCGTGAACATTTAGTGGATCCACACCACAAGAGTTGCTCTTTTGGAGTCTTATATCCACTCCGTTCGTTAAAAAATGGAGGTTCCAGTGAATAATTAATTAGCAATCTTTTTAATTGGTTTCTATCTATTTGTTGGTAAAGAAACAACATCTAATATTGGATGTTATAATATGTAATATTATTGTATAAAAATATCTTATTTGTATATTGACCGTATATAGTGACGGCCGACTTAATTGAATGAACTTTGATACGTAGTAATATTATTTGGATAAATATATAAAGAGGAGGGATCCACTTACATTTTTTTTTTAGTGACACCGAATTACATCTTATATTTTTAAAGTTTTCAAAGTCCAAACAGTCGATCCAAACCGTTCAACATGATGGATATATTAAAATGTGCATGCAGATCAAATTTTACATTTTTTTGAATTTTTTTACTATTTATTAAGTATTTTACAAAGTCGTTGTTTTCAAACCATTGAATTTTTGTACCCATCTTAATAAATAGTAAAAAATAAAAAAAAATGTAAAATTTGATCTGCAAGTACATTTTAATATATCCATCATGTTGAATGTTTGGATCGAATGTTTGAACTTTGAAAATATAGGATGTAATCCGGTGTCGCCAAAAAAGAATGTAAGTGGATCCCTCCTTATTTATAAATTGTATCATCTACTAGTATTATGATCAAAATTTAGTAATAAACAAAGAGTGAGGCTATGGTGCTATGCATAGCACGGATGGCTAGTGTACTACGGCTCAATATGGTACTTTTTAAAATCCTAACGGTCGATCCGACCGTTCAATGTGATAACCATATGAATATGTACTTGCAAACTAAATTTTATATTTTTTTCGAATTTTTTTACTATTTTTTCAGATAGGTAGAATTTTGATGGTCCAGAATTTTCAAAAAACACTAATTTTTCTACCTATCTAAAAAAATAGTAAAAAAATTCGAAAAAATATAAAATTTAGTTTGCAAGTACATATTTATATGAATATCACATTGAACGGTCGGATCGACCGTTAGAATTTTAAAAAGTACCATATTAAGCCGTAGTACACTAGGCATTGGTGCTATGCATAGCACCATAGCCTCACTCATAAACAAATATGATAAAAGATTGTACATTAGTCTGAACATTTTACAGTGACAATATAGTTATTAGAATATCATAATTAAGACAATATATCTAAATTACTTACGGAGTGAGGCTATGGTGCTATGCATAGCACGGATGACTAGTGTACTACGGCTCAATATGGTACTTTTTAAAATCCTAACGGTCGATCCAACCGTTCAATGTGATAACCATATGAATATGTACTTGCAAACTAAATTTTATATTTTTTCAAATTTTTTTACTATTTTTTTAGATAGGTAGAATTTTGATGATCCAGAATGTTCAAAAAACATTGATTTTTCTACCTATCTAAAAAAATAGTAAAAAAATTCGAAAAAATATAAAATTTAGTTTGCAAGTACATATTCATATGGATATTACATTGAACGGTTGGATCGACCGTTAGAATTTTAAAAAGTACCATATTGAGCCGTAGTACACTAGCTATTGGTGCTATGCATAGCACCATAGCCTCACTCTTACTTACGATTTGATCTAATGCAATAAAATTTAATAGCACTTTTAAAAGTATAAAATGTTTTTCACTTTTAGAATATTCAATAACTATACATTGTAAAAACTTCGAAACACGTAATATGACGAACTAGGTAGAAATAAGATTTGTTTCATTATAAGATTTTTTGTTGTAAATTAAGAATACAACAAGGAACAAATCGTATGATCGTGTTTTCATTGAATTTGGTCATTTATAGTCGAGCATAGATACTCTGCATAATTTATAAAATAAATAAATTACAAAAGAAATTTATTATTAAAAGCTAATCGGCTGATATGAGTTTTATTTGAAAGGGAGAAAATGGAGACGTTTCCAATTCGCGTAAACTTGAGGCACACTTGGAATCCCACAAACCACCATTAAAACCCTCTCCCTCCCTCCCTCTAGCAGTAGGCGGCTAGGCGCCATCTCTCTCTCTCTCTCTCTCGGCCACGACGTAAGCCGCAGGCCTCGGTGTTATTTCAACCTCCCCCGGCTCCTAGCTTCCTCCATTGCGCTGAACCAAAATTCGGACGCACCAACTTTTTTGCTTCGCGAGGTTTCGCTGAGGTACGATCGCATTTGTAATCTCTAGGTTTTTAGTTGAATTTTTTGTTGGATAATGGATTAAAGCTTCTCTCCTTCGACATTGCGAGCTAGTGATAGTATTCGGACATAGGTACCTGTAGTTTATGTGTTAGTCTGGATTCTTTTCCTTTCTCGTTGGGAAATCGATAGGAAATGGGGCTATAATTTTTACTTTTACAATGATTCTTGATCTTATATATGTGAGATATGTTATTCTCCTACATTTTTCGTGTCTGATTTTCTGTTTCTAATAATCTATGAAATCGGGATTATACCTATCAGGTCAAATTCTATTCCTGATTTTATCTATTCTAAAATTGTGGCCCTACTCGAAAAAAAAAAATCGATATAAAACGAAATACAAGTACAGAATTCTAAAAAGAGCCTGTGAAGCCGTCCTAGTTTTGTCATTTATAAACGATATCATTCATTATGAATTGTGTTAACGATTTGTCATATATTTGAACTTACATCTCCAAGAGACAAAAGGTTATTAGTCACCGTCTGCATTCTTCTTTCCTAACTTCTGTCCATCCATTGCTGTCATATTTATTCAATTATAACTATTACACAACAGTTGGTACCAAATTCTTATAAACCACTAAAATATTTTAAATTGTCAAAATGCAGATAGAGCAGTATGAGTTCGTCACGTTGGTTCGACGATGACGAACGGTCGGAAATCAGCGACAAACCTGAAGTCGGGTTTCTCGACTTTGAGGACGACAAATCGCTCCATGATTTTGACCCATTAGAGGAAGGCTTACCTGTCATCATCACAATCCCCTTCTCATTCACTGGTGGAAAGCCCCAGTCGGTTCTTGTCGGTGAAACCTTGGCCGACAAAATCATGGTAAGAAACACCACGGACGAACCCCTCGATATCTGGGGCATAAGCATCTACTCCTCAAATCCAGAGGAGAGCTACATGCTTTCATTGATGAGACCGCCATCTGATGACTCTGATGAGGTGGCCAAGCGGGCCTACGTGGGGTGCACACGTCTGGATGACCGAACCCTTCAGCCGGGCCAGACCTTGACAGTCTGGCTTTCTTGCAAGCCCCAAGAAATCGGATTGCACACATCAATTGTGCATTTCGATATCGGCGATGATAAAATAGAACGAGTCGCCTTTCTCTTGGCTGAGGATCGTGTTTCTCAAGCTCTGTTCACAGACAAGCCGTACTCCAGGTTGAGAGGCCAAAGGAAGCCACCGGTGGATCACACCGGGTTTGTGCCAGGTAGCCGGGCCCCTTGTCAGCACTCAAGGGGGTTGAAATACCAGCTGCCAAAGTATGAGATTCCACAGCTGATCAGGGAGATAATAGAGAGCAGACAGGTGCCTGAAGTTCTTATGCAGGAGCTGTGTGCTGAGAACTATACACAGTTTTTCAGTACATTGATTATATGGGAGGAAATACATATGGAAGTAAGTTCAAATTACCTATTTTGATTAATTTACTAATTAATTAAATAAAAATCCTAGTTTACTTGTTCTATATGATTTATTAGGGAAAGAAATTATGTTGTATGTCACCTGAAATAGGAGCACTTTAAATCTCAGGGTTGGACGTAAATGTGTTACTGCAGTGCGGCAGCAAATGTGGTATGCTTTTTTGTATGGACTTTGTTTAAGATACTTTATTAACAGCTATTCACCTGTTTATAGGAGGAGATGAGAGCATATGACATGGAGGGGGTGGAGTTGAAAAGGCGAGGGCACTATCTCTCATTGGTGGTACCAGGATTAGCCGAGAGACGACCTTCTCTTGTCACTGGAGATTACATTTTTGCCAAGCCTGTCTCTGCATACCCTTCCACTGCCTCCATTTCTTACCAAGTTTGTGCCTTTTCCCTCTTTCTTTATCTCTTATCAAAAAAAAAAAAAAAAGTTTCAACTATCTTATAAACTAATTTTTAGGAAACAATATTACGAAATGTAGTTGTTTTTTGCTGAAATACAAATTATGATAATGAACCACAAATTTTGGTTTTTGGTTCTTTAATGTAGGGTTTCATCCATAGGGTCACGGCTGATGAAATCTTTTTGAAGTTTGACAAGTCAATTCACCTGAGGCACCGGGATGCTGACCGGTACAACGTGAGCTTTACCTACAATAGATTAAACATGCGACGGTTATACAAAGCTATCAACTCTGTTGACAAATTGAGGGATGGTCTAGGGCAGCAGCTTCTCTTCCCTGGTCAAGCCAACTCTCAAAGGCTGATGAAAAGACCCTCTTTTACCCCATTCAACACTACTCTCAACCAAGAGCAGTACGACTCTGTGGCTATGATACTTGGGTGCAAAGGCCCTCCACCATATGTGATTCATGGGCCTCCTGGAACTGGTAATAACATGATTCTTCGAGAATGCGAATTTGTTTTATCTCTTTGCTTTATGTTTTCCCGTACTGACCCAATTGTACAATTAATCACAGGTAAGACGGTGACCTTGGTGGAGGCGATACTTCAACTGTACACTGGCAATAAAAAAGCACGCATCCTCGTGTGCTCTTCATCTAACAGTGCTTCTGATCATGTTCTGGTAAAACTGCTTGAATCAGGTGGAACCCTAATTCGTGAGAGAGATGTTTTTCGCCTAAATGCCTCCAGCAGGCCGTATGATGATATGAGCCAAGAATACATGCAATTTTGTTTCTTTGAAGAGATGGTTTTCAGGTGCCCTCCATTGAAAGCCTTAATGCAATACCGCATCGTTGTCTCGACTTACATGAGCTCCGCCACACTACAAGCCGAGGGTTTACCAAGAGGACACTTCTCTCATATTTTCTTAGATGAAGCAGGCCAGGCATCTGAACCCGAGACAATGGTACCGATAACAAGTCTGTCAGATCGAAGAACAGTGGTTGTGCTAGCAGGTGATCCAAGGCAACTTGGACCCGTTGTGTTCTCGAAAGGTGCTGAGAACCACGGTCTGGGTGTGTCTTACCTGGAGAGGCTGTTTTATCACGACTGTTATGCACAAGGAAATGAGAATTATGTGACCAGATTAGTTCGCAACTACCGTTGCCACCCGGCAATTTTAGAGCTCCCTTCAAAGTTGTTCTATGAGGGACAACTGGTGCCTTGTAAAGAAAGTAATAGTGTAATGGAGAGTGTTTATAACAGCATTGGCCTGCCTAACAAAGAGTTTCCGGTGTTATTTGTCGGGATACAGGGGTGCGATGAGCGAGAAGGGAACAACCCCTCATGGTTCAATCGGACTGAGGCCAGCAAGGTTATGGAGATTATTAGGAAAATCATGAAATCTGATGACATCACCTCAGCTGATATAGGTATTATCACTCCATACCGGCAACAGGTACAGAAGCTGAGGAATGCACTCGAGATACTTGAGATGGAAGATGTGAAGGTTGGGAGTGTGGAACAGTTTCAAGGGCAGGAGCGGGAGATCATTATCATTTCTACAGTGAGGTCAACAGTGAAGCACAATGAGTTTGACCGGGTCCACCAGTTGGGATTCCTTAGCAACCACAGGCGGTTCAATGTTGCCATTACTCGTGCTAGGTCATTGCTAGTTATTGTTGGAAATCCACATGTCATCAGTAAGGTAGTCAGTCTACTTTTTCATCTTTTCTTTGTCAGCTGTTTCTTTTCTTTTTTAATCAAATTCGCCGTTTGTAGGGTTGTACCCACCTGTTTGTTATTGCATAGACAAACCTTTGCAGATTTCAGCAACATTCCCCTGCAACCCCCTCCCCCACCCTGGAACAGAACTCATTTCACTATAATAATGTTGAATTTAGGGAAGAGGCAACGCTGCTACTTCTCTTCCCCCAACACTCCCTGGAAAAAGAGCTCATTTCACTACAAGAATGTTGAATTTAGGAAAGACGCAAAACCCCACTCCTTGCTCCCTCACATACACACAAACTTCATAACCTGATTTCATTATTCAACCTTTTCTCACAGAAACTTGTATAGAATCCTAACTAAACTATCATCTGAGATTCGATCAATTCACTTTTGCTTGTCTACCCCCATCTTTCTATTTATTAGAGAAAAAAGAAGCTGCATCAAAAAATTATTACCCCAGTTCATGCATTCACTGTAACTTTTTTTTAAAAAAGGGCCAAGATGGCCCGCTTCATTACTGAAAGGATAATTACATCATTTAAACTTTGATAATATTGGACTTAAACCTAACCCTTCTGCATTCACTGTAACTAGCCTACCTAAACACCTGTAAACCTTTTTTTTCTACACTTGTGGTTCATTCTGAGAATAATCATAAACATGCACTGACTACATGTCATTGCAGGATCGGTACTGGGATAGGCTCCTGAGATATTGTTCTGAAAACGGGTCTTACCAGGGATGCCCACTTCCTGAACCCGAATCGCATGTGTATCACGAAGAAGAACAATTCGCTGACAACCCGGATGCCATGCAAGATCCAACTGAGCAGTACCCCGGTCAAACCCAATGGACTGTGGAGGAAGAGCACCAATCAAACCTGCCAAAAGTGTTCCCTAACCCGTGTGCAGCTCAGTATCAGAAGAACCAAGGTCATAACTCAGACCATTCCAAGCATACTTGGAATGCGGATGCTCCCTCATACCAACCCCTGGGAAGCTACCAGACTGGGCAGTGCTCCCAACAGGACGATCCAGATTGGTACAAGCATACTTGGAACATTGACCCAGATCCGGTCAACCCAGTTCCTCCCCAGGCGGACAATCATACTTCAAACAATGCTGATCCGGTCAACCAAGTTCCTCCCCGGGTGGATGATCCAGATTGGAAGATCGACGGAGATCTGGTTAACCCGGTTCAAAAAGGTGAACTGGCTGGAGCCTTGGAATCAGAGGAGAGGGTTTTCTGGAGTGATTTGTCCCAGATCACGCCTACAGGATGGGATGATTAGGATTGTGTTTAGTAATACCTTTGCAATTATATTTAGATTATATGCACGTTATAAAACTCAAGTGGATAAGGGTGCTGTTTTTGCTATTGCATGGCGGTGTTTATTTAATTTTAAACCCATTTGAGTTTGAAGTTAAGTGAACTGCTGTTTGTTATATCAGTTGTATGTTTTTCTCGTTATTTATGTGTTCCTTTTGTTTGCTTGCTGTAAATGCTAGATTGAATTAAGAAGCCTCCTAGGAGCAAGACTCAAATGGGGTTGTGTGAATTTTCAATAACAAATTTACTGTAGCAGACCATACAAACCCCCGAGATTTTTATTAATACCCTACAAAAAAAAAAAATAATAAAAATATTTGAAATTTTTTTAAAAAATGCCCTAACCGCCCCATGATGGGGCGGTTCACTCCCTCAACCAAACCGTCCCATCACTGGGCGATTCAACCCCTATACCCAACCGCCCAATGATGGGGCGGTTCAAGCCCGAATTTTTTTTTGGCTTAAGCCCCCCTCTGGTCCCTTCCCCCCCCCCCCCCCCCCCTCTAACCCACCCGCCCCCCCCACCCTTCCTCCTACCCGACCCGACAGCCACCCCCCCCGCCCCCCCACCCTTCCTCCTACCCGACCCGACAGCCACCCCCCCGCCCCCCCCCAGCCCAGCCCCACCCACCCCCGGCCTCCCCTCTCCCCGGCCACCCTACCCCCGGCCTCCCATTCCCCGCCCCCTACCCGGCCTCTCATCCTCTCTACCCGGCCGCCCATCCCCTCCCCCACCCCGCCACCACCACCCGACAGCCACCCGAACCAGCCCCCCCCACCTCAGCCCCTCTCTCCCTCTCTCGGCCACCCTCTCTCTCTCTCTCGGCCAACTTTCTCTCGATCGGATTTTTTCTGGTACGTTTACGTAAATTATTAATTTATTTTTTTGTAGAATTAAGAGGATTTAGTTTGGAAATTGAATTGCCGTGTGCGGGTTGTTGATTTTCCCGACGCGATGAAGTTGATAAAAATTAGAGTTTATGGTTCAGTTTGGAAATTGAATTGCCGTGTGCGGGTTGTTGATTTTCTCGACGCGAGTAAGTTAAATTAGGGTTTATAAATTAAATTAGGGTTTAGGTTTTATAAATTAAATTAGGATTTAGGTTTTATAAATTAAATTATGGTTTATAAATTAAATTATGATTTATAAATTAAATTAGGGTTTATAAATTAGGGTTTATAAATTAAATTAGGGTTTAGGTTTTATAAATTAAATTAGGGTTTATAAATTAAATTAGGGTTTAGGTTTTATAAATTAAATTATGGTTTATAAATTAAATTATGATTTATAAATTAAATTAGGGTTTATAAATTAGGGTTTATAAATTAAATTAGGGTTTAGGTTTTTAAATTAGGGTTTATGGTTTATAAATTAGAGTTAGGATTTATAAATTAAATTAGGGTTTATGGTTTATAAATTAGAGTTAGGATTTATAAATGAAATTAGGATTTATAAATTAAATTAAGATTTAGGTTTTATAAATTAGGGTTTAGGTTTTATAAATTAAATTAGGGTTTAGGTTTTATAAATTTAAGTTATTTGCAAATTGTGCACTGCAGATACTATGGAGAGGGGCGGTAGTTCGTCCAGTACAGAGGCTCCCAGTGCATCCGGTGCAGAGCCTCTCGGTGCAGACCACGCTACACATGCAGCTGATACATTCAGCCCTCTTCTGTGGATTCCACACGTTCAGCACAGGGTCGCGCTCGCATCTACGGAGGTACGTTGTTTTTTAAGCAATTCAGTTCAAATTACAGATTTTTAATATGGCATATAGTAAGTCGCTCAGACTGAAATTATTGTTAAATACAGGACGAGACGATGTTGACCGTGAGACATCGCACCTCCGGGATACCGTACGTCGGTCATCCTCTGATGGAGCAGTGCATTATGAATCTCGGATTGTACCAGCTTGCTACCATGCCATAGGGTCAGATCGACCAGGCTCTGATGAGCGGGCTCGCGGAGAGATGGCGACCGGAGACTCATTCGTTCCACTTACCCTTTGGGGAGATGACCGTGACCTTAGCAGATGTGAGCGCTCTATGGGGTCTACGGATCGATGGGGAGCCTATCAGCGGTGTCTCCGACAGTCCACTTCATGTGGGGATGATACGGCGGCTTCTTGGGGTAGCGGATCCAAAGACGCTACAGAAGAAGAAGAAGAAGAAGGATGATGAGGAGTTCCGGTATTCGGGGTACTGCATTAGCCTAGCGGCGCTCCGTGATCACTTTTTCCTGCATCGGATCACAGCCGAGACCACTGATCTGGAGGCCGTCAGGAGGTAATAATTGAGAATCTTGAAATTAAAATATGTTACGAACTCAACAGTGAAAATCATTAAATTTATCTTTACTATTTTATATTTTTAGGTATGTGAGGGCCTTTGTGCTGGATCTCTGTGGCAGCGTCATGTTCGTGGACTCCAGCGGTGACTCGGTTCCGATTATGTTCCTCTCTCTGCTGACAGAAATTGAGAAGCCATCGACCTGGAACTGGGGCGGAGCTGTGATCGCCCACTTATACCGGAGCCTGTGCCATGCTTGCTTGGTAAGTTTTCACAAATATTTCGGAATTTAAATTACAATAATTAGGGTTCAATATTCACCAAAACATTCACCTCATGTCCAAAATATAGGTGAAGAACAAGCAGATCCACGGACCGCTTCTTCTACTCCAGCAATGGTCGTGGTCTCATTTGCCGGTATGTCGGCCAGTTCGTCCGTCTCTTGTCCCTTACTTGAGGAGACAGGATGCCGAGAGGTGTCCCGCGTACGGTGCCATATGGGGCGATCGACACACGTACGAGAACACGGGCAGGGGGAGAACTGTGGGGATTTCATATGTCCGGAGTCAGCTCCAGATGCTTCACGAGAGCAGCGTCAACTGGTTCCCCTACTGGGAGTTCTACGAAAGGAACGCATTTTGTCGACTGACATTGGAGCAGAGGCATCTCTAGTTTTATCGGGGGCCGTGTGTATGTTACTGGATTGTTGAGTACACGTATCGAGATCGCGTGTCCCGACAGTTTGGTCTGGACGCATTTGTCCCGCAGTTCCCAGAGCTTGGAGAGGCTGAGACCACCAAGTTGCACAAGTAAGTTACAATTACTTAATTAATCTCCTACCGTTACTTGTTCAGTTCTGCACTTGATTAACATTCTTCTTTTAATTTAAATGTACTGCAGGACTAAACACAATAAGCCCAACGTCGACTGGAGCACGCGCCACGCAGAGCATTACCTCCAAGCACAGTCTCCACAGTTTCACATGTGGCAGCCTCTTACGGCCGATGATGTCACACTGGGCGCAGGGCCTGGAGGATTGAGGTACTTAGTCTGGTACCAAAGGTGGGGCATGCCCTCGGTATACCTCACGGGCCATTGGGGTGAGACCCTTCGACGGAGGCTTTCTCGTGCAGGGTCGAGTGGTTATATGTCTTTCGGACCGATGCAGGCTCGCCAGGTAATTACTTACGAAACTAACATATTGAAAGCATTAAATGTTTATTTAGTTTTTCCTAAAAAATTAATAAATACACTTTTTGCAGATTCTTACCGGTATCAGAGGAGTGGCACACAGCTTGGTGTGCATGGCACGAGATGGTTGGCGAGCAGTGGGATGTACAATGCTCCAGCACACTGCTCCTATGGTGGAGGACTCCGGCTTTGACGGCCGCCTCGTTGGCATGTTGCATGACAGTGGGGAGAACATAAACTGGCGCGAGATAGAGTCCACACCACTAGATCCAGATCAGCCCAGAGTCGCTATATACGGTGATGAGATGCCGCCACCTCCTCCAGGTAATTTGATTTTGTCGTACACAGTCATTTCTCGGTACAAAAACTATTCTAATTAATTTGTCTTCAATTATGCAGTGGATGAATCAGGTTGGGGCTTCCACGAATGGGTGTTGAATAACAATGCGTGGAGCGCTTACTACAATGAGTATGGAGTTCCGGTGCAGGTTGGACAGGTAGCAAAAATTTATTATTTATTCAACTTACTACTTATTTGTATGTAGCAAAACTAACATTGTTTCCATTAAGGGTGGAGCTCCCCCACGACATTCCACTCCGGAGTTCACTATGGATGACTTTATCGGAGATTATGTCGGGGATGAGAGACAGAGCCTCCACATGCCACGATATCCGGAGGCCAGACAGCACGATGACGAGGCCAGTGGGAGTGGAGCACAGCATGCAGATGCATATGCATCTGCTATATTTGGCACACCGCCTCCTCCGCCTACGTATCCATCGACCTGGGAGCCATGGGAGGTGCCTACTATGCCGCCTATCCCCCCACTGGTGGAGGATCCGTGGGCCGAGGCGGATACAGCCGCACAGGAGGAGGAGGTTCACATCAGGCGTGTACAGCCGCCTAGGGACCGTCATCCACCTCGTAGGTTGGATCTCTCTGGTCATCGCCCTCGCCCTCGACGTTAGGTTTTTTTATGTTTTGTAGTTTGATAGGTTTCTACTATTATGTATTCGGTCTGGACTGTTTTGCATGAGTTGTGGACATTTATTTTACGTAGTTTGGATTTTTTTTTTTTGACTTCCGATTTAGATTACATATTTTTCACTGTTTATCACGTTAGCCAAATCGACAATCAGTACAACAGCCGTATAACCGCATCAAAACTCAACTCACTTTTATTGAAAATTACAATAAAAAAAATTAAGCACTTTCCTTCATTTTTATATAAAATCTACAATAAAAAAATATATATCAATATATATTTCCTTACAATAATATATATCTTAGTAAACCAAAATATATCTTAAACAATATATACATCTTAAAAAAAAAATACCAATATGTATTTCCTTATAAATATATATATCTTAAAAAAATATATATATATATCTTAACATGAAGGAAAAATATATATCTTAACAATATATATATCTTAAAAAAGAAAAATATATCTAAACAATATATACATCTTAAAATATATATACATCAATATACATTTCCTTATAAAAATATATAAAATCTGAAAAAAAAAAAAAAAAAAACACTGAACCGCCCCATCTCTGGGCGGTTTTCTGGAGGAGGTGGACCGCCCAGAAATAGGGCGGTTTTCTACCATCAGTGGACCGCCCCATTATGGGGCGGTTAGGGCATTTTTAAATTTTTTTTAAAACTGAGGGCATTTTTAATATATATATATATTTTTTAGAGTATTAATAAAAATCTCGGTACAAACCCCCACTAACTTTTCCTCTTATTTTTAACATTAACAATAGCAAAATAAAAAGAATAAAAGAAAGAAAAAACTCGTGAACAGCTTCATGAAGAGAATAATGGCCATTTTACTTTCATGAATAGGAATAAATCAATTTTAGCGGGTGAGTATTTTCCTCTTTTTTTTTTTCCTCTCTCTTTGAATGACTAATAGAACATGAAGAAATAACTTCTCGCATATAGAATATGCTGATGACGAGTCTTGATGCTTTGCTAAAATAGAGTATACAGCTTCTCCAGGGGAACCCAAGATATTTGTTATGGTGTTATCAGCAAGAAAACAGAAAGAATTATCTAATAACACTCATTAATTCAATAAAAAAACTTAGTCATTTGCGGGTAATATTTGACTAAAAGGATATGTAGGCCTACAAGGCATGTGCAGGAAGCCAGGGACAACTGTACATCTACAAACCAGACACCAGAATGTGTGGCATTCCAATAAGAATAAGAACGAAATCAACGAATTAATGATGAATAAAAACGCGTACCAGCTTGAAAAATATTCATACGCAACAATCTTTTTCTTAGGAGAATAGTCTGATACATGCATTAACTCTTTATATAGAAATAAAGTTATAAATATGTTTAACTAAAGAGATAGGAGTAGGTCCGATGGGCATCGGACCTATTTTTATGTTCAATTAACTCTATCACCGTACGATTAGCATTAAATCTGCATGCATGAAAATTGATACAGTCTCGCACAAATTTTTATACGGATTGCACGAATTTTGATGTTGATCGGATGGTCATCACACCCATCGAACCAAAGTAGGTCCGATGGGCATCGGCCCTACTCTGAATTCTTAACTAAAACCACCCAAAAACTGAAAAACTTCCAAGGTTGTCAATTGTCACATTATCTATCCCACCTTTCCCTTCTATACAGCGCTCTCCATTCCAATACAAAAGGAGGTAACTCGATGCGTTCTATTAAATAATTATAACTAGACTAATTAAATTGATTGTTATGCGAAATAACAGTTCGGCAGCTCAAAGAACAATAAAATTCGATTAGTAATGTTTTGTAGAATGGATATCTCCAGCATGTCGGGCTGGAGAAGAGGAGATCTAATAGTTGCATTTGGAAAGTAAGACCAAATTATCCAAAGGGCGGGGAAAGAAAGAATCAACCTCATAATAGCAGGCCATTAACTAGATGCATACGCTAAATCGCAATCGGATATTATGCGCATATTCCTCAATTTCCTTTTTTCTCTTGCAAAAATATTTTCGAAAAATATAATAACATTCGAACATAAGATAGACAGAATTTTTGTAATGTTCATTGTTTATGCAAATTAATTTTATTACAAATTAATACTTTTCTTAATTGATTCATGTATATTTTTGAAACTGATTAAGAAGTTGAAACAAAAATAGAGAAAAAGAAATAATAAGTACAAATGTATAAAAATGTGAATAAAAGGAGGTAAACTAACACAATTATTTTCTATCTACTTCTTAAATACAAGAATCAACAAAAGTATTATTCCTCAACAGCCGGATCCCAATTCCCAAACCGACAGGCCCATTTCTTCCTCCTCTTAACTCTAATTAACGAAACACATACTTCACGCTATCGGCTATCCCCAAATCTCTTCCGATCATCAACCAATGGACTCCATTTGCGGCTTTGCCTTCCAAGAATCGAATCGGTAAAAGAAATCAAATCTGAAGAATCAGTCAGTCTCCAAACAAACTACAAGCAAAAATCGGCGTAACTCGGAAATAAGGTGAGTCTCTTCTCTTACGATTCAAGGGTTCTTCCGCTGTCGGCCGGTCGGGTTTGGACAATCGCTCAGTAATCGGATCGTGGCTTCCGGTAGATTTTTTCCAAACCATTGTTCTTGGTTTCTTTCTATGGTACTTAATTTTTAAGTAAGGTACTTTACGAACAATAGAATAGGCGCGCGCTCTGAGTTCTGTTCTCCAAACCATGGTTCTTGGCTTCTAGCTCTGTATTTTCCAAACCAAAAATTTTAAGTTGTCAAACAAGCAAGGAGAAGAAATGAAGTAACTCCCAAGTCATACCTATATCATCACCAATATTTTTACCTCTTAAAAGCTAGGCTAATCAACTCAAATTAGGGGATTGTAGATATTACCACCAACTAACAATTTGCTAATGCAACAAATGGCGGGGGGTTGTAGTAGGATATTCTGTTGATATTCTGTACAATTTTGGTGATTTGGTAAAATTAAGAATGAAAAATGCTGTATGTATAATTTATGGTAAAAAAAAAAACTCGGCTTGGTTTGAGGAGACTTGGATGAGCTACATGTCAAATGACAGTACATAATTTTTTTGAAGAAAAGAACAAAATGAAATATCAATTATAAATGATAGAGGATTACCTGACAGGTCAGTTCTCTATCAGGTTGAGCCAAGGATAATACATCGGTTTTTATGCATGATCGGCAATAGAATTTTGGAGGCTATTTGTACAACAGCCAAGTGTTCTGACTAGAGAAGACCTTGCCAACGAAGGTAGATCAGGTATCTAATCTGCATGTTTCTAGAATTAGGGTTTGATCTTTTGGTTATCCATGCAAATTTTAAAGTACATAACTAGTTGTACAGGTTTATGACTATTGTTGAACTGAAATTCTTTTACTTTGGCATTGTTGGGACAATTGTATATTTTTCAGGAATTAACTGGGCAGACCTTAAAAAAAATTCTCTTAACTTTTGTTAAGTGTAACTGGCATGATTTGACACTGTGCCTTATATGTAGAAAAGATTGGTTTCGATTCATTAAATTTGCTTTCTTAAAAAATATTGATCTGAGGTTGAGCACTCTCTTCCTTTTTTATGTTTCCTAAATTACTGCACTTTAGTGTTGTTCGATATTTCCCATGTGCCTTTTGGATTATGTATTCATGTATAATATTTCCATGTGCAATTGGTACAATGGTGCAGTTGGTATCACCGAGTTATAGTGGCCAATTCTTGGACACTCATGGATCCATCTCTTTTACTTAAAAAAAACCTTGTCCCACTGTTAATGTCATAGTTGCATCGAGTTATCCTTGTTTCACACTATTTCTAACGATGAAATGGTGTTATTTTTTTCAGGCCTTGTGCACAGACGAGCTTTATATGTTGGCCAAGCCATCTTTCTGACTAGATCATGGTAACACAAAGCACATCACGTTTGATCGATGGTCTCCCTGACGAAGTTGCCATTCAGTGCTTGGCAAGGGTCCCACTCTTCTACCACCCCTCTCTACACTTGGTTTCGCATTCCTGGCGCTCTGCTTTACGGAGCCCTGACCTCTTTAAGACCCGAACCCGCATTACTTCTACTGAAAACCTCCTTTGTGTGCTTGCTTTCGACCCTGAGAACACCTGGCAACTCTATGACCCCTTACGTGACCATTGGATTACATTACCCATTATGCCATCCCAGATTCGCCACCTGGCGCGTTTCGGCGTTGCCTCAGTCTCAGGTAAGCTCTTTGTGATTGGGGGAGGAAGTGACCGGGTCGACCCATTAACCGGCGACCATGACGGTATATTTGCGAGTGACGAAGTATGGTCTTACAACCCACTACGCCGTGAGTGGGCCCGCCGGGCCCACATGCTCATGCCACGTGCCATGTTTGCTTGTTGTTCCTTAGACGGGAAAATAGTCGTAGCAGGGGGTTTCACCAATTGCCGGAAATCTATATCAAAGGCAGAGATTTATGACCCTGAGACTGATAGGTGGGACCCACTGCCTGACCTCCGTCAGACACACAGCTCAGCTTGCACTGGGCTGGTCATCAGTGGCAAGATGCATGTCTTGCACAAGGGCCTATCAACAGTTCAGATTTTACAAGAAGGTGGTGTAAACTGGAAGGTCGAGGACTATGGCTGGTTAGCAGGTCCCATGGCAATGGTGCGCACAGAGCTGTATGTTCTCAGTAATGGATGTATTCTCAAACAGAGGAGGGGGAATATGCCAGATAAGATGGTTTCTTGTGCGTCAGAGTTTCAGAGCAGGATTGGGTTTGGAATGATTGGTATAGGGGATGAGATATACCTTGTGGGAGGGGTGATTGGGCCAGGGCCCAGGAATCAGTGTATTAAGCAGCTTTCTGACGTGGATATATTGAATGTTACGAGCGAGAGGCCAACCTGGCGACCAGGGTCTCCTATGACACGCTGCCGGGGTAGCATCCTCGGGTGTGCCTTGCTGACAATTTGAGGTGGTTGTTTATTATCTTTTTTGGTTTCTCTTTGAAGAAGCTAGGAGGAATTTGTATTTCATGACCTACCTAAATTTTTTTCGCCTTTATTTTACTAGTTTCATTCCATTATGAAGTTCTTTCTTGGCTATCTCAAGAGCTGAGCCTCTAATGTAGGGTCTGTTAAGGTATGTGATAAGTTGTTTGGTATTATTGAGCATGCATGCTGTTGTGCTATATGGGAGTAAATTGAACAAAGCAGATCATATTTACTTGGATGTAGTTGGAAGTTAACTTGTTTTCATTTTTCTTCTGTACATTTTGCTTGCTTATTGTTGTTTGGGTTGCTTTGCTTTTTTGCTTATTTGAAGCTTCAATTTTCATCTGCTTAGAGCCCTATATTACATTTGGAAAGTTATTTTGGGCTTAGGTTGATGGGCTTTGTGTCTCGGTGGTTCTTTTTTGTTTTGTCTAGGCTCTAGACAAAGGTTTCACCGGATTGATATACAAAAGCTTAGTCCAATAATTGAAGTTTGGTGAAATATTATTTTCTATCTTGTCACAGATGTCATGTTATTGGTACTGTTTTTATACGAATGACTCTGCCAACCAAACTAAATTTGCATCCTTTATTGCAAAGATGATGTATTACTGAAAATCAAATGACGATGAGACCAACTTTCCAGTTCAGCCCTCCTTTTATAACTGCAACTGTAACGCCTTTCTTTTTCAAAAAGTTAAAGAATTTAGGGGGCGAAGAATCATTTTCCAGAACGCATTATCTTTTGCAAGATGATTTCTCTATATTTTGTGTTTGCTCAACGCTATGTTGCTGTAGTTTAAAGCGACGATTAATTTACAATTACAATATGAGAATAGAAATTATTAAAGGCAAAAATTTGCTGGTAGAGCAATCATTGCAAGCAATACATCTCTAGATAGTAGAGATAGTAGAGAGGGAAACAAAGATAGCTCTCAGTGAAAAGAAATGAAACAGAATAGATGCATATATAACCGTGGCTAATAATTTACAGTATATATTGCATTATTGAATTTTACTTTTTAGCACCATGCAATCCTGTTCATTCAGTCAAAAAGGAGAGAGAACCCATCAAATAGTAACAAAAGAAGACAAACCATCCCTCTCTTTCCATCACAACAAAAAAAAAGCTAACCTAGCAAGTCTCCTCCATGGAAAGCATCCAATCAAAATAATACCAATTAAAGTAACCTCACCACGGAATCTTCTTCTCTAAGCCTAAACCCCACATATCGAATTTACAAAATTTTGGACAGGAATAACGGGAAGAAAAAATTCTAAAGACAGTGGAACGCCTCTAGTCTTCATCTGATTCCAAATGAACGGAGAAATCAATCCATCGCCTCATCAAACAGCATCGCTTGGTATCTACACTCAGTGCTGCAAAATGCGCTCTCCCCCCTGAAATAATAATGAATTACATTTAGGTTTTTCATTTTAAAATCCATATTGTATATAATATCAATAATATTCTTCTTCTTCTTTTTAAGGAAAAAGATAGAAAATATATAGATTAAAAAGTCAAAATTAAACAAGAATTAGATTGAAGTAAACCTGTACATGAAAACATCACTGCCTGGACTAATATCCTTGTTGCAACCATGGCAAAAACTCAAAAAATCACCAGATTGGCTCCTCGATTGATCACCGCCACTAGAAAAAAAATCACTACTGTCGCACCTCAACGGTATCATAAGCCCCTCGGTACCAGGATTCTCAACAACTCTGTTATCAAATATGTGAGTAGTTCTCGGATTGGGGCCGTGCGATATGATACAAGTGTAATCTTCAGATAACAGCTCTAAATCTCTTGGTGAGAGGCACCCATTGGATCCAATTGGGGTTCTATCGACAGGAGAACACACAGCAAGTTGGGAGATTTTGTTTTTTATGCCAAATTCTATATGATGACCAGTTGGTGAAGGTGGAGGTACTTGAATCTTTAATTTGGATCCAAAGAGGACCATTCTACTATCTTGACATGAAGCGGGGTTACCATTCATTTCTTCATCTTTGAGTGCATCGATCAGACCTAATCCGGTGGGTTTAAGGTTGTTGATCTTGGTTTCTCTAGCAATGGTGGAAGGAGAGGAATGAGCCCATGTTGGGTTTGAAATTTTGGAGAAAGGTCTTCGTTCAAGCGTAGAGGTTGGACTTATGGCGACATGCTCTGTTTCTTGGCTAGCGCTCGTTTTAAGACCCAAAATGAGTCTCGGATAATTGAGAAGAGGAGAGGTGGGCTTGCCGCTATCTGCAGAAATGCTCTGTTTATTGTTACCAATTGATCGTGATCTCTTTCTAATCATCATCAGTTGTATTATTGATCTCAGAAACATGTAGGACAAGAAAGAGGTTCTGAAAATTGGAAAAATTGTAAGTTTAGTTACAGCTTGAATCAACAAAAAGTTGAGTACAACTACTATTGAATGGGTATTTATAAATGGTCTTACAAGTTGTAGCGTGTACGATTCCTTTTGATCAGTGAGAAGGATGCGAGTTCTTGGCTTTCATCTCTTTCCTCGTTGAAATTGGAATCTCTCTATTTCTCTCTTTCTGGGGCTTTAGATTTAATTATATTTACACTAGTACCTCCAGCTGTAGTAAGTTGAATATGATACGAGAACAAAACATAAACTATAACCAGCGCTCAAAGCTGTGTCAATGCTCAAAACTCTCTCTCTCTCTCTCTAGTATGGCTAGAGCTTACAAAGCAGAGAGGCTCAGTGCCTCTCTTTTCTTTCTTACGTTCTATTTTTCTAGTAGAAAGAGGTGAGAAAAGGAGAGCAGCAAGATGAAGCTTTAAAGGAACTCTTGGGACTCGAGATGATTAGGCGACATAACTATCACTGAACAGAGACAAGAGACGGAGGGAAAGAGAGAGAGACGTATACTTCACCAAAGACCGTTTGGTTGTTTCTTACAAACCGCCGTTCTCTCTTTTCTCTCCATTTCATCTTCTCTTTTTTAAAAACTTCCCCTCTCTGTTTCACTTCACAGGAGAATCTCGTTCGTGTGTGCTTATCTCCAATTTTGGAATGACACCTCCAGTGGTGATCTCTATATAGTTTAACCTATGTTGCATGGATACGGGTACGGGTATCGTATCGGATACGATACGGATACGGCGATACGGCAATTTTCAAAAATCCCGGATACGATACGCCAATTATATATATATATATATATATTATTTTTTATTATTTATATATTGTATTTAGATAATCATAAAAAATTTAATTAAAGGCTCAAACTATAAAAAATTAAAGGCTTACTCTGTTATGTATGTGGGCCTGATTCTAGGATTATGCGGGGGGTGGCAGGGGGGCGGCAGCCCCCTGCGAGCGGTGTCTGAGGTTACGAAGCACCGCTCTGTCGAGCCCGGTGAAAATTATTTTCGAGAAGTCAATTGCATATGAATCCTTGTATCCGACGGCCCAGATTAGCCAAATTTGTGTTCTGTATGTGCTCCCTGGAACTTGATCCCCCTTTACATACTCTAAGTATAGATTAAATACCATAGTTATTGGTATAGTACACAAGTGAAACTATGGTGGAGTGGTAAAGGTTTTGGCCAAATTGGGGTTATCCCGGGTTCGAATCCCGCTGGCGAAAAAAAATTCACATTTGTACAATGGTCTTTGCGCGGCTCACGGGTGCGGGCCGGTTCACGGTCGCGGCTCACAGGTGCGGCGCGCGCGGTTCACTGCGCAGCTCACGTGTCCCGCCGTATCCCGGGCGTATCCGAACATTATTTGCCGTATCCTGGAGTGTCAACGGAGTATCGAAGACCGTATCGGCCAAGTAAGGATACGCCACGTAGGCGGATACGCCAGCTGGCGTATCAGATACGTATCGGTGCCGTATCGGACGCGTATCGGTATCGGATACGTGTCCGATACGGATACGGAGCCTATATTGGCGTATCCGAGTAACATAGAGTTTAACACTTCTCACCTCCAGTGGTGATCTCTACAAGTGCGAGGGAAGTGAAAATTCAGAACAGTAGGGGAGGGGACCTTTAAAAGGATTAGTGGGTCGGGTATGTGCTGATAACCCGGATCTTGAAGTCCGTTTGCGTTGGGTTTTGTCAGGATGCGCGGGGTCGTTCCTATCCTCTTAACACTAGTTGGATTCACACAAGATACATTTCGTATTGATTTTGTGCGCCAACCATCTTTTACCTATGTAAAAGATAAAAAAATTTAGTGATCTTAAAAATAGTAAATAATTTAAAAAATATATATATAATTTTATCTCCAAGTACATTTTAATATGGATATCACGTTGAGCGGTTCAAATTTTATGTTTAGACTTTGAAATCGAAAATAAACATGTGAGATATGATTGGGCATGAAAGCAATGGGGCATTTGAGTCCTTCTCCTCTCTCTCTCTCTCTCTATATATATATAGAGTCTGGCTAAGTTGTTTCTAGAAGCACTTTGACCGAAGTGCTTACAGTTAAATTTAACCGTTTGATGTTCGAAACGTCGAACTAAATAGCTCAATAAATTGGGTATATAATAAATGAGGACGGTTCAAATGCCTCCATTTTTTGTGCCTCCACCATGCCTCCATTTTTAAAAACTTTAATAACTCAAAATTTAAAACTTAAAAGTCAAAATAAAACCGTTGGATATGATCTACATCATTTTATCTATGTGCTCATAAAAAAATATCACATTTTGATTTTGTTTTTATGTGAATCAATAAGTTGAAAAATCAACGTCTAGAAATTATCCACATTAGTACATTTTTTTCCAAGCTCTTGATGATAACCAAAACAAAATTGAAATGTCATAATTTTTTACACATATATAGATAAAATGATGTAGATTATATCCAACGGTTTTATTTTGACTTTTAAGTTTTAAATTTTGAGTTATTAAAGTTTTTAAAAATGGAGGCATGGTGGAGACATGAAAAATGGAGGCATTTGAACCCTCCTCATAATAAATATGTAGAATACTGATTTTTACTATTTTTGAAATTTTTTAACTATTTTTCATGATTTTAGAAAGATGAAATTTTTTGACCTAAAAATAAAAGTATTTTTAAGTTAAAAGAGACCATATTTCAAAAATCATAAAAAATAGTTAAATTTTTTTCAAAAATAGTAAAAAACAGTATTCAAAGTCCAAATAGTCAATTCAAACCGTTCAACATTGAAAAACAACGATTTTATTAAGATGGTTACAAAATTGTTGTTTTCAAACCATTGAAAAACAATAATTTTGTAACCATCTTAATAAATAGTAAAAAAAAATTCAAAACAAAATGTAAAATTTGATCTCCAAGCACATTTTAATATTGTCATTATGTTGAATGGTTCGGATCGACTGTTTGAATTTTGAAATCACAATATTGACCTATAAAAAAACAGTGTCAAGATGTGTCAAAAAAAGAGTGTAATTGGATCCCTCCTCATATATATATATAGTACTAGGGTGTTCCTAAGCTCACCAAGCCTCTTATGAACTCAACTCTAAAACCTATCGAATTGACTTCAAACGACATTTCCAAACCGTTAGATGTTCAATCTATATTAAAATGTGCTCGGAGACCAATTTTTTTATTTTTTGGAATTTTTTTACTATTTATTAAGATGGTTTGAAAATCGCTGTTTTCCAATGGTGCAGAATTTTAATAAAAACAGCGGTTTTCAAACCAACTTAATAAATAGTAAAAAAATTCCAAAAAATGAAAAATTTGGTCTCCAAGCACATTTTAATATAGATTGAACATCTAATGGTTTGGAAATGTCGTTTGAAGTCAATTCGATAGGTTTTAGAGTTGAGTTCACAAGAGGCTTGGTGAGCTTAGGAACACCCTAGTTCTTAGTAGCATTTCGGCCGAAATGCTTCCAATTCAAAATTAGATTTTCAAAGTCCAAACAGTCGATCCAAACCGTTAGATGTGATCTATATTAAAATCTGCTTGGAGACCAAATTTTACATTTTTTAGAATTTTTTTACTATTTATTAAGCCACTTTGAAAATTATTGATCACATGGTCTAGAATTTGGTTGCACTATTTTTACTGTTCACCCGGATCAGCAATTTTCAAAGTGGCTTAATAAATAGTAAAACAAATTCCAAAAAATGTAAAATTTGGTCTCCAAGCAGATTTTAATATAGATTAAATATCTAACGTTTTGGATCGACTGTTTGGACTTTGAAAATCCGATTTTGAATTGAAAGCATTTCATCCGAAATGCTACTAAAAGCATATTAGCCTATCTCTATATATATACAGAGAGAGAGAGAGAGAGAGAGAGAGTTGGACTATGGTGCATTGCAATGTATATGTCCTCTTGTACATTGGACTATATATTGTTGAATTTGAAGTTCAAATAGTCTATCTATAGGACTCAACATGTTCTCCATATTAAAATGTGCTTGGAGACCAAATTTTGTATTTTTTTTTGGAAATTTTTACTATTTTTTTACAATTTTTTAAAATCGTTGTTTTTTTGAAATTTCTGGACCATAGAAAAACTGTGATTTTCAAAAATTCTAACAAATTACAAACAGTTTCAAAAAATTGTAAAATTTTGTCTTCACGCACATTTTAATATGGATATCAAATTGAACGGTTTGGATCAGTTTTTTAAAAATTAAAACCAACAATTTATAGTTCAATAACAAGAGGACCTATACATTGCAATGCACCATAGCTCAAAATTAGAATTATATGTTAGAAACTCATAAAAATGCAAATTATACATAGATGCACCAATTGTAATATGTTAGATATGTTAGATTTTAATATGTTATGTTAGATTTATTTTTAAATTCGGATTTTTAGTAATATAAATTTTAATTTTGGATTTATTTTTAATTTTCACTTACCTATCCTCAAATTAGAATTATGCGTCAGAAATTCATAAAAATGCAAACAAACTATACATAGATTAAATAGATCTCAAATTCAAATATGTATAATTCTAATTCTAACAACCCGAGACATGTTTTTTTTTTAATATGTCCAACCCGAGAATTTTTTTTTAAAATTCAAATATGTTGACCATTTCGGTATTGGAAGAAATAAATCTGTTAGAATTATTTGTTAGATTTATTTATTAGATTTATTTTAAATATGTAGAAGAAATGACATCACCTCCTCGCAGACGAACGGTTGAGCAAATTGTGAAGTTCTTTGGAAACGATATATTTGAAGAAATTCCTAACTATTATCCACAAAATCATAATCCACCTCCACCACCGTATTATTCACAAAATCCCAACCCTACATATAGTCGAGCGGGGGCTACTTCTAACTCATCGAGTCAATACACCATCTCAACTTCACAGTAAAGCCCTGATCAAAGTCATGGACTACCACTGCGTTGCCCGATCTCACCCGCCACATAGTCTCCTTCGACAAGTGTCCCGCTGTCACTAACTGAAGCTGAACCAACGGAAAGAGGAAGAAGAAAACCTCAACACCCAAATACGAGGCTAGTTGGTGGCGTTTTTATGAGGTGACCAAAGATTCTGAGGGTGTCGTGCTCACTGGAAGATGTAAGGTAAGAAAATGCAAGAACACTTACCATTATGAGAAGTCCAATGGTATGTCTGCATTTAATAAACACGTCGAATTTCACATTAACAAAAATGAGGAACCACAATAAATAGCGGACAGTCGCTTAATCCAAACCCTTATAAACTCGGATGGTACTAGAACCCACCAAAAGTATGATGAAAAGATCATGTTTAGTGAATTTGCTCGATACATTACCCACAAATAACAACCAATAAATATGAGTAATTGGACCGGATCAGACTGTGTGAATCTAAACCATGGTTCTAGCACGGATTTGAGCCAACCACAAAAAATCAGACCCGCCAAATCTGAACCATGTAAACCCGTAAAAACCGTGGACCGGACCTGCCAGTTTGCAATATACTAACTTGTTACAACTTACAAGTGACCGACGGACTGAAGGATTCCCAGAATCTAAGGATGTAGGACCCCTCTTTGAATATTCGTGGGACCCGCCTGTCATCCAATCATACGCGATCAATTAATTGGATTCGTCGTATCCTTCAATTTTTTTTTAATTATCCTGCATACCTTTCAGCACCTCAACCTCTCCGTTTCTTTGTGTAACGTCTTCATCGACTACTTTTAGTGACAAGCGACCTTCTTTGTCGTTTAGTGAGTTTTACCGTTTTGCCCCTCTAGGATCCTGCTTTGTCGCGTCGGCCCATTGAAATATCGCCACGCTTGACAGAAACAACTATATCATCAATGGGCCCAACGGTGTACACGTGCGACTGGGCCCACAGGGACCCACGTTACACGGACTGGGTTTTGTTCAGGCCTCAAACGCAGCGTGTGAACCTCAGTACCTCACTGACAAAGTAAATAATTACGTTCAATTAAGGGTTCTGGTGGTTATGGTAAAATGATTGCTAGCACCGTAGTGCACACACTCTTATTTACCTCGATATCTTCTATAAATGATAAATCTAAACTAATTGTATAGAACAATTTGTTTATGATGAATATAATTCAAAATTAAATGTAGTGCCAATTTTGTTTCGAACAATATGAATCTAAATTAACTGTATACATGATGAATATAATTCAAAATTAGATTATATAAATCAATATAGAATGCAACATATAATAGACAAAAACTTCTTTGACTGAAGAGCAACAATTCTCCTAACAGGAGCAGACCCAGTAAGAACCACTTTCTCTCTGGATTTTGAATTTTTATGGATATCTATAGGTCCGGACTAACTTTGCCTCTCCCTCTGGATTTTCTGATTTGTAATTAGAGTTAAATTTATGATAAATTCTTTAAATTTTGATTGGTAATTAGAATTATAAGTTAGAACATTAAAAAGTATAAGTTAGTGCAGGGTTTTGTAATTAGTACTTGATTAGCTAATGAATTTGAACCAGATTCGTTATTTTCTTGCCACTCATGATGAAAATCCTGAATTCATCCGTGTCTCCTGATGTATTCTACTGTAATTATCAAGTTATAGCCTCCTCAAATTTACCAGAATTTTCAAAATAATTTCCAATTGCTTAATATATTTTATAGTCTAATTGTAATTATTTGAAAAAAAAATCATGATGTTTGTAAGAGCGCAAAAAGAGGAAATCAAGAAATAATACATCATCACCAAAAACAGGGTGACAAACTGGCAATTTCAAAACGAATAGTAAGAAAGAGGTATAAAAAAACAAGAAAGTGGACCAATGTGATGCAGGGAGAGATGCTACCGTTCCTTGAGACAAGGCATTCAAGGAGGCCCCATGCATGTTATTTTTTGTTTAATAGTTTATTGATTATTCCCATACGTCTAACTAGTAACTACTCTATTCTATCCTGGCCTTTCTACCAGGGATTTATCCGTTACCATTATTCGCTCTTATAAAATACTAGTATACAAATTCGATTTGATTATCCTTTCGTTTTTTTTATATATGTATCAACTCTCAGAATCTCCTTCATGGGATACGATAGGATGACTAAATGCAATATATGTACATCCTTTGGTTTATAATATCTCGATAGATTGATAGTCGCGATTCTGGAATGGATAGATTGATAGTCGCTATTCTGGAATGGACTCTGCTATAGGATTCTGCTTTTCTTATTCGTTGAGATTTGTGCATGAAAAAGTTTTTTTTTATCGAGATACGTAAATTAAAATTTTGAATGGTTGAGATTTGAAAAGCAGGATCCTGCTTTTCTTAGATAAAAACAGTAGAGTCGGATCCCGCTATTCTGGGTGGACTGCTATTATTCACCTCTTTTTTTTAGTAGTCCCAATATTTATTCGTAAATGAAGAATATAATTGCAGTTTTTTTTTTCTTGTTCTAAAAGAAATCATAGTAATATTATGGTTGCTTTAATTTCTATACATTCTCACGACTTTGAAAAAAATTTAAAAAAAACTATTAAGAGTAATAGCATTAGTACAGTTTCTTTAAAAAAAAATAATGACAAAAAAGTGATGGATGGTATTGGATAAGAATTAAAGAACTTTAAAGGAATGGAAACATTACGGTTTTTTTTTTTGTTTTCTATAAAGAGGTAATTGTGAGAATGAATGAAAATTAATTGAATTAACAAATTATAAAAGCAACCGTACAATTAATGTTGCTGTTGCTACTGTTACATCAATAAAATTATGTAATATAATACCAATAATGTTATCTAAAAACGTACCTTTCTAATTATTAAAATAAGAAAATGGGTAATATATATAATATCTTACTAACAGTGTTGTTTTAGGTAGCATCATAATTGTTTATGACAAGCTGTTCCAAACACTTAAGAGGAGATAAAAAATGATGCTAAATTAGTGTTTTATTACACAAAATTAACATGTTTATTGCAACTACACAATTTAAATATATTTATAATGTTTCGAATGTCAAAAATTTATGATTTAAGAGTCAACATATATAGATAAAAGAAAACCGAACTCTATAGTTCTCATCTTTGATGAGAAAGTGTCCAGCATGCACATGTTGTTAAGTTTCTAAAAGTATTTTTGTTCACACATTTATATGATAAACGAGTGAGATTATGGTATTATACATAATGCATATTGATCCGTATTTTGGATTAATATTTCTGTTTTTAAAATTCAAACAGTCAATCTAAATTATTCGACATGATTTTCATATGAAAATATATTGACATACTAAACTTATAATTTTTAGAAATCTTTTACTATTTTTATAAATAGATAGAAAATCACTACTTTTAATTGATCTAGAATATTAAGATCAAGTGATTTTCTACTTATTTAAAAATATAGTAAAAAAATTCTAAAAAATATTAAATTTGATTTACAAATACACTTTCATATAGTGATCTCGTTGATCGATTCAAACCGACTATTTGAACTTTATAAAATGAGATATTAATCTATAGTACATATCGACATGCACTATGCGTCGTACCATAACCTCACTCTTGATAAATTACAGTTTTTGGTCAAATATCAGTATGTTAATTTGGAACTTTTTGAATGGCGACGGGATATGCCGATGTAAATTTCTTCCCTCTGAAGGTCAATAGACAAATTCGGATCACCAATTATTAAATTTAGACTGTTATTTAATTGTGACACAAATTTCAAAAACATACATCCTATGTTTAATAGGCACCCAATTTTAATCGTTGAAATTAATCTCAACTTATTAGACTACTTTCTACGGACACTTAGACTACTTTTTTTTTTTTTTACGAATTAAGAGCTCCCGTAAACTACGGACTTTATCTTTTTGGATGTATTTTATGAATATCTTTTTTTTTTATGGGAATTGGACCTTTTTAGAGTGTATTCAACAGTTGGCTATGTCTTTGCCTCTCAAAAAGAGAGAGGTTATGTTAATGGTTGTAAGTGTCATTTGCTAGTGTATATGGAAAACAAGAAATTCTATCTGTTTTGATAATAAAACTGTACCTCCAGTTGAACACATGTTTATGCTAATATGTTATTTGTTGGATTATTGGTCAGGAAATAAAAAAGAGACATGTGAGGCAATTTGCATAATCTTGGATTCTAGAGGATCTGGATATGGTGCCACTCCAATCTCTTTTCCCTTTGCCAGCTCTTGAGATGCCTACTGGTCCCTATTTTACACTGGTACCAGTCCTGCTTGCCACTTGAGGAACCCTACTGGTACCTATGTTCCATTGGTACCAGTCCTTTGCTTGTTGGCTGGTTCCTTTTGGCTGATTGCTTACTCTGTAATAATTGGGGTGTTCCCATAAACATGTTGGCGCATTTGGTAGTGCCTTTTTCCTGTTTTCAGCTAGATCAATGACACTTAATTTGGTTTATATGCTGGTGTTGTTTCACTGGCTTACTATTTGTTTTTTGGGTTTTAGGTGTGGATGTACTTGTGTTTTGTCTAGGGTCAATGATGTGTTTAATAAATGCTTTGATACTGCTTCTTGATGGATCAATCTTGGAGTTCATTATCTGGTTAAGGATGTCGGGTGTGTTGCTGAGACTTATACAGGCTATGGGTTTTATTGGGTAGTTTTACTATTTTGTTGTTTTTACTTTAGTATGGGTTTTATTGGGTAGTTTTACTATTTTGTTGTTTTTGCTTTAGTATGGGTTTTATTGGGTAGTTTTACTATTTTGTTGTTTTTGCTTTAGTACTTGTACGGTTACTTTTCTTTAATGGAAGGGCATTTATGCCTATTTAAAAAAAAACGAGTGAGGTCATTGTACTATGCATAGCGTATATTAGTCAGTACTATGAATTAATATTTCAATTTCTAAAGTTCAAACAATCGATCTAAATCATTTAATTCATTCAATATTAATCACTATATAGAAATGTACTTACAGATCAAATTTAACATTTTTATACTATTTTACTATTTTTATATAGGTAAAAAATCACTTGATTGAAAAATTCTAATTTATTAAAAAATCTATCTATCTAAAAAAATAGTAATATAATTTTAAAAATGAAAAATTTAGTCAAGTATATTTTCATTTGGAAATCATGTTGAACATTTCATATCAATTATTTGAACTTTAAAAACAAAAATATTGATATGTAGTATAGACCAATCTATGCTATATATTGCATAGTACCGTAGCCTCAATTTTAATTATATATAATTGTAATATTGTATATATCCAAACAAACCTTTAATTAATTCGCCACAAAATCTTTAATTATATATCGAATCTTTCATTTACTTCAACACTTTTGGTTGTCATAACATTATGATATGCATGTGAACAAGTTGTTGCCTCATAGTGTGACACTTGAGATGCATTAATAAATCCTCCCAAGTATGTATATTTCACCGGAACTTTATGTTCCTGCTTAACCGGTATCTGTTGAACGGATGATGTGAACTTCAATAATACAACTTGATCACATCAGGATTCGTTATGACTTATGACAGCCTTTCAAAAGGAAGAAAGAGAAAGTGCCTAATTGAGTTTGAAAAGTAGATACAGCAATGAAAAATGGATGAACGGAGGGGGGTCCCTCCCCTATATTTTTTCTTCTCTAAGCAGAGCAAGACAGTCGTGAAAGCCTGAACGTACCTCTCTACTGAATACTGAATACTGGTATAGTAAAAGTGGGGTTGTTATGCAGTATACCGGGCCCACCGATGGTCCATGATTTTTCTTTTGCTACTTTGGATCCTTTATGCTTCTCACTTGTTGTGTGAGAACCTATGTTTAGCATTATTGATGGCAAACGATTACCATATCTCATCACAATTTGTTGTTGTAGTAGATATCTATAATCAAAATCTATAATACTTTCAAACATCAGACTTAGAATAATTGTTGGATCTATACACACAACAAATTATTTTGACTTACATAAATAAAGAAATAATGCCAAACTGTAATCATTTAATTAATCAATAAATCAATCAATCATTAAGTGTAGAGTAAAAATATCAATAGCCTAAATAAATATATGACTATGAGCAAATTTAGGGTGTGATGTCACCAAGAGAATTTGGTGAGCACAATTCTAAAAGTTTATCGGATTGACTTCCAACAACGAAACCAAACCGTTTAAATCCATCTACTTCATGAGTGATACATATAGATGCAAACTTTTTAAAGTTCCGAATTCATTTCATACAAGATCAAGCAGTAAAAAAATGACAAAAAATGAATACATAAAACAAAATTATAAAATAACTTATAAAAAATTCATTTTTTTCCGCTTAACCTTGTACTAAATGAATTCGAAACTGTAAAAAAAATTCATATACATACATCACTCATGAAGTAGATAGATTTCAATAGTTTGAATTCGTCGTTTGAAACCGATCAAATAGATTTTTGGAGTTGTACTTACCAAACCTTCTTGGTGATCGAGCACATCACACCCTAAATTTGCTCTAAAATTTCAAATAATTTCATTATAATACATACATGTATTTTTTGTTTATAACTTTATATTTATAACACTATTGCAAAATATTGATGATTAATAAAATTTAAACTACGTACATATATATTTTAGACGAATGACTAGTTGATTAAGTGCCCCCTAATCAAATATTTTTTAAAGTAGACCTCTAAAATTATACTTCTAACATAAAAGTTGGAAAAATATGCTTCAGATTCAAAGTAATTATGATGTTATACTTCACTGCACAACATATTTTGTATAATATGCTTCACAACTATACTAATATACATAATAAATTATAGAAAAAAATACTTAATTTAATAAATAATTATAAAATTATATCTCATTCTCCAGATTTTTATCCCATCTGTCACAAAAATAGCGCCACAGTAGAACACTAGGTAATTGTAGATTGCATGGTTGGGTGCTACAGTGTTTCCAAATGATGAGGGGGTGATGTAGATATCGATGTGCATGGGCCAAGAGGTCTCATCTCATCACATTGCTGGATAACATAACATGTGAGCATGCATTCTTACAATTATACAGAGGACCATTTAAAGCAAATTCATGTAGACTGTATAGTGTTGGTTAAAGGAAGACTCAGCTTGTGCATATATACAATTTAAAGCAGGACCATTTAAAATGGAGTATTGGCTTTTATCTGGTAAAATTAGATGTACAACTCACCAAGTGCATGCCTCTTATTTCAAAAATAGGTGATTGAAGAGAAGACTAATGGCTAATTTTTTTTTGTTTTCTGATAATAAGAAAGATTTGTCTTGATCGTCTTGATCGATTAGATAGCTGGAAGCTCGATTTTGTCGTGTATTGATATTGATTAGCTAATCTAAAATAGATCAAAATTGCTGTTTTTTTTTATTTGCTTGGATTAGGCTCTCTGGATTTCGATTTTATTAATTTGCTGCTTGGCTTATGGTTATGGGGCACTCATACCAATAACCATACTATTTGTGCATCCGTCTAGTAAACTAAAGGCAGATCTACATCGAGTGGATGGGGTTGAGTGATTCTCATTTATTTTAAAAATATTTGTACTTATATATTATTTTTATATAATTTAGAGTAAAATATTATGTGTATAGTAAAATAATTGGGTACTAATAACTGGAGATAAGTTAGGAAAAATAAATTATGTTAATAAATCCATATTAATATATATAGGGCAAGAAATAAAGCTGAAGAAGTAGTATATATCTTATACTAAACAAAAGCTATCCCTTGCAAGACAATAAATAAAGCTGAAGAGAAAGAATAAGCAACAAGAATTGAACTTATAGTATGACATTTATAAAACTAAAACTGAATTTACGTGATAAGCTGATTTACAAAATCAACATCGTGCAAAGTTACAACTAAAAAATAATAGCAGGTTACAACTATGGAAATAAATCTGCTGTTATTCCAAAGAGATCACATGACCCTGTTATTCCGATCCCAGCCGTTGACTTTTATTGAGATTTGGACACAAAAAACTTTTTTCCTTGAGATTCGCATATGAAAAACTTTGAACGGTTGTGATAAAAATAACAGTCCTGTGATCCCTTTGGAATAACAGCAATTTATATCCTACATCTATATGGCTATGAAGTTGGGAAATACAATGAATATTGATCTAGTTCGTAAATCAATTTCTATCAATACAAATTCAACAGTTAAATTTACGCATTAGCATTTAAAGTTCTATTAACTAGAATGTAAAAGAATATTGATTTTAGTTGGCTAGTAAGAATGTGTTAATTTGAAAAATTAACATTTGATCTAAACGCAAATGACAGAGTTCCTTTGTGGACATTGAAATTTGAAAGGTTAAATTTCCATCTTTTAAAAAAAAATGTGTTAATTTGAGGAGAATGATAAATTAGTTATTCCATTTTAAAAAAAATATTAATAATAAGCTCAAATAAAAGATCAAAATTACATTAAAAAAAGAGAAATGAGAAAGATTATTTGTTTTTAGTGAAAAATAAGTATTTTTAAAATTTTAATGAAAAAATTGACTATTTAATTATTATTTTATGAATATGACAATCATTATCCTTAAAATTTATAGGTCTCAGAACTTTTAACTTGTTTGTTCAACATCAATACAGTCCATAAAAGAACAGTACATCGACCAAAAAGAAAACATTATTCTATGGTTCCCATTAGAACCGTCTTCTTTACAATTATTTAATATATACAAAATTAACACATGAAATTACTACATGAGATCATTCATTACAATGGTAAACAATTTTCTCTAAATAAAAGAATCATCCAACTTTTCCTTCCCCTAAATGCGGGTCACAATCACATGCCTCAACAGTAATTGAACATTATTCCCACAATACCTTTTTATCCTTTATTAATGAACCATTATGCCTAGAGAAAGTGTTTACCGCAAAAAAATAAATAAACACAATGAATTTATAATCAATAAATTCAACCGCCCCTTCAGAGAAAAAGAGGTGCTGGACTCCTATTGATGTAATTTCTTTCACTTTTCTGAAATTAGCACCCCTAATTGTAGGGATCAATTGCCTCCTTGAGCTATTGGAATTAGGGTTGACAAAAAAGCTCGAGGCTTGTGACTCGCAGGTGACTTGTTCTCTAACAGTTTGCTCGTTACTGGATTGAGCTAGGGCCTAGCTCGCTCGCCACTAACTCGGTCCAAAATTAACGAGTTCAAACTGAGACCTAGCTAGCTCGGCTGGGCATCAATTTGTGAATTTGTATGAATTTGTGTGCATTTTATACTGTATATTGAAACTTAATAATTTTTTAAAAATTTATTTGTAAAATTTATAAAATTTGTAAAAACAACTCGGTTCAGCTCAGTCCAAAAAGTTTGTAAAATTTATTTTCTTCTTAAAACAAGATCCAGTCAAACTCAGCTCGCCAGCTCGCAAGCTAGCTCGGTCCAGCTCGTGATGATTTCAAGCTTTGATTTCAACTCGGACTTCTAAAGTCAGCTCGCTCGTGATTCGGACGAGCCAGCTGGTTGCCACCCTACTCTGGCGACAAACCCTAGCAATGCGCAATGACCACTCTATTTCTTCCTCCAACACATCTATACTTTTAGTCTATCTCTCCCTTACCCCTTCTAAATTTCTCTTCCAAAAAAGCGCCTCCTCTCTCTCGTCTCTACCTCGAGAGGAGAGGAGAATGAGAGAGAGAGGGGGGACCGAAGCCAAGCGCTCGCTCGCTAACAGCTCGCTCGTTACTATATTGTGTTGTTAACGAGCCAGCTCGCCACTAGCTCGTTCCAGAATTAACGAGTTCAAGCTGAGGCCTAGCTCGGCTAGGTATCAATTTGTGAATTTGTATGAATTTGTGTGCATTTTATACTGTCCATTTCGGTCCAAAGAGTTTGTAGAATTTTTTTTTTTCTTAAAACAAGGTCCAGCTAGATCCAGCTCGTGAGCTAGCTCGGTCCAACTCGTCATGATTTCAGCTCGAACCTCTAAAGTCAGCTCGTTCGTGACGAGTTCAAGCTGGGTCCAGCCCGTGACGAGCCAGCTCGTTGCCACCCCTAAGCAGAGCTGGTTGAAGCCGAGAGGGCGGTATCGTCGGAGTTTGGAGTGTTGAGTCTACGTCATCTCGATTGGAGTGCGGGTGAGTAGATCCGGATGTCAAAATGTGGTGGAGGTCGAAAGAGCGGATCCGATCTTAGAGAGCAATAAGGATTAAGGTAATAGCGTAATTATGAGTGTATATAAGTGAAATTAGAAGATTAGAGTTATTTAGAGTAGTTTGGATGATTTTGTGAGAATAAAAGTATGGACTTAGAATTAGAGTAATTTGACTCGATATAAGTTCTTTTTTTTTATCAATAGAATTGTTAGTTGACACTTACAAACCACTGACTTTTAAAAAAAAAAAAAGATTTATATAAATTTTATATTTTTATGTATATGATACGTAGTAAGATTACATTTTACTTGTCAAATTTTAAAATTATAAATTATTTTAAAAAATTATGTTTACATGTAACTATTTCTTTAGATAAACATCTACCAAAACCTCGACACCATCACACCACCCAAGTCAGCAATCATGTCTGAGGCTCTGAGCTAGTCTTCTGGTTTTATCTTCTTTCAATTAAAACACACTTTCATATTACACAACTTTTAATCAGGGAAATTCCGTGCTTAGCAGATGACTAATCATGACTTCCTTTGTCGTTTATCTTGAGTACACGTGTCGGTAGCACTTGCTTTCGTTAAACCTTTACCAAACAAAAAGAAATTCAATTCCTTGACATTCAATTGCCTAAATAAAAATCTATATCCATCAATTTGGGTAGGCATCACTTACGCTTGAAAACTTTGATTGAGCCAAATGCGAGGTACAATCATTATGTGACCCACACCACTGTACATTTATTATCATTTTTAAAGTTTCGTGTGGCTTCCCTGCTTCTTGTAGAGAAATCATTTATAAATCAATGTTGGTTTCCAGATATGCCCCTGCAGTGCCAAATTTTTCTTTTATAGACTATCCTGTCTACGGTTTTTTAACATTAATATTTTACGAATTACTATTACTGATGTCACCTCCCATTCAACTTGTTCTCTCCCTCCAACTTTGTTAAACTAATCTGTAATTAACAGTAAAAATTTAATCATACATTTAGAGTTGTTGTGCATCATTGTCTAAACTAGTTTAAATATTATTAACCAGCTCTGCCTACATCATCATTAAATTCATGCAGTTGAGGATTGTTCTTGTATAGTCCAAATTAAAGATCTAAAATTTGAGATGTATTTTTATCATTTAGATAGGTCATGCATCACATTTTAGATACTGTTTTTGATTCAAGATATTTTAGATAGTGTTTACCGATGTTTAAACTATTTGAATTTTTTAATGTTTAGAAACTTCTTAAATCGTTGTAATTATTAAATATTTACATAGTTGAAAAAATTATCTTCAAATTATGCTAAAATGCAATACATGAATAGCCTATCTCATCTAAATAATAGAGAAGAACATCTATAATTTTAATTTTTTTTTAATTTAAATATTGTGGATATATGACTCTATGGCATTAAATAAAATTAAGGGAACTATTAATATAATATTCCGCGTTGTCTAAATAATCCAATGCATTGTTTAACTCATATGTAATTTGTTAAAGAAGACAGCAACATTGAAAATTTAATCTAGAACATCTATCATGATCAGACGAATATTTTGGATGCAAATTTATTCTAGTGAAAATTTCTAGCACCATAATAGTCAATTGAAAAGAATCTAAAAATATTTATTAATAGAACATCATTTTCACAATTCATTGAATTTAGCCGCTTACAGCTTCCATTTTTTATATCTTGATGAGAAATGTGGGTCTTTGAAAAAAACTATCATTGGATTGAGACGCTTTCTGAATGAGAGACTATGAGAGGCCCAAAAACTATAAATGAGATGATTTGAGTTGACATTTTAAATTAAATAAAATCATTAAATTATGCCATGAAAGGTACGCTTCTCTTTTCTCTGGGATAATGCATAGTGTTAAATTATAAAGAAAACGAAACAAAGCTTGTTCAGAGTTATACGCAACTAATAGGGGCATATGAGTACATTAAAAAACTAACGGTACTTTTGAGACTTCTTGCTTGTCCTAATTAAGAGATGTAGGTCATAAGGCTAGTACCCTGAATTATTTTGTTGGTGCGTGTGGGTGTGGGTGTGTGGTGTGTGGGTTTGTGGTGTGGGGGGGGGGGGGGGGGGGGGGGGGGGGGGGGGGGGGGATCTTTTTAGAAACCATAAATAAGAAAAAAGAATTTACTAAACCAACTTGATTGTTTTGATTTTTACAAAAACCATAAGAATTGATATGCTATTTCGGTCAAAAGTGTTTTTTCTTCGGACCGAATTGACATTTCGGTCCGACCCGTTTTTACAAATTTTCAATGGAAAAGCAGGATCCTGCTTTTCCGATCTCAACCATCAAATTCATTGAGATTTGTGCATGAAAAAAGTTTCTTTAGCGAGATACGCGAATAGAAAATTTTAAATGATTGGGATCAGAAAAGCATGACTCTGTTTTTTTATTGGAATAATAGCATAGTTCATTCGGAGAGTGGATGTGGATGAGATTATAGATTGCGGAGAGGTGCAACTCTCAAGAAATTATCTTTAATTTCATACTCTAATAATTGGTGTTCGCCACTAATCATTGGTGTTTCAACACAGAGATAGAGACTGATAGAAAGTATATGCAGATCGGTAATCGAAAGATCAATTGGGAAGCATACAAAAATATAACCAAAGTAATTATCGATTGTCTTGGCATATTCTCTTCTAGATACATATCGATTTCAGTTACTTCATTGTTAAATTTGATTGAATCGTTGAAATAGAATATAAGATTGATTACGGAAAATGAAATCTGGGAGGCTCCCTTGTTTCTCTTTCAGAGAAAAAAAAAGATTGATTACGGAAACAAATTTAAAAGTTACGTGGTGTCAGTGGATATGGTACATTAGGGATTGAGATATATCTGTATCTATTTAAAATTAATCTTAGCATATCTTATTTTTGCCCATACTATATCATTGTCCATTAAAATTTACGGATAACAAATAAATAACCAACAATTATCGAATAAATTGATAATTTATATAAATCTAATTTAAAATGGAGCTAACAAATTAACATATACTTTAAATAAATCAGGCAAAATAATATCATAACATATAAAAAGTTATAATTATTAATTGGTCACGGTTATTTTTAAGTAATATAAATTACTAATTAAAATAAAATTATATAAAATATAATGTATAATCAATCTCGTTATAATAATATATAAAATATTATATAGTTCAATATCCGAAGAAAAACTTAAGATAAATGATTTTGTATTTATCAATTACCCTTAAAATAATAAATATGTCAATAGCTCTTATATATACTCTTGCTCGATAAGCTAACGTTTTCTTTTTTATTTGCATTTTTATCAGTTAAGCTGACAAAAAAAATTCTTACAAATACCTGCTTTACCAAATACAATACGGATAAAATTACGGGTACAAGAGTTTTAATACACCCTAATTAAGATCCTCCATCATTCAAAACTCCTTAAAAATCTACATTTCAAAGGCCTTATCTTATAAAACCAAGAATTATAATGCCAACTAAAGCAAATAACTAGACAACTCTTTTTAGCATGTCATAATACCCAACATTAAAATGACAAGAGGATAATGGATATGTTATGTACTAATTAACTACATGAACTATATAGCAGAAGAGACAAGATTTGTGATTGTATGTATTTCCAAGTATTATTAACAACCTTACCTGGTAATGTTAATAAAGTCAAGGTTATTACTTATTAGTTGGGATTTGGGCAGCAGGATAAATTAATTGGCAATTTGGCATGACCTGTTTTTAATACTAAAGCAAAAGATAAAAAACAGTGACCCTCCATTAGCCAAAATCCACGTGTCCCCTGACCCCTCCAACCCCAGCCCCAACAGAGTAGGGTTGTTGGGTCCGGATCTGTCCCTCGAGATTATCTCGGGATTCGAACCAGTCTCTCAAAATACATGTACTCCATTTTAGTTTGATGGTCACGGATTCGAATAGAACGGTCCCGATCCAAAATCTAATTTTTGGGTTACTTTACTGGATCTGAATTCAGGGTTGTTTGGGTTAATTTGGTGATGTAATAGAATAGGATCTGTATCCTGCCACTCGTGAGATCATGACAGTTATTATATTAAATTAGTAACAACTAACAACATAATGACGCTTAATTAGTTGATTATCTTATTGGGAAACTTAGTTTTTTGATATCAATCAATGTCTTTAATTGTTAGGCCTGAGAGGTTGAGAGGATAGTTTGAAAGACAAAAAAGGATTGCGTTGCGTAGGACCAAAGGGAACATAAATTTGTTCTCACTTCTCACTAACCAACAAAGTTACACCTCACTGCTTTTGACAGTGCATTGTATTACATAAGAAAATGTAAGTGGGAAAATGCACACTGGATCAGACGAAGCTGTGGGCAGGTGGTTGAATTTTTTTTTGTTTTCCGTAATTAAAAAAATTAATTGTATGAAAAGAGGTTGCTTATTTTTTTTGACAAATAAATACTTTTTTTACAATAATTCTGTACTTCTAGGTGTGTTTGGGTGCCGTAAGAATAACACTATTATGAGATAGCAATGCTATTCTGAATAAGGTGAATTCAAACAACTTGATAGCTATTCAGAACAGTCCAAAACAACGCTATTTTGCTAATCCAGAAAAAAATTGAAATAGCTTGAGTTACAAAGAAAATATATATAAAATAATAACTTTATTTATTCCATTCATCACTATTCTAAATGTTCAATCCAAACAACATTTTCACTATTCCGAATAACACCACATCAACACTATTCTCACACTCTTCAAAAAATCACTATTCTCATCTACTAATCTCAAATAGTAGCTACTCTGGATATTCTAGTTTCTATCCAAACATACCGCACAGCGAACTTTGGTTCAGTATCCCTTAGGCCAAAAACAAAAATCTTACCGCAGAAGATTTCCAAAAAAGGTGTACCTCCTTTTTTTTGTTTTTTTGTTCTCATGTGTAGTACAGAATTATAAAAAAAGAAAGAGTGAGGTTATGGTGCTATGCATAGCACCAATGGCTAGTGTACTACGGCTCAATATGATACTTTTTAAAATTCTAACGGTCGATCCGACCGTTCAATGTGATATCCATATGAATATGTACTTGCAAACTAAATTTTATATTTTTTTGAATTTTTTTTACTATTTTTTCAGATAGGTAGAAAAATTAGTGTTTTTTGAAAATTCTGGACCATCAAAATTCTACCTATCTGAAAAAATAGTAAAAAAATTCGAAAAAATATAAAATTTAGTTTGCAAGTACACATTCATATGGTTATCACATTGAACGGTCGGATCGACCGTTAGGATTTTAAAAAGTACCATATTAAGCCGTAGTACACTAGCCATCCGTGCTATGCATAGCACCATAGCTCAAGTATCGTACACTCCTGCATACTGAAATTTAGATTTGGTATTTTTTTTCTTTTACTTTTTTTGTGCAAATCGTGTAGTCTTGTGTGCAACGAAGTGAAAGAAAGTGTATCGGATCGAACCAACGGTACTTAAAATTTTTGTAAAAGAAAATACAACCAACCTCTTTTTCTATAATTATCTTTTTTAATTAAGAAAAATAAAAAAATCCAGGTGGTTGGCTTTGCATTTTTAATTTGGCCTTGTTTTCTTTACATTTTAAAAAATTTCGAATTTGTGCTCCGTATTTAAAATTCTGAATTCAAAATTAGATGCATGTGTTATTGATGATTTAAATTTTTTTGATCTTGATCTCATACTTAAAAAGTTAAAAAAAATTTGGGTCTAATTCCACGTATACAAATTAATTTTCTATTATATTTTAAAATTGGTTGAATTTGTGCTCGAAATTGAAGATTGTGGACTCAAAATTTCGGTGCATGCATTGTAGATGATTTACAATTTTGATCTTTATCTCATACTAAAAAAAATTGAGTCTAATTTCACGTATTTTAATGTTCCCTTGCATTGACATTCATCCAACAAAAATAACTCCCAACAGTATATCTGAAATTTCAATTGCATGCAATCACATTTGCATGTTAGTACATGCCGTCATTTCTCTGGATAATATGTGCCACAAAAATTGCTCATTTATAATTTCACATCTCCTTATATGCTAGAGTCAGGGGAAGGGAAACAACATACGATTATTCATTTGGAATCTCAAAAGGGAACGATATCCTAGAAAAGGTGCCAATACATTGATCAAACTGGTTCAAATATTGTCTAATTGTCAGGTCCTTACGGGTTCAAACTTTCTCTCTCGTAGCTACCTGATTCGGAGTCCGGAAGCTATGAAGTAACTCAAATTTTGAGTTTGGATGTGGATCGTTTGATCAAAATCCGGATCAATTCGATCCGAGATAAAATGTAAATAATTCCTTTAATATTTGTGTCAAAGCAATCAGACGGTCCAGATCTAAACTAAAAATTCGGACCATCCGATAAGAATACGAACCAGTCCGATGAGGTGAAATGTACATAAGTTCTTTTAATATTTGTGTCAAAGAAAATCATCCGATAAGAATCCAAACCAATCTGACAAGGTCAAATGCACACAAGTCCTTTAATATTGTTGTCAAAGAAAATCGAAACGTCCGGATCCAAATTCAAAATTTAAGTTACCTTAGGGTATGTTTCAGAAGAGAGGAGAGGATGGATGACTAAATCTGATCATGTTTATCTGTTTCAGAACGTTAATTATTGAGGGGTAAAGGAGGGGAGGAGAAGAGAGAAGAGATGAACTCTATATACAAACTATTCAAATTTTGTAACTTTCAAATATTCAAATAAAAGTGTAGAGAAGGTTAACCGTTTATCCTGCCCTCTTTCTTCTCTTTTCTTTCCGTCTATTTTATGGAGCACATTCTAAGTGATCTAAATTCAATCTTATAATTTCTTTTTAGAATATTAAATTCTTATTGCGAAGACATTCACTAATATATTTTTTGTGATATATCTTAACAACACTATTTTGCTGAATTAACAATTAAATTATATTCTCTCTATTAAATGAAGATTAAACGACTTCAATGTTCCTAATCGTAAACTTTCTAATTAAAATATAAAAGACTTTTTTTTTAATTAAAGGAGTCTGGTATAGTACTCAAGTATATATATATATATATATAGGGTCCGGCTAATTTGCTGCCGGCAGCATTTTAGCCGGAGGTGCTGCCGGCAGTTTTACTGTTTTGTGATGTCCAAACAACAAATTCAAACCGTTAGATGTTTAATCTATATTATAATCTACTTGGAGACCAAATTTTACATTTTTTGGAATTTTTTTACTATTTTTAAAGCTGGGTTGAAAACCGCTGTTTTCAGTAAATTTCTGCAGCGTTAAAAACAACGGTTTTCAACCCAGCTTTAAAAATAGTAAAAAAATTCCAAAAAATGTAAAATTTGGTCTCCAAGTAGATTATAATATAGATTAAACATCTAACGGTTTAAATTTGTTGTTTGGACATCACAAAACAGTAAAACTGCCGGCAGCACCTCCGGCTAAAATGCTGCCGGCAGCAAATTAGCCGGGCCCTATATATATATATATATATATAGAGTATAGAAAATGGCTAATATCAAAACGTTTGTTCCTGGGCTCAGGAACAAACGGTTCCGTTCTCCAATTTCCGCAGTTCAAACAACAAATCCAAACCGTTAGATGTTCAATCTATATTAAAATGTGCTTGGAGACCAAATTTTACATTTTTTGGAATTTTTTTACTATTTATTAAGCTAGTTTGAAAACCGCTGTTTTTCAATGCTGCAGAAATTTCATAAAAACAGCGGTTTTCAAACTAGCTTAATAAATAGAAAAAAAATTCCAAAAAATGTAAAATTTGGTCTCCAAGCACATTTTAATATAGATTGAACATCTAACGGTTTGGATTTGTTGTTTGAACTTCGGAAATTGGAGAACGGAACCGTTTGTTCCTGAGCCCAGGAACAAACGTTTTGATATTAGCCATTCTCATAGAGTATATATATATATATAGAGTTGAGCTAACTTGCTTTGGGAATTAAAGGGGGCGTTTTACTTTGCGCTCATATCTTCATTTTCAAAGTTCAAATAGTCGATTCGAACCTTCCAACATGTTCTTCATATTAAAATGTGCTTGGAGACCAAATTTTATATTTTTTGGAAATTATTTACTATTTTTTCAGAATTTTTGAAAATCATCACTTTGCTGAATTTTTTATTATTTTTTTTTATTGAAAAGTTGTGATTTTCAAAAATTCTGAAAAAATAGTAAAAAATTTCCAAAAAATGTAAAATTTGGTCTCCAAGCACATTTTAATATGAAGAACATGTTGGAAGGTTCGAATCGACTATTTGAACTTTAAAAATGAAGATATGAGCGCAAAGTAAAACGCCCCCTTTAATTCCCAAAGCAAGTTAGCCCAACTCTATATATATATATATAGAGTCCGACTAGGCTACTCCATGGAGTAAAACGACTTGGTACTCCACGCCATATCTTCATTTTCAAAGTTCAAATAGTCGATTCGAACCTTCCAACATGTTCTCCATATTGAAATGTGCTTGGAGACCAAATTTTACATTTTTTGGAATTTTTTTACTATTTATTAAGCCACTTTGAAAATCTGAAAATCCTTATGAACAGTAAAAAACAGTAAAAATTTCTGGACCGCCGGATCAGTGATTTTCAAAGTGGCTTAATAAATAGTAAAAAAATTCCAAAAAATGTAAAATTTGGTCTCCAAGCACATATCAATATGGAGAACAACTTGAGCGGTTTGGATCGGTCGTTTGGATTTTCAAAATGGAAATAATGAGACGTGGAGCACCAAGTCGTTTTACACCATGGCTTAGCTAAGCCCAGCACTATATGTATATATATATATATATATATATATTAAATGTTCTCTGCGGTGGGTATGACTTATGAGTCTGCTCTATTATTATAAAAAATGTTAACTATTCAAGTAAATTAAGTCCTCAACCTAACTACCGTCCACTAATTAATATGGATACGGTATATATATCCAATTGAAAGAGTGATGCTACGATGACTTGGGATGTAAATAGGGTATTTTACTTTCCACTCATATTTTTATTTTCAAAATTTAAATAGTCGATCCGAATTTCTCAACATGATCTTATATTGATATGTGCTTGGAGACCAAATTTTACATTTTTCGGAAATTTTTTACTATTTTTTTTAATTTTTGAAAATTAGTGTGAAAAATTCAAATCGTCTATTTCAATTTTAAAAATAAAGATATGAGCAAAAAATAAAACACTTTTTTTACTTTCCAAAACATAATAGCCTATCTCTCAGTTGAAAATGTAGATTGACAGTGAGACCATATGCATGTATCACGTGTAACTAAGACGAGTTTTAATTATTATACTTCTGAAAATTGAGCCTCAATAAAAAACTATAGCAAATTCGAATTCGTAATCGTATGAGATGCAGTTTCGTGTCAAGCAACACAAAATAAAATATAAAATAAAACGTTAAAGAAATAACTAGGTCTGTTTTTTGTGCAGATTTTATTGTGCTGTGCGCATAACAACGCAAGCAGGGGTATTATGACGGCAGGTAATAAACTTGAGGAAGAATACAGCGGCATTTCCCATCAATTTATATGAGAGAGGGTTCAAATTCTTTTATTTTTTGCGTCTTTATTTTTTAAAACTTTAATTTTATAATTTAAAATTTAAAGGTCAAAATAAAATTATTAGATATGATCTACATCACTTTATCTAAGTATTTGTAAAAAATTATAATATTTCAACTTTGTTGTGTTTATCATCAAGAACTTGTAAAAATGTACTGATGTGAATAATTTATAGACATTCATTTTTCAACTTATTAATTAACATAAAAACAAAACCAAAACGTGATAAATTTTTTGTGAGCACGTAGTGAAAATCATATAGATCACATCTAACGGTTTTATTTTGACGTTTATATTTTAAATTTTGAGTTATTAACATTTTAAAAATGGAGACATGATAGAAACATAAGAAATGAAGACATTAGAACTCTCCTCTTTATATAAATAGTTGCAAGAGGTTTGTTAACGATCACCCAAAAGAAAGACTGTCTATCCTCTCCAACATTGCGTGCATAATGCATTAGAGGATATTAGATTTGTAGACGTATTTTATAAACATATATTATCAATTACGGTGGAATGCATTTTTATTTAGAATTCTCTCAAATGGACAAAATGTTACATATTAGCTTAATATTTAATGAAAATTCGACATAAATATTAGATATCGTAAAGTTTAATATTTTTTAATAAAAGATTGCTTCTGAAATTTCAGTTCGCAATACATGCGCGATGCCGTTGGAGGAAGAGAAAAATGCATTTTTCAAACAATTATCTTTCTAAAAATGAGACATCTTATTCCGCTCAGCTTTGCAAGAGTTGGCGGATAGTGAAAATAAATTTTTCACTGAAAAGGATGTAGAAATGTAACTGCAAGTCAGAGAAATTTGTATATATATGCAACAAAGATAGAATGGAGTTTGGCACCTATTTAGTTTTGTCTTGATCAGGATTTTGGAATTATTTCTAGAAGTTTGACAATTAACTCTCCAAGTTGGTCATAGAAGTAAAGGGACACAAGTTTGTAAATATGAAATGGCCCAATCTAACAAATGCTGCCAACTGGGCCAAGATTGTAAAACACAATAAAATTTAAAATGGGCTCGCTCAATAATGATTAAATTCTCCTTTTACGGTACGGAATTTACAGAATAATTCGTATCACCCTTACTAGTAATTTTTGCACAGAAAAATGGAAGAAGAATATAAACAGAATTGCTCGGCTATTTGCGTTTTGTTTATCTTTCATAAGTTCTTCAGTTTTCATGGTATAATTAAGAAAATTGAGGCAGATCGAGTACGGTACAACCTTGTTGCTGATGGAACCTTTTTCTAATTGATTTGATATGAATTATGAAATGTACGGGTACCAAACAAGTTTAGTAGTACTGTTTAAATGACCATTTTGTATGCTTTTACTTTACTGATACATGGGGTGGGTTCCATACCAGTGGACTGTACTGTTACTTCAAAGATAATTGTGTGGGATTCTTGAGCTTACATCCTTTTCATTAATCTTTGTTGTGATATGAGGAGGATTTATTTGGGTGTTTTTAGTGAGTATGTACGATATAAATGATCTGGAATAATGGAATGGAAACAAATAGCAATAAGACTCTTTCTAGTTTTTCTATTTGAGTTTCTCATTTAGGATGTAACAGAACCAGAGAGAAAATAACAGATGAAATATAAATGAACGACCAATAAATCATTTGTGGTCCTGCATCAAACTACCACTATTTAGTACCAACTTGTACCATGTTTGAAAGGAATAGTTGGGGCTTTTTTTTTTTTTTGCTGTGTAGGTCCTATTTGGAGCTCAGTATGATACAACAACTTTTTTATGTAGCAATATCATGCACTTAAAGCAACAAGCAAAATTGGTTTCTCAGAAACACAGGAAATGTCGAAATTAAATTATTTGGTGGAGATGCAAATAGGTCTAGTTGTAGGAGGACAGGAGCATGTGTGAAGCATTTAACCTTTGAATTCCACTTCACACACAGTCTTATCTCTAATACTCATATTGACAACTCAACTAACATAATCAAGCAAGTATCTACTTCTATCAGAAAAAGAAAGAAGAAAAGATAGAAAGTGAGCCTTGATAGTGGTGTTGAACTACAAATTAATGATACAGAAAGAGAATATATCCTATTAAAATAACCTCCTGTGACAACTTTATGGTACACAAAAGCATCTCCACAGAGAAAATAAAATAAGAAGAGGCTCCATTCTGCCTTTCTGAAATCCAATGATGAAATCTAGTACTCACATGGTTTGATGGTGGCTAGCAACTTTAGTTTTGAATTTTGAAAACTGTGTTTTCATTCAAGTCCTTGATTGATATTGAATTAACTTCAATTAAATTGTGTTTTCTAAGCAAGATTATAATTGCTTGAACTTTCTCTGTTGCAAAATGGCTCGTTCAGAAGTGATAATTTTGTACAACCTTATTTAAAATGTTTTGAACTTATAAATTTATTAGTCTAATATAGTATATCATTACTCCCTCTCTCATGGCTTCCGGCCAACCTAACATGTTAGACAGCACAAACAGAAAGAAAATCATTCAAATAATTCAATAATTGCACTTTAGTCCACTTTAGAAAAAGAGAGAAAACACAAGAAAAAAGATAATGCCAGTAGGTACGTGCGGTAGGTCTGAATTGAGTAAATTTACATTCAATTATATTGGAATTTGCTAAAGTTGACTTGAGTGTCCTTTTTTGCATGATTAAGGGATATGCTCAATTAAAGCTTGCCATCATATTGGTGGTTAGTACAATATAGATATCTTTATCAATGCACTATGCATTATTGAATAAATAAGAAAGAAAGGAACAAAGTTTGTCGCCTAAATGTTAAAACAACTATGCACAAGGGAACAGAAAGATCATTCTCCATTTTGATATCGGCAAATAACTAAAGAGATAACAAAAGGAGCAACATACATTTTGTCGAAAGCTAGAGTTATTATTTCATGATTTAAACCTGCATAAAGGGTGGTAATTGCTTCGGTATATCAAAATATTTTTATCAGAGTCCAACGATACCATTTTCAGAATTTTGCAAAGTTCTTTTATGCATTTTAAGTGAATTTTTTTGGAAAATAAGAAAGTTATACAGGTCAAGGTAGTAATTTGCTAAAATTTGTCAAGGGGATGATTAGAAAAAAGAAAATTAAATATTAAATGCAAATGTTATGACTCAAAAGTTCCATTGGTCGACACAACTTAGTAAGAAAGTTCATAAAAGGCCAAAATGGTGTCAAATGCAAATCACAACTTGGGGCAAGAATCTAATTCTCTACTTCATCAACTGCCCCAAACATCACTTAAACGGCCTTATTCTTAAAAAAATGAGAAAGTAATATAATGAAAAGGCCAACCACAATAACGTCCGCAACCAACCCTTTATACAGCACTCCTTATTTCTTGCACAGTGTTCTTCTTTCTGTACATTTAAATACTCTCACACCCCTGCAATATCACAGTGAACACCATAGTACATCAAAAATGGATATAGAATCAGCACAGTGCGAGTGTTGTGGACTAAACGAAGAATGCACCCAAGAATACATTGTCGAGGTAAAGTCTAATTTTGGCGGCAAATGGTTATGTGGCCTCTGCTCTGAAGCGGTACGAGATGAAGTGGTAAGGAGGAAAAAAAATGGAGAGGGTAGTTTAGAGGAGGCAGTGAATGATCACATGTCGTTTTGTCGCATGTTCAAGTCTAACCCCGCCATTCGAGTGGCAGAAGGAATGAGACAGATGCTTAGAAAGAGGTCGAATGCAACAAAAGTATAGTTTTAGATGCTAGTTTTTACTAGGAGTTTAAACTGGATCTGATTTTTGCTGCTTTTCTTAACGATTTTGTGGGTTAGAAGGATTTAATAGATGAGATCTTTGGTGGAAGAAACTTTAATTATTTTTTTCATTTTATGAGTGTATGATTGATTGTTGAGCATACTGGGATTGAATCCAATATAGAAAAATATTCTAAAGAGCAATTTTGCAATTTCACATGAAATATTTCTACTTCCATTAATACAATTTGAAGCAATTATCTGTTATTTACAGGGGAAGCACCAGACTGCATATGCCAGTGGCCATCAAATGGTGTACCAAACAAGGTAACCATCCTGTATTGGCTGGTACTGGTACTGGTACGAGTTGTACCTGGGCAAATTTGCTGCATGTTGATTATTTTAAATTTATAAAGCTTATTTTCTTACTAAAGTATGCCATATGCGTGCAAGCATTTTTTTTCTTTTATCATTTCCTGCTGAATTTCTGTTTCTCAGAAGAACTTGTATTGTCGTGAATTCGTTCAATTGCTATCCTATTATGTATCCAATCCAATCAGAAATTTCACTGTAGTGGATAAGGAAATATAGGTTCCTTCAAGGGAGTCTAGTGTATTAATCTATTTACACAAATGAGCCCCTAAAAGTTATATGTTAATTCTTGAAGCAAACTTTTTTTGTTAATTCTACAGCTAGAATTATCAAAGTATATATGTTTCTATTATTGATGGGAATCACTAACATGAATAATAAAAACTACTAATCGAATTGCCTGTGCACTTTTGAATTTGCTAATCCAAAATGTGAATCAGATTCCAAAAAGAAGATTTGACAGTATTTGACTTTTTGTTTACGCAATAAAAAAGATGCAACTGGTACTTCAACAGCTGTATTGGAACAACTTAAAGCCAATTTTATAAAGGAACTTTATGAATACTTGTTCTCTTTTTTTTCTTCTCATTTCCTTTATAAAGGAATTTTATGAACTTTATGAGAATTTTATGCAAAGAATATAGTTTACTTCCGGAGGCAACAAGTATCTAAATGGAATTATAAAGGAAATAAGAATTTTATGGAAGAATATAATTTACATAGACAGGCAACAAGTATCTAAATGGAATTATATTTTCATAGTAAATTTCTTGAGGCGGCTGAATTTTGCTGTGTCACAATTTACTCAACTTTTTCTGAAATTTTAGTCACATAAGTACCTAACTCTCAATAAGTCCCCTTTTTCTTTAATATTTTGGGATAAAAATGTTTATACAATACACTATTAGAAATAAAAAAAAATTTGAAAGTTGTGCTTGTATGTATTCAACAAAGTTTTTAACTTAACAATTCCTTATAATCGTTCGCGGAAAAAAAAAACAAACACTTTACATATTAGATATAAACACTTGCGAATTCACGTATAAACAACTTGTATGTATAAAAAAAAAAATTGTTGTACTAAATTCTTTAACAAAGTTGATAACGACATTAATTGAGTGACCTTATTAATATTGGAAATATCGGTCTTTAATTTAGTTAATTTATTTATTACAATCATTACAATATAGTCTAGCTACAACGCCAGCCACTAATATGTAGAGATTTTTTATCAGGTACTGGTATTAATGCAAGATACATATCTTACAGGAGAATTTTTATTTATAGAAATTATTATTAAATAATATTGAGAAACATGAAGAGTGCTTGAATTTTTTGATGGTATATATGAATCCGAAAAAAAAAAATTGATTCAAACTTTGAATTCGAAAAAAATCGGATCTAAACATTGTGTTGAGGTTTTCTTCCGTCCCAAAATATTTTATGTTACAGAAAAGTTTCAACCACTCTTTTATGTTTAAAAATACTCTGCTACTATTTCAGAATAAATCTCAGTACTCTTTCTGTTTCAAAGGAAACTCAGTCACACTTTTTGTTTCAAAAATACCCAGCCGCTATTTCAGAAAAAATAAAATTTCGATCCGAAAAAAAAAAATTGGTTCCAGATTTGAATCCGAAGTCTATTTAAATTAATCCTTGTATAAGACAAAAACAAAAGCGGAATAGACTGTAGATTAACTGTTGCAATTATCATGTAGATAGGATGCTAATGAAATTTGCTTACCCAATTATCCGATCTGCATGGTACGATTGAGGATTATTTTCATTAGTTAATCAGATTTGGATACAAGTTAGAACAAAAAAAATAAAAAATCTATTGGCTTGTTGTACGGATAAGAATTATTTTGTACTCATTACTCATACAAAATATAGATACTTTTTTATCATTCAGTTAATTACACAATTTGTATAATTATGCACTATTTCATAGACTTTTGATCAATAAATAATTCTTACATTTTCTTTTTAGAGAGCGAGGCCAATGAATATATGATCTGTTTTATATTGTATAACCCTACACACATGTTATATTTGAAATAACACATTCGTTTAGTTTATACTTATTTAGATTAATATTATATAAATTATTATTAATTTATTTAATCAATATTTTTTTATTTGTCCCTGACCTATTAACAAGGTAAAAGTAAAATGCAGCCAACATTAATACTTAATAAATAAAGACAATATGAAGAGCAAAGTTAGGGTGTGTTGTGTCCGCCAAAGAGTTTTGGTGAGCACAACATCAAAATCTATCATATTGATTTCAAACGAGACGAATCCAACCCGTTAAAACCGATGTACTTTACGAGTGATGCTTCTATATGCAAAATTTCGAAAATTTCAAATTCATTTAGTATAAAGTCACGCGGTAAATAATACGACAGTATACATGCAAGAAAATGAAGTTTTCCATGTTAATTTAATGCATTCATTTTTCATTAATTTTTTATCACTTGACTTTGTTCTAAATGAATTCGAAAATTTCAAAATTTTGCATGTACATATATCACTCATGAAATATAACGATTTAGATTCGTCTCGTTTAAAATCAATTCGATAGATTTTAGAGTTATATTCACTAAACATTTTTTATGAACACAACATACCTTAATTTTGCTAATGAATAATAATACAAATGGATACAAAAGTATGTCTGTCCAATTTGTACGGCCCCTGTTTATCTCCCACGCCAGATGAGAACACATGGACCCATCCCCAATATATGAAAGATTCTTTTGTCAAACGGTCTTTTACAAGTTAGCAAGTTACAATGCATTGGATCAAAAGAGGTCCCAGTTCTCGTAGAATGGACCACAACAATTAATCTTTAATACCAGCACTAATGCATTGCCATTATCACGGGCACTAGAAGCTTCTCAAGGAGTTATGATTAAGGCTATTTTGACAAACAAGTAGCAATATTTTCTTTTCCTAATTATAAAACAGCCAGCTCGCATCAATATTAGTTTAATAAACAATTAAAAACAAAAAAGAAATTAAAGTCCTAACGTGCCCCCAAAAAACTAGTTGAGAAAAGGACAATATCCTTAAAGTACTTGCATTGATACTAATTATACTAATAACAATAACAACAACACTTGATCACAATAATTATTAAGAATTGAAATGATTAATCATTTGAAAAATTGATTAATCACAAGTACAGCAGATTTGTGTGGTCATGCAACAATAACCTATCCATATGACCTGACATGGTTTTTGCATCTGGTTTTTTCCGTTTTGAAAATATATTAATAGTATCTATAGCATAACTTGGCAAAAAAATTCATGCAAAACTGTCCATGCTTTGTCCTCCTGTCCTCCATACTTAATTCCCTAAATCAAGTCATATAAGAAGATGCAAAATATGAACACAATCAAGATCGTTGTAGAGGCTAGCTCAGCATGACCAACAAACTTCAGAAATAATAATAACAAAAACATACTGCCATACATTTTAAAGTTAATACCCCTGATTAGGCTATATAATTACCAAAAGTACATTTTGGGTTACATCAGAAACTGAAAGGAAACACTTATGAAATCTCATAAAAGGTGAGAGACAACAAGCTCTCAATCACAACATACAATTCATAACACACGCTAATCACAAACAAACAGACTACATCTTACATATGGTAACAGATAAAAGATAATTCAGGGGCTAACATACAAGATCTATATCGAAAACACCTGTGCCAAGTTGACCTGAAGCTACCTTTAATACGCATAAGCCATCAAAAGCTAAGCCTGATCATGCAATCAAACAAGATAATCTATCAGCATTCAGCACACCATTTCATTTTTCACTTTATTGGATCAATTATTATTTATTAACAAAGGAGAACACGAATTATACCTCATTTAGTTCACAGGTTCAGCTACTGATCTAGCATTTTTCCTTCGACAACTTCTGAACATTCCTTTTCATTCCCGCATTTCTCTATCCTCTCTGAAAATCAAAGAGAGACCTACCAACCTAGCAATCTTCCTCTTGACTACTTGTCAACATTCTTTTTCATTCCCTCATTTTTCTATCCTCTCTGAAGATCAAAGGGGGACCAATATTCTAGTACTGAAACCTAATGCAATAATAACATATTGTTGAAGCACTCAACGCAAGCATATAACTTTTGGAAGGATGGCGATAAAGGATGACAATTTGTTAGTAGAATGGCTTGAATTTGATTGGATAGAAGAGAAACAGAAGAATTGACAAAGAGGGATATGTAGACACACACACACAGGAGGGGGGCAAGGGAGAGAGAGAGATAAGAGGTCTCTTCCGAGACAACCAAGAGAGAGAGAGAGAGAGAGAGACTAATCAGTGACCACCCCACTTCTTCAATAAAAAAACCAGAAGAATTGGTGTGCACTGGAGGTTAGAAGCTAATCTAAAGAGTAATTGGATAAAAAAGAAAAACAAAGAAAAGAAACATTGAGGAAGGTAGGACAGATATGGAATCACCTAAACATGCAAAATCTACAAAAGACTACCATGCAAATGCCTGTTGATTGACTACCAATAGACACTGTATACAGACCTAACATATCTAAACTAAATTAGAGGTTAATCAAACCCAGCTATATACATCCACCCATCACCCCAAACACTCCCCCCCCCCAACCCTTGTTGATCATATCTCTATTCATCATCTAGATGGAGAATCCTTCTCAGATTCTCTGTGGCAATGGCAACATCAAGAGAAAACTCAGCCACTCTCTCTCCAGTAGGAGATGTAGGTGCCGATTTCGCCATTGGGCGCATATCTATTTCAGACTTACAAACCGGCAGCTCTAGGGACACGCTTCTGTTCTGACGAAGCGAGAACTTGGGTATGGGGAGAGAACTTGGTGGCGGCGAGTTTGAGTAGGCAGGGCCTGCAAAAGGCGGGCACAGTGAAAGGTCCTCACTGTTGAACTTGGCCAACTTGGAAGGGGTTATGGAAATAGGTTTAGATTTAGATTTGCTCACTTGTTTGGGCGGCTCAGAGTGGAACTGAGGAGGGGATTTCAGGTCGGTTAACCCTGCTTGGAAGGTCCTGCAGTTGATGGCCCGGAAGTTTTTAGAAGGAGGCGAGGCAAACTGATCAGATGGGTGAGATTTGTTCCTGGAATATTGGGTCTGGTGCTGAGCAAAAACCATTAGCGTCTCCATTGGAAAGAGGTTCTCAATGATTCCAGCAGTTCAACTTGATTGTTTAAATTTGAATCGGTATTAATCCTAAAAAGTTCGAAAACCCAGGCTTTAGGTGTAAGATAACGCAAAATATAATGAAAATAAATAATTAAAAAACATATACATGCGTTATAGATAAATATACCTTGGTAGTACGTCAAGTGTATAGATCTAGTGATGAAAGCCAGATCGAAAGCGGGTGTGAGCAGATCGATAGCTTTCTTCTTCCTTTTTTTCCTTCGGACTGAACTTTTCCTCTTGAATCTTTGCCAGATCTGAGAGTAAGTACTGAGGCCAGAAAAGACAAACGAGAAAATAAGATCCATACTCTAAAAGGAGAAAAAATAAATAAAATAGCGTTCAATCGAAAGAAAAAATTTAAAACGAAACGGAAACGGAGAAAAACTAACCTGATCATGAAAAGTGGCACTACTACTAGAACAGAGAGATAGATCTCAGATAAACCGCCATGTGGGAAGCAGTAGAAAACAATACACAACTCGACGAAAATACTTGTATTTGATTGGGAAAACGAGCGAAAACAAGTAGGAGAAACGATCGCAAAGAACCGAGAAAGATTTAAATTTTTGGTAATCTCTTAACAGTGAATTTTGAGCAAGAAAATAAGACTCTTCTTATTATTACTCTCCTCAACCTCTCTTCGGATGGGACAAGAAGGCGGACTTGAAAGGACTCAGAGCTGGATTTAAGTGTTGAGTAGACCACAAGAGCACAGACCACTGCACGTATTGGTTCACCCACTTTTTTTATATTTGATTCTTTTTCACATGTAACCTCGAAAGAATGGCTTCTCGAAAGACATCCTCCAGATATTCTCTGAGCTAGCATTTGACCGACGAAGTAACATTTATTATTCAGCAAATCTAATATTTTACCTTCCCAAAGAATCTAGTATTTATCTTCGTTTCCATGTATATCCTTATAAACATTGAAACTTTACTCAGTGCAGAATATATATATATATATATATATATATATATATATATATATATCATTTTCATTATAAAATTTAAGATAGTAAATTCAGAAGATATATCTCTTTTCCTCGTATTATATTATAAAGAAATATTGTCTTACATGTCATCAAACATATTGTATTAAGAAATATATATTAAAATTTGGCAATTAAAAGCAAACTTTCAGAAAATTTGCAGGCTACCTACACAATGTTTCAAGAGCTTTTATTCGATTAGAGCATCTTGATTTCAATTCAAAAGCAATTTTAAAATTTTGTGTGACGATTGCAATTTTAATTGTAGAACCATAAAACGATTGATAATTTAAAAAAAAAAAATTAGTTAGCAATTTGTCTAAAATTATTGCTTGCAATTGACAATTTTATAGGAGGAGGGCTCAAATGCCCAATTGCTTCATGCTCCAATCGTACCTCATCATCTTTTTCTTCAATTTCAAAGTTCAAATAGACAATTCAAACTGTTCAACATGATATCCATGTTAAAATAATCATTGTTTTTAGATCCATAATTTTCTTAAAAACAGTGATTTTGTACCTATCTTAAAAAATAGTAGAAAGTTTCAAAAAAAATATAAAATTTGATCTCCAATCATATTTTAACATGGATATCATGTTGAGCAGTTCGGATTGTCTGCTTGAACTTTGAAATTGAAGATAAAAATATTGGAGTACCATTGGAGCATAAAGCAATGGGACATCTTAGCCCTCCTCATTTTATAGACATACAAATAAAGTTATAATTAATTTCAGGAATATAATATAAAATTGATTGATTGATTTGTGATTCTTAAATTTGTATATTTTTTTTGTAATTTTGATAAAGATGTTTTTAGTCTCTACAAGTCCTAACCGTTTTTTTTTTTTTTAAGAGGGCAAGGGTATCTAAAATTGTTTGATAATAATTGTGGAACGTATCTAAAGAGATCGAAAGAATCCTTTTTTTTCGCACAAAATTAGCATTTTGCCATTTTCTCTACCAATATTTTTGTTATCCAGATTAAACAAATGGAGGAATTATGTATACTCCAAAAAAAAACATTGAATTACGTTTGTCTCTAAACTTCATAATATGATATTACTCTTCTAAACTTCAAAAACTCACAAATTTATTTATTTTATTGTTTTCATATTAAAACTCACTTTAAATTTGTATAATATCCATTTTACCATTCATTAAAAACATAAAAAAATGTAGCCTATTTAAGAAAAATATCAGTTCTAATTGGTCGGTTTTCCAGTGCAAATGGTTCATTTCATTACTTTTGACGTATACATGGTGACATTTTGGTGCACACTTGTGTATGTGTCAGGAGTAAAGAAATGAACCGTTTGCTACCGAAAACTAATTAATTATAAGATTAACATTTTTCTTAACGTGCTAAATATTTTTTATTTTTTTAATAAAGAGTAAAATAAATATTTTATAAATTTAAAATGAGTTTTAATATAAATGACAATAAAATATAGTTACTAAATTAGTGAGTTTTTTAAGTTTGGAAAGGAAAGTATGATATTATAAAATTTGAAGGGGTAAATACGTAATTTTGATGTTTTGTAGAGATCTCAAATAGTTTTCACTCATCGTCTGTGAATTTACCTCACTCTCGCCTTTCTTCCTCATGCCACCTCTCTTTTATTAGTAGTTAATTTTTTTAACCTTTTAGATGTTTTTTCAGGAGCGGATCAACATATAACCTAAGAATCCTTAGTTATTTCTGTGATATTTTTGAATTTTATGCATCTGTATTAATTTTTTAAAGTATATATTAAGCCCCCTGTAATATAATAATTTCAAAGAACTTCATGTAAAATTTCAAAATCTCCTCGTTCGACTGCTCACATTGCTTACTTTTCCTCAAATCATTCAAATCACTCAGTTTCCTCTAAATAGCTCTGTGCGTTCAAATCTTGTATTCTCCTTATTTTGATTCCAACAAAAAAAATAAGTAAAAATTGAAAAGGTGAAATTGAAAAGGGATAATCTTATAGGTAAAATTATCAAACTAAAAAATCAGAATCTTCTTGTGCAAATGCAAAAATAGAAACTAGCTCAATAAAAATCTATTTAGCTATTTCAATTTTTTATGTGCAAAATAGAAACTCTTGCCTATTGGGTCCATTTGTCCCAATGATTGTCCGTATGGAAGCTGGTATGGACGGATGGCAATCAAATGAGGGATTGAGGGCATGACCCTTATTGATGTGAAAAAATCAAAATCAAAATCATAAAGATGATTGAGAGGTTTTCTGAAGAGAAAAAAATCAAAATCAAAATCATAAAGGTGAAATTTAAATTGATGTGAAAAACGTGATATATTTTTCCTTCGAAATTGGGGTTTGTTTTTTTTATTCATCAACTATTTACAAATATTTAAATTGTTATTCATTGTAACTTTTAGATAAAGGCTAATTTTAATTTTTTTTTCATACAAGATTGTCTATTAGATTTCTAATTTTTTATAAAAATAAATATATTATGATAAAAATAATTTGTGCATAGAATTATAGAAGAGATTATTGAAATTTTTGTATATAATTTAAATCTAAGTAACATTATGTCTAAAAGATCTTAGACTCTTATTGTAAAGTGAAAGAAAGCAAATAGTGTTGAAACAATACTATCTTGTGTTATATAATTTTGGGTTTATATACAAGTATTTTAAATATGATATTTATCTGGTTAGCCCCTCTATAGTTGAAGTCGAGTTCCGCCCCAGGCCTCTGGTGCAAGCGGAGACTCCTCTTCTTGATCTCATGGAGTCATGGTTGCTTTGTAAAGTCAGTCATTCCTAACTTGGTAACATTCTAGGCAACCGTTTTGCGAATTTGCATTCTCTGCAGTCCCGAATCTGCATTGTTTGTTCTAAATCAGCCGAATATTAAAGCTGTCTACTTTTTTATTTATTTGCTCGGTAGATTTTAAATTAACACAGATTTTAAAAAATTGTCCGGTTTTAAATTAATAACCTGGTATTTTATTACTGCAGAGGAAACTGCCGTTATGTCGTATTATTTTGATTCGACTTGCGAAAAATGAAAGGGAGCCATAGTTGATTCTTGGATTAGAAGGTACAGGAGAAATGGTCTTCCTCACCTTCTTATTAATTAACCAGATTAGCAGAGACAAGGTCAAGGGTATTTGAAAGGCTCATTACATTCTCCCATTCATAGTCTTTCCATATTGTACCGATCAAGTTCAGGCCCAAATGATACCATACTTTTAATCTCCATATAATGTGAAGAACAAGCCCAGCCCACAGCCACTCTGAACAGACCTAAAATCAACAGATGTACCGCCATTCTGAAAATACGTTAGTTACTAACCTTCAAAAAAAAAAAAAAAAACGTTAGTTACGGCAATTTTCTGACTTGAAAATAAACCTAAATAGATTAAAAGAATCAACAGATGTACACAAGATTCCATAAATTTAGTTCTCCAAATTTGTTTACACAAATTAATACTTCCTTAGAAATGTGAGTTTTTATGATTTTATGGTTTGAAATGTGGCTTAACTCGATTAAAAGCTTCAATAGGTGCAAAAAACTTGATGTAAGTGCATCTCAGCAAAATATTTTTGCACCACATTTCATGCATCGACTACAAGAATCAGTGAGTATTTGTGAGGATAAAAGTATTTAATAGCGTTGGTATTCTGGTAAACATTTTCATCGGTAATAGCGATATTCTCAAAATAACAATTTATATCAGGTTATTCTTGACAATAGTCATTTTTTACTTTCACGAATACTCACTGATTTTTGGAAATTTAATTAGAATCAGTGCTGATAATTTTTTTCTACAACTACTTGACGATATTTGAAGAATAACTGTTAAGTTTTCATTAGTACTTTCTGCAGACAACAAATGTATGCTAAACCCGTGAGTTAAAAAATCACCTCATCAATCAGTGATTTAATACAAGAAGATGGAAGGATTCATTGATCTCACTTTTGAACAAATACATCAACTAAATCGACCTAAACCTTGAATTGACGCTGTGTGGATCATTTCTAGCAACTAATAAAACAGCACAGACCGCAGTGGTTAGCATCGTGTAATAGGACGGCCTCTGGTATTTTTCGATTGTCAGTTAGAACGTGCTCAGCAACACCACCGTAGACAAAATTCAGCGAGTTTGTATAGCGTCTTCATCTCTTCTTTCTTCCGCTCTCCTCTTATACCTTTTCAATTTTTCTCTTCTAGAGCAGGTGAATGATTGCGATTAAGTCAGATATAGCTGCTTCTCACCTCATCTTCTTTCCATTTTCTTTGACATTTGAGTTATGAAGCAAACTTTTAGAGAATTTCATTTGTATTTAAGTGCTAGCCATCCATGAGAATTAGCTTTTAGTTTAGTGGCTAAGGCAATACGTATAAGAGGTAGGTTTGAAATTCGGCAAAAGAATTTCTTTCGAAATATTAAATAGTTGAGTGACTTGACCTCTAACCTTTACTAAAAAAAAAAAAAGTATTAGCCATTCATTCCATGCTAACCCCATTGCAAAAAGGTCAGCCGATGAAGAAGGGCACAATAAGTCGCAAAAAAAATCCCAATGAATATAAAAGGAGTTATATACTTATATGAGTAAGGCTTAGGTGCTATGGATAGCATAAGGCCTTTCGTGCTATTGCCTCAAAAACTTATCGTATAAACTTCAATTTTCGATCTAACTAGCTCAGTAAATTAGTTATATATGAACTTGCAGAATATTAATTTTTACTATTTTTTATGATTTATAAAAGATAGCAAAAATAGCCTAAAATATTGACAATTTTCTTTTATTTTTAAGCTATTTTTTGCCATCTTTCATAAATCATAAAAAATAGTAATTTTTTTTTCAAAAATAGTAAAAATTGATATTCTACATGATGAATTTAACATAGAGCTAGAAAAGTTTGAGGGGATACAATATTTTGTATATTTGATCTTTTTTTTTGCTATTACAACAAGTTCCTATTTATAATCACAAAGGCTCAATATAGTTGTTTGTACTATTTTGCTATTTATGGTAACGACGGTACACGTTACCGTTTTATTTCTTTTTATTTTTGGTATTTAATCTAAACACTTGGATCTTAGATTAACGGTCGATAATGAGTTTTCTGAGATCAATCTTCAACACTCCTCCTCAAGCTAAGATTGTAAATGTCGAATAATCCTAGCTTGCTTGTGATGTTATCGAATGGTTTCGTATCTAGTCCCTTAGTGAAGATATTGGCTAATTGATCATCACTTCGAACAAAAGGTGTCTCAATTTCTTTCACTTGCACCTTTTCTCTAATGAAATGACAATCGACTTATATATGTTTAGTTTGCTCATGAAACACGAAATTCGATGCAATGTGTCGTGCCAAGTTGTTATCACAATACATCTTCATGGGTTGATCATACATGATACCCATATCTTTGAGTAATTGCTTGAATCATACTAGTTCACTCGCGGTTGATGCCATGACTCGATACTCCGCTTCCGCGCTCGACACGTTAAATATTTTTGCTTAAATGAGGAACAAAGCATATTGGTACGGATTCCGAATTACTACTGTGCCTATGCGTGCCTAGTTTGTCTTGCGGTTGAACTCCTTCCAGGTACTTTACCGAGTTGGTATTGAACATTTTTTACCTTCTAAATACTGGTACCAGTCTCTTTTGTGTACTGGTACTCAGAATTCGGATTTCAGGAGCTTGTTTGTAAGAAAAGATTGAATTGGAGTTAGAAAAATTGTAAATTCCTACAAGTTGGTAATATAAGCTTGTCAGAGGGACCTTAATGCAATTGTGTAAAGCGGCTGTAAAGTTGAGAAAGAAATGGAAATTGAAATTGAAATCTGGGCTTGAGCTGAACTGAAAATTAATAAAAAAATGAATTGGGGCAAGCCCTTCTGGGCTTTCGGGCTTGTCTGGATTTTTAATTGAAACTGTTCATGAGTTGTTAACTTATTATTTATGCTTTTAACTTGGAATAGGAGCAGCAACTGGGAATTTTTTTTATAAACCATAATTAAAATTTTGTTTTTTACGAAACCGCATGATTATTTTTTTTTTTTACAAAAACTATAAGAACCAAAATGCCATTTCGGTCTGAATTTTTTTTTTATTCCGGACCGAAATGACATTTTGGTCCGATCCTCTTTTTGAATTTTCTGTGGTACTGGTTTCACAAGTTTTCATATGAGTTGCCACAAAAAATCAAAAAAGGGGACCGGACCGAAATGCCATTTCGGTCCGGAATAAAAAAAAATTTCGGACCGAAATGGCATTTCGGTTCTTACAATTTTGTAAAAAAAACAGTAATCATGTTGGTTTCGTAAAAATATATTTTTTAATTATGGTTTATAAAAAAAATTCAGCAACTGGTGCAATGCCAACTTATTATGATATCAAGGACGTCATCATGGAAGAGGAGGTGGTGTAATTACTTTGAAAACCTATTGTTCTTTTCCTTGCATATAAGAAAACTAGACTTTCTCAGATGAAAAATAATAAGACAATCTTTATATAGTCTGTATCAGTTGTTTTTCATGTGGGGGCAAATGGAGTTGGTCTACTTGATCCTGGTTCAAAAACAAACAGTGTATGTCTTCTTCACTGTAAAATGTACTATGACCCTATTTGTGGTTCAGCCACTTATGGTATCATTCAAAACTCTTTGAACCTTGATACCATCTTCACTATGTAATCTTAGATGCTCTCTGTGTCCTGGTACTGTGAATCCACTAATTAGACCAAACACGGGTTATCCAGCTTTAGCACTTACAAGTACTGTTACACAACAGTTGGTTTTTATTTTCCCAAATATGATTTTTGAAGAATTTGAAATAAGAGCATTTATTAGCAGCTTCTTTGATATATACTCCCAAATATACACAAGCGAAACCAATAGAAAGTAGAAAAAGCTCTGCTGTCAGTATGTATTATTTTCTTGTCGTGTCTAGTTGAATTGTACTTTCTTTTGTTAAAGGTTAAAAGGGGGGCAAAAATAGACCTTCCATTCTGGCTATCACATGAGCTGTGTAGGAGAAGAGCCGTGTCAATCATCGCACCTTCCTGCTTCAGTCAAAAGTATTTATTTTCTTCACAAATCACAATTTTACCTTTTTAGCATATTCACAGTATGATTTGAGCTTCTCTTTAGTAATTCACAATTTTACCTTTTGTTAATTGGAATTCGCACAAATTATTAATTGAAAAGTACGCATAATAAATAAAAATTATTTCATTTAAGTAAAAATGACACTTGAAGTATACTTTTGCACCTATTCAATTTTCAGCGCCAAGTAATTTGTCAAACAGCTTGCTCGGCTATTTTTTGGACAACATGGGTTTATACCTCAGTTAGTACTGGTAATGGTAAGTGCCAGTGTCTTACTGATATGGACAGTATCCAACTGGTCTTTTATTTGAAACTTTCATCAAGTGCGTATGTGTTTACTATGTTATCTCTTAAAAGCAAGGATGCTGATATATGGATAAATATTCTCCAAATCTGGACCCATCACTATATTCTCATTGAATCTTTGAATGATAATACATTTGGTTAGAAGGCAGCGAAAAGACTTCAATTGTTGCTGTAGCAAATCAGGGATCTCAAAGCTTGATTTTGATAATCCTTTCAGTGCTTTCTCGGTGTCATTAGCACAATTAAATATTTGAATTAAAGTTAATAGAAGGTTTACTTGTTGAAAGTACAAAAACGATGCATGAACAAAAATACAAATTATTTTGTCGCACATGGTTCACTTGTACAATAACCTGATCCACCCCTTTGAAGGAAGGATTCTATCTCCAACATAAGAAGGCCACGCATGCTGGTTGGGATAAAAATGAAAAGATCCACCCCAAGTACTCGCAAGATACTCGGTACGGTACATGTCGGCAACATAATCATTCTCGCAGAAGTTTCTCACTTGGCACATCGCCATAACATGTGAACAAGATAGGTGAGCTAATTGGATTCCTTGGTATATACATATGAGACAGATGGAGTCTTCTATCGCAGTGGAGAGCAGAAATTGTAGGAGAAAGAGAACAATTTTGGAGGTGACGGAGAAAGAGAGCAATATTTGGGAGAGTACAGAAATTTGGAGAATTTTGGAGAAGGTGTGACAGGAAGATAAGGGAAAGGAAGGAGAGAGAGAGGAGAGAAGGGTCGCTGGAGGAAGGCGTATAAATTTCTAGAGAGAAAGTGGATCTATGGCGCTACAAAGTGGGACCCAATTGTTATTCAAACTGTATATTATACTGTAGATGAACAGTGCAGCTTCTATCAAAGATTAGATAGATAGATGTGATAAGATCACACAACTACGATGAACAATTGATAAGTATGTGATGATTTTACTTTGTTTAAAAAAAAATCGTGTGATTATAGAAGACAAAATCACAGTTATTGTGACCTTTCCTTCTTTTTTTTTGCCCCTCCAGAAATGTAAACGTTTTAAGAAGAATTTGTTCGTAAAATTTTGATGCATTAAATAGATTTAGACCTTAGTGTTTATAGATTATTTTGTTGTCACTTGAAGATATTTGAAAAATATCTCTGAGGTACGGTGATTTCATGACTGAAAATGTGAAATGCCCATAAATTGATTAAAACATTAGGAGATTCGCGCATTGTGATTGTAATGCATTTTTACAAAACATGTTCACATAAAAATGGATTTATCGGTTGGAATTCATATAAATAAATTTTTCTGTGACTAGTTGATGATATTGGGAACAGCAACTTTATAATTCGAAATAAAGCCTGATTAGATTACAAAAAAAGTCAACAGATGTACACAATGTTCCATAAATTTAGTTATCCAGAATTTGTTCACACACAAATTAATACATTCATTAGGATAAGCATGTATAACCGGTCTATGAATAGTTATGATTTGAAATGTAGCTCGACTCGACTAAAAGTTTCAATAGGTGCATAATATCAGAATATTTTCACATAAAGATTCATGCATCAATTAGAATTAGTACTAATAATTTTATTCTGCAACTAAATTGATAAAAATAATGAATAGATGCACACAATATTGCAAAAATAATAGATTAAAAAAAATCAATAGATGCATACGAAACATGTTGTGATAGCATTTGTACAGATTTTTTAACTCAAAGATTGATTTTATATCTTGAAATGAAATTGAATTAATTAAAAGTATGAATAGATACACACAGTATTAATTATAGCTCTGATTGTACAACCTGGGAGCCACAGCCACTTCCAGGCATTAAAAAAAAAATTCTTTAAATTAATATAAGCAGAAGTTATTCGTGGAAGATTGATTTATCAATTTAGAACTAGCACCAAATTGTCATATGACTTGGAATTGAAGAAGGAATTGAACAAAAACATCAATAGACACAGAATATAAGCAGAATTCGTTTGTGTAAGAATAGATAGATTGGTTTATTTTGCTAATACTTGAAAATATTCGGAGAATATATATGAGCTGTGGTTAGACAGGGAAAAATGGCACGGCACAGCACGGAATGGCACGGCACACGTGTCAGTTACGTGCTATGACTCGCGTGTCCAGTGTCGTGATCATTCGCATATCGTGATCATCTTTTGAAACTTTGGCACGGCACGACACGTTATGTGAAAGATCTAGTCACAGCACGGCACGTGGTCACGCGAGTCACGTGTAATTAGGACCATTAGATATTGATCAAATAGTGAATCTTAAATAAACTAACCTAAATTATGATTAAATGGTCACGCGAGTCACGTTTGGTTATGACACGTTTGGGCACGGCGTGACTCGCGTGCCGTGATCACCTCTTGACATTTTAGCTACGGCACAACACGACACATGAAAAATTAACTTGGTCACGGCACGGCACGAGACCAAGTCACAGTGTGTTAGTCACGGCACGGCACGTTTTTTCCACTCTAGCTGTGGTGATTTTATGGTTGAAGATGGGTCCTGATTCTTTAAGATGTGTGAATTAAAAAAAAAAATACGTAGGCCCAAAGTATGAGGCCCAGATTTTTTTTTTGAATTTTGGGCTTGTTTTCAATCAGTAATTTATTCTCCTCTAGTCTCCCCGTCTCCCCTCAGGCCCTCACGAGTTTCCCCTATTTTGCCATTGAGAAAAAGAGAAATGAGAGATTATTCTCCATTGCTGTGAGAAGCGAAGAAAAGAGAGAGTCGGGAGAGAGAAAGAGAAAGCATGAGGCTTAAGTTTCTAGCGGAGATGGAATCCTTTCTTTATTCCAAGGTCTGTGGCATTGTTTTCTTCTACCTTCTATTTAACTACTCTCAAGCATTAATTTTAATCGCGTTGTGTGCTACCTTGAGTGAGCTTGGGATTCTTTTGGCTGTCATGAAGTTCCAAGGAATATAGTCAATTAGTTTATTTGGGTGAGTTGAGGGGAAGCAATATGATTTTATGAATAACTTTTGCAAAGGTTTTATTTGTGTAACTAATAACCAGCATTTCATGGTATTTGCAAGTAATACTCGGATCTTCTCAAATTTTCATCCCGTTCTACACATTCTTCATGCTATTTGCCAAAAAAAAAAAAAAATTCAAGTCAACAGATAATATAGCTGTTAAAAAAAGCTTGGCATTGATATATGCTGTTAAATTCTGACAAATTTGCGCAATTTACTACCAGCTACATGTTTTTATTTTCTTAAAATCATAAAGATGCAGAAATTAAATTTTAATAAGTAAATTACTTATATTATGAAAACAAAAATTAAATAATATATTTTTTTTTTATATATTAACTAGAAATGACAAAAACCTCTCTTTCTTTGTAAGGCTGTTAGATTGATCTAGTGTGACATTGAAGGGAGACTTGGATCTTTCAGCTGACTTCACCATTCATTTGTACAGTTGCTTTTTTCTGAAAATAATCACAGAAGTGTTATCTGAAAATAATAGCAAATGTTGGATCCAATTTGGAAATATCCATTGAAAGCTGCAGGATTTTAACTTGGAAAACTTGGTTCTGCTTTGTGACTTAAATATAAGTAACAAAATGTAGAAGCGGAGCGAATGGGAGGAAGAGCAAATTGAGATATTCATGGGCAGGATAGTATTGAACTTTCTTAAAGGAGCGGTGGTCTCCTTTTCTGTCGCTTGGCCTGGTACTTATTTCATTTTAAATTTATCCTTTTTTCTTTTTCCTCCTCGGCAATTATCAAAAATGTTTCTCAATTGTTGCTATGGTTCTAAATGCAGCTTTTAGGGCAATTCCTACTGTTTCAAGGTTGAGTCTATCAGCTTGTAAGTTTGGAAGATTCATGTCAACTATATCATTGTATATATAGTTAGGATCATTTGGCAATGAATGTTGATACTATCTCTCAAATAGAATGAAAAAGTTTATAGAGACATGAAATTTTATGCTGAAAGTGTTAAATGTGAATGCATCAACAACTGTTCAATTTAGACCATTGAAAAATTCAAATTGCTGATGGGTGCCAGACATGCACCTCTGACCTCTCATTATTTTTGACATTCATGACAGGTATATGCCAAATAGATCACACCCAAAAATGTCAGGGCTTAAATATTCAAGTTTATTTATAACGGTTGTCAACATTGCCGAGTCCAATATCTATACTGGTTAGATAAGAATTTTGCAACAATGATATACATCTTCCATCCCCATTTGAATGTGATAAATTTAATATAGTATTTACTTGATTGCAGTTGCTGGACTGGCAGGGGGGAGGTGGAATGGTGTCAGGTCCATGGATGCTGGTATTGACCGGCTTTTTGTTGAACTCCAAGGAACTCCAATTCAAACTGACCTGGCCTCCTTGTTAGTTCTTTGTAACCTCTTATAATTTCCATTCAATGTAGGCATTTATTTAGACTTTTTACAAATGTTCCCTTATAAGTCTTTTTGTTTCAAACTAATCAATACAAATGACCAAATTGGCAGCTGAGGAATCCGCATGAGTTAGTGTAAAAAAGCCTCTTAAGTTCGTATAGATAGTTGTTCTTGATCTATTTCAACTTTGTTCATCCAAATTCTTAGTATACTGAGAGAGTTCAAGGATGACGAATCTCTACTGATTCTTTTGAGGAAGCACTTTTACTCAGAGCAAGTGTTTGGTGATGTAAATCCTGGTGTCCCCCTCTCTCGGTGGAGACCTCGCAATACCTACATTGATTCGGCAGCTTCTCAGAATCATACTCAGGCTGATAGGGTTGAATTTTACCAGAAAATTGACCAGTACAAGCCAACTACAGAGAAAAGTGAAGCCACTGTAAGCATCATTTGTGGAGCGATTACTAATGCTAACAAAATTGATCTATTTTTTTACTCGTGTAGTTATTATTTTATTCACATTTGCAGAGGAGTGACTCTTCTGAGAACAATGGTCTACCTGAGAAACAAAATAATGTAAGCACCATTACTTTCCATAAAAACCCTTTTTACTTTTATTAAAATATAGAACTATGGAAAAACTCAATAATTTTTTTTTTTTATCTTTTTATGTGTGATAGAATGAGAATCGAAACTGGGAGATGTTTGTAGATCCTCTAGAGAGTATTTTTGGTTATCCTGAAGGCAGCAAGGAGACCAAACCTATGAGGCAATCTGAGGCAACAGAAGTGCTTTCTAGAAGACAAGCGCGTGCCCTCAAGAGCGCTCATGGGCGTCAAAGGTCTAATGACGCCACACTTCTGTAGTGTGCAGCGATATTTAGTACATTTAAGTGGCTGGTTTATGACTTGCTGATCAAATGTTGCTATAAAAAAATTGGTGCGAGTTAGAAATGTAATGGACAATGGTTACCTATGGCAGCATGGCTGGTGCTGTAGCGGCATCATTTATTGATCTTTTGACCCTATGGTGGGGGGACCTAAAAGTGCTTACTTTTTGTTACTGCTTTCTTTTGGACAATGGTTACTCTTATTACTGATTTTTTTGGCTCCAAACATATTATAAAAATAACAGTCTCATATTCATCTAAAACGGGTATATTGTTGTCCTCAAGCAGCAAGTGTTGTAGCATCAATTATGACATGGTGCTAGCTCTGATTATTAAATTAAAGTTTGAAATAAAATAATTATTTTGAAAACATAAACAATTTGTTTTTTCAGTTCAAACCGCCCGTAGACATATATTTCACTAAGCACATAATAGTACATCAAGTTACATCTAGTGTTTACAACATGTACTATCAGAGTACTAAGTTGAGACATAATATTAGACATCAGAGCACTAAGTTGAGACATAATGTTAAACAACGAGTATCTTGGAAAACATTCAACTACAAACAAACTAAAAACACACAATTTTTGTTGTTATGTAGCAGTCAATTGATTATCCAGACTCTGAACTATACAAAAATGGTACTAGCATGCAAAGATTTTCCTTCTTTTTTGTTTTTATTTGAAGGCAAGGGCATAATTATCATTTCATTTTTTTAATCAGTATTTTGCATTTATTAAATTGACAAGTGAAGACATTAATAAAGCATTTGACTTCTGATGGGTCCCCAAAAAAACATATAAAGGGAAAATACTTAATACCGGAAGTTTCAATGGGCGTATAGCTAATTTTCTCTATTTCCTTTGGAGAAGAGGAAAAATTGTACTGACGATGAGTAACAAGGCAATTTCTACGCAAAAAAAAAAAAGTGCGGTACTGTTTTCGTAATGTTAAACCCGGCTGAGTACTATCAATAGCTCAGTAGCTTTAGAACATATTCACTATTCCAAGATGCGCTCAAGGATTTGCGAATCTCTACAATATCTCGTTTCAGATTGGAAAATATTTGTAAAATCTGGAGACACTGCATGTCTGAAATTTATAAAAATAAGTAAAATATAACCATTCATACGTCTTACATTCTGTCGTATGATTTCTACATAAGGCTAAAGAATGACACCTTTACTAGGAGCTGACTGGTTTCCAGCTTGCTCACATACTGTGCCCAAAAAAAAAAAATCAAGAGAGATAACTCATGTCCGTCTCTGTACACTCTCTGCCACATAGCTTTCCTTTTCTTTTTTTCACTAGTGGCTCGAGAGAAGAAAAGGAACAAAAAGAAACGGAGTTACAAAGGAGTACACTCAATCACTACACATGATTTGACATTAGGTTTTTTAACCCAACAATAGCAGAAATCATAAAATTAGGCCTTTCTTTTTCTTTATCTTTTTATCCACAAAATAATGGCAGATACTGTCAAGGAGTAGAAGAGTTCACAAAAATCTCTTGGGGCACAGGAGGGCTTTGAGTATCCTGTAGTGATGACGGGATGACCAGCCGTTGCAAAGATTTTAAAGCAGTTATCAGCTGCGCAAATGAAGGGCGCAAGTTTGGATCCCTGGTAAAGAATTGTTAGCAACAAAGAAACTCATGGTTAAAGAGGTAAGAATATGATTAACACTTGAGGCAGGTAATTTAGTGGTAAAAATGAAAAATGAAAATCAAATATACGTTTGCCAGCACTCCCAGATGATTCTGGAAACGAGGGGATCGACATCCTTATGAATATCGAGGCGGCGTTCCTGAAAACCAACAGCACCCACAACTTGCATTGGGTTCATCCCAGACCATGGCATTCTTAGTGTCGCTAGCTCCCACAGTATAACCCCAAAACTGTACACATCACACCTGAATCATACATGTTTCACACCTTAAAACTTGAAAACCAAGTGGATCAAGTACTAATAGAGAGAGAGAGAGAGAGAGAACTTACTTCTCATTTGACGGTTCATTCCGCAAAACCTCCGGTGCCATCCACTCAGGCTACAACACCATATTCAAAAGTTAAAACGACAACAAACAAAAGAAAAATCACATGAGTGTACAATTTTTACAAAGTATACTTTGTTTAATATTTAAACCAAAAGTGCCTGTGACTCACTGTGCCGGCAGTGGATTTCGATGATAAGAAGGTGCTGTGCTTCAAACGAGACAGTCCAAAGTCACACACCTGCACAATTTTAGCATCCAGAGTAAATTTTAGTTCCAATGAAGTCCAAAAAAGATTCTCACTTTCCAATTCTAAGAAGATCAACTCAACCAAGATACGACCTAGATCTCCCAAAACAAAATTTATGAGAAGTATGACGCAATCTCCAGTGCAAATTATTTGACTACGGTTTTGAAGTTTTAAGCATACTTCAACAGCCAAATTTAAACCTGAACCACACCTGACCCAACCTGAAGCCTATCTGTAAGTTTACCCATGGTATATTAAGAGTATGTTGGTCTGTAGGAAACAGGTCAGCTATAGACACCTACTAGCAGCATCAACCTGATTGGCATACGTTGACTCGTCTTGTTGATAACATATATAAATGTAAATTATGTTTCTTCACAAAAATGAAAACATGCAATACCTTGACTGTCCAGTTCTTATCAACCAACAAATTTGGAGATTTCAAATCCCGGTGAACAATAGTAGGAACACTGGTATGAAGGCAATTCATGCCTTTGGCCTATTCAATAAATCACAATCAGCAAAGAAAACCAAATTATTATTAAAAGCTGACCAAATAAATAGAAAGTTTTGGATGTTCCAGATCATACCACATCAAGAGCCATGCGAATCCTGCGCTTTTCATCTATTTGACAATTAGGTCGATGAAGCAACCTGTACAAGCTTCCTCTGAAAAGGTAATGCTCGAAAAGAAACGTTAAACTGTGAATATTTGACATAACTAACAATAGTTGGGAGTTCAAAGCAGTGAATAAGTGAATTCAGTTCAACAGTAACTCTCCCTAGTAAACACTGCAAAGTCTAACTAGGCAAATATAGCCACAACTGCCAGGGGCAGACGCAGGATTTCTGCTAGGGATGGGCAGGAATCAGGTTCAAACCCATTAACTAATCGAGTACTAGTTAAAAACAATCAACATAATAAAAGACAATAAAAATAGTATAATCTTACATAATAAAAAACAACAAATAATATCATTTTACATATTAAAAAACAACAAAGTTGGTAAGGACCCGTAAATTTCTATAAATTTTCTATAAAAATAACAAAGTTTCTCATTAATAATGCTTTTGAACTGGTCTGGCGGGCTTTCCAGTTCCAATGAGGGGCAAAACAATTTCTAGGGAGGAGCAAAGTGATAACAGACCCGTATTTTTCCACTAAATTTCAAAATCCAAGGGGGCCCCCCTGGCTCAAGGTGGGTCTGCCCCTAACAACTGCTCGATGTGAGCTCATAAACAGTTAAATGATTCATATTGTAGACTTGTAGTTAATGGATACCAAAAAGAGAAAGGTTCTAACCTGGGGAGAAACTCAGAGACAATAGAAAGATGTGGTGGACGAGTAACTGCACCCACAAAGAGCACAACATTTGGATGACGCAGTCTTCTCATTATCCTTACCTAATTAATTATAAAGAACAAAAAAATAAAAGCACATTCCTCAGATGAACACCTAAACTCCCTAAGGAATCTGAGTTGCTAAACATAAATTACGTGGAGAAATAGAAAAAAGCTCCTTGACATACTTCACTACGGAACTCATCAAGGGCATCCCCATAGAACTCTTGGTCCAAAAACTTCTTTACAGCTACTTCCTGTAAATTAATTCCACTCCATCCTTGTCAGAATCTTATGTAGTACTGATTTTTTTCTCTTTATAATTTTAAACCTACTTAAATAGAAGATGACAACAAAAAGCTACTTACAGTTCCATTCCAATCTGCACGGTACACTTCGCCATACGAACCTAGGAAAATAAAATATAATAAAACAATAAGGAGAGTTCTGCCACAGACTATAGAAGCAAAATGGAACAGGATAAAAGCAATTGTCTAATAAGCGGCATTGAAAACAAATCAGAAGGATTGAGCCCAAAAAAAGAAGGGTACCTAAGCCAATCCTCTCTCCAATGTCAAGATCTTCCCACAAAATCTCACACTCAGACACATCATCTAACATAGAATCAAGCCTACTCGGTCTCATCTGTGACAGAGATACAGCTGACCCAACAGTCTCTTTTTCCATTACATATCCCTTGAACCTATCATTAGAACTTTTCTTCATATCACGCATCCCATTTACGTTCTCCAAATGTCCCTTCAACACAGGCGGTGGTTGAACAGATGCAACTTGCATTTCTACTTTATTACCAAAAAAACTATTATCCGAGTTATTACCATATCGATCTGTAGTATTTAGATACGGACTTTTACCAATCAGAGGAGGCCTCTGGGATGAGGATGAAGCTGCGTTGTCATTAACATTTTTGTTTCTGCGTTGAAATGGTTCCTCATTATATGCTGACCAATTTTTCATCACCAATGGCTGCTGGGGCCTACTGGGCCCGGGAGAGACATTCTCTCTTCGTCTTTGGAACCCACCTGTATTGATTCTGCTATCAAGAGCAGCAACTTTCCCAAATGGGTTCAGATCAGCAAACAATTGTCTGGTATCATCCATCTCTTGCGTGTCATCCACTAGCATCACAGTTTCATTAAATGGTTCTGACGAGGTCGACCCAATAATAGGAAACTGGTTGAGGTTCTGATGGTGGTCCAATGGGATGGTTCCACTGCTACTAGTCTCAGAAGTCAATGCAGCAGTAGAGAACATCTGTGGAGGAGTTGCTAGTGGTTGATTTGATATTGATAGCACTTCAGAGAATTGGTTTGATGTGTCAGGTCTGGAGAACTCTTCACTAGGGTTATTTGTAGCCGCAGAGGTTAGTCTAGGGTTAAGATTAGAATTTATAGTAGTTCCCTTTAAGCTAGGGAAATCAGCAGGTATTAGAGTGCCTGGGGCAGCCATTAGATCAACCAAATATTCCCTGTAAAAAGTTGGTACAAATGCCATAAATAATAAACACTAGCTGTCTGAATATGCAATACGATTATATATTCACTTGGCGAATAAACCTATTTATGCAGTAGAAGGATGAGGCAAGTGTACCTGCCGTCGTCCATTTTAATAATGCTAACAGCATCATCATCGACACCTGTGTAATGACTTCCCTTTACAAGCTTGCATATGATTCCCACCTTATCTGCTAATATCTGCAGTTTTAGGAGTAAACCGCAAGTAAGGACATCGATAAAAAATGGTATTATATAGAGCATCGTTTACTCCCTTATTCTACCTTTCCCACCACAGCCCAGCAGTAAGATTAGGATTGATATAAAGGCAACATAATATACCTTAAAAAGGAGGGCACGATGGCGGAGCAACCCAATCTTGATACAGCCAATAGGTAACAGGCTGGTCTGAAGAGAGGTTCTTAACTCGGTGCTACACACCATCCAACGTGCCAGCATGTCATTCGCATCCTTCACAGGGCCACCCATGTTATCTATCACAAGCTCAGCTATCCTTTGAACCAGCAATGCAGTCTCAGTAGCAGGACAATCTAACATGAAGCACTGTGCTATCTGCTCCAACTCTACTAGTGTTGTGTCTATTGCGTGGTTAACCACAATTACTTCAAAACCTAGATCACCTATGCTCGACTGGAGATCAGCAAGGGAAGGCATCTTGCCTCGCTTAGAGGATTCGGGCAGCAGCCCGAATATATCACAGAATCCATCTAGTACTTTTTCGTGGTAATCAATTAGATTGTAGTCCTAAAAAAACAGATTGTTCTTGCATGTAAGTGAAGTAATGGCCATATCATATCTTAATGAGCACTTAATTTAGGCATCAGATGTGTGTTTGATTTTGGAGATAAACAGAAATGGTACAAGTAGAAGATTACTGAAGAGACTATTCAACAATTAACAAAAACGGAAAATCGATTGAGAGTGAAGCATAAAAATGGACAAACATAATAGCGTGTCCTATGTTTGGCTGCGCTACCTACAAGGAATGGCAAGGCTAAACCCCATTAAACATTGAGGTCGCTTTAGTGGAAGTTCGCCCGAGAATAAAATCAAATCCACTACCTTCTATAGAAATTCTAAAAATATAATACGAACTAGCGTAACTATGAAGCAAAAGAAACTTTACCCAATATCGTCTGGAGAGAGACTCGGCAGTGCCTTCCTCACGATCCTGATCAATTCGATCCCTACCCAAACTTAGCAACGTCGCCTTTCGGATCTGATCGCCATCTGGGTCCAACCCTCCAAAATCCGCATTGGAAGCACTCAGCGCCATCGCGAGTTGTATCTGAAACTCCTCTTCAGACGAGAAGTAATCCTCCCTGTTACGGTCTTCGACCCTAACCCCTCCGCCGGACCCCGCCACAGGAGCAGGTCCAGAATCCATCGGGGAAGGCGGTGCTGCGGAGGTAGAGGAGGTTGCACGGTGCTCTGAACTGCATGACTCAGCAGGTCCACCACTTGTCGGGGATGGAGATGGAGAGGTCGGTGGAATATCGTTCGATCGTGGTGGTTTCTTCTTGAACAAGTGCTTCATTGATAGATCTTTCTCCTTTTTCTCCTCTTTTTCTTTGATTTTTCGATCGATTTTTTCTCTTTTATTATTATTTTTCCTAGTAAGAACTTAGAAGAGGAGGAGGCTTGTAAGACCAGGAAGACTATGGGAAACAAAAGTGGGCTTCAAGTTCGAGTTAATTACCGAAGTAACCATACCGCTTTTGCGAATGAAGAGAACGCATTCGTACGCGGGGACCGTTTTGTGAATCCATATCCTCCCAGGTACCTGACTCAAGCAAATTAAAAACGAACGGTCCAGATTAATCCATCCGGGCCAAAGTCAATCCGGTACCTATGGAAACTATTTTTGAGATTCGTTCCAATTTATAGAAACTTATTGGACCGTCCGTTATTAATTTGCTAGAGTCAGGTACGAGGGGAGATTCGAATTCCCGTGTTTGGACCCGAGATCAGACGGGTCCGGATCCCACAAAGGAACCTAATCTTTGGGTTTTGGATTGAGACAGTCCAATTCGAATTCGTCTCTCTGGATCGTCTCGGGATTTGAATTCGTCATCAGGATGTGTGTGTTCAATTTGCGGATGGATTTTCGCAGATTCGAATCAGACGATCCCAATTTAAAACCCAAAAGTTGAGTTACTTCACTGAATCCGAATTCATATCAGACATTAGTAGATAGGAAAATTTCTAGTGTGCTCATCTAATCCTTGAAATAGCAAATCTACCAATCAAAACACCATAATATCCAATATTTCCATACAAATTTACCATTCTTTCTTCTATCCCTTTTAACTATTTAATTATTTTAAAAATTAAATTGACTAATATACACTCTGATTTTAACTAGACATGTCCTCTTCCTCCCTTCCTCCCTTCCTCCCTAAACCCCATATTCTATCCGATACTGAATGAACTAGAATTACTAAGAATGAAATAGAAGTACTAAATTAGAAGAACTAACACATTCTAAAATCAATGTGAAGGAAAATACTTAATTATTAACGTGGTCAATCAATTCAATTTTTACAACTGAAAAAAAAAATCGCTCTAATTTCTTTTTTAATTTCTTAGATAAGTTTCGTAATCAATGGAGAATTTACTTGTTTAACTTGAGAAAAAGGGGAGCATGTACAATTAGGTCGATGGATTAGACTGTGAATCTGGTTACCGACCGAAATCAATATCATCTAGCATTGCCGTAGTTACTCGATTGGTTCTGAAGACGTAGAGCCTTCTATTTATTTTCCCCTGCCTCCAAAGAAATATGACCAGCTTCATGAGGTTACTAAGAAAACTAATCAGGGTCGTGGTGATGAGGCAAACGCTTGCTCAATACTTTTTTTTAAGCTTAGATCATTGCTCTCTTTACTAATAGTTTACTTCTAAAATCTGTGAATTCCTATCTCGTACACTCGCGTTTTAGGACTTCATATCACAATGAATGATCCCAACAGCTTTGGTTATGAAAAAAAGCAACAATTTTTGCTATTATAATAAATATCATGACATAAATCCCAAAAACGAGCCTAATTCATATTATAATAAATATCATTTGTTTTATTTCTCAGGTAGTTTCGTTTCGTAAATCAGTGGAGAACAACTTGCTTGAGACAATATCAATTGGAAGCTTGAAAGGTCCAAAGATTTTGTAATTTTAGTTTATCCGGGACCGGTAGGACATGAATTTCAGGAAGGGAGGAAAGAAGACATTCATAAAAAATGTACATGTCCAATTAAAATTAGAGAGTATATTGGTCAATTTAATTTTTCAAATAATTAAATAGAATATTAAATAGTTAAAGGGGATAAAGAAAGAATGATAAATTTATATAAGAATATTAGATATTGTGGTGTTATGATGTGTAAATTGGCTATTTTAAAAGTTTAGTGGGCACACTTGAAATTTTCCCGGTACTAGGCCGAAAGTCGTGGTGGGTCCTACTTGTCTGGGATACACTGCTAGTTTTGGGGCGGCTCGACGTAGGAATTTACTAAATTTCCCGGGAAAATTATGTGCGGGCATTCGTTGGATTTCACGCGGTGCCTGAATTGGCTTTTCAACGGATTGGATCGTTTGTTCCTTTCCAGGAAAAAACGCATTGTACCACAAGTATTCTATAATCAGCAAAAATCTGAATAAACGAAAATGAGCAAATCAACTTCTGCCACGTATTATTAATATTATTTTTCTGTCAATAACATTACAACATTCTATGGCCCATCGATGCTAAAAGCATGAGAAAGAAAGTATCATGTAATGTCGAAAACAACAGGAGATACAATTTACACAGTAATAAGGTGGCGCTGTTCATGATTTGGTGGGAAGCGGGATGTATCTGTTGCCACTGTTGGGATTGACAAGGTCACAAGGCACAACCGCACGTGGCAGAAACGCAGTATATCACTTATTAATATAACCAGGCATAATAGTAACCTGTGCTAGAATTACAGAAAAATTACATTGATTTACCGTGCCAGAAAAAGGAACTTATTTTGCAAAGGAATTAATGAATTATCTCAGCCGTCGTAGCCACGTGGCAGGATCATCGGCCACGTGGATTTTTTAGTGTTTCCAACGAATGGATTCACGTATCATCAATTAACATGCAAAAAAAATATATCATCAATTTGGATTAAGCCATTAGAAATTGTAGTTGGAGCGTCGAACTAAATCCAAAGCAAAAGGCGTTTGCTTAACAAATTTGGAGGAGCACAAGGTCCTTGGAAACATCCTTCACGTTGACATCATTCTTTTGGGATAGACGCTGCAAATGAAACCCTGGAGATGTGTCGTAAATTGTCTCCAGTTCTGAGAGAAATGCACAAGTTTGTGCCCTTGTTCAGGTTGCATGTTGAATATTATGTTATACTAAAATTATCCAATATTTAATATACACGTTATTGTAAATGTTAAAGTATAAATATTGGGGATTCAGAAATTACTAGCTTGTTAACTATTATCAATATATTTGCCTACGAGCTTTTTAAACAGAATAAAAAAAAATATATCAATATTCTAGCGGGCACGCAGCATATAAAACTATATGCAATAATAAAAAATTTAAGAAGAACCAATGATAATTTCAGAACTTTGTTCTTTCATTCAAGATGAAAAGTCCAAGACATTTACATGCTTAGAGCGTATACGTTCCATCAACTCAAATGAGTTTATAAATAACTGTTAACTATTTTTTAGAAATTAAGGTATTCAAAATTTCTAACTCTCACATTTCTGAAATTAATTTTAGAGTTTCTACTAAGCCACGTCAGCAACAAATTAAAAATGAAAAATAATATGAGTCAATCATTTGGCCAACATGGAGTTTATAAACAATTTCTTAATAAGAAACTTTACTGCATAGTTTCTAAATAAGAAACTCTCCCACATCCTTAAAACTAGATTAAAAACTATCACATCAGATTAGAAACTCTAATAATACCAGAGATGTAGATGTTTTTAAATATACTATGTGCAGGGACTGTAATTTCTATATATATTGACCTACAAGTGATCGAATTGGAGATTTCCAAAAAAAAATTTGGGGGCGTGTTTAATTTTTTTTCCAAATTGGTATCGTCAAAAAGTTTTACATCGTATCAAGTGATCATCTAGATGAAAATATTTATACTATGTAATAACAATATTATTTTTTTCATCTACAGTTGATAAAAGCGGAAATATTCAAAATACGATAAACAAATATTGAACTAGGTATTTTCATTTGCTTCTAGGAATATATCATAAAAAGACTTTATGATCCAAATCGAAACCTACCAATTATAATTATTATCTAATGTGCAAATTCTAACTTTCTCTTTTTGATTTTTTTGTTCTCATAATTACTACACACCTAAGGACCGTAATATGTCTAAAATATGAGTCCGACAATATAACTTTCGACGTCTTTTGCACACTTTTAAGAATGTATTTTTGAAAAATCTTTATGATATTAAAATTATCTCTAATTTCAGTTCCCTCTTCTAACTTCTTAATTTAATTTTTTTATGTCATTTTACTCTTTCATTGCACGTTAAATACTAAACTATTCAGCCATAACAAAGTTTATAGTGTTCTAATTAAAAAAAGCACAGTATATATGCAGTTCAACAAAATAAATTATCTGATAAAATTAAAAAAAAACAAAGCAAAAAATAATGATCTAATTTTATAGAAGAAAAAACGGACACAGCATATACAGAAGGGACATTGAGAATATGGAGAGCTTTTAATTAACCTCCATACCTATCTATTATCTCCACCTCCTCATCTTTTCAGGACAATAAAAACACAAGCACAAAGCTACAAACGGACAAACTCAAAATTAAGGGCATAACGTGAAGTATTTTATTTGTAAACTTTGCATAAAACTCTACCATATAATCTCAGAGACTCTCATGGTGAGCCATTCCTTCTCTATCCTACCACTAGCAAATTAATAAGCAATCTAAACTCTCTTTTCCTTTCTGCCTTTTTTTTCCGATCCCCCCCCCCCCCCCCCCCCCCCCCTCTCTCTCTATTCACAAATTAAGATCCTTGATCATCTAGATAATCACAATTCTATATCTGTTTATGGTTATTGAGCTACAAAACAACTGTGCCACTGCTGGCGAACAGTGGGGGCAGTCAGACCTGAAAGATATCTTCGTTGCCTTGCTAATGTCTTCAGTCGAGTCCTTGAGCTTCCCCTCTCTGCTGGTGCTGTTGTGACGATCCTTAACTTTGCTTATTTTTATTGCTTTTTCACATCATCTACCGGACTGACAGATGGTGGTCAAGTTCAACCCCACCTCATCCGGTATCATCCCGGTACTATGATCAAATTGATTGTGGCAAGTTTCTTAAAATATAACTAGCTAAACTAAACTATTTAGCTATCATCTTTCTGCGTTTATCGTTTTGATTGTTAAACTTTTACTTTTGTTAACATAAAGGGGGAGCCTGGAATGGTTAGAGATGACATGGAGCTAAATCGATGGCGGTTAAGGCTTCCTCAATTGACTCGACCTGAACTGACGTCGGTCTTTTGCAAGAATTGTATACTAATTGTGATTGTACCAAAAAGCAGGAGTGGTGAAAATTGAGAGGAAGGATACAGAGGGTATTTAGAGAAAAATAATCCCCTCTGAACTTTTTTAGTAATGTATATATCTGGTTTATTTTTCTTCCTGATCTTTTTTTAAAATCGACTATTTGTTTTACTTTTCAGCAGGGGGTTAATTCAGAATTTTCGTAGGAGAGAGTGCAAGAAAATAACAAATCGGATACTAAATAAAAAATAATGTTTTAACTTATAATTTTCAATGCTCTAATTTTAAGAACTAGTCTTTGATCTAGTGTTAAAGGCACATGGTCTTTATGTGAGAGGTTCATGAGTTCGAAACCCTTGTAATAACAAGAGTATTAAATAGTTAGATGGCTTAACCTCTAACTTTACTCAAAAAAAAAAATGCTCTCACTTCTGATTCTAATTACTAATCTAAATTCAAAAATTATATTATAATTTAACTCTAATTACATATCAAAATTCCAAAAGAGAAACAAGAAAAATTCCAAAAGAGGAGAAAGTTAATCCAAATCTAGATCTCCATAAAATTCAAAACCCTCCTGACCCTTACTGGTCCGCCCTAGCTTTTCAGTTCGATATAGTAGAATTATGAGATTTGTTAATGAATTTCTCATGCAAAAGTTTGCGAAGTCTGTTGTAGTAAATTATATTAAGGATTTATTAGAAGGCATGGGTCGAATTCAGTGAAGATTTTGAGTTTGGTTCAAGCTTTTTGTCCCTTAGACCGTTAAAATTTTCTAGTAATTAATAGTGGTAAGCAAGAAGAAAAATAATTGTTTATTCTTTCTTGAGCAAGAAAAAGGGGGGACGGGCCCTATTTTATCTTATTATACAAAAAACCGAAATACAAGAGTTTTAAGGATACTTAAAAATTAGTAACAAATTAAGCAAGGGAAACAAAATATAATTAGCAGATACTGGCCCTCTCCAATTTATCTTGAATTTGAAATGTGCATGTTATTTTGGCAAAAATAAAATAGGAGAGTCGGTTGAACATATGCTTATTTTTCTTTTTAGCTATATATTTGTGGCACAAGCAGGAGAGTAGGTTTTGTGTTATGTAAAAGTAACATCGAACTTGGCAGAGCTTGTAATTGTAGATATATTGGATTTCAATCTTATTACACTAATAATTTAGTTTAAATTTTAATCTTCTGACCTTGATTCGCAACTCTCTATTGCACTTCGCTCTCGCATTATTTAAGTTTTCTTGACGAATTACGAGAAGTGTGTTATCGTGTTAATTAATTGGAAGCGTATAATTGTCTTTATGCAATAATCTCTCATTCTATCCCCCATGTATTAATTACCTGAAGATCATTAACTACTTGGGAGACCATCTAATATTTGAAAAAATTCATAACTGGTGCGCACAAATATGGATATCTATGCGCACAAGTATTAATATATAATATATTAAGTATTTATACTTAAGATACCAAATATTTCGAACAAAAAGCTAGACATATGAGCTTTATTTTATCTCTTATCACACACTCATCTTTTACACGTTTTTAGATATGAGTTCTTTTTCTTCGTTCAATTTCACCAATATTTCTGACGATCTGTGAAATTTTTTGCGAATCTAAATCACGAACGTCTTCTACACAATTTTCTCTTTCAAATGAGATCCATGATGACATACTTTCGGGTTGTCCGTCGCACAAATATTTATACCTCGTCGAGCAAGTATTCATATCTTGTCGTGCAAGTATTTATACCTCGTTGAGTAAGTACTCGTAAATCACGTGTAAATAGTTCATGTGTCAAGTATTTGTACCTAACATATTCTATCAAAACTTAATTTATTTTATTAATATGGCACTGGATGATGTATGAAAGTATTAATATCAAGTATTGCAAGTATTCATACATCGTCATACAAGTGTCAAGTTACCAATCATAGAATGATTGTATTCTAAGTTTGGTTCATGTAATGGATGATTTTTTTATCATTTTGTTCCTTGAGTATTTCATTACTTATAGATCATTCAGGTTGAGGACCTGAAATTGTGGAACTCTATACAGGAGTTAATGAATACTCTAAATGTCCCTAATCTTGATAATTAACAAGGAACATTAAGTATAATTCATTACTCATAGAATGATTGTATTCTAAGTTTTATTCATGTGATGGATGATTTGTTTATCATTTTATTTCTTGAGTATTTCATTACTTATAGATCATTCAGGTTGAGGACCTGGAATTGTGGAACTCTATATAGGAGTTAATGAATACTCTAAATGTCCCTAATCTTGATAATTAACAAGGAACATTAATTACCGGTATAAGATTAATATTTAGATTAGATGATGATCATGTTCTATAGATCATATGACAAGGAGTTGTCAATCTAATCAAATGGATACATGGTGGAGATCAGGAGATTGGACGTGACCAAAGTAAAACATTTAATATGGATTGTGTTTGTGTCATTAATGTTTTATTTGTGTCTGGAATTCTAAGGTATGAGATGATTGTTTCTCTCACATGAGAATGCATATTCGTGGGTATATTCTAACGCTGTCCATAACTGGCAGTCATACAGATTCTATCTCAGTATGTATCTCTTATGTGGAGAGATAGTAATTATCAAGAATACCAATCTTCCTCATGTAAATGAGTGATGATATCACTGGCCCCTTGATGAAATAATACAAGTATGTGCACATATGATTAAGGAGTTAATCATAATTACTGAATTATTTCAAAATTAAGAAACACATAGATTTGCAAAGATGACACATTCCTACCTTGCATCTATTCATGATATCATGAGACATGAAATTGACACGAGGCAATTGTTGCCTTAGGGATCGTGATATAGCGGGTACTTATCATCTGTGTCTTTTAGGTAATTACAATGCATATTGCTAGGTACCGCTTGTAATTTATGGAATCAAAAGAAGTTTCAGATTATATTGCCAAATGACATAGATCTCACAGGGTCACACCAATAAGGAATTAATTAGAAAAGCTCCTTGATTTTTTTGACATGTGTGATATGGCTGATAAATTGAGTTCTCCACCTAAACATGAGACAAATAATTATGGAGATAATTATATGATGTTATGTATTTAATTAAATGGTTTAATAAAATTCAAATATCAGAAAAAGATTAAAATGGAAGAAGCTTTGTGAAGCACAAAAATGAGTTTTTGTGGCAGCAAAGAGTTCTGAATTTCCACCACAATTTCTGTGAATAGAACTTAAAACGGGCATATCTCATCAAACGTAGTTCCGTTTTCAGTGTTCTATGACTTTTCGGAAAGATTGCGAGAAGATCTACAGTTTGATGTACAATAAGCTGTAGGTCTATGCCACATGCTGTATCGCGTAGAGAGTTGTTGGGCCAGAATCAGCTATTTTTGGCCCATATTATATTGGAGAACGTGGGAGAATGTGAAAATTGTGTCTAGGTCGGTGGAGACTCTTCTAAACTGCATGAAAGTTATTTAAAGAGGCCCCTACTACCTAGGGTTTCAACCTAATCATTACTCATCTTCCTTAGAGAGCCAAAACTTTGTTTCTCTCCCATTTTGATCTCTCATGTGTTGAGAACCCACAAACCCTAGAATCAATTGGAGAATAGGGATTAAGGAGCGACTAAATTACTACTCTCTAGCAAGAGGAAACTTTGGTTTCTAATTAATTTCTTGGTGGATACCGTGGAGGGCTTCTACTTTGAAGTCTCAACTTGGTGCAAGGTGTTGCAAGACATTAACCACCATTAGCATCGACAAAGAGGTGAAGGATTTTCAACCCTACATCTCAAGGACCTTCCTTTCTTGTTTGGAGACAAGAAACAAAAGATATGATGTTTACTGATTTGGAAATTTGAATTTTGGTTTGATTTCAGTCGCACATGATGATCTTTTTTGGTACTTTTCTTATCAAAATTTTGAAATTCTGTTGCCTTAAGTACCATAAGACCCCAACAACTAGATGATATCTGAAAGTATTAATATCAATTATTGCAAGTATTCATATCTCGTCATCCAAGTGTGAATAATTCATGTATCAAGTGTTTATATCTAACTGATTCTATCAATTTTTTTTCCTTATGATATTGGATGGCATTTGAAAGTATTTATACTTCGTCATGTAAATGTAAATAGTTTATGTATCAAGTGTTTGTATCTAACAGATTCTATCAATATTCTTTTATGGCATTGGATAGAGTTTGAAAGCATTACTATCAAGTATTGCATGTATTCGTACTTTGTCATGCAAGTGTGAATAGTTTATGTATCAAGTATTTATACTTAACATATTCTATTAATTATTTTTTTCTTATGTCATTGGATGACGTTTGAAAGTATTAATATCAAATATTTCATGTACTTATACCTCATCATTTAAGTGTGAATAGTTCACGTGTCAAATATTTGTACTTATCATATTATATCAAATTTTTTTTTTTCCATATGACATTGGATTAATATCAAATTTTTAAAAGCAAATATGCCCCTGTAAGTTTACAATAAAGAAATGACAAATAAAGATTGCAAAACTGAAATGTAAAAATGACAAATAAAAATGCTTTCATATTCATAATTCTCATGTTCTCAACTCTGGAAAAAAAAAGAATCTTAAATAAAAAAAAACACAGACTAACAAAACTTTCTCTATAATTAATTGTCATTTAATTCTCGCCATAATTTGTTCAGAGGAAGGAACAAAATTTAGTAGCAACATATGAAACAAGAGAACTATATATATTAACCTGTAAATGAGTCAACTATTTGGAAATTTTAAAAATCATAAACAAAAATGCAATTAACATATGCATACACTATATAAATCTTTTGCAATTACTAAACAACGATGTGAACAATAGAGGATGCAGCTATGCACAATTAACTATACATCCAAAATTACTAATCATACCATCACAAAATAGTCATATGCTAAGAGAAATTTCTCAAATTACGACTTCTCTTGCAATTTGCACCTCTCAAAATTCCAATATCCTTGAGGGGAAATTTTCAAGTACAAAAAATGTTGTCTTTATCTCTCCATCTTTCTTTTTCAGGGAAGAAGAGAGGAGACAAGGAAGAACACATAATCACCAGCAGCAACAAACAATCCAGAACATAGTGAACAAAATTGAACAGAGTTAACAACTATTCTATATGTCGCAGAACATAACCTGACAAAAAAATTGGCTTTCCATTAAGGACCATGCCATCAAAAATTCAAACAGGTGGTGTGCAAAGTGTTCATCTCAGTATTGTCCTCCATGAAGCTCAGGACCATGCCATCTACGGACACCATGCAGTCCACGTCAGCCCTTGCTCCACCCCCACCTGAGTTGTCAGAGTCCCTGTCAACGTCAGCCCTAGTTGATGCTGCCGTGACGGTGGTCCTCGACACAAAGAAGCGATGAAGCAAAGAAGGCCAAGGTCTAATCGAATCAATTCTGGCCGCTGATCTAAAGTGCATGGGTTCGAGATGTGACTGGAGGCGACGACGCAGGAAGAGCTTGAAGAAGAAGATGTAGATCTTAACGGCGACACTAGACATGGCGTTTTAATGGATGTGACGGTGAAAATGGAATGAGAATGAGGTAGGAGAAAACAGTCGAGGTTGAGTAAGATTAGAGGAACAGGTGGATGGAGATGGCGCCATGGACAGAGGCATAGGGGGACGCTTTGCCATGTGAATTTCTTGATTTTTTTTAATCTTCGTGAAATGGACATGAAGATGCTTTGACCTTTAGTGGGAGAATTTTTGGAGGACGGTAGATCGGAATATAATATAATTACTCTAATTAATTAGACTTGTTATATGTGATAGATACAAACTTATATACGAGGAAGGTTCCAATATCATTATTGTTATTGTTATGTATCAAATTTATTTCAAAATCTACACCAAACTAGCCTACGCGGCAACTTTCCAAAAAAATCTACTTTCTAAAAAAAGCAAATCTATCCGTGGAGGGTTCCAATACATCGCTATTTTCATGCATTAAATCTGATTTAATATCTACACCGTCCAAACCACATCAAAATTCGTGTAGATTAGAACGATAATCAGCGCCACAATCCATCGTCCAGTACTAGACGCCTCCAGTCCCCTTCCCCTTCTTGACCCTCTTCTCTCCTGCAGCGCAAATATTCCCCCTCCCTGATCCTGTGCGAAAGAAAAAAGAAAACCCGAAACCTCCGATCAGCGCACTGACATCCCTCCGCCGCTATATCCTCTCTCGCATCCTCGGTTGTCGATCTCGCACAAAACCCTCACGCTCACCCTCTCGATCTGGACCCTCCCCTCGGATTTAGGTCGACCTGGTGAAACCCTAGACGCCCTTCCTTGTCGCAGTGGAACTGTGACCCCCGCCGAGGCCAAGGTATTCATTTCTTTCATGATTGTTTCCAGTATCTTTGCTGAAGCTTCTGTACCCTTGATTTTGTCCTGAAGAGTCTATTTCTTTGCTGAATTTTTCAATGTTTTATGCTTTCCTGACATATGGAAGTCCCCAATAAATTATAAACTCAGTTTTTTAAATTGATATTGCATTGTCGAAGTGTCCTCCGATTACTTAGCCAATTTCAGAAATTATTTTAATTTTAACGGGCTTAATTCTGACACTTACGTCTCTGATTCATTGTTTTTATATTGTGTTGTTCAGATTTGAGGATCGCTAGCAAAAATAAAAGGAACAAAAAATGTCTGTCTATTTTAAGTTTAAAAGCGCAAAAGAATTCAATTCACTACCGATAGAGGGGCAATTTATTTCAATTGGAAATTTGAAAGAGAGAATTTTTGAGTTGAAACATTTGGGCAGAGGTAACGACTTCGATATAGTTGTCTCCAATGCTCAGACTAATGAAGGTAACTTCATAGAAGAATCTTTCTATTTAAGACTGGTGTTTTCTGGCAGAGTGTTTGATTTCACATGAGGTGTTTTCAATTTCAGAGTACTTAGACGAAGCTGCGCTGATACCGAGAAATACATCGGTATTAATTCGCCGAGTTCCTGGCCGTCCACGCATGCGTATGGTGGCTAATCTTGAAGAGTATTTCCTTTATTCCTCTCCTACTAAAGAAATTTCATACGCATCTTATGATCTTAGCTTAAATTCAAGTGCCATATCACTGTGTTGTGCTAGGTAATGCAAGAGACAAGGGAGTTGATTTATTTGATTCCTGATGTTCCTTGTACATATAGGAATTAGGATGTTTTTTTACATAGGAATAAATTGAGAATCAATGCCTTTTCATAAAAAAAAAAGGAATTGGGATGATTATGGAGTAAGAGGTGCTTGTGTTGAGAAAAAAATTATTTTATTGCAAATTATGATAGTTTACTTTTGGAAGTTTCTTAATGGGGGTTCTGGGAGGCTTAGTTTAGAATAATCGTTAGCAACTAGATTTATTCAATTTAATTACCTTTTTTTCATTCAACCAACTAAGTATGTAATAGGTAAGTTCATCAACATTCTCAAGTATAATATGATTTATAGTCAGCTGAAAAACAGGAACCTGTTAGCTGCAACCAATATCAGTGCTTATTAGGTGATTGTTGTTCTGCTCAAAAGGAAAAACTGTTTCCTTCTGTATGAAGAAGGCTTGTTAGTTGCAATGGAGCTAAACTATGATTTATACAAGTATTAGCCATTTAGTGGAACTTAAGGTGGGGATTTTCATGAACTTGCAGGGTGAAAGCTATAGAAGATAGCACACAGAATATCACACCAGATACCAGCAATGTTGCTGCTCAACACACTACAATTAATGTAAGATCCTTGGTTTCTCTGCTTAAATTTTGATTACTCTTGTCATGTATGTTTTGGGGTATATTTTCAATCAGTCAATACTGTACAACTTGGCTTTGGATATCAGCAACTGAGTACTGGTATGTGTGGTGCAATTATCTGTAGTGAAGAGCTGTTTGTGGGTTTCTATCTGTATTTTCCACTATTCGTTATGTAGTTTCGTGCTTGTTTCAGCTTTTGTTTTGTCATTGAAAAATCATTTCTTGTTCTCAGCCAGAAGAGTCCGAATGGGATGAATTTGGAAACGATCCGTATGCAATAGTAGCAGAAGGACAACCAGCTCAATCGTTTAATCCAGCAAATGTCTCTTCTTCTGATAAACTTGATGAGGATAGCAAGCTTCGGGCTTTGCTTGAGACTCCTTCGCTCGATTGGAGCAGGTTCTTACCTCCCTAATGTTGAGCTGTTCTGCATACAATCCATATTCCTTCGCAAATATTTTTGTCTTTTTTGTATTTTCCTACTTCCACTTTCTGAAATTGCATATGTGCAGCCAAAATGATGGACCCAGGGGCAGAGGCTATGGGCGGGGCATTGGGGGAAGAATGATGGGTGGCCGTGGTTTTGGTATGACCTCTCTCTCTCTCATCTTTGTACTTGTAGCTTTAGATCAAATGTATATATCTCACTTTCTTTATTTTAACTTGATGAAGGGCGTGGCTTGTTCGAGAACAGGAATCCGCCACCAGGATATGTGTGTCATAGATGCAACATTACTGGTAAGATGTTCCTCGACATGCCAATTTTGTTATATTTTTTTTTCGGTCTAAATAGTTTTCTACCTATAGGATAATTAGCATGTACTGAGTTTAATGTTCTCTGGGCAATTTTGTCTTTTCTTTTGTTATCTTCTCAGGGCACTTTATACAGCATTGCCCCACTAATGGGAACCCTGCCTATGATCCTAAACGGTTCAAACCTCCAACTGGCATTCCCAAGTCAATGCTGAAGACTACACCTGATGGCTCTTACAGTCTGCCTGGCGGGGCTGTGGCAGTTCTCCAGCCAAATGAGTATGCTAGCTCCATTGAATTTTCATAAAAGAGTTTCACCTGTAACATCTGTATATAGTGACATTAATGTTATTTTTTATGTTTGCCTTTTGTAGGGCTGCATTCGAAAAGGAGATAGAGGGAATACCGACTTTGGCTCGTGCAGCAACAGTATCAACTGATCTTCTACCAGAAAATCTGCGCTGCCCCCTCTGCAAGGAAATCATGAAAGATGCTGTGTTGACCAGCAAGTGCTGCTTCAATAGCTTTTGTGATAAATGTATTAGCATCTCTATATTGTGCACTCCTTCCATGTTATTTTCCTTTTTTTTTCAAGAAGAAATGTAATGCCTTTTCCTTCTCTTTCCGCTAATTGTTCTTCTTTAGGTATAAGGGACCGCATAATCAATGAGTCCAAATGCGCTTGTGGCTCAAGAGATGTGTTGGCAGATGATCTTCTACCAAACAAGACTCTGAGGGAAACTATAAATCAAATGCTTGAGTCTGCTGCTACTAGCAGCCAAGAAAAGGCTGGCAGTCATGTACAAGCACAAGGTATTGTACCAAGCAGCTTTAAGCTATTAAAAAGTTACCTCAGTTTTGTCATGTCAATGTGTTTATCTCACTTTACTTTTTGAACTTTTCTTAGATATGCAATCAAGTGTACCAGTCCAGGAAAAAGTTCCATCTCCAGCTGTCTCTGGTTTGAGAGTAGACACAAAAGGTCCAGCACCAGTGAAAGAGTTCTCTCTTGAGGGTGCAAATGGAGTTAAGGCATTGGTTGCGTCTAATGCGACTCCAGAGTCAGCTACTAACAAAGACCTAAGGTCTCCTGAAAAGTCCCCTCTCATGAAGGACAATGCTGAGAAACCACCCATTGGCGACCAGGGTTGTTATTATCTTCTAACCTTGCTCTTATTTGTATCGATAGTTGAAATTTGTACCAGTAATGTATATTATTTTATTGAACAAACAAATATTATCTTGGCACAAAGAATGCAAGTTTCTTTCAAGTGATTTATTGTTACAAACTTTCTTTGGGACGGAGCTTTTGCCTTCTGCACATTCGGTAGAAGAGAGCTTTTAGTGTACTATTTGAGTTGAATTTTCTTGTTGGGCAAGCATTGGGTAATAGCTGGCTTCCGGTTCTTTGTTAACTGAAGCACAAAATTGGTTTGTATTAGAAGCTTACAAGGGATTTGGCATGATAACCCTCATTTTGTTTGCTTCACTGATAGCCTAGTGTTCTCAAACTTTTGTACTCTGTTACTGACCCCTAATAGAAGTCCTTTTTGTATTTCTTTTGACCTGATCAGCTAAAAAGAAGAAGAAGAAGAAGCAGAGGCCAACTGAAGAGCTTGGTGGTTTTAATGGCTATATGCCAATGCCCGGTCCAAGTTTCAATCCTTGCTTTGGCAATGCGATGCCTCATATGCCAATGGATCCCTTTATGGGTACTGCACCTTATGGGGGTCCCATGCACCCCTTTATGGGCCTTCCACCTGCCCCATATGGAGGTGGCTTGCCACCAGTCCCAGATCCATTCATGGCTCAGCATTACATGAATATGAATATGATGCCTCCTGCTCCAAGGTACATATTCTAAGACTTGCAGTCATTTACATTAGTTTTTAGTTAGTTGTATTCACACTTGTGCCATCGGATTGAACAATGTTTTTACTTCCCATATGCTTTTAGGGATCTTGCGGAGCTAGCTCTTGGTAATGTAGGGATGAACATAGGCCCGCCTCCTATGATGCATCGGGGAGAAGACTTCGAAGGAAGGAGGGTTGATTTTCGTCGCAGACGAGATATGGAAGGACCTCCTGAAAGGTTTGAAAGGTACTATCCAAATTGCCTCTCTTGTTGTCTTTATATCATACATCTAATTTATTTTAATCAAATCTATTTATCCTTGCGGCTAATGAGGTATTGTTCTCAGGGAGCGGAGGGACCTCTCAAGGGACTGGGATGCCAGAAGAGAAAGAAGGGAGGGCTCAAGTGCCAGAGATGTTTCCTCTATCCCTAAACATGTATGTATTTATGCATTGATTTGTTTGTTCCTGGAATTTTTTGTGTTCTGCTTAGTTTTTGTGCCAGTTATCTTATGCAATTTGTTGGTGTTTGCTTGTGAACCCGTTGTGATTAAGACGGGTATCCTAGCACATTGTAGTTATTCTTTTTTGCAGGTACTTATTCGAGGAAAGGTACTCTGGATATTGCTTAACCAGAGTGATTATATGCAAAAGTTTTTAATCCAGCACATGCTGGACTTCGGTTTATTGTTGCAGATCCTTAAATTTACTTGCTTATTTTGCGTTCTATCCTGTAATTTTGATCTAGTACTTTGCTTAATAGCATTCCAGAATTTTTGGGTTGGGGTTACCTCCTCTTTTGGGATACCTCTAACATCCAGGACTGGTCTTTTTACCCGTAAGATTTGGTCTTTTAATTAAAATGCCTTGAAGGCATTTTAATTTTGGTTGCTAAGGGGTAATTTTGGTTGCTGATGCATATAATATTTTCTTTTAATTAAAATGCCTAAAGGCATTTTAATTTTGGTTGCTGATGCATATAGTTTGGGGTACTAATTATATTGCTGATTTCATGTGTTGTGATGTGTTTTTTTGGTGCGTTGTCAATAGTATTAGAAGAGGCAGGTTGAGAAAAAAAAATGGCTTAACATGAAACATTGTTCTTTTGTTTTAATATGAATATTAGCAGCACAAATGAAATTGAACCACTATATAACTTCAAACTTGAAAATAGTTAACGCCCCACTTTATAACTTACCACCATTAATTAACGTCACTGAAACCCCAACCGAGTTTTGAGTAACAATGATTAGGATTTTGGTGTATGAACACGAATTGAAAACTCTCCTAGTTTTGAAACGTGGGCCTCTATTGTGATGGGCCTCAATTGGAAAAGAAACTCTGGGCCATCTTAGCAACTTTCCTATTTTTATTTTGTTTTTTGCCCAGTTGCCCGTAGGCCTATCTTAGCAACTTTCTACACTCCTTACAAGTAATGAAATGGACACCCTTTTTCCTGTTGCTAAAGATTAAAATAAAAGATGTTGTGGTGTTGACCCAATTTGTTTTTGTTTTGACCGCAGAAACCTTCAACGTCGTCCCAAGGAGCTTCTCGTCCAGAGCGGTCAGTCCGACCTGACCGAAGGTCAACCCAAGAGCGGGAGCACCGTGCAAAATCCCACGACTCCCCTCCCCACCAATCTCCTCGCCGCTCCAAGAAGAGATCCTCTCACCGGGAAGCTGACGAGGCGGCATCTACAGCAGACCTTCCAGCTGCTGAGGACCTACCCCCTCCGTCGAAGAAGATGAAAGGAAGTGTCTTCTCTCGAATCTGCTTCCCAGAGGGAGGAAGCACAAGTAAGAAGGCCAAAATATCTGAGTCGGAGGTAGTTCCCCCGCCTCCTCCCTCAAGGAGTAGCAGCAGGGTGAAGGAGGATAGGTATGACCCAGCACCTTCAAAAGATTCAAGGTTGCGAAGCAAGAGAAGCTATGACGACGAGGATGATGAGTCGAGCGATGAGGACAGACACTTCAAAAGGAGGTCCCGGCGAAAGGAGGATTATGAGGATGTGCCAGAAGAGGAACACCGTCACTCTAGGCGCTCCAAGGAGCATGATCGGACCCATTACCATCGTTCCTCTAGTCGTCAGCGGGATTAAACTTTTTTATTTCATTTATTTTGATTTTGATTTTGCGACTGTGTAGATTAGTTTGAAGGATGAGTCGTATTTTTATGAATAGTGGATAATGTTACGAATTATATTATTGCTTGAAGTTTTATATATGAATTAAACTTTCTTGTTGTTACTACATCAAATTATGCGCAGCATCGTTTCTTAATAAGACGGATTTGTTCCTCATCATTGTTTTCCATAAATCTTTCTGTACTTACTACTTAACCGTGTAAAAAGTAAAAACACCTAATGAATATAAAAGAAAAGAAATTCAAAATTTTATACATAAACATTGCCTTTGTTTCGAATATTACTATTGAACTAAAGCTGTACGGAGACGTCCTTATTTAATTATGACACTTCGAATTTTTTTTGAATTCAGATTAATGTTATTGATATATATATATGTTAAGACCTTAGTAGTATATCACATATTTTTTTCCATACAGATAAATAGGGCTGCAAAACGAACCAAACCGAATCGAACTTACCTCCAGTTTGAGTTTGGTTTGAATTAATTTCGAACTAAGTTTGATTTAAATTAAATTCAAACGAACTCAATTTCGAATCGAATTTTTTACGAACTTAATTTCGAATTTTTACAAACTTTGTTACGACTTACGAGTTATGACTTATGGCTGGGCCATAGTTCGAAATTATAGCACTTCAATAAAAACTCAGACATTCTGAATTCTATTTATACAGTACACCAAAGTTTATATCAAAGTTTATTACAAATACCAAAATTTATATCAAACACCAAAGTATAGTACAATCAATCAAAGTTCAGTACAATTATAGTATCCAAAGTATTCAAAGTACAATTTAAGTTAGAACTGAGAGCAATTATGGATTGGGCGGCCTTATATTTTCATCAGCGAACATAAGTTATCAGCGGAAATCAACGGTTCACGTTTGAGTTAATTTCGAATTAAGTTTGATTTGCGAACCTATTTTGAACAAACTAGGTCCAGTTTGAGTTTGGTTTGAATTAATTTCGAACTAAGTTTGGTTTGAATTAATTTCGAGCGAACTCAATTTTGAATCGAATTTTTTACGAATTTTTTCGAATCAAACTCGAATCGAATTACGAACTACGAATTTTTTGTGCAGCCCTGCAGATAAACATGTTTATTCTATTATTATAAATAGAATAACAAATTTTATATTAAAAATACAATAAACAACATAATATCTTTATCTGCATGTATAATATTACTTAACATATAATTAGTCAATTGTACTGTGTATGCAAGAAACGAATATAAATGAGCTTTTGGTTGCGTGTTAAGTTAAACAAATTTGAGGCTACTATGGCGATAGGCAGACCAGTGTTGTAAAAAACGTTTGTTTAGGCCGATTAATCGGTTGATTAGTCGTTGGTGGTGACTAAACCGTCAAAAAAATTCTCGATTAATCGGCCGATTTTTTTCAATTATAACCGATTATTTTTTATTAATCGCTTGACGGAACCTTGTCCGTCCAACGAGCGCATACCGTTATTTACAACACTGATGTAGACAACCGACAGACAGCTGCTGTTATAGTTGTAAATTTTAAAATTTGAAATTCCAACAATTAATTCAAACATTCAATGTGATATATTGATCTCTAGTGGTGAGCTTTTTTTTTTTTTTTTTCTTTTGTCGCACAAGACTTTTCTTTGTTGAATAAGATTATTTTTTCGAAATAAATGCTCATATTAATTCGGATATCTATTTCTTTAAAGATACTTATATAAAAATTGAGCCTACGTTTTTTCGTAAAGGGCCTAACCCATCGGTATATGAGCTGCGCCGATATTTTCCATTGTGTCACAGCGTTTTGGTGCGTTGTTAATTTTTATTAGTATAAATAAGAGTGAGGCTACGGTACTATGCATAGCGCGAATCAGTGCGTACTACATATTATTATTTTTATTTTTAATATTTTAATGGTCAATTTGAATCGTTCAACACGAACTTGTTAACTAAATTTCATATTTTTTTAAATTTTTTACTATTTTTGTTTAGATAGATAAAAAATTACTATTTTTAAATGGTCTCCAATTTTAAATTAAGTAATTTTCTACCAATTTAAGAAAATAAAACTTTTTTTAAATGTAAAATTTAGTTTACAATTATATATTCATATAGAGATTATGTTGCAAAGTTCAAATCGATCAAACTGCAAATTTGAATCCATAATCCAAGTCAATATACACAATGCATAGTATCATAACCTCACTCTATAAATAATGTAAACAAAATATAAGAAAATGAAAGCTTGTCACAAGTATTGTGCTTTTGTAATGCGATGACTTTTACGAGCAAACTAATAAGAGGTGCTCCACCCTGGATGTCAGAGCATCTACAATCCAGAAATTGAAAAGAAATTAAAGACCGCCTATCTGGCACAGGCACCGGTAATTAAGTCTGTGTGCAAGTGACACGTGTACAATCAACAAACGCGTGTCCATGCCATTTTTCATCCACGTTTCCCTCTGTTCCAGAACCATCTCCGTAAATCTACACAAATTTCAGCTATACATTTCCACACTGCCTTCAGTCATATCCCAGAACAGAAGGAACAGTTTAGGTTCTTCTAAGTGCATAGTTATCATATTCCATCCCAAATCCCAACCGCTTGTGGAAGTAAAAGTTAAAAAAAAAAGAAAAAGAAAAAGAAAACAGAGAACAGAAGGAAGAATGAGCCAAGGTCAGCCAAGAAGAGCAGTTGATGAAAGCCAATTAGGCCAGGAGCAGGGAGTCAAATACGGAGACGTTTTTGATGTGAAAGGAGACTTGGCCGGGCAGACGATTGCACCGCAAGACGCGGCCATGATGCAGTCGGCCGAGGCTATGGTACTTGGCCAGACTCAAAAGGGTGGCCCAGCCGCTGTCATGCAGTCAGCATCTGTGCAAAATGAGCGCTTTGGTGTTGTTGGTCATGACCAGGCAAGTGATGCACCGGTGAATCAGGGCGTCACCGTCACTGAGACGGTTGTCCCTGGTGATCGTGTTGTCACTGAGTACATAGCTGGTCAGGTAGAGAATTTGTTTTATATTACGATTAAAGGCTTGTTTAATTAACTCTATGATGATTTAAAGGTTCCATAGTTCTTCACTCTCATGTGTAACTGTTAAAATTTTCCATCCAGCCTGTTGCCCAACGCATGGAAACAGACATCCCAAAACAGCGTGTCCCTGAAGGTGCAAAGATGACAATAGGAGAAGCCCTCGAGGCGACAGTGTTAATGGCAGGAGACAAGCCGGTGGAGAGGAGTGATGCGGCTGCTATCCAGGCTGCCGAGGCAAGAGCCACTGGAATGAATGCAACTGTGCCGGGTGGTGTCGCAGCTCAAGCACTGGCTGCAGCGGATGCCAATGCTAGAGAAACCCGCGATGCAGGAAAGACCAAACTACGTGACATCCTCTCGGTACATAACTTTGTCGGCATAACCCTTAACTTCTTGAAGATTTTTGTGTACCTGTTTAATTCTAAGCTCTCTAAATTGATGCATATAGGATGCAACAGCAAAGATGCCAGGGGACAAGGCAGTAGACAGGGATGATGCTGCAAGGGTTGTTGGAGCGGAGATACGTAACAAGCTAGACATGACGACTAGGCCTGGCGGTGTGGCTGTGTCAGTGGCTGCAGCGGCGCGGCTCAATCAGGATATGCAGTAGAAGATGATAACTTGCTAAGTTTTTTATGCTTTGGTTGGTTTTCGTTGGCGTGCCTTTTATGTTTTGTAAATTTCGCCTCTATGCCGGTGTTGACATGTTAAAGATGTACTTGTTTTGGAAAATAAATGTAAAATAAGATGTGCTAAATAGTTAGGATATATTGGATGGATCTTAATTACACGAGGCCTTAAAAATCAATCAATTGTGCAATTGCATCCACCCGATACAACTAATTCAATTAATGAGGCAGGCATCGAATCAATATATACTTAGCGAGGAAAAAAACCACTTGGGGAGATGATTTTCCTGTTATGTACTTTTGAAGGAGGAAGATCAAAGATCAGTAACGGATATATATAGCTTCATATACAAAATTGTATTTTTCATTGGTTGTAGAAGTGGCTGCTGATGGGTGATGATGTACATGAGTAAACTATCCGAGTTGATATTTATGAAATTTTGAAGATTAGAAAAATCAAATTATACAACTTAAATAGCAACGTAAATAATAAAACTAGGGAGCAAGTCTTTTTTTAACTCAAATTTTGTCTCTTTTTAACTCAAAACTCTAAAATTTATTGGATTGACTTTGAATTCAAATTGTTGAAATTCTTTTTACTTTATGAGTACTTTATGAGTGCTATGGCTATGAGTAATATGTCTATGTAAAAATTTAAAAGTTTCAAATTAATTTTCTATAATTTATCAAATTGACTTTGAATTCAAACCGTTGAAATCTTTCTACTTTATGAATAGAGTGATATTCTACAGTGATATGGCTATGAATAATATGTCTAAAATTATACAACTTAAATAGCAACGTAAATAATATATTAGAGTAAAACTAGGGAGCAAGTCTTTTTTTAACTCAAATTTTGTCTTTTGTTTTTTAATTCAAACTCTAAAATTTATCAAATTGATTTTGAATTCAAACTGTTAATCCTTCTACTTTATCAAAGTGATATGGCTATGAGTAATATGTTTATGTAAAAATTTAAAATTTTCAAATTAATTTTGTATAATTTATCAGATTGGCTTTGAATTCAAACTGTTGAAATTATTCTACTTTATTAGTGATATAGCTATGAGTAATATGTCTATGTAAAAATTTAAAATTTTCAAATTAATTTTATATAGAGTCAAGTACATAATCTTCTACTATATGTCTATGTAAAAATTAAAAAATTTCAAATTAATTTGTATAGTCTTAAAATTTTAAAATTTTAAATTAATTTTGTACAGAGTTAAATTATCAAAAAAATGTCAAAAAGTAAATGCATTAAAATTAATTTATAAATCTTTTAATTTTAACTATTTGACTTTATACAAAATTAATTTAAAATTTTAAAATTTGACATGTAAATATATTACACGTAGTTTAAAAAAAAACTTGATATTAACTTTAAAAATACTCTAGTTCTCCTCAATATATATATATATATATATATATATATATATATATATATATATAGGGTCTGTCTAATTTGCTGCCGGCAGCAGTTCGGCCAAGTGCTGCCGGGGCTATATTTAGCCGTGTGATGTCCAAACAACAAATTCAAACCGTTAGATATTTTTCTCCATATTAATATGTACTTGGAGACCAAATTTTACATTTTTGGATTTTTTTTACTATTATTAAGCCACTTTGAAAATCGCTGATCCAATGGTCACAGCTCCGAAACAGTGAAAAATTCTGGACCAATGGTATTAGCGATTTTCAAAGTGGCTTAATAAATAGTAAAAAAAATCCAAAAATGTAAAATTTGGTCTCCAAGCACATATTAATATGGAGAACAAGATGAACGGTTTGGATCGGTCATTTGGACTTTGAATGGGTGATTTATGGTCCAATGCACAAGGGTGCCTATGCATTGCAATGCACCATAGCCCATCTCTATATATATAGTGCTGGGCTTAGCTAAGCCATGGTGTAAAACGACTTGGTGCTCCATGCCTCATTATTTCTATTTTGAAAATCCAAACTACTGATCCGAACCGCTCAAGTTGTTCTCCATATTGAAATGTGCTTGGAGACAAATTTACATTTTTTGGAATTTTTTTACTATTTATTAAGCCACTTTGAAAATCGCTAATCCATTGGTCTAGAATTTTTTACTGTTTTGCTACTGTTCATCCGAATCAGCGATTTTCAAACTGGCTTAATAAATAGTAAAAAAATTCTAAAAAATGTAAAATTTGGTATCCAAGCACATTTCAATATGGAACAACTTGAGCGGTTCGGATCGGTAGTTTGAATTTTCAAAATAAAAATATGACGTGGAATACCAAGTTGTTTTACACCATGACTTAGCTAAGTCCATCTATATATATATTAATATACCGTGCTGGGCTTAGCTAAGCCATGGTGTAAAACGACTTGGTGCTCCACGCCTCATTATTTTCATTTTGAAAATCCAAACGACCGATCCAAACCGCTCAAGTTGTTCTCCATATTGATATGTGCTTGGAGACCAAATTTTACATTTTTTGGAATTTTTTTACTATTTATTAAGCCACTTTGAAAATCACTGATCCGGCGGTCCAGAAATTTTTACTGTTTTTTACTGTTCATAAGGATTTTCAGATTTTCAAAGTGGCTTAATAAATAGTAAAAAAATTCCAAAAAATGTAAAATTTGGTCTCCAAGCACATTTCAATATGGAGAACATGTTGGAAGGTTCGAATCGACTATTTGAACTTTGAAAATGAAGATATGGCGTGGAGTACCAAGTCGTTTTACTCCATGGAGTAGCCTAGTCGGACTCTTAATATACCTAGGGGGTTTCAATAATTCAATTGTGTGAAAACGCAGAAACTAAATGAAGGCCATCAGATATTGGGCCGTCAGAAGGCTTACAATATGTTTGGATTTTAGGCCAATTAGAGTAGCAAGGAAATTTTTATATTTTCTGTCACATACATTACATTCAAGATCGCTTCCTGAAATATCCGTATCATGTTATATTTTTATTTTCATTGACACAACTAATCTCCGGAGTTGCCAGTGTATATCCACAGATCTACTCTTCATTTTCTTGTTTTCTTTATTGTTCTTTATTTTTATTTAATTTGAAGATAGTGATCCATTACGTGTCCCCGCCGACTCTATCATAAGCTGGCTCAGAGATTCTACTATAGTTACTATTGCGGGTCATACAGTACATGTATTCACGTTCCATCAACTCGTTATACAGACCGACACATATGTAATGGTACGGAAAACTTAAACAAGAAGGGTAGATGACTGTACGGGGAAGCTTCAAGATGGGACTCAGGCACTAATGACTAATGCCGTGATGTTGTGAGTTGGAATGGCAGGGATATGCAATCTCTCCTGTCCCCCCCACTCGTCTTCATTGCAAATAATTATTGTTTATTGTTATTAATCAATATATTATAATATGAATATAAATTCTTTTTCAACGCCAAAGATCAGGTCCACTGGTTCGTCGTGTTTTTTGTTTCTTTGTAACATATCAAGTCATAAATGGCGCTGATCTTACAGATTTTTATTATTGAGGTAAATTGATAATTGCATTTATTCTATAGATCATAAATTATCAAAAAAAAAAAACTCAAATAATATCAGGAATGTAAATACTCTTAGATAGATTTTATATAAAATTTGGTACAATAAAAGTCTGTTAGTCTCATTCAAAACCGAAGTATCAAACTTTTAAACCTCAACCCAACATTTGACAAACAAAAAAAAAAAAAATCCAAAGATCGAGTCCGACTCTGCTGCTTTTCTCTCAAAAAAGCAGGACCTGTTTTTCCGGATCTAACTGTTCAAATTCGTCAAAATTTGTGTATGAAAAAATTTCTTTATCGAGATACGTGAATAGAAAAATTTGAATGGTTAAATCTGAAAAAGCAAATTCCTGCTTTTTTTTCGGAAAAACAGCAGAGTCATTTCCCAAAGATCAGGTTCCACTGGTTCGTCGTGTTTTTTTGTTTCTTTGTAACATATCAAGTCATAAATGGCGCTGATCTTACAGATTTTTATTATTGAGATAAATTGATAATTGCATTTATTTTATAGATCATAAATTATCAAAAAAAAAACTCTAATAATTTCAGAGATGTAAATACTCTTACATAGATTTTATATAAAATTTGATACAATAAAAGTCTGTTAGTCTCATTCAAAACCAAAGTATCAAACTTTTAAACCTCAACCCAGCATTTGACAAAAAAAAAAATAATAATATTAATGGTGGGATATTATTCTTTTTTTTAAGCCTCCACAGAATTTGTGAAGTTGTGAGAGAGAATCGAATTGGTCAAGCATTGGAAAAATAAAACTAAAATTAATGGTGAGATTTTTTTTTTTTTTTGGGAAAACTTTCACAGAGGCTACAAAGTCGTGAGGTGATGAATTTTCGAAATTTGAGTAACTAATGGTTCTAATTGCTTAAATGGTTTAACGTTGGCATTTTTTTCTAGCTAACTATTCTACCTCCCCTTTCTTGGGATTTAACATTGGCGGTTTTAGAAGATTTGAACATTGAGAAGTCCAATTGCTTAAATGGTTTAATTCCCATTTAATAATATTTTCTGAAAACTTGCTTAAGTATATAACTAATCGATTTTTAAAGTGCATGAAATTTAATACACAGTCTATCAAAGTAAAAAGAAGAAGAAGCAAATTCGCAGTTTTAATTTTATTATATTAATAACCAAAAAAGATGAAAAATAAATACATTAAAATTAACTTATAAATCATCTTTTTGTGACCGCTTGATTTTAACTAAATTAGTTCAAAAATTTATAAATTTGACATGTAAACGCATCACTTGTGAAATAGATCGTTTTCAATAGTTTGAATGCATTGTTTGAAGCCAATTCAATAGATTTTTAAATTAAGCTCACAAAGAAACTTGATGAGCTTAAGAACACCCTAGTTCTACTCTTTTATTATTGCATTCATCAAATGAAGATGTGGTCAATATAATCCGCCTCTTTCTGAATTCAAGACGTTTAATTTAAATTTGATGGGATCCATTTGTCAAGTATGTTGGAACACAGTTTGCTGCAAAGAACGTGGCACAAAATATCTGAATAGAACGTAATTTATTGCACAAATTATTTTCTTCAAATAGCTTTTCCAAACCTCAAAAACTAGCGCTATCAGCCATTTTCAACGATATAGCTAACTATAGCCGCACAATAGCTAGCTATAGTTGTTTTTTAACCTTCCGCGATAACGTAATAATTTCTATTTAGAACCTTAATTGAATATGATTTGATTTAATTTACTCTGAACTGTTCGATTTTTTGTATGCCCAATTCATGGTACGCAATTGTAATTGAATAATAACCGCTAAACAGTAAAACCTAATAACCCTATTGTAAACACAGTGTAATCCATGTGCTATCAGCTATCTATATAACCGCTAAGTCAAGAGATTGGTTATTTTGCGATGACTCCACGAGGTCTGAATTGATGTGCATGTGTATCAATTGAAGAGGACAAAACACAGAGTACTATTACTCCCTGTCTTTTTAAATTTTGGAGCATGCATGTTTCTGTTTGTACTTATTTCATTCACTATCAATGATTTGTGCAATACAATCAACCATCCAAATCACGACAATTTGTACTCTGGTGAGAACAGAAAGACCAAGAGAAATACTGTATTACTGAAATAATCATTTGTGCAAAATTACCAATGTCTTCCCCAAGTTATTTTTTTTTAACATAAATTGCTAATGCATTCAGAAAATATAATATTTATTTTCTTAGTGTACCATCATCAACACAATTTTATTAATAATTCAAAAATTCAAATTCCAAACAAAATATTTGAATCATTATTTTATTCTAGTTTTTAAAATAGAAAAAAAAATGTTGGGTTTTGTACAAGATAAACAAAATTGACATTTTATTCTCATTCGTTAGTATCGCAATTAAAATAGATAGGTAAGCGTGAGCACAAAGCAAAACAAAAGAGAAAAAGATATATTCTGTTGGGGGAGATTCAGATAATTAAAAAATCTTTTTGGAAAAGAATGAAATGAATATTTTCTGGCTGCTCCATGCTCCATGGTCCCTAGAGCCCCACAACCACGGCAAGCATGCATCCATTTATATACAATAAACCATGCATATAAAAACAACCACGTCAAATCAGTTCAATTCAAGAATTTGGTTTTCTCAAAGAGCAAGCAGTCAATATTTGTTTCAATCCCGCATGAGACCGGGACAAACTGCTTGCTTTACGTAGCAAGACAAACTGTTTGTTTTGGCATTTTCTCTGACCATCCTAAAATGGGGGAAGACTCTTTCAGTCTTTCTCTTTCAAAGAAATTGGAGGCTTGTTTGTAAATATCACAAATTAATTACTTAATTATTTTTAAACTTCTGATTTATACTGATTATGTTACTCAATAGAAAAAAACTATGATGTTATGACGAAAGCGTTTATTGCTGAGGTAGAAATATTATGTGCAGACACGAAATATTTTGCTTATGCTGATGCTATTTTTTGTTTTGTGAGTGTTGGATGGCAAATAGCCAACCAACAATTTTCATTAATTAAAAAAATATATTTATACGCTATTTTTTTTGTGGATATGAAACTTTTACGTTGTTAATAACATATTACAGAGGACTAGCATTTGATTTAGTGACATAAGTAATGTTCTCCGTGTGGAAGATCGTCGCAGATTCGAAATTTCAAAGTGAATATTTATTGTGAATATCAAATAGTTCGGTGACTTGATCTCTAACCTTTACTAACAAAATAACAAATTATAACTACAATACAATATATATAAATTATTTTTTGACAGTGCGGTTATCTTACAAGCCGTTAGAATTTTTTTTTTTTATGAAAAAAGGATAATAAAAAGCAACTAGATTAAAAATAATAAGGGGGAATTTCACGTATACCCCTCAAAAACTTAAAAATTACGTATTTTCCCCTCTAAATTTCAAAAACTCACAAATTTATCCATTTTATTGTCTTTTATATTAAAACTCTTAATTTATAAAATACCCATTTTACCCTTTATTAAAGGCATAAAACGCCCATCATACTCAAATTTGAATCTGAAGGGTTCCTCTACTGTCTGAACTACTTTAAGATCTGTGCATGCTAGATAAGCACGAATCTTGAAGCACACGAATATTGAAGCGATGTGCACAGATCTTAATGCGATGTGCACGGATCGAAATTGCTTTAAAATCTGTGTGAGCTAGATCAGCACGAATTTTAAAGCCAACCAGCACATATATTGAAGCTACATGCACATATCTTAATGCGATGCGCGTGGATCGGACAATGTGGAACTCTTTATATTCAAATTTGAGTCCGAGGACTTTTTATGCTTTTAATAAAGGGTAAAATGGGTATTTTATAAATTTAGAATGAGTTTTAATATGAAAAACAATAAAACGGGTAAATTTGTGAGTTTTTGAAGTTTAGAGGGGAAATACGTAATTTTAAAGTTTAGAGGGGAAAATATGTAATTTTGAAGTTTTGAGGGGTATACGTGAAATTCCCCCAAATAATAAAGATAGTAACTAAATTTATGATGTAGGGAATAATTTAATAGTATCTAATTTATCATTTCAGATATTCGGATTCTTTATCTTAATCTTTTAAAATTATATCCTTGAAAGAACAGCTGTCAAAATATATTGGGCATTATCTGTCTGAACCGTTGGATGTGAAATGGGCTAGTTCAGATTTACCTACAGCCATCCGATGCAATCCGTACAACTTGGATAGGATCAAACATTTTTTTCTTCTAGTCCCATGAGCGACCTATGCTAAATTGCTAGCTGCCAAAAGAGCCAAAATTAAAGATCTTAAAATTAGGCAAGAGACTGACAAGGTTTCAAAAAAAAAATTAGGCAAGAGAAACATGTTGTCAAAACAAGAGAATCTACAAGTCTGTTGAATGGATATCTTTATTAATCCCAGTGTGGGGTTTTTGCTGGGGTACAGACTACAGCCAAGCGGATATCGTGTATCCTGTCCCAATTTTATTAATTTCCCGGGTTTAAAATGCTCTTCTATTCTAACTAGCTAGATTATATTATTTACGCTACATTTTGGTGAATACGTTTGCTTTGATGCATTATGTGGCTGTTCACAATCTGAGAATATTGTTTTTAAGTAGCATTTCATTCACGCTATATAGATCATTCCATGTAATATTTAGGAATACTATTCATGGTAATGTGATGTTATTATGTTTGATTTTGAATGGTTATTGCTTTTAATATTTTATGAAATATATAATTATAGTGTTTGATTTAGTATATATTACAATGGCTGTCGAAATTCAAGAAAATCAAATGATAACTTTTATTTTCAAAACGAAAATTATTTCAAAAAGAATGATTCCCGTCAAGCAAAAATAGAATAAATTCAATCTTTCTATGGGCAACACAATAGACATGAAATATGATATCATAATGGCAAGATAATCACAATTTACCGTATCTATTCCCTTACTATTTTCGTCAAACACGGTAATGAAAAAAATGATACTGAGATAACAGGAAATTGTCTTCCAGAAGAGCGAACCAAACGTCCCCTTAAGATCCAAAATTGGGTCATTCTGTGTAGACATACTTTTTTTTACTATTTCATCTATATTACACTTGTGATATTTCTTATATCAGAAATTAGTTAATTTTATTCAGTAATTTTTGTAGTGGAACAAGAAATCGATTGGAATACGTATTTTGCAATTCATATCTGGGGAATTAGTTGGGAGGAATACCGAATCCGTATTTCAAAATAGGAACAAAACAAATGATTGATACAAGTGTCGGTTCCATTGCATGTATAAGAATCTCAAAGGAGCTCATAGTAGATCCAAATCATATAATATTTGCAATTAATTATGTACATCAATTTTGCTAGTGGAAATAGCAATCGATACCCAAGTTGTGTGCGACACTAACAGGTCATGTGCATTCTGGTAGCCTACCATCACATCAATGTAAAATAATTACGCAGGTACAGCATCTCTTAAACATGCTAGATTGGCTTTGGATTTAAGATTCTTGATTTCATGTTTAGTCTCAACTTGTACGTGTAACATGTTATATATATATTTTTTTATAATGCTAGCTGAGTAATGATCAGTTCCGTTAATAAAGAAAGTGTCTCAAATAAGAACCAAATCTTCTATAACAAACTTTTTGGCACACCCCTATTACAAGGTATCATTATGAGTAGAGTGGAAAAAATGTGCCGTGACACGACTAACACGCTGTGACTTTGATATCGTGCCGTGCCGTGACCAAGTTAATTTTTCACGTGCCGTGCCGTGCTGTGACCAAAATGTCAAAGGGTGATAACGGCACGCGAATAGTCATGCCATTATGCTAAATTATGTTAAAATATGCTAAAATATACTAAAATACATATAAATATGCTAAAATAGGCTAAAATATATAATTGTGCTAAAATATGCTAAATTATGCTAAAATATGCTAATTACGCTAAATTGCGCTAAATTATGCTAAATAATGCTTAAATATGCTAATTGTGCTAAAAATATGCTAAAATACGTGTAAATATGCTAAAATAGGCTAAAATATGCTAATTACGCTAAATTGCACTAAGTTACGCTTAATTATGCTAATTATGGTAAAAAATGCTAAATTATGCTAAATTACACTAAAATATGCTAATTATACTAAATTACGCTTAATTACGCTACATTAATTTAAATTTAGCTAATTACTCTAAATTATACTAAATTAAATAATTAAAACTAACTAAAAGGAATTTACACTAATTATAACTAAATTATACTAATTTTGGTACATTACTAACAAATCCTAATATTTTACAACCATTTTGCACTAAAACTGAATTTTAAAAAAATTAGAGAGACTTACTTTCAAATTTGGGAAGATGATGAGAAATTTGGAAGAAAGAGATAAAGTGAGGAGAGATAGTGTGAAATTTCATAAAATGAATTTTGAGAAAAACGCCGCACCCTTCACACACATATATAAGAGGGATGCTTCGGTGGACATAAGGACCTATTTATAAAATGAGTACTATTTTCATTTTCAAAGTTCAAACCGTCGATCCAACCGTTCAACATTATCTTCGTATTAAAATGTACTTGGAGGTCAAATTTTACATTTTTTTTGAATTTTTTTACTATTTATTAAGTATTTTACAAATTCAATGGTCTGAATTTGACTAGTTTTTGTAAAATACTTAATAAATAGTAAAAAAAATTCAAAAAAATGTAAAATTTGACCTCCAAGTACATTTTAATATGGAGATAATGTTGAACGGTCGGATCGACTGTTTGAACTTTGAAAATGAAAATAGGACTCATTTTACAAATAGGTCCTTATGTCCACCGAAGCAAATGCCTATATATAAATGCCCAAACTGGCCATTTAATGACCAATTGAGAAAACAATTGAGAACCGGCCATTAAATAGCCAGTTTGGATATTTTTATAAAAACCCAGCTAACGTAGATATATTTACTAATTTGAAATTAACTTTGAATATTAATAAAAATGTCGGGTTTTTATCCGAGAATAATTTGTATTCTCTCCCACAATATTTTTTTTAATATGTCTCAACTCTCAATTAATAAAATTGTCGTTTTTATGGCCGTACCCTAAGCAGCGACATCTCAAGATTATTTTAGTGATGATTTCAAGTTTTATAAATTAGAGACAAAATACATTTAAAAAAAAAGTGTTTCGCACGATCCAAATAATATTGTTTTTATTATGATATACTTTGATTAATTTCTTAGCTATCCGAATTTCGGAAAATTTAGTCCAACAAAAACAACACATCTAAAGATTGTTCATAATATATTTAATTTTATGAACATCAAACAACACATCCAAGTTTGTTGTCTATTTTATTAAAAAGTCATATGTTATTATTTTCAAATTTGTCGTATTTGCTATTTGTTATCAGCATCACAATTTTTAAATTACTAATTTTGTATTCGTCAATTAGCTAACTTCATATGTAGCTTATTAGTTAAAGAGTTGTTTTTAAAGCAAACTTGTTAATTTAAAAACTGTGGTACATTTCAGCAATTATATTAACAATTAACACATTAGATTAGCAATTTAAAATAAATTACCGTTGTAGATGCTCAGTATATGATTTTTAATTTTAATATCCGTTTTCATATCGACGTGAGTTCAATTAAATACGGAATTTATATGATTTTAACATTATAAGCTGCATATTTATTAAATTCTTATCCTTACAAGATGATTAACATGAGATAAGAAATGAAAATAAATTTAAAAATATACCCATAAATTTCAGTGTTCTCTCACATCACAGTCTCTTATCTCCATCAGTCAATTTAATCCAAACTAATTTGGAAGTACATCATATCTCACGACTTGTACATTTATATTAGTACTTAATATCTTATAAGAAATATATTTCTTTCATATATGAAAGATCATTTAATGTACAAGCCAATAATACAATTTAAATATCTTCAATCGTGGAAGGCGTGCATGGGTACAACATTGAAAAAAGGTAGGTTGAGGTCATTTACAAAGCACCATTAATTTGGCAAGTATTTTATTTTTTAATTCAAATTATTAATCTAAACAACTCATTGCGTTCTATAATCTTGAATTTTGTAGGAATTTATATTTATATTTTTTAAGTTATTTTTACTACTAGTTTTTAGAGAAGTTCATTGATTTAAAAAAAATTCATCATTCAATATCAATTATTTTATCTTTATATAAAATAGTAACAAATTCTAAAAAACATAAATTTGATTTCATATAAGATTTAAATCAAACGATCACATTAAACAATTCATACTTTGCATAACACCTTATAGACATGCATCGACCATACAAATTAAGTTGGATTGTTTTATTATAATTGCTACTCAAACTTGCAATAATAGAATAATTAACATCGTTTTCAGTTCTCTGGTACAAAGTAACGTCAATAATTTGTCAAACTTATCAAAAAAATATTTTGTTACTCAACTGTTATATATATTATTATTAGTTGTTTGGGCAGCTATTCCGTAACATCAATTTGAAAAAGATTTTTTTTTTTTTTTTAATGAATCGAAGTCCTTGTTAAATCCCTACAATATTGTTATAGAAATCATGATTCAATTGTCAACTCGATACTATTAGCTGATGGAGATTCTTAAAGGCCAAACAATTAGTCTTATCTAGAGATCAAACAATTACATCTCATTTAGGAGTCAAACACTTATACTCCGGAAAAGGAGAAACATTTCCTACCTTAACCTAAGAACCGTCATATGCCAAAGTGGACTCATAAAACATAAATCTTAATTGCGGAACATAATACATGATTCCATGGATGTTTCCATGGAGTAACTCGATCCTTTGAGATATCACCAACCGTCTCCGTGAGCGCGAGACTAGACTCTAATGGAAAGAAGCCCTTCTTGTTGTTTTGTCGTATGGTCGTAGAAATAAGTCTTAAAAGACAGCAAGATATGACCCTTGAGAAATCATCTCCAAATTTCTTAATGGATTTATCTTCTCTATTCTTTGATGGTGGAAGAAGAAGAGAAGGCACACAGAGCTGTGTTTTTCTAAAGAGAAAAACGTATGTTCAGTTTCTGTGTTTTTCTGTATTATCTTGTGCCTTGGAGACCAATTCTTATATATAGTAACCTATCTGGTTATCTGCCAACTTGAAAAAGATATTTTGTGTGACTGCATCAAAAACCGTGTTGTCGCATCAAAATTCGTGCCACCGCATTAATATTCGTGTGATCCACACAATCCTCTTCAATGGCAGTTTTATAAATTCCAAATTTCAGAATCAGTCCATCAATGATTTGATCTTTGTCTAAATTGTTTTACACATTTATGGACCATATTCTAATTAATATATTGATTGTCTATTACTTTATTTGATCACTTTAATTGACAATCATATATGATAGTAAATAATTCATAATTAGATTACATATATACTTAATGTTGACATTAAATTCAACTAGGTAGACAATAAATCCAATATTAGCATCAAAACAAGGCCTCTAAGAATACTTTTATTACTGGAAGGTTGGTAGAAATCCAATTTAATTTTGAAGACCTTTTGGAAAACTAATGCTATTAATTTCCCTGGTTGGGTGTTTGGTGCACAGGTCCGTAGGTGCGAGAGAGCGACATCTAATTAGCGTACTTATTATTTGCTAGGTCAAGCTTGTAAAATAATTAAACAGTAGGGTCAAATTAAAACATCTCAATTTTTAGAACTATAAAAATATTTTTTCTATCACATCGGCAGATCTAGCTAATTTTGGCAATTAATTCTGAATCATATGTACATCTTTGTAATTTACTTTAATGTCTAATTGTGAGATTTATCAAGTATGTAAATATTTTGTACATGTTTGTCATTCTATTACATCTCTAAAATTGACAATTACAAATTACAAATAACTAATGAACGTAAACTTGCAAAATTTATTATTGTTCACAATCCTTCCGATTGGTGTTTCGTTCACTGCATCAACATTGTAAAATTGTAATTGGTTTGCAATGTAAATGCAAAAGCTTTCTGTTCGTTAGCACAAGATTGCTGCTCAAATTTCCTTATAATATTATGTCAATAATATTTATATAAAATTAATGCAGAATTTGGGAGAGGTAGAATGGTTTCATTTTTTGATATTTTCACTACGAGATTGCAAAAATCTACTAACATGAGATTTTTTTTAATGTTGATTCCTTATATAAAAAAAAATTAAAATATTATATTTGTTATATACCGATGCAAAAACGATATACAAGTTTTTATTCTGATATTTAACTTTAAATTTTGTTCCATCACGCCTTTGTCAAAAAATCTTAACTGTAAAATGTTGACAACGTTTTCTCAAAATTATGTTAACAAAACTTTTAAAAGATAGAAAGAAAAAAATTATAGACATGTTGCCTTTCTTATAGATTGGTTGTGTATCGATTTAATGTTCATGCAATTCTAAAATCATTTGATATTTCATCGAAGTACCGTATATAGACCGCTGTAAATTTTATGTCATTTGATGATCAGTAGAACATGCATAAAATTTTATATTTTTTCATATATAATATGTACATATAGAGTAGTGTTGTGTATTTTAGGTATTGGATTTTTGGATTAATTGGATACACTTTTTACTTTTAAATTTATAAACCTTAGTACACAATAATAAATCAGTTGCAAACATACAATCTATCATTGTAGTAATATAGGTATCGATCCAAAGATAACGGAAAATATTACTTTCTACTAAATAAATTAATTCTAAAAAGGTGCAAATAAAGTAAATGAGGAGGTTTGTTGCAAATTGGTTTGGTTGGGTTCAATACCCGAATGAGAGTTTAACTAAAATAAAGCAATTTAAACAAACAAATAAAAAGAGTTTTGTGTAATCAATAGAGAGAAGTCTAGGGGCTATTGGCATACAATCACTTGGTCAAATCCATACTTGTTTGGTTTCTAAATTCATGTTTGCATTGATGGAGTTTCTAAGCCTTATATATCATTAAGGGTCACTTTCGTGAATTAATGACATGCCTAAACAATTCGGGTTTCACGATTAAGTCTTTCACCCTAGCGGTCTAGACCATAAGCATATGTTAGCCTAGTTTATTCCTAAATACTGGTACTTCACGATTAAGTCCTTCACACCAATATTCGGTTCAATCCTAGGAGGTCCCAATTAAATATAAGGCTTCACGATTAAGTCATTCACCTCAATTCAACCTTTGTCTCTTGTGGTTCCGGACTAAAAATTAGATTTGGTCATTTCTAATCTCAAATCCTAAGGTATTCATGTATATAATTTCTACCATCAATTCTTGATCCAAATCTACTCAAGTTGTTTAGACCTAAGCGGAATACTAATTATCAAGCAACACAAATCATGCAATCACACGAATAATAAAATCAACAAGAACAATCATGCAAGCAAATAATCATCATAAAGAAAACCATCCAAGTAAGGTAGATTTTAACACAAGTTCATACTTAAAATCTAAGCCCCTAGAGAGAAAATCTAATCTCTCATGAGTGCACTAATATCCAAAAGAAATACAAGAGAAGTCATGATAAAAACTAAGAAAACAAGTAAGAGAATTGTTTTTTATAATGTGATATCTTGTGAATTCTAGTTTTTTAAGTAACTTTGTCTAGTTATTGTTAATTACAATATGCATGATTACTTCTATTTATATTTTTCAATTGTAATTTATGATTACTTATGTTTTTTCCGTAATGATTTTTTTAAAATAAAATTCGCCGAAACCTCAAAACTCAATCATCTAATATAAAGTTCGGACTAAATATTTTATATTAATTAATTATTTACAATTGAAAATATTATAATTCAAAATTTTAATTAACAATAATATTGTTAATTTAATTTAATTGACAATATTTATAATCCTAATAATTTGAAATATGACATTTTCCTGTGAGCCGTTACTTTGTATTGAGATTCGTGCTAGACCTAATCGGCTAATGCTTAATCCCGAGACAATTCCCTATATAAATCTACAGCTCTGAGCGCCGTAACTTCTCCTTCTGGTTATAGAAGTTTGCACTTTTTACTTGTTGACGATATCTTCATTCTCTCCTTTTTGAAGAATACGACCAAATATACCTGATATAAAATAAATATATGCAACTAGGGCTGTAAACGGATGTGGATATCCGGATGGATATCCGCTCCGAATCCGTTTATTATCCGAATCCGGATTTAAACGGATACGGATAGTCCGGATACGGATCCGGATAGTTATCAATTACTCATAGAAGATCCGGATTCGGATACGGATACTAATATCTAAACGGAGCGGATATCCGGACCCATCCGAAACCCAATAATTTTTTTCGGACCCATTAGTATAAAAAAAATTCTTTTGCCTCCAAGGAGATTCGAACCCATGCCATCTCTCTAAAAACCAAGCTACAAACCACTACACCACACTATCTTTTGTTACTACTTCTTTATTTTGTTTATATATTATATCAATGGAATTTCTTATATCTCTCATCTTTCCAACATTAATCTCTCTATCAACTTGCAATTATTAATTTATTTTCATATTTAAATTTTATTAATTATTAATTATATCTTAAAGTTCATATAACTCAATTATTCGACAATTGTTCGTCTTGTATCTGTATTCGAATCCGTATCCGTAGATTATCCGCTTCGTATCCGTATCCATTTAAGGTGGATTTGGTTTTACATTTTGACATTCGTTTACTATCCGTATCCGTATTCGTATCCGCTCTTTGAAACGTGGATATGGATATGGTTTTACCACTATCCGCTCCGTATCCGCTCCGTTTTCACCCCTATATGCAACCATACCTAAAAGGTCTGATCGAATGCAGCCACTACCGTGAAACCAAATCACGCCTCACCAGGTCACACAGTTTCTGGCCACATGCTATCAGCATTCAGGCATACGTTCGGAATTTCTTTGAAAAGGAAGCGCAGTTTAAAAATTCTCTCCCAAACAGTTTTTGTCTTTTTCTTTTTTTGATTCAGGCGAACAGTATTGGCACTATTTGCGCTGCTTACACGACGCAATAGAGGTGACAAGTGCTCCAGGGGAGCAGTTTGAGATCCCAACCGTTGATTACTTCCGTACCAAATCACATCCGTACAGTATACTTTTCTGTTCTTTCAGACTTTCAGTAATTCAGTGGGCCACACATCCGTAGTCTCTGCTCTGTTTTTATTTTTATTTTTATTTGAAACCCGTAGGTGAAGTCTCTGCTCTGTTGATTGTTTGACGGTCGACGGTCGATGGAGAAAACATCCAACGGCTGCATTTCGTCAAACCGGTCACTATTTACTGCGTGGGCTTTAATTCAGTTTCAGACAGCAGCATCCTCCTCATTTATTTCTTTGCTAGTTTATTATTTTCTACTTTACACCGAGACATGCACTTCTATTCATGTAATCACGAGGTGCGTATGGCGCAGTTGTGTGACATAAATTTATGGGCAGATTTAAATTGATAGAATAAATATCTTTTTTTTTTTATCTGATGATATACTTACAAGTGATACTTTTGATGTTATATATATATATATAGGGAGCGGCTAAGTTGCTGCCGGCAACATTTCGGCGAGGTGCTTACGGGGGCATATCTTGCAATTTGATGTTCAAACAACAAATTCAAACCGTTAGATGTTCAATTTATATTAAAATCTACTTGGAGACCAAATTTTACATTTTTTGGAATTTTTTTACTATTTTTTAAGCTGGTTTGAAAACCGCTGTTTTTATTAAATTTCTGAAGCATTGAAAACAGCGGTTTTCAAACCAGCTTAAAAAATAGTAAAAAAATTCCAAAAAATGTAAAATTTGGTCTCCAAGTAGATTTTAATATAGATTGAACATCTAACGGTTTGAATTTGTTGTTTGAACATCAAATTGCAAGATATGCTCCCGTAAGCACCTCGGCCGAAATGCTTCCGGAAGCAAATTAGCCATACTCTATATATATATATATATATAGTGATGCTACGGTGCTTTGAGAAGTAAAGATGGTGTTTTACTTTCCGTTCATATCTCTATTTTCAAAGTTCAAATAGTCAATCCGAACTTCTCAACATGATCTTCATATTGAAATGTGCTTGGAGACCAAATTTTACATTTTTTTGGAAATTTTTAGTATTTTTTTAGAATTTTTTAAAATCATTGTTTTTCTGAATTTTTTATTATTATTTTATTTATTGAAAAGCTGTGATTTTCAAAAATTCTAAACAAATAGTAAAATTTCAAAAAAAATGTAAAATTTGATCTCCAAGCACATTTCAATACGAAGATCATGTTGAGAAGTTCAGATTGACTATTTGAATTTTGAAAAAAGAGATATGAGCGAAAAGTAAAACATCATCTTTACTTCCCAAAGCACCGTAGCATCACTCTATATATATATTATTCATCGATATTGATAGGTGATTATGCCATATTTATGGGGGTTAAAAATATTAAATTTATTTGGTAAAAATTGAGAATTATTTAATTAGTAAGTTCTACAGTTATTATTTGTGCCATTGATGTAACATATTTTATTAAAATTAACATAATTTTGTAAAGTACACGACTTCTTTTCGGAAAGATTTGTTTGGCTTAGTCCCTGCATGGAAAATATTTATGCTGTCATTAATTTAACAACTTTTATGACAATACACATAATCATCCGAGTCAATGTTTTTTTAAATTACCAAAAACAGTAATATTTTGCAATATTTTTTTAATTTATCAGCAAACCAATAATATTTTGCAAGAACAATAGATATCTATATTTTGGGAGAAATAGCATATAATGCAATTATAAAGGTTCATCAAATCATGTGTTTGAATTGTCAAAGGAATATATAGTGTAAAACAAGTATTATTTAGGTTAATTCGTGAATATCAGCATTAATATGAAAAAAAAAGTTCATCCGAATAATATGAAAAAACTACTAATTTAATTTATATTTTTTGAATAACACAAATGTTATTTGAAATATATAATTTCAAATAGTGTTAATTTAAAAATAATTAATATGCTATTACTACTAAATATTAGATTAGCAATAATGCTAGAAAAATAAGTACATTCAAATTACATTAGCATGAAAATAACAACGCTATCTCAATTATAAGGACAATTATTAGTACAGAAATTTACTGTTTAAAATTAATGAAAATTAAAGAAGCAGAGTGCATTGGTCTGTAAGGACACATCTCTCAATAAAATGACAAAGGGCAGGGGCATGTGCATAAAATGCTCTCAAATAAAACAAATGCATTCAGCATTTCAGTTAGAAACAAACAGCTATAAAACCAGCCAGACCACTTTCCCTCCTCATTCCCCCCCTCTTTCTCTTCCACCCTCTTTCCATTACTCAAAAGACAGAAAAGGTTTACAACTTTACAAAAAGGAAAGGAAAATAAAACCAAAACACAGACAAACAAAAAGGAAGCAGCAGCAGCAGTAAAGAAAGAGCCAAAAATGCTGGGGTGCTTCTCCCGCCTGAAGCGGCCATCTTCCGATTCTGCTCCTCGACCTCTCCCTATCCCCGACTCTGCTCCTTCCACCTCCGCCTCTGCCTCCTCTTCTTCCAACTCGGCGCTCTTCAAAAACTTCAATTCCCTTTACGACCCCTCTGATGACTCCGAAACCCTAAACCCCACATCCACCTCTCCCACCGATACTACCTCCGAAGATGACGTCAACCCTAAGGATAACGACCTGTGCTCTGCCATTGCCTCTCGCCGCTTCTTCCCGGCATGTCCTGGCCAATCAAAGTCTATCATCGACTCGGCTGCAGTTTCGGTTTATGGTATCGGGTCGGGCGTGGCGGTCCCGACTTATTCACCCGACCCGTACAGCGACTTCAGGCGGTCCATGGAGGAGATGGTGGAAGCGCTGGGGCTGGACGAGAGGGCCCACTGGGCCCGCCTCCATGAGCTGTTGCTCTGCTACCTCGCCTTGAATAACAAACAGACGCATAAATACATCATTAGTGCATTTGCTGATGTCCTTCTAGGGCTCACTGACAGTAAGGAGCAGTGCTAGGGAGTTGATGCTGTAGTAAAACTTGTAGCGGGTTTAGGCAATGCTGTATTGTCTTTTTGTTCAACTTTATTTTGGTTGTACTTTTTTTTTTTTTGAAGAAACTAGAGATACCAATATTCTAATATAACGTAAGTAAAATTCTAGAAGAAATATTTCTTATCTTGTTTAGTTTTATTTTTTAGTTTTATTTTTTGGAGTTGAAGTGGTAGGGGCGGTGTCAGCATCAGCAAGGCTGGGGAAGGCAATGTGGCAGGGCAAACGGGTTTATTATCCCAAATTATTCGTCGGTGCATTTATTTTCCCTAACAGTGCTAAACTCTATTTTCTTCTTTTCTATTATATAATTCACGGTACAAATGTAAAATGCACTCCAAAGAGCAAGGGTACATGTCCTCTCTATTTTCTAGCACCCTATTTTTGTAAGCTATGGAGGCAAATGCTGGTGCTAGGCTGCTAGCTCTCTTTTCTCAAATCATGGAGATATAGTAATCTAGATTTCTAATAACTGCAGAGGGCTCTATAGTCTACAGTCTACACTGCTTTACGATGAAATTCATAGTTTCGATTACAGTTCTCTGGAAATATATTACAGAGATCATACCAGAATTCTGAAAAATAAACAAATGGAATAAAAAGGAAAAGAACAATAATCAATTAAGACTCAGTTAGACCAGCCAAAAATAATTCTATAACAAATCAGATTCCAGAGAAATGGAACAAAAATATATAGACTTGCATTTTTTTTTTTTAGCTATGCAAGCGAGAGAGGTAGCTAGTGGGGAAATAAATCTGCTGTTATTCCAAAGGGATAACAGGCCCTGTTATTTCCATTCAGCTGTTGACTTTTGTTGAGATTCAGTCACGAAAAACTTTTTTTCTTGAGATTCGTGTATGAAAAGTTTGAACGGTTGAGATAGAAATACCAGGGTCCTCTGGTACCTTTGGAATAACAGCAGATTTATATCCAGCTAGTGGGCAGTGTTGCAGTAATTTGTGGCACTCTAATTAATAAAACCACTATTTTTTGACCATATCTTATTTGTCCTCAATTATTATTTTGAAAAGGAGCTAACCGATTATAAATTAGTAAAACGTACAAGTATTTCTTAGATTGTTCTTCAAAGTTACGGCCTTATATGGCCCCGCTTTTTGCTTGAAGAGTGGGTGAAACGGGATGCATGAAAATGTAGTGTATGATGGTACATGTGCATTTCTTAATTGGAGTAAATCACACTCAAGTTTCAACAGAAAATTTCAATTTTGTTAGTCGGTACTTTTCGGAGTCTCTGTCATAAAAGGCAGCATTAATTTTTTTCTCAGTTGGTGGAACTGTGGAAGTGAGGATTGGATGAAATACAGGTATATTTTTTGGGAAGACTTGTACGCAAAAGATACAAATCTTATGATAGCCAACTTTTGGGTTTTGGATTGGGACCGTCTGAATTAAATCCGTCGCTCGAGATTGCTTCGGAATTCGAACCTCTCTTGAGATGTATGCACTCCACTTTAGTTGGATGGTCACGAATTCAAATCGGACAGTCCCAGTCCAAAATCCAATTTTTGAGTTATTTCACTAGATCTGAATTCCTTTGGTATGGTGGCAGTCCATTGTCAAGAAATAGCCAAAAAGCACTCGGTTGGATCGCATAAAATGCTAAAAAGCAAACACATAAAGAAACCAACAAAATCCACATCGACTCCAATTGGTGGTAGGCTGGTAGCCGTCCGATTCCAGTAAAACCTGAGAGCTTTTTGAATATTTGAGTGGAGCCACTAGATAAGCGCCAGCATTAATGGGAGGAGTTGAACATTAGCTCAAAAAGTGGACGAGATCATGAGCGGAAATGGAGTATGGTGATGTACATATCCAAACTTTTTCTTTCCTTTTCTGTATTTTTCTTAAAAGAAGAACTCGTTTCTAAAGAATGAATCAATTTGATCAGAGAAGAAAAGCCGAATTAGTAAGCAGTAATGGAGCTTAACAGCGGTAGGAAATTTCCTTTAAAATATTAAAAGAATATTTCGTTGTATAATGCTGCAGTTTTGGCGACGTTCCCAGCCAATTTGACAACGATTAAGATGGTTTTTTCGAATTTCACTCCGAATTAATAAACATCTGTTGTCTTTTATTTTTTTCTTCTTTTTTTGCCAAGATTAGATTAATAACATCAAAATACTCGATGGAAACCGAGCTAGCACGTGCTATAAAAAAAAATTCTGATCAAGATAAGTTACACATCTAACTTAAACTATAAAGAGGAAATACACCAATAACAAAAAAAAATACATTATTTCTCAAAGTAAATCCTGAAAGTTAACTTAAAGGAGAAATATCAATCAAGGGTACTACTCACTAGTCAGACAGATCAAATTCTCTCCTGCTCTTGAGAGAGGCGCGTTTCTTGGTGTCAATGTCAACCTCATCAATATCAGATATAGTTGCCAAGTAGCCATAGAATATTCGTTTCTTCTCGCCAGTTCTGTCATCCATCTTGACCAGCAAAGGGTTCCGATCCTCATCCCCACTGGATCTGGTGGGCTGCGCGCGGGCCCACCCTTTTCGATCATGATTCTGCATCTCGAAATATTTGACAAGTCCCTCAGCTTCTTTCAGACCTGATTCTGTTTTTGTGAATTGAACAATGGTGACACCAGTGTGTCCTTCCCTATCATAGATTGACCTTGCCTTGCCACCTGAAAACCCTAGATCTGCGCATAAAAGAATTTAAACTATCAACCAATCAATCAGAAAAATTGTAAATTACGAAACACATGGTTACTGTAAGTGAAACTTTGATAGTAGTGCCTCACGTTCATGATTTCAGAGCAAGAAATCAGGCATGCAAAACAATCCATAGATGGGAGAAGAACACAGTCGTGGATCTCCAGACAATTACAACACACATGCTAAGAGAACTAACAAAAAAATTTAAATCCTCTCCAAGCTCTGATAGACGACTTTGGAATATCACAAGATCGATTACATAGGTCTTTTGAAGTCTTGCATCCAAACTAGGTATATATTATAAAAATATAAGAGCACTAGAGTAAAATCATAGATCACTTCTCCAATTCAGGTTTATAATTATGCTCGTTTCCTGTACCACTCAGTTTTAGGGTCGCAGGAAGGAAGCCTCAAAATGCTTTATGCCAAAACAAACTGCAGATTAAAGTAGAGTCAAACAAATAGCCAAGTACCTGCGGGTGTGCAACTCAGCAACTTAAAGGACACCTAAGGGTTTTGATGAATCATTTGTAATTCGGTAAAAAGTTGTTTTACTTTCTTTTTTCTAAATGAATTAGAAAGTATAGCCTTTGAAGGAATGAACCCCAGGGGCCTTTCCTTTCTTTAAAACATAATACGTACTTCAATTCAGTTTCTATCCACAACAATGAAGCCTAGCCCAAACTACAACACCAGCAAGTAGTAAATTCATATAGTTATATCTACCTCTTAATATATTATCCATATCCTTGTTACCAAAACCCTCAATTCGGCCACCAGTTCTCCTCCCAAAATTGGTATTGTGTATGATAACACAGGGAGGCCAAAGGATGAGGTCCTCCCTGTTTGCTTGAGCCTCTTCTGGAGATAACCTCTGGTATCCCTTGTTATTGTCAGGGGCCTTTTCGTAGTTCCAACCCATAAGAACACACAAGGCTTTGTGAAACCCCAGATGATCCACACGGAGATCTGGACTGTGCGAGAAGTTGTATGAGTGCATGATGAGTCCATGCACGTCTTGATAGTCTTTAGATGCCCTGTACAAGAAGAGTGTGCACCAAGGTGTAATGAAAGAATGCAACAACCAATGCATCATCTTTTAGCTATTAAAATTCAGAAAAAAAAGTGATCCTATGATCTTGGAAGCTGACAGACATAGCAAAATTATAGATAGTCCTCAGATGCATCACAACTTGTAAACTTAAAAGGTTAAGTACTATGAAGATGCTATCACAAATAAGCATACTAACATGTTGTCTACAGTATTTTTTTCGAAAAAAATGCCATAAGATACAGTAGCACCGATAGCATAAAAGTAAGAAATTCTAGAATGCAAATTTTGGATATAGCAGAAAGAGGTTATCAAGGAAAGAAACATGTTTGGATATCCCAATTCATCTCAAATAAAGTCATAAGATGATAGGGATAAAAAAATTCTTCGAATACACATTTGTAGGCATTTATCATTTATGAGTAGGGTTAAAATGCCCCATCATGCCCCAACATCATTATCTCTATTTTTAAAGTCTAAATAATCGATCCGAACCGTTCAACATGATCTTCATATTAAAATGTGTTTGGATAACAAATTTTATAATTTTTATAATTTTTTTACTAATTGTTTAGAGAGGTACAAAATCACTATTTTTGAATGGTCCAGAATCTTCTAAACACAGTGATTTTGTACCTATCTTAAAAAATAGCAAAAAAAATTCAAAAAATATAAAATTTTGTATCCAAGCACATTTTAATATGAAGATCATATTGAGCGGTTCGGATCGACTGTTTAAACTTTGAAAATAGAGATAACGATGTTGGGGCATGATGGGGCACAAAACCAATGGGGCATTTTAACCCTACTCATCATTTATTGCGCGAATATAACACACAGTCAATGCAGCACATGAACAATTTGCTAACAGCTCCGAGAAACATAAATACTATCCGATAGAAGAAGCCTCTTTAACAAAAGAAAAAGGGACTAAATCATATGAAAACCAAGAGAATTGTAGCAGGAAACAGTCTTAACAAAGAGTGGTCTGCTGAAAATATCCTTGTCAGCATAAATTAAGAATGAGAATACAAGATTTGTGATAAACAACGATCTCAAGATATAAAATGTATTATACTATATAAACATATAGTGAATGAAGTCAACAAACAAACAGAAGTGCTGTTTGGCAAGTGAAATGGCAAGTGATGTTTAGCTGCCATAATACAACCCCATTCCACCCTCTCTCTTCTCTCCCTCTCTATGATATTGACGCATAGCACGAAATGTACTTGTATGGGCACGGAAAATACAAAATTGGCAAAAGATACATATTCCCATGATCATATCTATCATCCGTTCTATCTAGATCAATATATGTTTGAAAATAGGTTTCTCAGTAAAAAAATGTACAAATCCAACTTGGCCGTGACTTCTTTTTACTCTCCTTATATAGACTAATTTATTTAAAAGCCAAATGACCTATAAAGGTATATTTGGTAATTCACAGCACTAATGAATATTTCTAGCACATTAAGAAAGGAAAGGAATAAACTCTGCTTGCATTTGTCAAAAATGGCCTACGAAAAGCGCTATTATCTGGAGATTTTGTAGAAGCACAAGTTATAGGTTGAACAGGCTGTGAACCCTCGGCTTCAGAATTACCTAACCAGTACTTCAAATTAGGAAAGTCAAAACATCACGACAGAACATGTACAGCATACCAGCAATGATACTCAGGATTTCAAAGAGCTACTTCAATTTACTAGCATTCTCGCAGGTTAGTTTTATTTTATGTCAACCAAGTGAATAAAGCAAATAATTAAACAACGAAAATTTTGCTAAAAGCATTGCATATAACTGCCACAGCAGGAATCAAGTTGAGGTCAGGCAATATATGTAACAGAAGAATTTTAATGTGAAATCACAAACCTGCCACAATTTAAAAATATTGACTAAATCAGAAGGAAAAAAAGTACAAGTAACAGAAGGTTTTTAATGTGAAATCACAAACCTGCCACAAGCATTGCAGTGAAGAGGCCCATTCCTCCTGGTATCCTCATACCTCTTCTTCAGATCAGCATCCTCATATATCATCTTCACAAACTTCAAAAACGCCTTCTTCACCACTCGCCTATCCACATCATCTGGCTGCAAGTTCCTATTCCTGCACATATCATCATAACCATCCCCACTGATCCTTGCATGCTTCGACCCCCTTGGATTGTCCCGTTCATCCCCGCCCAAATGCCGATCCCTCTCGCCTGATGGCAACATATTGGAGTTTGCATTGGGGTTTCCATACTGCAGCACATGCATCCTCTGCCTGGCCAATTCATCCTCCTCACTGAATTTCCTCTTCCCACTTGATGGCCCGTCAAAGGGAGGAAAGTGACCTGGCGGTCTATTGACAAATGGGGGTTCGCGAAAGCCCTCAGGGCTGAACTGGTTTAAGTGGGGAGGGGGAGGGAAACGCCTGTCAGGGCCAAATGGATCGGGCAATGGTTCGTCAGGAGGAAGAGCAAAGTAGGTGCGAACGGTGCCATCAAATAGTACAATGGTGCGGCGGTCCAGGTTTTGGAAGCCATAAGGAGGAGGGGGCGGGGGGAGAGAGATGGCAGCAGGATCAGGGATAGGAAATTGAGGAGGATGGGGCGGGAAAGGAGGAGGATGTGCAGTTGCTGTTGGTGCTGCTTTCTGATCTCTTTGAATTGTGCTTGTAGAAGGAGAGGCAGAGGAAGGGCCTCCTTTAGAATTCCAAGAGATATCGTTGCGGTTGGTCTTAGGAGAGGGCTTGGCCTTGGAAGGTGACTCCCACCTGGATTTGCTTTTGTTTGATTGAGGAGGCTTGTTGGTAGAGGCGGTGGCAGGAGGAGGTTTCTGAGAAGGGGGTACGGTGGAAGCGGATGAGGTGGAGACGGCGGGGGTGGAGGGAGGGGGTTTACGAGGAGGGGGTCCGGCGACGGAGGAGGGGGGCTTCACGGGAGGTCCAGGCCGGCCGGGTGGCCTAGGGTTTATCATAGTTGAAAATGGGAATTCGAGGTGCTGTAGTCTGTAGAGTATGCAGTAAAATACCAGAGAAACGAAAATTTCGAAACTATAGCTCCATCGTCGGAGAAAGGATGGGGGAGCAATAGTCGAGGAATTTAATTGGCGATCGTTCCTATCGAATAGGTGCTCGCTTCGCCGGCGCAAATTGTCCAGCACCAGTTGGATACTCAGTACAGGTATTTTTGGGCCTTCCTGTAATGTAAATTAGCGAGGTTTTCTAAAGGCCTAAAGATTCGAAAAAGCCCGTAAAGATCCGAAAGAGGCCGTCTGTTATTTGCCAGTAATTCTTTTTCATTCCTTTTTGTTCTGATTTTACCACGTCTTTCTATAATTTTGTTAACGAATTTTGGTATTGATACTACCTTAAATTGTTTAATTTGTAGTACTAAATTAAAGAGAAAAATATATTAAATTATTTTGAAGTATTAGTCTTTGATAGTAGTGAAACATGTGAAGTAATAGCAAGTAAAATGTTTACCAAATGAACACTTTTAAGTTTTAACTTTTGATGAGAACTGACAGGTATGTCTTGAATGTTTATAATACAACTATTTTGTAATATAGGTGTTTTATTAGGTGAAAAAGATTAAAAGATATCATCACAAATTTATCTCGCTAATACTACACCCAATAAGAGCTGTTTGGGCTTCTAATTTTCATTTTGCATGAAACGGTCTGATCTTTTAGGAGAAGATTTTTTCTTTTTGCATAACAAACAAAAATTGGTACAATTATCTTTTTACCCCTACATTCAAATATAAATATAACCACAAAAATTCCGTCGAATAATTTCATTTTTTTTTGTTCGTTTGTATTTATTGGAAATAGCTAAAGATTCAAAATAATTGCATCGATGTCTCTGATATAACAAATAAAGAAATTAGTGTACGTTATGATTTAATATTCACAAAAATAAATGGTTCAAAGTTTCATTAGTCTATTGTTCGATTGTACAAAATCTTTATTGCGTAAAGAGATTCATAACTTACAAAAAAATTTGGGAAATAGAGATATAATGGTAGAAACCACTCGAATTTGAATGATATATGTGGGACATACATAAAATTCTAAGACACAGAAAAACAGCAGCCAAAATATGGAACAATAAAAAACACAATGTAAAGAAGTATCATAATCTTAAATTTGGAAGGCAAGTTGGTAACTTGGAAAATAAAAGATTCAATGTATATATTGTGCGTATTATGAGGAGATTTTTCCTAATATGCTCAATTTATTTATATATATTTTGTCCGGTAATATTCATTTTTATGATATGTGTATTAGTAGTACATTGGTATAAAATATTGAGCAATATTACATTACTAGTATGGGGAAAGTTTCCATATAAATAAACAACATTTTTTACAATTTGGAGGGGCCGGACAGTCCCTATAAAAACAAACTTAGGTGATTGATTTTTCACCACAGTTTCATTGGAATTTTCGGTTAGTAACTGCTCCATAATCTCGTTATTATTTTTTGTGTGCCAAGTTTCTAATGTGATGTATGATTTTGGCAGAGATTTAGCGTATAAGCAAACCAGCAGTCCAGCAACGAGGAAATGGATAAACAATCCAACAACGGTAATTACAAGTTTTATTTGAAAACATACAACAAAAATTCGACTAAATTTGTAGGAATTAACCATATATCCTAGAGCATTGTTATATTTTTGTTATTGTACTTTAATTAATCGGGCTTATTATCGGTTCCTGTATTAATTCTTGTATTTTAGTTTTTACAAAGCCATTATCTAGTTTTAAACTTGGTCAAGTTTAACAAACTTTCTCTTGTTGCATCTAATTTATTTTTTGTTAGTGCGCGCGCGCAACCAGTATAACTCTGTATAATTGATGTAACAAACTTTCTGTGTAATTTTTATCTGTTCTAAGTTGGGTTTCAATTCATATATTTCAGGGGCACAGGGATCTAGCTCTTACTCATCTCAAAATGCTTCCAAGTAAGAAATAACATTCTTTTTTTTTTTTTTCCCCTTGGATATGGATTGCATTTTCTTTCTAAATACTGATTACATATTAGTTCAATATTGTCATGAACAACATATGGTTCAACACCTAAGCAAAAAATTAATATCATGTACTCGAACAATTTTTTTTTTAGTTTGTATTATATGGTTTCAAATTAACCTAGAAAAAAAAAACCATCAGTGGGTGTTCTTTCTGAGTAATACTTAGTTGAGTATACATATAGTCCGTTGAAAATCCTTAGTGAAAAACAGAAATGAATAAACATTTTTATGATCTTGTATTATAATACAATACTCACACTGGAGCCATCCAGTGAGCATTAAGAGACTTCAGTTGTAACCATAGTGATAATATACGTTATTCATTTTACGTTTCCGGACTGAACTCTAAATAAAACGCAAAAAACGTATAATACGTTTTATTCGCGAATAAAATGCGAATCACAAATTATTTGCGAGAAAAACGCAATTTTTTTTTTAAATTATACCTGGCATAGCAGCTAGCCCCGACATTTTTTTTTTGGGGGTGGGGGAGCAAGGTTGGTTTTTTTTTTTTTGCTTCCTTGTTGTACCAAATCATTTCCAAATTATATATGAATTACGAATTTTTGACCCCACCAAACCGAACCTGAACTATTTGTTTGTCACTATGGTTGTAACAGCAAGTTAGTTAGACAAATTAGACATTTCAGTTAGACAAATGTATTACGGTTTAGATGGTTAGCTGGAGCAAGATTGTAATAGAGATTAAATCTAGAAGTTCTCTATATAAACAGTGTACATGTAACATTCAAGAGACAATGAATTACAATTCCATTTCTCTCTTTATAAAATCCTTTATATTACAATTAGAATGTTTGATAATTAATCTCTTCGTTGCATATCCTTTGCTTTCATTTTGTCCCAGGGGCCAGGATCAAACTCAACAGGAAGAGGTACATTATGTCATAATTTACTTTCTTAAATTTACCTTAAGTTTCCATGAAGCTATTTAAATGTACACTTTTACAGTAACACACTTTAATACATGCCACAATTCGGCTTTGAATTCAGAAAGCCCTTTCGTTCAAGAAAACAGAGAGATATTAAACGAAAGCCAGATACAGCTGAAATACAGCATCGTATTTCTTGGATTTAATAAAAGTGATGCATATTATACAGAATAATACAATATAAATTCACAGGGGGGACTGGGTCAATAATAATTAATATTTCAGCAACTTTAATGAAGTAAAATAAAGCACATAATGGGCATTATGTATCGTCAGTAAAGTCAATAGTTATTTGCATGAGTTAGCTATACACACTTGAGTCAACATTTTCTTTTTCTCTTTTTTGTTATACCAGATTACAAAAAAGCTTCAAGAGCGTCTAGCTGCAAGAGAAACATACATTAATTGGACCTTAAAGGATGTCAAAGGACAAGATGAAAAAACCCAAAGTTAATCAGAGAGGCTCCGTTGCACTAAATTTATGTTTTGGCATAATTAATAATAATGCTTGCTTATGTCATGCTATATGATGTAATAAGCTGGTAATACATTAAAAGACTCACCATACAATATTTGATCAATACTGTTTCCAAAAATTATCTGGTCAAAGTTTGGAAAAATATCTTCAGAGACCTGTCTTCAGAGAGCCCTTTCGTTCAACAGTCAACATTGACTCGTTGAAAGCCGTATCCTCTGCAATTACTCAAAAGGAATCTTCTGAGATAATGAATCTCAATCTAATTTTAAAAATTGGCTTCTGCCTATAATATAGACTATTTAATATTAGTGCAGATTTAGTCCGTACGAATTTTAAAACAAATCGGATGCTCGAGATGCATTAACTCAAAAGATTCCCTCTGAGTTAATGCAGAGGATACGAATTTCTAGTTTGCAACACGAGAAAAACATTAACTCGTTGAAAGCAGAGTGCAGAGTACAACTTCTGTGAATAAATTGAAGAAAAAGAACAGAAATTTAAAACAATTAAATATTTGTCGAAAACTACAAACAAATTGTACATAACAATTTTCGAAATAAGAAAAGGTAAAATTGAAGCATGTAGGTATTCTAGGATTTGACACAGCTAGTTTTTGACCTGGCATAGCAGCTAGCCTTGCTGCTTTTATTCAACCAACAGAAAATACCAACGCATATCCAACTATGTTTTTTTAGAATTTTACTATGGTGTTTTTATTGTTAACAAATATAAAATCTAATGGACATTAGATGTTCCGGTTCTATTTTGTTAGTTTTCAAATATAAAAAATTAACGACAATAATGATAAGAAACACCATAACAAGAATTTTTATAATTTTCTTAATTCAGTTAGAAAAAAGTCCCCACACATTCCTTTTCTGAGAAACCAAAGTACATAACAGGCATAACATGAAACCGCTACATGTAAATTCAAATTAGTTGTACAATACCAAGCATGCCAAAATAATCAACCTACCTAGGTGATCAAAATAAGATATTTCCGTCTCACAAATGAACTTAATTTACTGCACACCAACCTATTAATAAGAATTACATGTATGTATAGCTACATGTACAATCTATGCCTCGGCGGTTTGCGGGACGACAGTCGTTGGAGGTGCTTGGAGAGGCTCCAAAGAGGCAACTATATCCCGCATAAGAGGTCTGGCCTTAGGGTTTCGGTTGAGGCAATGGTACGCCAACATGGCGGTCTTGTGGACCGCTTTCACAGGGTAGTCACCGCCAAGCCTTGGGTCCACGATGCCAAGCACCTTCTTCTTTTGGGGTAGCAAAGGAACAGCCCAATCAGCTAGAGTTTGCTCCCGTACTGGCCGGGATTTATCTAATGATTTCCGGCCGGTGAGCAGTTCTAGTAACACTACGCCGTAGCTGTATACATCGCTCATTGCAGTAAGATGTCCTGCATTTCATCAGTCAGCTAGTTGTCATAAATGAGATTGTTTATCCTGAGATAGAAACAAACCTTTCCAGGAAAAGTAAATCATACTATAGTAAACTATAAATGTAACTTTGTCAGAAAAACAACAGGGAAAAAACATAAAACATAAAATTGGTACCTGTCATGATGTATTCTGGAGCTGCATAACCATATGTCCCCATAATGCGGGTAGAAACATGTGATTTATCACCAACTGGTCCTGCTTTTGCAAGTCCAAAATCAGACAGCTTTGCATTGAAGTCCTAAATAGATTTTCAAAACAGAGAATGGTAGTTAGACAAATTGATGTTCCACAGATGGTTAAGTTACAAGATTTATAAAATGTATCATGTCATCAAACATTTTTAACCGTTAAATTAATAGTTAAATATTATCAAATTTAATTGTCCGGTTAAAAATTATTTAACTTTTACTAGTAATTGTCATATATACATGTGAGGTATACCTTATTCGATGTACGAAATTAATTACTTTGTTATGTGATCATCTACTGAAATTCTTATATTCTTTTTGTTATTGCATTCTATTTAATAGTATTTTTCTCGATTTAAAAATTAAATTATTTTCTGTTGAGATTTCTTTAACAAAAAAGACCAATACTTACCTCATCTAGCAATATATTTGATGTCTTAAAATCACGGTATATGACAGGCTTCTCTGCTTCATGGAGGAAAGCAAGCCCTTTTGCTGCACCAAGCGCAATTTTCATCCTAGTTGACCATGGAAGAGGAAGTAACACCCCTACAATAGCAAATGAGAAGAAATGAAAGATAATTAATTGATAATATGATTTTTGCATTATTTTGAATCATACACATAACATATGCTTGCAAAAATATAAAAATAATTTCTTACTTGAGAACAGGTGTGATTCGACACTGCCGCGTGGCATGAACTCATATATCAACATCCTGTGCTCATTTTCACAGCAATACCCCACCAATTTTACCAAATTAGGATGCGAAAGATGCCCAAGGAAGATAACCTCTGCCTGAAATACCCACACATATATTAAGAAAATGGTTTGTTTCACTTGTTTAATACAACCGGTAGCAAACTCGACTGATACCTGATTTGACATGCCGGTACCAGTCGATAAAGACCCTTAATGGTGGTTTAAGGTTGGTGGTGAAAGCAGGTACTGGTCTATATCAGTCAGTAGGTATGAGCACTAATTACCAAACCATGTACAGTACTGATTTTAAATGGTACTGTACCAAATCAGCATCTTAACATCTTTCATCCGTTATACACCCAACTTGAAAACAAAAATGTTTTATTTAAATATGGAACTTGTTAAATACAGAGATCAATACCAGCCATTCCCGATGACCTTGAAAACTATTATCTCCATCATGAACCTTGACGGCAACTTGTATTGGTTGCAACCCCTCGCGGATTTCTCCATCGATAAAACCTTTATACACACGGCCAAATCCGCCCCCTCCTAATACAGAATCATGCCTGAAATTCTTTGTTACTTTCTTCACTTCTTCAAATGTGAATGCAATTAGGTGATTTGTAGCCGAATGTCGTCTTAAATGCTCAACTTCTTTTGGGTTAGAAGGGAGTTCATATCTGTTTCCCTCTTTTGTTTCCTTTTCTTGCTCTTGCTCTTGCTCTTGCTCTTCCTTCTTTGATGGACTATCAGCTTTTGACGACTCTATACAATCAACAAAGAATCATAAGTACAACAATTGAAAATTTTGTGGTAAAACTCACATGGGTAATAAATATCAGAAAAAAAATAATCAAATCAGAAAACTCTTCTGGTGAATTAGTTTCAGGGGTATGATCGTATGATAAAACAATTTTGAGAGAAAATACACATGTTATTGTTTCTTTCAACTTTAGTAATGATTGATATGTAATAAGAGAGAGAGACAAAATAAATTAAACCGAAGAAAACAAAGAAAATTAAACAAGAGAAGAAGATACTATAGACTAACCTGATTTGACGTTGGAAAATACTCTGTTGATAGATGTTGGCACCACTCCAGACCAGCAATTTCCCATTGTTTTGTTTATACTTTATGCCCTTCCTTTTGTTTTAAGGATATAGCTCCTTTAACAGGAGGTGCTCAGGTGCATATATCTTTGCCTCACAAAAGAAATGAGAGGAAAGGCGGGGACACAAACAACAGCCCCTTTGGACTCTTATTTTGTTCTCTTTTACTTTTCTTCTTTTATAATCGTTGTTTGCCGAATCTCTTGCTTTCACTATGGAGATGCACTGAGAAGGAAATTAAGAACGAGGAATCAAGCGCTGGAGATGTAGCTACAAAAAGAAGCAGAGAGAGAGGAAGATAATTGATCAGAGAAATTCCTATATATAGAAATCCATCAGCTAAAGAGTAGTGTTTTCTTAGAATTTATCGCTTTCTGGGAAGCTACAACGATAGTAGCCGTCTAAACCAGTTGCCTCCTTTTCATGTCAGTTTTTTCTCCTCTCTCTCTTGTGTGACAGTTTCTCTGTTTTGTTGTGATAAATGAGAGACAAAAGACAGAGAGCCAAAAACTATATGGCTCCTACACCAAATAACGCTGTTTTATTTGAAGTTTTGTTAAGGTCATTAATAAATGCAGATAACTGATGGAATTGTCACGATGAATTTTGCCGACATTTTTATAAATATCCAAAGTTAATTACAAATTAATAAATATATCCAACAACTTTGGGAATTTATAAAACTATCCATATCGGCCATTTTCTGGCTGATTTTAATTGTTTTCGGTACCCGCTAGAAAATTGAAATTTGAAAAATACAACATTCTGCATAGTTTCTTACTAACCTTTTAAATTAGATATGGGAATTATCACCATCAGTGAGCAAAAATTGAAATTTGAAAAATACAATTTACTATGAAGTTAAAAACCCACAAGTATATCAAGTTCAAAAATTAAGTTTAGAAAAAAATGCACTCCTAGTTATTTCGTTGACTTATATATAAGATGACTAAGAAAAAGTTAAACAAGTTTGATTAAGATAAATGTAAAAAAAAAGATATAATACAAATTATTAACAAGGGTAAAATTGTCATATAAAAAAGAAAAGAGTGCCCCAAGAGAAATTGGTGCTGTCCAAAGCAGTGCCTGATGAATTTATGGTGGACCATCCGAGAAAGATGAGGAAAGAAAGAGGAAGGAATGCTGTCTTTTTTTGAAAAAGTCATGGCAGAAGCTGCTAGATAATTTTATTGCTCAAGAACAGTACATGAATTAAATAAGGTCATGAAAGAGGAAGGAATGCTGTCATGCTGAGTTTACTAAAGTGAGGATGGTGTTCTAAAAAAAAATAGAGAGATAATGTTCTATTGCTGATATTGTTCTCTCCAGACTGTACCAGAACGGAGAACCACCCATATGCTGGATTACTTTAATGGGAGTTCTACATTTTGTTTAAATATTTGAATTTTCAATGATATCACAATATAACGGCTAAACCTCATTAAATTCTACATACACATGATGTCATCATTGTGTTAAGTGATTTCCTCTTCAGCATAGGAGTCGAAAATATCAAAATATGATATGTTTTGTAAATGTAATTTTTTTTAATTATTATTAGTGAGTGAGAATTAAGACCGAGCTAATTATAAAATCAGGTGGGATTTAAATTTACTAGGTACATAAATTGACCGAAGAGAAATTAAACAACTTTATGTCCCAATCGGAGAGGCATAGCCCACCAAAACACAAATTGGAGCGAGCGTTATCAATCAGGGGGCCCATTTTATTGAGAATTTGGGATTCTCTTGGGCATTGACTCCTTGTCTTTCTTCCTTCTACTTCACTTCTCCATTTCTTTTCTTTCTTTATTTTTATTTTCACTTTTAATAATGGGTGGGTGACACAGACGCGCATGGCTCTTTTGAAGGGATTGATATTGATATTGGGTGTGGTCGGGTAATGATGCGAGGGGAAAATGGCTAAATGGGTTAGTTGTGACCCAAATTTTGCCGCGTGCGTATCCTCTGAGATATCTCAACTTTTGAGTGACCGACGTGTACGGTGCTTATTCGGGGATAGCAGAGGGGCAGTATTATTTGTGCTTTGAGATTCGTGCTGAACTTACTTGAACGGTTTAGATATACCGAAAAACACTCTAAGTTTGAGCTATCTCAGAGGATGCGAATTCAATTTTGCAATACAAGATGGCATTAATAGTACTAGACGCATTTCCTGGGTCGGTGGTGGACTGGTGGTAGGTAGGATTGAATCAACTTAGTAAGCGCAGGTTCAGTGCTTATTCCGAGATTTTGTTCTGTGCGCACTGTGGGTACTGGATAGGATATTGGGAACACTTTACGGTTTGAGATTAACTCCCAGCCGCTTTGAGATTCGGGCTAGCACAGGGGCAGTATTATTGGGCTTTGAGATTCGTGCCAAGTTAAAAAGAACGGTCCAGATTTAGTAATTGTAAAAAATTCCCTATTACGGTACGGGGGAGGATCTGAATTCGGCTATTGGCCTACTACGAAAGAGTTTCATTACATGCACCTAATTTTCCATGCAACTAATTAAATATGGTCCGTTCATTAATTTCAGATAACAAGATTCCCACTGAGCATCTGTGTGCTGGCTACTTTTTAATAATAGTTCAAGTCAGGCTTAATTTGGAACATGCATTTTACAGTTTATTTGAACGACAAATATACATTATGTAATAATTAAGTGTACATTTTAAATGTGATTAAGATAATTAATGTATTATTTCAAAACAACATGTATCATTTTATAATAACTAAATGTACATTCTTCAATCATCAAGTATGTATTTTATAATAGCTAAATATGTATTTCCGGAAGATCGTTAAATGGATGTAGAAATATAAAACAATTGTTTACTGTTGATAAAATATACGATGAGCTGTCAACGAGTTGAATCAAATAAATAGATAAATGAATATTATTTGGTAGTCCAATATGTATTTAAAGTGTGTGGAAAATATCACGAATTTTTTAGTGGTGAATATGTGGTCCGATATTTTTTATCTTACATTCTTTAATTTAATAACATTTGTCTCAATTTAAAATAAAATTCTCTTTTTAATAAATATTTTTGTTTTTTCGAGGCACAATTAAAAAAAAAAAATCAGTCAGTAAACCATTAATTACATTTGATTGCTTATGTGGTCAATTTTGAATGTATTTGATTATGAGATTTCAAATACATGTTGGAATCTTTTCATCCTACATGTTGGAATCATTTTGAACAAAATCAAAATTACATGAAGCATTCATACAATCATTATTTTTTTTTAAATTCCATACTTCTAAACCTTTCATAAGCTTCACATAAGTGATCAATTATTTCCATTCGTTGGATTCATCATTATTAATTACCATTATATTTACTCGTACAGTTAAAAATTATTCGTGTGGAATGTTTCTAATTTAATGTACAAAATAATTATTTTATTATGTGATCATCTTCTCAAATTTCAATATGTTTTTTATCTTACAATTTATTTATAACATTTGCCTCAATTTAAAAATATTTTTTTAATATATATTTTTGTTTTTTCGAGACACAGTTCAAAAAATAATTTTAGCCGGTGAACCATTTACATTCGATTGCTTAGGCGGTTAATTTTGAATTATATATTTGATTATGAGATTTCATAATACATGTTGGAAGCTTTTACTGATAGATATAAATAAAATCGTAACGTGTTTTGCAATTAGAACACGAGAAATTCATAATTCATAAATATAAAATAGCAAATAAATTTAAATCTTACAGTTCTAGAGTGAAATATCGTTAAACGGAAGCGTAAATACTGATTATCAATGATTTTCCTCAGACGTGATGATGGAGTTAGGACCTTTGGGACCATTATATTTTATAAATAACAATCTGATTTTTTCCATAAAAAATTACTCATGCCTTTTCATTAATTTCTGTAAATGAAATTGGTGCACAATAATAACACAGGCCACATAATTAAATAAAAAACTAACATTTACATCCTATTGTGTGTATTGAGAACACTTTTGTTATGAACAAATCAAATTTTACATGAGGCATTAATGCAATCATTATTTTTTTTAAATTCATATATTTAAATCATTTTATAAGCTTCTATGTCATACTAATTGCAATTGATTATCATGAGAAAAGAGCACTGAGAATAATAACAATAAATATTATTTATTTTAGAGAATAAAGTTTACAATTTTATTATAAAATATCTTAGCGTAAATCAGATTTTTGCATATTGTTCGCTTATATGTGCACTAAACTAATTTTGAAACAACATAATTTTGTGAAGCAATAGAGTTATTAATGAGGAGAATGAATGTTTATAATGTAATTATTATATCAAAATTTTAATATTAATTATAAAGTTTGTTGCTTTATAAAATGAATAAATGTTTATTTATATGAGATATATGTAGTAATGTTGTGTTAATGTGTAATCCGTACAATTTGTCAAATTAAAAATAATATTATATGTGATATATTAGGCTTTTTAGGCTATGCATATTCTGTCTTGCAATCAACTATCCAAGGCCACTAGGATTGAATTCAGAGTAGGTCCGATGCCCATCAGACCTACTTTGGTTCGATGGGTGTGATGACCATCCGATCAGCATCAAGATTCGTGCACTCTGCATCAAAATCCGTGCAAGTTTGTATCAATTTCCATGCACACAGATTTAATGCTAATCATACGGTGCTAGAGTCAATTGAACCTAAAAGTAGGTCCGATGCCCATCGGACCTACTCCTATCTCAGTAGGATTAAGTTGGCTAGGTCTAACTCTGAATAAAATGGCGCATGACCTAGTTATTCTGAATTTTTAATTTTTGCTCCGTAGTAAGACCCTGGACAAATATTTTCTTTCAGTACTTAGTTCCGCCCATTATTGCCTCATTATTATTAACCTTTGACATTTACGTTTTTAAAAAAGATAAAATATATTTCATTTAAAAAAATTATTACATTTTTGCCTCAACGATTTTTTCTTTTGGTTTCCCAAAAAGGAACTTTTAAAGAATAACAAAATTTTTTTTTGTAAAATAACATATTGTTTAATTTATCTAATACAATGTCAAAAGAGCATAACTGCATAAGATAAATCATTTTCCATTAATTCAAAATATTAATCATAGAAACACAGATTTCAACTTTTTTATATGAACTAATAATTTCCCAAATTTGTGATTAGCCTTTCAATTTTCATAGGAATCATTTTCTTATTAAATGTATGACAACAAAAAGTAATTCCTATGAAAATTGAAAAGCTGGTCACAACATCGGGAAATTATTAGTTCCTAATTCCTATAAAAGAATTTCTAATTTAAAGCCTGCGATGTCCGACCCGACATGCTAGATCCAAGCCGAATTTGACTCTGTTGTCAGAAAAACAATATCTTGCTTTTCTCATTCTAACCATTCAAATTTGTTGAGATTTGTGCATGAAAAAGTTTCTTTATCGAGATACGCGAAAGAAATTTTTTAAATGGTTAGAATAAGAAAAGCAAAATCAAAGTTATAAAATGCGGTTTTCATACGGTATGCGGAAGGCCACCGCATACCGCATATATGGTATACGGCCGCATATGCAGTTTTCACACGGTACTTATATATGTGGAATTTAAAATGAAAATTAATATATATATATATAAATAAGTATACGGTAGTATGCAGTAATATTGGGTATTATACAAATAAGTATGCGGTAATATCCGGCCGAATATGTGATAAAAATATGCGGAACCGCATATTAATTTTCTATACAATTGCCAACCGCATACGCATGTGCTGCTGCATAAATTATATTTTCTTACACTGAACAGGATGCTGCTTTTCTTAAAAAGCAGCAGAGTCGGACTCATCGAAGCCATAGGTGCATGATATTTTATGCTGTCCGAACTGGTTGGTTTTAAACCTTTTATTCAAATCGTTCGATCTTAATCTCAGACCAGTAATATAACTTTCTCCAACGACTACTATTGCAATTCAATGGCCTGATCGGTCAACGGTCAGTGGTCAACATCCAACTTTATTACTATCAGTCAATAAATACTAGCTCCAATACATCCCGTCTTTCTTTTCACACGACTATTTATATCATTAATTTTAAAACTTACTAAACTAAACAGAAATCTGAACAGAAGTGAATCAGGGGTAATTAGTTCAGAATAATGAATATTAATATGAAATTTAAGCTAGAGATTTTTTTTTTTCGGTTTGAATAAATGTTTCCATTTTACACCCGTACAGGTAGGGGTGAAAACGGGGTGGATATTATCAGACCGAATCCGAATCTGTATTTAAAAATTAGATACAGATATCCAATATTCGGATATCCGCGCGAATAGTGGTACGGTTATGATTTTGAATTTTAATTATCTGTATTCCAATAATAGATATATACCATATAATTTAATATATATTATGAAAATATTTATATATATATACACAGATATCCGATATTCAATTCGTATTCGTATGTATCTGTTTAATATTCGATCTGTATCCGTAATCGACAAAAAAAACCGATACATATTTTACTTTATCACTATCCGATCCGTTTTCACCCCTACATACAGGTCGTCGCTCAAAGCAATCTCTCCCTATATTTTGTCATAGAGAATCAGGTACAGTATTAAATAGATATTATAATGGAAAAGGCATTAAAGGTACGGCCAAATGTGTCATTTTCCTAAAATCTTTGGCATTTAATATTTTTCCTTACTACGAAAATTTTATTCTTTGTTCTTTGATGATGGGAACTTCCAGACAATTTCTTTTGTGCTAATGCGGTTTGATATTTGCTTCAGGTCGATTGATCTATATTTGTGTATATCTCGGGTACGTTTGGATGAACTCTAGAATAGCTAGAATAGCTACTGTTTAGAATAGTAAATAAAAATAGCTACTGTTTAAAAACAGTGCTAACTCAAGCTATTCGGAATAGTAAAAAAGTTGTTTAAATTGTATATTTGGAATAGAGTTTGGAGGAAATGAATAAAGTAATAATTTATGTGTTAGATTAAATATAATACAATATAATATTAATTTAAATATTAAATGTAATATAATATTATTTTAAATATTAGATTAGTATTAAAAAAAATATTATTAAATATAATATAATCTTAGTTTAAATATTAAATATAATATAATATTAGGTTAAATGTTAAATGTAATATAATATTAATTTAAATATTAGATTAGTATTAAATAAAATATTAGATTAAATGTAATATCATATTAGTTTAAATATTACATGTAATATAATATTAGTTTAAATATTAAATGTACTATAATATTATTTTAAAATTAGATTAGTATTAAACAAAATATTAGATTAAATGTAATATAATATTAGTTTAAATATTAAATGTAATATAATATTATTTCAAATATTAAATGTAATATAATATTATTTCAAATATTAAATGTAATATAATATTATTTCAAATATTAAATGTAATATAATATTATTCAATATTAAATGTAATAATATTTTAAAAATTAGATTAGTATTAAATAAAATATTAGATTAAATGTAATATAATATTAGTTTAAATATTAAATGTAATATAATATTATTTTAAATATTAAATGTAATATAATATTAGTTTAAATATTAAATGTAATGTAATATTATTTTAAATATTAAGTGTAATATAATATTAGTTTAAATATTAAATGTAATATAATATTATTTTAAAAATTAGATTAGTATTAAATAAAATATTAGATTAAATGTAATATAATATTAGTTTAAATATTAAATGTAATATAATATTATTTTAAATATTAGATTAGTATTAAATAAAATATTAGATTAAATGTAATATAATATTAGTTTAAATATAATACAATATAATATTAATTAAATTATTAAATGTAGTATAATATTATTTTAAATATTAGATTAGTATTAAATAAAATATTAGATTAAATATAATATAATATTAGATTAAATATAATATAATATAATATTAATTTAAATATTAAATGTAATATAATATTATTTTAAATATTATATTAGTATTAAATAAAATATTAGATTAAATATAATATAATATTAGATTAAACATAATACAATATAATATTAATTTAAATATTAAATGTAATATAATATTAGTTTAAATATTAGATTAGTATTAATATTGAAAGCAACAAATGCTATTCCATGTTTTTGTAAGAATAGCGAATAGCCCTATTCTCCCTATTCCGAATAGCTCTATTTCTCGTTTGGATTGTCCTTGTTCCGAATAACAATGTTATTCTAAAAATAGTGTTATTCTTATGGCATCCAAACATAGCCTAACTATTGGAGGAGCTATGTAACCGACTCGCTATGCACATGAATTGTTTGATTATGTGCCTCTTAGAGTTTATTCAATTGATAAACACAAAACAGTAGGATAAAGCAAAACAAAAGAGTTCTTGAGATCACCTAACTGAGATCGTGAAATTGATTTGGATTGAAGGTAGAAGAGCACTAATTCAAGCACTATTGCGTATATTCTCTTCTCTTTCCATTTTGCTTTTTGTGAGGAATTTTTTTTAAAAACCATAATTAGAAAAAACAAAATTAGCAAACCAACATGATTAGTCGGGTTTTTACAAAAATCATAAGAACTGAATTGGCAATTCGGGTCCGACTTTTTTTTTCCCTGGACCCGAAATGCCAATTCGAGCTCCCCCATTTTCTCAATTTTTCCGCAGCGTAGAATCGGTGTAGCTTTTGGTGTAATGCCTTGGACCCGAATTGGGATTTCGGGTCCCATTACTTTTTTTTTTTTTTAGAGACAAATAACTAAAATGATGAAATATAATACTAAAAAATCGAATTTTTTTTCCCTTTGTCAAATTACTTTTTTGATAGCATATTTATACTAAAATACTATAAATTACTTGAAATTATATTAATTTATGTTGATTTACACTAAATTACTTGAAATTATGTAGAATTATGCTAAAATATGGTAAATTACGCTAAATTACGTATGAATAGGGATGATATCTTCACTCAGAAGGCGAAAAACGACGACGAAACTTCAAACGGTCATAAAACGGCGCTCGAGTGTCCGATTTTAGCAAATGACCACTTTTCGGAAAGCTTGCGAAAATGCGCATGCGTCCGAACTTGCTTTGTCAGGTTTCCAAATTCAAAGTCGCCAAAAAACAAAGAGAAGGACCTCAAAACTTTAGTTGAAGTTTCCGATTAAGATTTTCATTTCTATTCTCCAATCTACGTAGCTCAGTAAATTAGTTATAAAAAAACTTGTAGAATACCAATTTTTATTATTTTTGGAAATTTTTACTATTTTTTATGATTTATGAAAGATGGCACAAAATCATCCCTATTCATACGTAATTTAGCGTAATTTACCGTATTTTAGCATAATTCTACGTAATTTCAAGTAATTTAGTGTAAATCAACATAAATTAATATAATTACTAATTCTACGTAATTTCAAGTAATTTAGTGTAAATCAACATAAATTAATATAATTTCAAGTAATTTATAGTATTTTAGTATAAATATGCTATCAAAAAAATAATATGACAAAGGGAAAAAAAATTCGATTTTTTAGTATTATATTTCATCATTTTAGTTATTTGTCTCTAAAAAAAAAAAAAAAAAAAGTAATGGGACCCGAAATCCCAATTCGGGTCCAAGGCATTACACCAAAAGCTACACCGTTTCTGCGCTGTGGAAAAACTGGGAAAATGGGGTGAACCCGAATTGGCATTTCGGGTCCAGGGAAAAAAAAGTCGGACCCGAATTGCCAATTCGGTTCTTATGATTTTGTAAAAACCCGGCTAATCATGTTGGTTTGCTAATTTTGTTTTTTCTAATTATGGTTTTTAAAAAAAATTATTTTGTGAGGGAGGCAGGGGACTTTGACTTCCAATAGTGCCTTTTCTTTTCCAGTTTGTGTTCATACCTTTTCGCCAACGACCTCCTTTATTTATTTCAAGTCTCAACCCACATCTATCTCCTTTGTCCACATCAAGGCATATATAGGTGGAAAGCGGGCTTGTCGGATCAGGTTCGGGTTGAGTTAAAATCGGGTTTAGGCTGTTTAGTTTCATTTCAGTTTTGGGTCAAGGGCCATTTAAGATTGGGTCATTTTGTGTCAAGACCATCTCAATTCCATCATTAGACTTGTTGGCCAACCGCTAAAGGCTGGAATTATTAATACTGATTCTTTTCTTTGGTATCAGTATAAACATGTTGATATCTTAAAAACGAGTTCAGCTAGTATGATATTAGTATATATAATACTAATTTTCAAATTTATTGAATTGATTTTAAATGACGAATCTAAATCGTTCAAACCGATCTACTTCATTAGTTGTGCATTTACATGCAAAATTTATAATTTTTTAAATTTATTTAGTATTAAGTCAAGCGGTCAAATGTGAGAGTTTTTAAGTTAATTTTAATGTATTCATTTTTTACTGCTTAACTTGGTACTAAAATAACTCGAAAAAATATAAATTTTGCATGTTAACGCATAACTCATACAATAAATTAGTTTGAACGGTTTGAATTCGTATTTGAAGTCTATCCAATAAATTTTGAAATTGATGTCAATGACACCAATACCAATATTATACTAGCCGGACTCTTTAAAAACCGAATTTTTTTTATTTTTAGTTACCACAGTAAAAAATATAAATTAAATGATTACCACCGGTCCAAGCTATTTTCAATTCCACCACCCACGCGGATCCAGTTCGCGCACCAAATTGGGGTGGTGCGCGGACTGAGTTGGCGCACCAAAATTGATGCTCAAACGGAGTGAAACGCACTGAAGAGCAGTAAATTTTTTGGAATAGTTGGTGCTCTAATCCAATCTGCGCACCAGTTGGTGTGCCAACCCAAGTCCGCGTGGGTGGTAGGATTAGAAAAAGTTTGGACTAGTGGTAATCATTTAATATTGATTTTATGCTGTGGTAACTAAAAAAATTTCGCCTTTAAAAACATTCCAGCATCCTATAATGTTTAATAGATATCTTTTTGATAATTTTGTTGAACTGTGACAACCATATGGTTCTGAAGTGAAAGTCGAGCAAATCGAGAAATATTAGAAATCGAATAGTCAAATACTAGAAATTGGAAAATAAATTCCTAGTTTTGACTTTATTTCTCGATTTTGTGATTTGGAAATTTGAGAGAAACATATAAATTCTATTTTTGTTAAATATTATGCCAAGTGATTTTATTTATATGGGCTCACGAGTACAACACAAAATCCAAAAATAATAATTTAAAGTACTCGATAAGTAATTATATTATTTAAAAATGAAGAGAAGCATAAAAATTAACAAATATAATTATTGAATGATACAAAAATAAAGTTCACAATTGTTTATTATTTTATACTCATTATCCTATAAGATAATAAATAAATACAACAATTTCTATAGGTTTTTATTTGTTAATTTATGACCAATTCAATTGATGCAAAATTTTACATTTATTAACTAGTATTTAGGAAAAAAATTATATATTATTTTATATCATTTTATTTATTTAATTAATTATATCTTAAAAATATAGACATGATGCAGACAGAAAAATAAAACCATTCAAATCCTCCTCCGGATAATATAAACCATCAATTTCATTTTCCGAGGAGAAATGTGGGAGTCAAGCTCTCATATTAACGGACAAAAATAATATACAATTAAAGTTAATATTTAACAGATAAATGTAGGATATGATTAAGATTGTATAGATATGTTATTTTCATCCGGTTATCATGCAGACATGCACAGAATCGGATAAAGATACGGATAGAATACCAAAATATCTCCGTTCATACCGTAGAATGGTTATGCCTAAGCCCACTAGATGACTAGAAGGCCCAGTTTACTTTTCAATTGCAACTACGAAACTAGCCCATTGTTTTTTCTGTCTTTCCTGGACGGCGGGACCCACACACCAGCTTTGCCTCCTGCAACTCCAAGAGTAAGACAATGGCGCGCCTCCTTTTCCTCTGCGACTCACACAAATTCGCCCCAAATTCCCTCCAATCAACTACGACTCTGACAAAACTCGGTAAAACTCGATCGGAATCGGAAACAAATCGGGCACTGACTCGGAATTTCGGCCGGTTCAACCCCAGTCAGACAAGTTTCTGACAAAAGTTCGTCCAGGATCGACCGACTTTCCAAACCGTGGTTTCAACACTTTATCTAAAATGTCAAATTGTATTAACAGTGGGAAATCTAAATGCGTGTAGGCCAAAGCACTCAAGGTGAAATTGAAATCAACAAGAAGGATTATTATGATGCCGTTGTGGCACAATATTATGCTTTTAGATATGCGTGTAATAATGAATCAAAGAAGAACGAATTAATGGTCGGTGGAGCATGCTTGCCATTTCCCCCTTGAAACGACAGAAATATCATGCTGTGAATTCATTGTGGTAGAAAGCTTGTCTGGTAAGCCTTTTTTTTACCTTTTTACTGTTAAATAGTGTTAATGGATACAACATTGATTCCTGACAGAATAACTTGATATTCAGTCTTAGCTACTATATTCATATCCATGACAGTACCCTTTTTGGCTTTGAGGCATAGTATGTCTTGTTTTTACTCTTTTCATTTGCTCAATTGACGAAAGGAAAACAAATAGATAATTTTCAAACAATTACAGGAATAAACAAATACAAAGGGAACAAACATGACTTACCCGAAAACATAATAAATATCCACTGTCATGGTATAGATTATGTTGCATAAGCATGCATTTGCAGTTAAAATGTTGCACATGACTCTATGAGATAGGATAAGTTCTTTTCTCTGAAAGAGCAAAAGAAAAAAACTATGAAATGCAGATAGGTTTAGCCTTTATTGCAATGTTTTTTAAAATACCTAGCTTGCATAGTGTCACTTAGGGATTTATAGGAGGATAAGAAAGCAAAAGCATGCATGACATTTATGTTGTAGCACTAATTAAATTTAAGGAAATTTGTTTGTTACATAATTTGAATTCTCTTCAAGTGCATTAGGGGTTACCTTCTCTTTATTTAAAATTGTATTAAGGCTCTTTTTACTCTTTTCGAGTTAAGCATAAAAGTTATGAGGTACTGATATTATGGATGGTAGCATGGTTTAGCCATATGACATCTCTATCATATAGAGAGTAAAACTGAAAGCAGAACTTATAGTAATTTTTTACTTATCTAATAAACATTTTAATCAAACCCCCTATCATGGAAACTGCGGTTACTATAATGAGCTACAACCAAAAGAGCTAAATTTTAAATACTCATTATATATGGATTGCTTAGGAGTAATGATGTGGAAGCATACAATTTTTGTACATAGAATCTACTCTTAGGTGGTGCTTTGTCAATAAACCTTATAGAATCTACTCTTAGGTGGGTGTTGCTCTGTAAACCTTATATTTAGCCTTTTCAGAATCCCAAAAGATATAATTAATACGCTACGTTGTTTAGTTTGAACCTTACATCTTTGGCCTACTTAGGTTAGATTACACGTGGTAATATGATTCATACAACGAGGTGCGGTAAACTATCAAATCCTGCCTCTTAATTACAGAAACAATACTCTGGTTTTTTCTTCAAAACAAGTGATAAATAAGAAGAGAGAGAGAATAGAAAAACTTGGCAGCCGCTGTGCTGCCAAGTTTAAAAAAAAAAAGGACTGTGTGGCTTGGGCAGACAAGAAATTCATTATCACAAATAAAATCTGATAGGTGGGACCCACACGTCAGAATTCCGTACCCTACATGGATGCAACTTCTCTGTTGTTATTTCCTCATGGCATTAGTTTCGGAGTGTCTCACTTTTGGCTTTTGGCAATTCCATTTGCCATTTGGGGGGGGGGGGGGGGGGTTGGAGAGAGAGTGCAAATGCTATGATGCAGCCATGGGGGGTTGTCAGAGGCCTCCTTATTATAACTTTGGAAAGGCTTGTAAAACAAGTTCCCCTGCTAAAAGAATCATGCAGTTTTACCTTTTTCTCATCTATATAATGTGTGATATTCCATTTGGGGGTGATTGAGTTACATGGAAAGGACAATGTCAGCTCCTTTTAATCTGATAAGGCTCCTTTATCTATTGTTACTACTGCCCATTTGTTGTTTTTCCTCTGTGCCAAAAAGCCACGTAAGAACTTATCATCCCAAGTGTTGTTTCCTTTTGTTATATACTTTTCCTCTGTATCTGATATGTGATTTGGCACTTATAATTTCCTTTTTTAATATGTCATGCAGGTTCACATTGTATACTTGGGACTCAACAACAGGCGTGATCCTTTTCTGACCACCAAGTCTCATATCAAGCTCCTTTCCAAAGTCTTTGATGAGTAATTGTTTTCATCCTGTCAAGTTTCTTTCTTTCTCACCTCTTGGAATAGACACCCTTCACTAGTCTGTACCAAACAACATAATGTCAACCTTTAGCAAAGAAAGAAAAACAATAGTTCCATGTCAATGTTACCCAAGGACTTAACACTGACTTGACAAATGGGAAAGAAAGAAAAATAAGTCACTCTATTGATCATTACTTGACTCAATATGTTATGTAGTCTATTAAATTTTTTGCATGGATATGCAATGGAAACAATCTTGTTCGGACATGTGCAGTGCAAATATGTCACTCTGATATGCGAAGATGATACATCTATTATTAATTCAAAAATATTAAGTTTATCTCATATGATACTATTTATTTCTAGGAATTGCAATTTAATTTAACTACTTATATCATGAAACATGCTTAAATTAAGTATACGTAACATGTAGAGAGCATGAGGCAAGAAATGCTCTGGTCTATAGCTACAGGTATGGCTTCTCGGGTTTTGCTGCTCTGCTCAACTCAACTCAAGCCACAACCTTGGCCGGTGAGAAATTTGACTATTTGTCAAATATTACCTACTCCGACTTGATTACTAATTTTTCCTACATTTTGGTTGCTCAGACATGGAAGGAGTGATATCAGTTTTTAGAAGCAAGTTGCTGAAGCTGCACACAACACGGAGCTGGGATTTCATGGGCTTAACTTTGGATCATTCAGCCCATAATGTACCCATGCAGTTAAAATATGGCGATGATGTTATTGTTGCCATCTTTGACACTGGTATGGACCTTATTTATTTTGAGTTACATTGAAACCTGGAGAGCTCTTGAACGAATCATTTTCCCAAAAATGAATAATTAAAATTATATGGACCATCCTCCATCAGCTTATATGGAATAAATACACATCCACAAAAAGTGCTAGTAGATTTAGTAAATTTTTAAAAGAATACATCAAGGACTGGGTAAGCCTTTACTAGTCTGCAAACCTTAATATCATGAATGGCATGCATTGCATGTATTTTTTAAGGAAAAATAATCGTATACTTTCTGAAGGTGTATGGCCCGAATCAGAGAGCTTCCGAGAGGAGTCCAACCTGGGGCCCATACCCAAATCATGGCGAGGCACATGTGTCAAGGCTGACGCATTTGACCCGGCCACAGCATGCAACCGCAAGCTGATTGGTGCTCGCTTTTACCTTGCTGGGTTTGAGCTCGACTATGGCCCCCTGAATGCTACCGGTTCCAATGCTGAGTTCAGATCGCCTCGTGACCGTCTTGGTCATGGCACTCATACTGCATCCACTGCAGTGGGCTCCATTGTGAATTCTGTCAACTACTACGGGCTCGGCAGCGGCAATGCACGTGGAGGTGCGCCACGTGCTAGGCTGGCTGTGTACAAGATTTGCTGGTTCCAGGACCTCGAGGGAAGGTACTGATATTTCAGTTCTTTACTGGACAATTCAGACAAACTACCACTGTTAATTGACCGTGCATTGATATAATTGTGAATTAGGTGTAGTGAGGCAGACATAATGGCAGCATTTGATGATGCATTGAATGATGGGGTGCATGTGATATCAGCATCACTTGGCTCATCACCACCATTGATGCCATTCTTCTCGACGAGCACAGACATTGGTTCATTCCATGCAATGCAGTTGGGAATCACTGTCGTATTTTCAGCAGGAAATGATGGTCCTGACGCTTCCCTTGTTCAGAACGTGTCGCCATGGGGGATGTGTGTTGGTGCTGGTACCATTGATAGAGGATTCCCCACCAAGATCACACTTGGAAACAATGTCTCTTTTGTGGTATAATTTCATTTGGTGTATTTTTGATGTTTCTAAAAACATTTAGCATTTCAGGATTAAAGTTAGGATCAAATTTGGTTCTGTTAAGGTTGCTTCAATTTTTTTAATCCTAGGTCTCCAAGCCTCTGCTCTGAGATTGTTCTCAGGCAGGAAATTCATGCCTCTTCTTAATTTGTATAATTTCAAGTGTGTTAACAGCATGGTTCCTTCTTTTTTTCTGATTACCTTTTGGAAACTTGTAGAGTCAAATTAATTGACCTGTTTTTCTTTTAGTTGCCTATTTCCCACATGTATAAAATTTGATTTTCTCTCTGCAAAATATAACCCATTTGTTCCAGGGGCAAAGCTTCAATACAAAGGAAATGAAGATGGATTTTGTAGATAGCACCACAATTTTTGATGGCGGGTCTCTCTCTCTCTCTCTCTCTCTGTATTTTGGTGTGTGTGTGCGCGTTACCTATGCACAGATGCTCAAAAGCACACAAATACACATGCAGAGGCATATACAAAGAAATACAGACAGCATTAATAACCTGCTTTTTCTGATGCTAGACATTTTTTTTAATATCAAGGTTATGCTCATTTGGGAAGTGGAACAAGAGCAACTCTGCCGCAAACAAGATAGTACTTTGTTTCTCAACTGTAGGTCAAGTGTCGAGCACTGGTGCAGCTTATGCTGTGCTTCAGGCCAATGGATCTGCTTTGATATTTGCTGAGCCTTTCACAAAACAAAACCTTCAAGACGACTTCTTACCTACTATTCATGTTGATCTGTACCAAGCGACTCAAATGTTATACTACATTCGATCCACACGGTAGTTAGTTTATACAATAATGTACTTATTTTGTTATTGCCAAGTTTAATATCCTTTTTCTAACATTAGAAATTACACAACTTGCAGTAACTCAACAGTCCATATATCTCCTAGTAAGACGGAGATTGGCCATGTACCGGCACCTAAAGTTGCATATTTCTCCTCTAGAGGGCCAAGCTCAGTAATTCCAAATATCCTCAAGGTCCTCAACCCTTTTGAATTATTCTTTTCAGTTTTTTCTTCTTTTTCTGAACATTTTAATATTGCAGTCATCTTACTTTAACTTTGGATCTTGTAGCAGCCTGACATTATTGCACCTGGGGAGAACATATTAGCAGCATGGTCACCAAGGTCATCACCAACTCTGCTCCCATTTGACCATCGCTCTGTGAAATGGAACTTTGATACAGGGACCTCCATGTCATGCCCGCATGTGTCGGGTATTGTGGCATTAATCAAATCAGCTCATCCTGATTGGTCCCCTGCTGCCATTAAGTCTGCTTTAATGACTACAGGTTATTTCTTATATATATAACCAATTTTGTTTCTACTATTTTTTTTACAGATCCAATGGAAATTGGAAATTGAATTCACTTAAATCATCTCTCTTTATTTCCACTGTCTTTTAGCTTACATGACTGATACGAGCTCAGAGACAATCTTGGCTGGGGGAACACTAAAGTCAGTTGATCCATTCGACATAGGAGCAGGTCATATCAACCCCTTGAAAGCCATAGATCCTGGACTTGTGTACGACATTGAAGCGAGGGACCATGTGGTCTTTCTTTGTAGCATTGGCTACACTAATGAACAAATAAAAAAGATGGTTGTTCCATCATCAGGCTTAAACACTAATTGCACGGGAAATTACTCGGACACCAATCTTAACTACCCGGCAATAACAATATCAGATGTTCATTCATCTACAACAGTTAAGAGGACACTTGCCAATGTCGGTTATGGGCATGCTTTGTACTACCCAATCATTACTAGCCCTCAAGGGGTGCATACTTGGGTGTGGCCAAATCGCCTGTTTTTCAAATCGTATAGAGAAAAGCTCTCATATTATGTGACAGTTGTCCCTGCAAAACAATCTACTGGTAGGTATGATTTTGGGGAGATTGTGTGGACTGACGGGTATCACCATGTTCGCACTCCACTGATTGTGAGAGTTAATATTGAAAGGAATGGGGATTTTAATGGTGGAGAGCATGAAAGCTGCTCAAGTGCTTAGTTTGGGTATTTGAAAAAAATTGGTAGTGGTGACTCTTCAGCTAGTCTAAAAATTGGTTTGTTTGTTTAAATTCTGAGTGGGTAAAGAGGAGTTGTAGTTGTTTGTAGTGATTTTGCATCTCTAATAAGCAGTAGCTAGAATTAACTCATACAAGCCTACAAACTGATGTAGCATATATGAGATGAAAGGAGCATTTCTGTTGTAATGTTTTTCTTGACTTTTAAATAACAGTCTGTTACATCTAAAGGTCTGTTAGGCTTCTTCCTGTAGTTACATAATTACTTTACACAATATGGGTACGTTTCGATCGTGCAAGGATTAGTGCAAGAATAGCGATTTTTGGGTTAGTGGTTGAGAATAGTGCTAACCCGAGTCGTTTGAGAATAGTGCTAACTTTGGACTATTCCGGTTAGTAAAAATGTCGTTTGGATTGTATATTTGGAATAGCGATGGAGGGAATGAATAAAATATTGATTAAACTAATCTAATATTTTTACATTTAATATTTAAACTAATATTATATTACATTTAAACTAATATTTTTCAATACTAATCTAATATTTTATTTAATACTAATAGAATCTAATTTAATATTATATTTATTTAATACTAATCTAATATTTAAACTAAAATATTATATTACATTTAACATTTAAACTAATATTATATTATATTTAACTAATATTTTATTTAATACATATAATATTTAAAGTAATGTTATATTACATTTAAACTAATATTTTTCAATACTAATCCAATATTTTATTTAATAATAATAAAATCTAATATAATATTATATTTATTTAATACTAATCTAATGTTTTGTTTAATACTAATATAATACTTAAAACTAAAATATTATATTACATTTAACATTTAAACTAATATTATATTACATTTAATATTTAAACTAATATTTTATTTAATACATATAATATTTAAATTAATATTATATTACATTTAATTAAATAAATATTATATTATATTTAATGTTTAAACTAATATTATATTATATTATATTTAATCTAATAGTTTATTTAATACTAATCTAATATTTAAACTAATATTATATTATATTTAATATAATATTTTATTTAATATTAATCTAATCAAATCTGATTATATTTACTATAATATTTAAACTAATATAATATTACATTTAATACTTAACATTTAAACTAATATTATATTATATTAAAATTTTAAATTAATATTTATTATATTTAATCTAACATTTTATTTAATATTAATTTAATTTGATATTATATTTATTTAATAGTAATCTAATATTTTAATTAATATTATATTAAATTTAATATTTAAACTAATATTTTATTTAACACTAATCTAATCTAATATTATATTTATTTAATACTAATCAAATATTTTATTTAATACTAATTTAATATTTAAACTATGTCAATTAGATGAATGAAAACTATTTTTTTATTAATAGTATCACTAACTCCACTAGCTCTATTCTTGCTAACCCACCATTTATATGGGTTAGTAGAATAGAGCTATTCTTGAGCTAACTCAATTTTCTAATTGTTGTTTGGATCACTCAAGGTTAAGAATAGTGGAGCTAACCCAAGGTTAGCTCTATTATTGCCACATCCAAACGCAACCATATGTCTTTAGAGCAGAACTGTGTCCGGTTCCTATTGGGGGATAGCGCGGGGGCCAATATTATTTGAGCTTCGAGAATTGTGCAGAACATATTTGAACGGTTGAGATTTTCCAATAAGTCACGCAAAATACGAGATATCTCAGGGGATGCGTATTTGTGTGTGTGTGTGTGGGGGGGGGGGGGGGGGGGAATCAATTATAATATAATAAAAAAAATTAACATTTTAAGTTAAAATCTTTTAAGACACAAAAAAACTCAGCATTCTTTGTTATGTTGTACTTCTACTGGTGTATTTATTTATTTTTTAAAAACAAAAGGCCACATTTCGATGGCAGTTTAATTAAGCATATCTGAATTCAGTGTATGTAAGAGCCCGCATGTCAGCGACTCAATGGCATCGCACATATGTTCTATGACTGTGTAGTGCCGGTAGGATATTATGCATCAAATACGAATTCGGATAATTTGACAGATACATATATGGATATTAATATATTTTTTAATGGATATAGATGCGTGTACGGTTTTTAATTTGGAAGGGAATATGGATACAGATTTGAATAATTATTCGGAATTTTGAAATTCAGATTTATGTTAGGTTCGTATAAAATTTTGATTGGGATTTTAAAGAATAATATAAAACGTTATTACATAATGAATTTTAGATCTAATTAGTCAATAATATCTATTAATGTTTTATCTTTTATTAAAGTTATAATTTATTGGTACATTTTGATTAACAATATAATAACAGTAAGTGCTTAATTTCTGTCGCTAATATATAACTTTTCTAACTAAATTTGTTACAAGAATATTATGTAGTTAATGTTTAATGTCCGAACTATTTATAATTAAAATTAATATTTATTTAATATTTGATTTGTATTTCAACTGTATCTATATCTGGTACTTTCGTACCTGCATGAAAATTAAAAAGAAATACTTGTACAATTTAGTTATTATAAGTTGGTATCCAATTGAAAACGGTATGGATAATATCCGATCCATATTCGATCCGTATTCGAAAAATTAGATGTGGATATCCGATATCCGAATATCCGTGTGGATATGGATACTGATATGGTTTTATGTTTCAATTATCCGTATCCGAATAGTAGATATATATATATTTTAAAATATATTATGAAAAAATATTGTTATTCACCATTAAAATTAGATAAATATTATGAACTTTGATATTTTTTAATATTATTTTAATAAATATCCGATCTAATCCGTATCCGTATCTGTATCCGGCTAATATTTGATCCGTATCCTTATCCGGAAAATTAAAAAGAGATATGGATATGATTTTACCAATATCCGCTCCGTATTCGCTCCGTTTTCACCCCTGTATCCGATCCATTTATAGAGGGAACTCTCCTCTTTACGCCTATTCGTCAGAACCCGGAACCAAACTTTTATTTGTTTCTCAAATTTGCACTACTTTTTTTTCCCAACTGATGTGGAAGTGTCAGTACTATAATTTTCACCTGATAATTTTGAAAAGAAAGCAACATAATATATCCATCAAGCATAAGATAGCCAAGTACAAAACAAGACCAAATGATACATCTCACAGTGACACATAACTAGACTGCTAGATATTATATATTGAGTTACTAGTAAAGGCAAAATCTAGGCTGATGCAGAAAGAAAAAAGTTACTACTGAAGCAAACAATAATAAGAAGAAACGGCAGTATGACACCATTAATTTCTATTTTCTTGAAATATGAACTTTGAAAGAAACTATTTTGTTGCTCTTCATGAGTTCAAACAAGAAAAGATCTCCTTCTTGCACATTGTTGTCTTGTACAAATTGCTTCCATCCTGTTGAGAATTTTGTGGATATTCGTTCGTAAAGGATAGATAGGGGCCATGTACATTCCTTGTAATGAAGGATAACTTTTTTGGTTTGTTGAGGAAGGTGCTCCCTAGCGAATTTAGCAGGAATGACCTGATTATAAATAAAAGAGAAACACATTAGTAGCAAAATAGCTATACTCTGTTTACAAGATCAATTAAGGAAAACAAAACAACCCAAGGCCACATGAACTCCCATGGCAACTGAAACATTTTTGTGTAGCCAAAAGCTAGTAGGCATCTATTGATCTTTAATTATCCCACTCAACTCATGAAACTTTCATTCTGTTTTTAAACCATGCCATTCTATATATCTCACTATCATGAATTGAGGAATACACTTTTCTTTTTGTTTCTTTCTCTAATTATTTCTTCCTTATCGCAGAAGTTCATTCTCTTCTTCTTCAACAAACAATGAAGTGAAAAATGAGAAAAAAAAACAAAATGAAAGATGGAGATCTAAATAAAATTGCCCCCAATTATCCTGAATGAATACCATAACCCAGAGCCCAATATAAGGTGAAAAATAATTAACTCACAGATCTGCATACTCCCATAATCATACTGGGTTTCACGAGAATTACGAAGCAATTGTTTCCTTGTTGAATCCCCTCAGACAACTGCGCGATCCTCTTGTTATGTGCAGGTGTCAGAGACGGTTGGTGTCCGAAAGTAATTTTCTCATTGCTTGGTGCTTTGAACTTGCATCCACCATTTGGGTTTTTTGAAGTACCAGCTTCTTCACCTGTACAGTTGTGTTTAATAAGAGAGTATATAATAAATTTTGTGTAGTTTTTCAATTCATATACCAAATAAATATAGAACAGCATACATAATTCTTTTTCCTGGAAAAAGTGCCTTTGTTTGTATCCATAGGAAGACTATTAATGTGGACTAGTTCATACTACATTATTAATATTGTTTTTATTACTATTATTACCAAGGTTCTAAATAGCGTTTATAGCGTTGTAGCGGGAAGGCTAAAAAAAAGCTATAGCGAATAGCGTCGCTATAGCGGAAGCTATTCCAAATAGCGTTTTTTTTTTTTACATTTCGTATATTCAATATTTGTACTAAATATCAACATTATCTAAGGTCTCATAGAACAATAAATAACACCAAAGTAATTAAGAAATTATAATATTCATATTGAACCCGTACAAAGTCCAAATTGCGGTTCAAAATATCCATAGTAATATCATAAACTATCGATTTTTCCTATTAAAAATATCTTAAGTATCATGATTCATGACATAATCTATTTTTTTTTTCTATTCAAATTTTAATTCCGGTTTGGACTTTTTTTCTATTCAAATTTCAATTTCTATTCCCAATTTCAAATTGATTTATTTGTAGCAAGTAGCAACAAATTCAATTTCGGTTTGAGATTTTTTTTATCTTTATTTAAAACCCATATAAATTGCTTAAAAAAAAAAAAAAAAAAAAAACCCATATTGTATAGCGCAAATAGCGCTGTAGCGGCCGCTATAGCGGCCGTAGCGCAAATAGCGCATGTTGATGTCGTAGCGTAGCGTTTGGGGTCCAAAAACGCTATAGCGCGCTATTTAGAACACTGATTATTACTATTACTATTATTATTATTATTATTACTATTACACATTTTCGATATTAAAATCAACAAATTACATTTTAATTGATTGGATGTATGTGATAGGAACTAAGATTAAAAACCTTAACTAATGAGGAGCACCTTGATATTGTAACACAACCTGATATAGTTACTTTTTACTTAACATAATTAAAATAAAATTATTTTACAAAACTCACTTGCTCGTCCTCTTGGCATTCTTACTGGTGTGCTATTAGTACTGTATGCTGAATAGCTTGAGGAACCAGAAATAGTTATCTTGTCTTGATACATATTATGAACAGGTCCTTCCACAATTTTTATGGAGCTATCGCTCGATTCTTGTGCCTGTTTTTCATCTCTCTGAGCGAAAAATGAAGAAGTTCTTTGACATCCAGTGGGATAAAAAATTTGGACTTGAAATGAAAAATTGCCGATGTATTTAAAGACTAAAAGGTCATCTGCTTCTATATTATTAGCAATTACAAAATCCTTCCATCCAGTTTGAAAAGTGAATTTTTGGGCTGATTTGATAACACCAACTTGCCACACATTATCACTTGGACCTTTCAGTTCCACAGTTTCACCAATTTGGCCTTTGAAGTTTCTATGAAAATCACTTGGGAGATCCTGTGAATCAAAAAAGAGAAATAAACGATGCAGGTTCAGTCTCAAGTACTTTTTATTTTGCGTAACCAATTTGATTCAAACACATGCATAGTTCCAATGCAGCAACTACTATAACGGGTTAAATAAATACATGCTTACGAAATGCAATGTAGAGAAGTAAGAAAAAGAAAGGAATTTCAAAATGCTTGCCATCTTGGTCATGAAAGAAGAAGCATCCATCTTCTTGCAGAAACAAATTTTTGTCAGGTCCATATGAGACCAGTAAAAATGTTTTTCCCATTTACTACACTTCTTGCAACCTCTCTTCATTTCCAACGATGGTTCGTCTGATTTCTGTCTCTCTTTCTTTCTCTCTCTCAAAAACCTTTCGATCTTTTTTTTTTTGAAACCTTGGCAGAGGCTGCCAAGTTACAAAAGCCTCTCTCTAACCTTCTTTTTCTCTCCCACTCTCTTTCATTTAAACCCCATTTATTAGCAACAACCCCTTCAGACTTCAGTACCATCCTTGAAAGTAGAATTGAATGTACTGATCCACTGAAAAACATAATACTCCCGATCAGCTTTCTCTACAATACATGTAGAGAAATTGATCCATAGAAGAAAACAGGGATTATGCTTATAGTTGTGAATAATATAGTATGTATATTTTCTGATTTTTGGTCCATAAGTTAAACACTCAAATACATATTTATGTTGGTCCAATGTAAATACTTCATAAAAGATACATTAAGACACAAGCATATACCAAACTGTAATTGCCTTGTTATCTTACTTTAGGGTAAATGCATAATAGATATTATGATTTATAGGAGTTCCTGGCGAAATAAGTGTCCCAGTGATGGTTGTTATAAAGATAAACTTTGTACAGGATTTTCGTACAGACTATTCAATTGTAGAGGTATCATACCCAGTCTCCCAGGACAGGCAAGCTTTAAATTGCTAGTTTCAATACCAAGGTGATGTTTCTAATTTTTTCTGTTTTATGTTGTTGTAAGTAATCTTCTGTACTGTTTGACTAATTTGCAAAACATATAAATATTAAATTTTACAGTTTTTTTGTTTGAGATGTATGCAGGTTTAGTTGTTACGTTCGAAGGTTAAAAAAAGTCAACGATATATACCATGACAAGTTACGTCTGAAGGTCAAAGCAAGTCAAAGGTGTATATCATGACAAGTTGACGTGACAAGTTGTACAAGATAATCAGATACATGATCTTCTCGAGTTATAAGGAATGATTTATTACTCGAAATCAACAAGTAAACATGTCTCTGTAATCTCTATATTGGAAGGTTGAGATTAAACCTGACCAAAGAGCTGTACTTTGTGTGGAGGATCAGAGTAAAACAATTGAAAAAAAAAAAAATAGAGATCGAAAAAGTATATTTTCAACCTAACCATAAAGTCAAATATGGACAAAGTATGCTGCTAACATCATTTTCATCACGTTTATTGAATTAAGAATTCTTAAAAACACAAGAAAAACTAAAGCATCATTTCAGTTATTTACACAACTAGGCCTGATATCTTTCAGGTACATGGGCCAAGGCCCATAAGTAAATAAGAACAAAAATAAGATGGAAAAGGCCTGATATCCATCAGGTGTGGGGAAAACAAATACAAAAATTGATGGAAAACAAAATTATTGTCAGAAGTGGGATTTGAACCCACGCCCTCTTACGAGGACCAGAACTTGAGTCTGGCGCGTTAGACCACTCCGCCATCCTGACGTTTTGATAATCTTATCTTTATTCTAGTAATTATCGATATCTACAGTTTTCAGTATCACTCTTAATGTCCCACTTGTCAGGGATACATTTTTCTAGTTTCATTCATGATTCATCTCTCTATCCTCCTGCAAATTTTCTCCGCTCTCCCCTCACTCTTCCTTTTCCCTCCGCGTCCCTCTCGAGCCGCACGACGACGAGCTCTCCCTGCCTCTGTCTCCGCCGTTCCACTGGCCTCCAACCGCGCCGCCGCATGACGGGAGGACCTCGCAGTGAAGTTCTTCAATTGAGGGGAGTTCGATCCGAGCACTCTGCCTCCGCGTAGCTCGCGACCAGTCGCCTTTTCTCCCTCTCCGCCTCAATCAGACCATGTCACAATCGCCCTCGATCCTCCCTAACTTCTCTCTGATTTTGGGATCAGTACAGTCCCTAAACCCTAATTACCGTTATTTACTTATTGAGATAATTTGAAGATTTAATAGTTAATACGTGTTATTTCTCTAAATTATAGATGATTTTAGGTTAGTATTTATATGAATTTATTTCCTTTTTGTTTATTTGATATAACAGAAAACATGGCAAAGAGTTACACCTGCAGGTGTATTCCACTATGCAATTCCATATCCATCTGATAGAATCGGATATCCTATGCATGTCAAGGCATAAATATCTTACCACTTGCCAAAGATGTTAGTTTCTTGTCACTTCGTTTATTCTGTGAAAATTTCCTTTACTTTAGAAGTTACTTGTCCTCATCATAATGAAATTAGTACTGTTATGGTGGGTACTGCTTGCTTTCTCCAAATAATTTTCCTCATATTTGCCCAATGTAATCCGCAATTATGCCTCAATTAAGGCTTAATTTCAAGCTATTCTGGCTAAAAGTGCAAGTTGTGCAACCCCAAGTCATATAATATCAGAAGTTGCACATTACAAAGTTCAAACAACCATTTCTGGCGCAATCGTTAATTTTGGTCATTAAAATGGCTGTTTATGAAATTCTTTCACAGACACTGTCATCTTGGGCCACATCAAGTGTGGAAGAGTTGCCTCAACTGCACCTGGGATTAGATTCTTCCAGCTTCATGTAAGTTTCAGCTTTATGTCAGCTCTATAATATTTTTTCTCCTTTCTATATTTTAAATTTAGCTTTGTCACTGATGAGATATCTGGGAAATAGCCATAACATATGTATTGTAAATAATTTTTTTTATAGGTGTACAATGACAGGAATGTAGTGGCACAACTGGTAAGGAGAGCTCTGATATTAAGAACCTGTGTGATACTTTACTCTTTCTTTCTCAACTTCTGCATGTGATTTACTCTCAAGATTATTTGTAGAATCGGTGCATCTAGACGATAAAATAAGCAAGGTTGCCAAGGGCCAATATTATCAAAATTTGCAAGCAAATTTATTTCTACCTTGGTCATTCTAAACTAAAGCGAAGGCATTTTACGTTTTATGCTCAATTTATTCAGATCAAATACAAAGAAATTAAGGGTTATAAAGCTATTATAGTTTTTGCACTTAGGCATGTGCCCAGCCTTGCCTTTATATAGATCCGCTCCTGTTTGCAGAAGTCTAATAAAAATTTGAAAATGACACAACTTTTTAAAGATTTGTCCTGCTTCATTTGACACTGAAAAACTTTTGAGGATTTGGACCTAGGAAAAATGGACAAGGAGTAAACCTATTTTACGAATTGATTTGACTTTGAAATTTTTTATTTTTACGATTTAATTTTGACTTGATATGTTACCTGATGCAGAGTAATGACCCCGGTCTTGCATCCTATGTCGCTGGCCAAAGTGACCGTACTTTGAGATGGAAGGTAGTGTCAAATCAAAACAAATCTTTTCACTTCTAATCTTTAATACATATTATATGGAGATAAATCAATATACATGTTCTTCTCATTTATGCATTTTGATATGTACAGAATGTGAAGTGGCTTCAGACTATCACCTCATTTGCCAATTTTTGGTCAAAGAGGGAACAAAACTTTGTTGAGTGTTCCCAGAGACACCTCATTTTGATATGTCCTGCTTCAGACTAACTGCTGAAGAGAGTAAGTGTTCCTTGTTTGGGTTGAGTGAGAACAATAAAGCAAGAGAAAAGAGAGAGCAAGTACACAGTACCCATAAACAGTTGAACATATTTGTTAATTGTAAATGGGATTATTTTTTTATAATTCTAACTACAGTTTTTGATATGTTTACTTATCTTATGTCTTTCTCAATGTAAACTGATACTTCCAATTTTGTTTACAGTTTTTGACATGATTATATACCATTGTTCCATATGTACCATTGTTGGTCTACTTATTTATACAGTTTTTGATCTGCTTGCTTATGTAATGCTTTCAGTCTGTTATATCCACCAAGATGCACCATTTTCACTCCATATGTAAACTAATAGTTACGTGATATATATTGTTTTCATCATGTTTATCTCAATCGTTGCAGCCGAAGCAAAGCGAGACTCATCCCTAGTTTTTTGCTTTTCTTTTCTCGCATACTAATTGTCCTATATTTTCTTTCCTAAGTCAGTATTTTAGCAACTTATATAGGAGTAAAACCCAAAGACTAGATGCACACTAAGTTTGTAAATAAAATTTAGCGACAGGTGACATTTGATGATTTAATCATTGTTTAATCACCACTTAAGAATAAGGTATAATCTTTAAAAATAAAGTTCAATAGCAAGTTTAATTTATATTTTTCAAAAACTTTGTTGTATACTTTCTACAAATGCACTAAATAGTTTTTGGAGCTATATAGTTGTGCTTCCTTAAAACGCACATTCGCGCATAATACCTCACAAAACTCCAGCCCTGACCACACATCCACAATGGATAAGGGACGGAAACTAATGATTTATCACCCTATTTGCAACTACAAATAACAGTGACGCATTATTTAAAAAAAAAAGGATTATTTTCTTTTTTGTCTCTCTTTTGAGGCATTTAAGAATGAACAATTAATGTGACGTATAATTCAAAGTGTAATAGAACACTAAATTGTCATGTACATGCATGTTTACAAATTATCATGCTCAATAACTTGAGCTGCTCTCCATTCTTCTTCAGGGTTGAGAACAACAGGTACCATCATCGAGGCAGGGCCGGTGCAGATAAAATAATCCTCGCTGTCGTTTCTTTTTGCGAAAGAGCCAGGGCTACCCAAATATATGTCCTCGAATCCCATTCTAATTATCCTGAAATTTAGTTTGCTTCCCTGCAAAATAACATTTAGTCCTTATTAATTATGTAAATTTCTTCTTTCAAAAATGCAATTGTGAACTTGTTTTATAATTAGGCTTTAATAAATGATTGGCATAAATTGAATTGTGGATTAAATCAGTGTCCAAGAATCAAGGGTTTCTGCAGAATCCAATTTAATTTGACATCTTTAAGTATGAATTCATTTCAAAGGAAGATAATCAAATAATTGAACATTATATCTCCTTTTTTTTTTCTTTGGTATGTTTCAATGTCTCATTTACTGATTAACTTACGTGCTTATCAATGGTGGTGTAATTTGAGGGTGGAGTGCGACACACGCGCTTTGATCTCTCAGAGGGAGGAACTGCATATACCCTGCTCAGTTTATTCTTCAAAAAAGTATATTTGTTGTCCTCCACAGTCCAGACACCCACCTTGGGGGCATCTGGTTCAGATGAACCGAACCAACCAGAAGGTTCGTCATCCGGTTTCATTGCCTCGACTGGAGATAGAAGGCCAAAACTGGAGTCGAGAGGGGGATGTGCACAATAGGAGCATCCTAGCAGACCGTCTATGGCTGTGCCGTCCCGTTTATCCATCTTGATGTGACTTAGAATGGCACTTGTCAGTTCAATTGGTTTCGGCCCAGTGTTGTTCACTATGACAGCAGTTGCTAGGCTCAGAGGGTAAAGGGAGACTGACATAGGTGACCTCCAATGTACCGTTTCCATTTGTGCAGCCTAGTTCGATCTACATAATGGTTAAATAATAAGCGATTTGCTGAAATTGTAGGTAATTGAGAGCAAATGATATTCTCTTTTTCCACTTAATCAAAACTTCATTAATTGACAATTTTATTTAACTTAAATTGTTATGTTTTTTTCTACATTGACGAAGGACCGGGAAACTGGAATACGTGATTATAATTGGGTCACATACCTAATCACCTATTGGCATAATTTTACAAAAATCGGGCATTGAGTATACTATATTTCATTGTAAAAGTTGTATGAAAAATCAGTTATGACAAATACCTGAACTGAAATAATAAAACAAAAAACTACTTTTAATTAATAGATACCGACCTGGCAGCCACTGCCTGGTTCTTCAAAAAAAAAGGAAATAATAAAACAAAAAAGGTGTCTGGTACCTGGACTGCATCAAAGGAATCAGAGTCAGTGTCTTTGACAACCCACTCTGACGGATACCAAGGTGAACTGTTGGTTGTTGTTTTTGACAAATCGTTTAAAATCAAACCAATTCCTCCTTTCACAGAGCTAGGATCCTCGACTGCTTGGATAGTACGAAGCACCTCCTTGCATCCATCATCTTTCCAGAAAACCTTGGGTTTGTAAGACGTGATCAATGCATCGGCTAAGCGTAAATTTACCGAACTACCATTCCTAACGGATAACTCGACAGACGGGGTGCCATTGGATTCTATGAACTTGATGCCTTTGCGGCCAAAGGTCTCTTCGAGTGATTGGAGAGAGGAAGTAGGAGATTGGGCAGGGACAGCGGTGGCATTGGTGGAGATAGAGTATGAGGTAGCTCGAATGAGTGGCAGAGGGAGGAGGGGTTTAGGATTGGAGAGATGAGCAGAGAGGAGAGAGGCCATGGATGGTTTCTCCCTTGGTTGGAGAAGTCACAGGGGCCTCATGTCTTCTGGGCTTGGGATAGATAGATAAATTGACCTTGTTTATTTTGTCTGGTTTGGCTTCCTAAAATGATAAATATGTGGGGGCGTCCGGTTGTCATAGACTATTTTGTGATTGCATTGTGAAGGAAATAAATATGGGGTCCCCTTGTCATTCACCGCTTGCCCTCAACGGATAGTGTTGACCTCCCACTGACCGGTGAAACTTTTCTCGCACTGGTTGACTACCAATGACGCCGTCTAATTAATTTAGAACAAAATAGTCCTGGCTTATAAAAGAAACTGTTTCCTAATCTTTTCCCAGTCCCCCAAAAATAATGAAGTCATTTTCATTCAGACAAGACTTCCTCGTGCAACATGCCTCAAGATTTTAGATGGGACTGACATTAAAGATTATCAAGTATCTCGTTACTAAATTCATGTGATTAGGTATCTTGTTCCACTGCAATTTGCCAACGTCCCAATTACCTAAGAGTAAAGTAAGATTGATAACTGACAATAATGATTATGAAGTCACTTCTACATTGACATGGTATGGAAAGATTTTTTTTAACCGACATCAATTGATAACAACGGGACTAATTCGATCAATATAGTATTCACACATATAATAAACAATAAATAAATAAAATAGAAAGCCAAAATGTTATGTATCACAAGAATGAAATCATCATAGGAATCAGCTATTTCAGATAAATTGCATCTTCGGAACACAATGAATTATTTACTCGAAGAAACAGAGTTTATTGTTTTACAAGCCATTGTACTTTTAATCATGTACAGTAAACTAGACACAGAGACGTACTGACAAACAAATAGAACAAACCATAGGCAGCTGATGCCGGACAAGAATAGACAAACCATTAAAATCACTATAAAAGTAAAAAGAAGACTTAGGAGTCACAATTCACAAGCAAAAGAATTTAAGGGGCACGCACACAAAATTGAAGAACCAAGAAAAAAACTAATATATCTTCAGAGGTTAAAAGAAGTCTAAGAAGAAGCGAGCATGCGCTTGACAATAGAGGCCATGTACTTTCCCTGATGCTCAGCAAGAGATAGCTCTGTCTCACTTGCTTGCCTGGAACCGTCTCCTGCATAAACTCCGGCACCATAGGGACTGCCTCCTTTGACCTCATCCATGTTGAACATACCAGCCCCAAATGTGTACCCAATTGGTACAAATAGCATACCATGATGAGCCAGCTGGGTGATTGCTGTCCATCTACATTTAAAATTTTTGGAGTACATGCAGGATCAGCACCAGTAGTAGCCATAATTTTGTGTATCATAGCAAGGACAGAATTATCAAAAAGAAGGGTCTTTAAATATTCTCAATTAATATTTCCTGAATTCCTTTTCTTTTCTTCACCTTTAAGAAATAAATCTATATCCAGGCAAGAATCTTTATTTATATTTTAAATCCGCAATCCTGTTAAATTTCTTATATTGAACTTTCGAAACAAAAGAAAATGCAGGGGGTTATTCGTATAAAAGAAAAGAAAAGAAAAAAGTAATTTGGTTTACTTGCTCATCAAAACAGAAAATATGAAACAAATCTCAGTTAACCTTGATCAAATTAATATCTGAAGGAATATAGACATCAGAAGAAAATTGGTTCCACACCATGACACCAGTACTATTTCATAAAGTATCACCTAAATGTTGTTATGTTGATATATCTTTACCAAATAGTCTCGCAAGGCATCACAGGACAAATAAATATGATTTTATTGGATAATTAACAAACAACTTCCTTGATAAAAACAAAAAGAAGTTGCCCTTTAATAAAACCAATAATTCAATACACAACTTTTCATGTTTTTGTTTTTAACCAAAAAATGTTTAATAATATCATCTCTAATGGTACATCTAAATTGACAGGATGATTTGTCTTTGCTGTATATTATTATTTCCCTATCAATGCTTAATTGCTTATAGTGCTTATAGTGGACAGGTCACTTAATCAATCATTGAAGACGGCATTTCTTATCAACAAAAAGTCTTGCATTACATTAAAATAAGGACTTATTTAACCTAAATGGGTCATTATCCTGATATCTAATATAAGCACAATCTGAAGCAACTACCCCCGAAAATTACACCTACCCAACTTCACAAGCACAGTCTCTTCTGCATCAGTAATTTTCAACTTGGTCAACAATCAAATCCCAATAGCATACAAATATTTATTTTAAGAAATAAGAAGTAAAAGAACTTACGCAGTGGTCTCTTGACCTCCTCCTTGCGTACCAGTGCTGACAAAAAAGCCAGCAGGCTTACCAGCAAGCTTCTGCTCCTTCCAGAGTCCACCCGTTGAATCAAACAAAGCCTTCATTTGAGCTGCCATTGTACCATATCTTGTAGGAAAACCAAAGAGTATCCCATCTGCCTTCTCAAGCTCATCCGCTGTTATAATCTGTCAAACTCCACGTTGTAAAGCCGAATTCAATTTTCAATTATAGTGAATATGCTACATTATACGATAGTTCAAAAAAATGTATAGTACCAGTTTATCAAGGATGATCATTCTGATCTGATAACAGTAAACACAAAAACTATACATGTAACTTTGTTCATAACAAGTATTTTAACTGTAAGGGAGCTTATTTTAGTCTCTAATGTGTAAATCCTTCACGTTATTATTTTTCAGTACACACCATATTCTAATTTTCGAACCTGTTTCACTCAATTTTTCACTGATTCATATAAACTTAGGATCATTTGGTACAGAAAAGAACTCAAACAATAATAAGAGTGATCTATGACCATTAAACGGATAATTTAACAAATAAAAACTAGCATTACCGGGATTGATTCATCCTTAGGAGGGGCGTCCATTTTATCAAGCACCTCCTGCGAAAGTGTCTCAGCAACACGGTACAAAACAGCCTCCACACCGTTGATCCCATCCACACCTTTCTTCATCCTCTTGGCCAGAGACTCCACATGACCGTACATGGAGTAGAAAACAATGAACACCTTCAGACTGCCATCGGACGGTTTTTCCACCACGGCAGTCGAATCAGCAACATCAACAGTCTCTTTAGAGGTAACTGTGGTCTCACGTAACCCCGAAGGTGCGGCAGTGGTGTTTCCAGTGACCACCGCCTCTTTCTGCTTCTTGCTTGGCGCGCAGCCCCCTCCTTTTCCCATTTGCGCTCTTCGTGCGTAGCTCAAGGCTCGAATTCAAACGAATTTGAAGAATGGAAGGGAATTTCAAGAGCGGATCTGGTTCTTGATCAGGAAGAAGAAAATAAAAATGAAGAAGAAGAAGATAAGCATATCATCGAGAATATAAATTAGCAATTACCATAAAGAGCAAAGGGAAACTGAATTTAGGGACCCGGACGTACTTACCCCCTTACTTTTCTTGTTCCTGCTCCTTTCCAGCTTTCCTTTCCTTTTTTGAAAGAGAGAACTGGAAGGGAAAGAGAGAGGAGAGGAGAGTCAATAGTCAAGACTCGGGATGCGATTATGATCTGTATACATATACATGTCGATCGAGAGAAGATATGGGGAGGAGCAAGCAACAGCAGGCTTCGCTGGCACGATGGAAATAAGGCTTTATATGGTTTGACCCGAGTAGGGGTGCAAACGGATCGGATAGTGGTAAAACCATATCCGTTTTTAATTTTCAGATACGACAACAGATACATACAGATACGAATCGGATATCGGATATCCGTATATATATATATATATATATATATATATATATATATAAATATTTTTATAATATATAATAAGCTATATGATATTTATCTACTATTCGATATAGATAATTAAAATTCAAAATCATATTTATATCTATATCTACTTGAATATTTGAATATCGGATGTCTGTCTCTAATATTTGAATACGGATGCGGATACGGTCAGATAATATTCAATCCGTTTGCACCCCTATTTGACTGACACATGGTGGACCAACGACTCTGAATGCGAGGGATCAGATGCGGCGCTTGCGCTTATTGGAGGGTTGGTGGAGCTGACGTCACACATGGAGCCGCATGTCCTCAGAATAAGTCTAGATCTGATCCCTGTGACAGTTACTAACAACAACTTGTGTGGTCAACTACTGACATTAATGGGACCAATATGTATTTTACTCATTTTTTATGTAAAGTAATTTTTTTACTAACAGCACTTGTCTGGAATATTATCTCATTTTTTATGTAAATTAATTACAGAATTATTTGTATTAATTATTCTATAATCATTATTATTTTATTTAAGGAATTAGTCTTTTAGTAAACTAAGTGTCATGTCACACTATGTGTCTATAACCGCTCTAGACATTCTCAATCCCGGAGAATGTTTCGGGAATTTGGCTCGTTAATAGTAAAATAGCATGGATGTTAAAGAAAAAAAAGTAAAATAGTGAAGCCAGTTAAAGAAATCGATTAAAGATTAAAAATTCAATCCATTTGACTTTCTACATTGAAGAAAAAAAATACACGATTGGAAACCATTTTTATTAAATAATATAGAAAAATAGATTGAGTGTTTGGGTTTTTGATTGCCTAGAAGGTGCTGAGTTAGTAACTTGGATTCAAATTTTAGAGCGGAGTTAGTGGTCTGGCTCCAAATTTTTTTTTTCTTTTTAACTAACAACATACAAAACCGTACGGTAATTATCCACCTTATATTCAGAAAAAAATAAAATTTTGAATGAGAGAAGGTAGTGTGAAAAAATTGTGTCATGTCGTGACTAAATGACCAAGTCAATTTTTAACATGTTCATGTTTGTGTTGTGTTGTGTTGTGCTATGTAGTGATCAAAATAATGAGGGTGGTCATGGTACGTAAATGGTCACACCATGTGAGTCACGCTTTAACTGGTCACGTTGGTCACATTTTATCACATTTAACATTTTTTTCGTAATTTTAATTAGTTTATTAATTTAGAAAAAAAATAAAAAAAATGCGGAATGATTCTTAAAAAAATTAAATGAAGAACTAATGTTGGAAAAAAAATTGATGTTATTTTTTTTTACTAAACTAGTGTTAGAATGTGTTGTGCATGTCTTTGTGTTGCTTCGTGTCATGTTTCAGGTTGTGCCGTGTCTTTTTTGTCAAGAATAGTCACTGCATGTAACCGACATGCGTGTTATGTCATGCCGTGCCATAACCGTTCTGTTCCGACTCTAGCGTGACACATTTTCTAGTCTAGGAGAAAGAAAGGAGGATAGAGAAAAATAAGTAGATGAAATTTTTTATGTGGCCAAAGTTTAAATTCAGAGCACTGACTCGGCTCCGAAGTTTGGAACCGGATCACTAACTTAGCGTCTTTTTTACCATTAAAAATCTCACGCAGTCAATCTATTTCCTATATTATTTAATAACAATTTCTAAGAATAGAAAATTCTCCTCGGATCAGCTCTCTATGGCATGATTGACGAAGAAAGAGAAACAATTTTATTATTATTATTATGGAAGTGATGTTTGTTAGCATGGGTCATGAACTAGCTAATTTTGTATGAAATTTTTAAAATGCCAAAAAAATGTATTATATGAAATAGCGGCAACATAAATTTTAGAAAAGTATTAAAAATGAAGTTAGAAGATGCTGAATATGAAGTGGTAACTTTAAATTCAAACTAAAAAGATGTATATTACTTTAAAAAATGGACTGACAAAAAAAGATATATCTGAGAAACGGGAGGTAGCACAGTTGGTTAGAAGAAAAAAGTTTTAAGATTGTTGATTATTCAAAAGTCGAGAGTTCGATTCTCTCTCACGACTTCACAACTTCTGCGAGGATTTTCAAAAAAAAAAGACAAAAAAAGATATATCGAAAATGTATTATAATATCAAAGAGCAACTCTAAGATGGGCTCCAATTAGATAATATAGATTGTTGAAGAGTTCAGAGAGATCAGCGGTAGACTTATTAGTCTAATTAGGTATGAAAGAAACAAAATTAGATAATTGCATCCAGATCAAATCAGAAACTCGCCCGTGAAAATTAGGTTCCTTTGAACTTCCTATTTTGATCGGATAATTGCAAAGAGAAAGGGAGTACCTGTTACTCAAGAAGGGAAAGTTTCATTACAGTATTAAAACTGCTAACTTTTGTCAAATGGTGGTACAAATGTGTCACAGTTTACTGACCGTCCTACCAACATCAAAGGAAATTTTTTATCAATAAAAATTATTAAATTCAGACGTACGGATATAGAAAGATTGTTTTGTTTCCAATAAATATAGAAAACTCAGATTTATTAAGTTCGATCCAAATATTATGGATCAGACTCAATGATTCCAATCCAAATATTATGCTTTTTTGGATATCTGTGGACCAGAGGTTGTTTCTCCTCTAATCGGACGGTTCAGATCCAAACTCAAAAAAAAAAAACTTAGATCTGAATTATTGAGTCCGATCTATATTATTTGAATGGGACTTAATAAACCAAATCTTTCTATATTTATTAGAAACGAGACACTCTTTTTAATTTCGTACGTCTGAATTTAATAATTTCTACAGATAAAAAAAATTCCAACATCAAACACTGTACTCATTTAATTATTTTAGAAAAAAAAAAAAAAACATCATGTCGGCACGGTTACTTCGCAACACAGCACAGTAGGATTATGTCACGATACGATTGTCGTGGCTCACATATTTCCTGTCATGTTCTTTTGCATATTGTGATTATCTTTTGAGAAAAAAATAGCACGACACGATATGAAAATTGTCAAATTACAGCTCAACATAAGACACAATACAGCATGCTACATTTTCTCTAATTTTTTTCAATAAACTAATTTAATTCATAGACAAAAATAGTTAAACATGATTAAACATAATCAAATGTGATAGACATTATCAAACATGACCGGTCACGGCATGTGAGCATTCACATATTGTAATTGCACCCCCATCATTTTGAATGACACGTAAAAAAATAACTTAATCACAGCACAATATATTATCAAAATTAGGATATATCATTAATCATGAAGCCATATATATTTATTTTACTAGTGATTTGGGCTCAAAATTTTGGTATATCCACGTTATAGCCTATGGAAATCCAACATCCCCCTCAGGTTATGACTGAGTACAATTGAAACGGACTGTCCAAAATATTCCTTTTAACTTGGCATGAATCTCAAAGCATAAATAAATACTGCCCCTGCGCTACCAAAATTTTTATTAATACCCAAAAAAATTCAAATTTTCCAAATCTACATCGGTTGCAAACAAATATGAACATGTCCAAACCGGGAAATTATTTCAGAGATCCAAAGCCTGAATTCGTGAAATAATTTCTCGGTTTGAGAATCCTATTTCCGTGAAATTATTTTCCGAAAATAGGATTTTCTGTTTTTTATATAAATAGAAGATGTTATGATTTATTTATTTTTTGTATTAAAATATTATAAATATTTTTATATTAGTTTGAAAATAGATGGAATATTATATAATTGAATTTATTAGAAAGACTGCGACAAATAACCAGGATTAACATTTTTCAGGTCGGATTTTTTCAGTTATAAAAAAATTTAAATAATTATTTGTGCGTTACTAGGAAAACAATAAAAATATTTTGGATCTGAGTTATTGATTCCAGTTCGAAAGTCACTTCTTGGTAAATAAAGAAATTATTGTGGTCCTTATAGTACATTCAAATTCTAAGATACTCCATCTATTTTTGAAAACAAAATTTGATTTGACATTTCGGATGTCAAATCAAATTGGGTTTTTTTCGAAAATTGAAGGACCACGATATTTTCTTTATTTACTCAGAAGTAACTTTTTGAACAATCATCAATAACTTAGATTCAAAATATTTTTATTTTTTTTCTAGTAACACACAAAAAATATTTTAATTTTCTTACCACCGCAAAAAATCCGGCCTGAAAAATGTTGATTCAGGTTATTTGTCGTAGTCTTTCTAATAAATTCAATTGTAGAGTATTGTATCTATTTTTAAAAAAATATAAAAAGATTTCTAATATTTCAATACAAAAACTAAATAAATCATAACGTCTTCTATTTAATTAAAATATGAAAACCAGAAATCCTATTTCTGGTAAATAATTTTTTTGAAATAGGATTCTCAAATCTGGAATTTTTTTTTGTAGATTCAGACCTAGATCTGCGAAATAATTTTCGAATTGGACAGGTTTCGAAATTTTTACAAATGGAACGTAGATTTGTAAATTTTATATTTTTATTTGGGCCGTCCGTGTCAATTGTGTTGAATACTTGAATTAGGTACATGGGAAGATACGGATTTGAGGGATATTTTTTATTGGTAGAAATTCATAGAAAAGAAGAGAGAGAAATAAAAAAAGTACATCAGTTCTTATATTGGTAGAAAGATCGGTAAAATTCTTACCAATCCAAAAACCAGTTTGTTTTTTTTTCCTTTCATTTTTTCTAGTAAAATATAATTTGATTTATAAAATAGATAGAGTATCTTAAAATTTAGATATAATAGAAATATTCTATCTATTTTTTGAAAAACTTTTCATATTTTACTAGAGATCTAATATAAGAATTCCCTCCATCTATACATCAGATTTAAAAAACAAAACTAAATTTGGATCGGTATAATTTCTACTGATTCAAACTTTTTTATTTTTAGATCGGTAAGAATTTTATCGATCTTTGTACCAATATAAGAACTGATGTATTCTTTCTATTTCTCTCTCTTGTTTTTTATTAATTTCTACCAATAAAAAATTTCCGGATTTGAGCATGCTGTTAGGAGTTGGAGTCTACCGGGTCCCTCTTGATCAATTATTGCTGCCAATATAGTACGGCAAGGCAATACATAATGAATGGGGATGATGGAATGTTGGAATTCACGTGCTTTTATAATGATTCGTTAAGCGAATCATTATCATTAGACACTAGTTCACACGTCTAACTCTCACAAAAGAACATTCTTTTGTGTTTATGGTACTAAATTCATCTATATTTATTCTATATCAATAAAAGAGCACAATCATCATTGTAACGGAATATATATGTCTAGTCATCTCCGGGCAATGATGCTTCGACTCTGACATTTTGGTCAAACTGAGCAGTTCTTTGCAGATTTCTTGAAGAAACTCGTAAAGGCATTTTGGTCATGTTTGGTTGTGGAGTAACTTTAATCCGGATTAAATTGCTTACTCCAAGTTAAGGTGGAGTAAGTTAATCATGTTTGGTTGGGTCATGCAACTTAAGCAACGGATTAAGTTACTCTAGAAATATCGTTGTCTGTTGTCTAATGAAGAGAGAGAAAATAAAAAAATAGAACTAGTGTATGACAGTGGGCCCCATGACGTGGAGTAAGCTAATCCATCTGAAGAGGTGGAGTAACTTACTCCAGATTAATTTAAATCTTACTCCAACTTACTCCATCAATTTTACTCCATGTTTGGTGGATTAAGTGTGGAGTAAGAGAGTTAATCCACCTGTTACTCCACAACCAAACATGGCCTTTAAGCATAGAGAGCAACCTCGAATAAAAATAAAAATAAAAACTCAGTACTATCGGTCTCTTCTTATTTCTTAAAAACATATTAAATTTCACATTAATTATCAATACTTTATAAATATAATTGAGTTTTAAACTTCTTAATCATGTCATGTCACATTCAGTCCTAACTATTTGAATAGCTTCTTTTTCTTATTTATATTTAACTAATATGAATAAATAAGATATTTTTTTATAAAAAAAATTACATTCAGCAAATAATTAAAGAAATTGAAATATTAAAACTATATATAAAAGATAACAACACAAATAGTTGTGTAAGAATCTCTCCAGAGTAATGCAAAACAGTTGTGTTATTTTAAAAAATTACATAACACCATAGGCACAACAAACACACACAAAATGAAGAGAGAAAAAATGATAATATATGAATCTTTCGACCAAGATAAATAAGAGTGGGAAGCATATCGAATGGCCATTATTGTGCGTAGCATGGTATATATGGTTAAGAAGCCGGAAAACATAATCACTTTTATGTTTTCTTTTACTTATCTCCCCGCTCATTTAATAGTGTGTTTGATGTGGTTAGGATGTTATGAAAATTTTAAAGTGATACAACCTATTTATATTATTCTGTAAAGATTCTCACTTAATTAGGGGTGTTCAACCGGTCGGTTCGGGTCAAACCGAACATTTTTGGCCGAACCGTAGTTTGAACCGAATTTTGAAAACCCGACCGAACCGACCGAATTAAAATTCCAAACCGATCTAAAACCGAACCGATTAAACCCATTTAAACTTCGGTTTGTTCGGTTGAACCGAATACAAACATTTCAAGTTACAAATAAACATTTCAAAACCGGTTGGTTCGGTTCAAACCGATTTGGACAACATTTTTGATAACCACACAAGCCAGTTTTTGATAAATCGATCCATTATAAACCACACAAAATAAACCGATCCATTTTTTATTAAACCGGTTGGTTCGGTTCAAATCGATTTGAAGATCCCAAAACCGAACCTAACCATTTAAACCGAACTTCTTCAAAAACTAAACCGAACCGAACTATTTAAACCGAACAACCGATCCAATTAAACTGAAATTTGCCGGTTCGATTTAAAACCGAATAAACCGATCCATTTGAACACCCCTACATGTAACTAATTATATTATTCTTCATTATACATATTTTTATTTTTTTTAAATAATATTTATATATTTTCAAATTTTCTACATGCAAAACAAAACCATTTAGATAGAAATTATCTCATTTTAAAATTCAATGTTTTTTATAAATATTATTTTCGAGACAATGTTCGAAAATGGTCCTAGTATAATATAACTATGTTCTCACTCAGAAAACTATTTTGAGTGTGTATGACAATCAACTGATGTTTTTTTTCTTTTTAAAAAAAAAACAATGGTGTAAGAGAAAGCCGAAAATTTTATTAATATTAAAAAAACCAAAAATTTAACAATTTGCACCCATTTAGCAAAAATTTCAAATCTGTCCAAACCGAAGAATTATTCTACAAGAGATCAAGAGTAATCCAGTTCAAGTAGCTAATTAGGTTCAAACTCATTAGCTAATCGGTTACTATTGTGGATTCCACAGCAAAAAAAACTATTATGGACTCAACATGAAATTTTGGACTCAACAGAAAAAGACAAAGTTATTTTCTAAGTAGAGCAAAAACCCAATGGTAGTGTTCGGCAACCATGGCTTAGAGCTCTTTAGTGCTTTAAGGAGTCTTAAGCTCACCGAACGGACGCTCATTTATCAAGCTTAATGCCACATTGCCACCTCCTTAGTGCTTCTTTTGCCCACCTTTTTTAAGCTTGCCTAAGTTTTTAAGTCATGGTTCACATGGCTTAAACATTTTGTCAAGTATAAATTTTTTTTTTAAAAGATATTTTTCAACTTTATTACCGAACGGGTGCTCCTTAGTGCAATTTAAAATTTAAGCTTCACATGATTGTCGAACACCGCCAATAGTATATACCGTGAATAGTATATACCGAGAAGTTTGTTTTCAAAATTTAGAGTACGGCAGTTGCCCTACTCGAATCACATGCGAGTCCGCCGTTGATGTGTTGTATGTGATTGACTTTTTTTAGTAGTGTTTTCTTAATTAAAGCACATGTCAAAGAAATATATTTGTTGTTATTGTAAATATATTTCTAAGTGAAATAAAGGAATTTTGAATACAACAGGAAATTCGATCATATTTTATATCACATTTTTCAATTACTAAAAATTTATTAACTCCGTATAAATTCTAAATAGGTTGCAATCATTTCTGCTAAAAAATTCTAAACGTATCATACGAAAAGCACCACTGAAAACTCATCATCTTTTTTATGTTTCAACAATTGGACATGAGATAATTCAAGTAAGAAACAAATTATGATTATAAAAGTACACTTTTTGAACAGTTCAAAAGTGATAAGTAATTTATAAGAATAGCTACATATTGATAGCTTCTCAATTGTAAAAAATATTCTTCAAACCATTCCTTTTAGGGTTCTTTTATTAAAAAAATAATAGTTATATAAAACTAATAAAATACTATCATAAAATTTTAACTATGCAAGCTGTGCGGCTAAGATATCGGAGGAAACAAAGAATTGTTTGCGCAGTTGGTTGAGGAAGAATGACCATCTTAGACATTATAGATAGAGTTATAGACACAGATATGATAAAAAGGTGCAACCGATGTTTAAAATGCTTCAGAAATGCACGTTAGTTGGCCCAGATGGCTCAGTTGGCTCGCATATAAAGCCCAGCTGGATGTGTCTTACTGTAAAATAGCATAAAAAAATTACATTATGAAACTAATTTTATATTTACAAAAATTTGTTTTATATGCGAGAGTAAAATTTTTGTTATTGTCTTGACTGAATTAAATATCTAATATTAGCCAAATATAAGCCTTTAAAGAAATAATAAATCCATTTTTTTTTTCAATATATGTAAGTTACTAGCAAATTATTACGAAAAAATTACTTCTCTAAAGCATCAAGTAATTACTACTTTTTTGTCATGCTATTGAAAATTATTAAATTGACTTCCCAACAAATGTATAAAGTATAAAATTTGCCATGTGTTACAAATACATATAGAGAAATAACGAAACCAAATTTCTAGTAGTCACGGCCCATGATAAAATCAAATTAACATATACAAGTACCAATCCTTCACATATATTAAATTCTTAACCTAACCTGCTGCTGCATCCGTTGGACAATTAAGGACCCATGTCACCTAACATGTATATATACAATCTAATATAAGATGCGAAATAAAATGAAGAGTAATGACCAGGCCAAGAAGGCTTATGATAGGCCTATTCCAATTAATATTCTCATCAGGAATTTAATTTATATAATTATTAAAATTAATACATCTATAAAGATCCATTATTATAATTCTGCGCAAAATTGGTTGCTAGAGAAATTTCTTTTCCAGTTACAACTCCAAGATCCGAGGCACGGCGATTCCACTTCTGAAAGAATACGGTATACTAACTCGCGATACATCAAGCTTTTCATGTGACTCAATGTAATTGGCTCGTATTTCAGACGTCATTCCGCTTACGGTAATTTTGTCATCCGACCCCACTATTTGACGCACTCCTGCGGGATACCCCAACAGACAAAGTTTCGTCACACTGAATTGAAATCACCTTTTACCTTCAACAAGCTTTTGATTTTGCCACTTTTTGTCACTATTCCCATCCAAACGGCTGATGAGATAGCTTATTTGTCCGTACTAGGGTTTTAGGACAGGTGGCATCACCATTGCGCCCTCATGGAGTTTCTTAGTGAAGATTTCGGGGGTATCTCTCCTTTTTCTCACCTTTTGCATAATTCGCTTAGCTTGAGTTGTCAATGCTATTTCTCTCTTTTATCTCTTACTTTTTTATTCTGCTTTTCTTGTTAGTTATTGGGTTTTTTTTGTTTTTTGTTTTTGTGATTTATGTTGCTTATGGTTATAGCTTAGCATTTTCATTCAGATGTCAAGAAGTGATTTCTTGAAGAGTGTGCTCTACTCATCTACTGATTTTTATGTTGCAATATGTTCATCTTGTTTTAGTGGGAATGTGGAAGTAATAGTTGGTTTTGGATTAGGGAAAATTAGTGAAGTGATTTGCTATTTGTTTACGCACCATGTTATTGTGGATACTCCGGCATCTGACCTGAAATGTGCCTCACTTATTTCAATTTTATAGCACAATAATTTATTTTACTTCATTGTGAACATAGGTTGCATTGAGGTGTGGTTTAGTACTGTTTTGGTACTGTGAATGGCAAATTCTGCTTAAAAATGTGTTATACGTACCTTAAGAAAATAAAAAACACCATAGGTGAAGTATATACTTTGCAATTTGTATATAGTGCTACCAATGCTTAATCTTAACTGGTTTTATACTATGTACTCTTAGGGACGTATGTGGAGGCTGCAGATCATGCCATGTTTCAGGCTTCGGGGTTGGTTTTATATTCGGAACCGGCCAGTAATATCTCACTAAATGATGGTGAATATGAATCCCAATTACATACATTGGAAAAGAGTGCCTACACTGCCGTTTTAAGAGCCTTTTGTGCCCAATCCAATGCTCTTTCTTGGGTACACATACAAGCACTCTACATTACTCAATACTACTCAATATTACCTTGCATGATTTTTCAATTTTCTTTTGGTTAATCATCACATTGCCACATTCATGCACAACATAGCATTTTTAATTGTCTGAAATAAACATTCTTATTATGGCAGGGGAAAGAGGAGCTTATTACAGAGCTAAGGAAAGAACTGAGGGTTTCTGATGTTGAACATAGACAAATTCTTGCACTCGTAAGCTCTGATAAGTCAATCAAGCTTCTAAGGTATGAAAGAGAACATCTAAAATTCTCAAATTCACAAATTACATGGGAATTACAAGGTTGCATGTAAATTCAGGGGAAGCAGAAAACAGTCAGAATCTCAAGTTGTACAGGAGGCTGATCATAGGAACTATGATGTGATCCATGTGGGCCCCAAAAAGAAGAAGCTAAATGCGGCGCCCCACTTTGCACTAGCACCTATCCCTGATTGCATATCTCCTCCCGCTCAAGCTCAGCTTTCCATTAAAGCAGCTCCTAGTTTACTCGTAAGTTGAAATTCATTTCATCATTTTGGATATCTTTTCTTTGAGCTGACTTGCATAAATTTGTGTTATGTTATGATCCAAATTGCTATTTGAGCCCAATGGGCTATATATCTGGCTTATATGTACTATGTAATTTTGACTCTTATCAAGAGAAAATTAGTAAATTCAGTTTATCCACGGTTTGCTTCTTTAGTAATAAAAAATGTAATTTGTTTTACATACATAAAAAGGTTGATAAAGTACGTGGCACCGGTGGGCCATTCTCTGCACAACCTCGCATGCATGCTCCCCCTGCCCCAGTAGCATCAGTTTTTGAGCAAATTAGATACAATGCCCCCGCCCCCGCCCCTACCCGTACAACAAAACCAGTACCAAGAGCGTCCCAATCCGTAAGCCAGCAACCGCTTTCTAAGAAACGTATTTCTGATGCTATCCACATCCAACCAACTGACATGCTTATTCGACAGGTATGCCATTGGCAAATAAGTCTATGCTCTGTGCAAGTTATTAACATGAGAAACACTATTACTGCCTTGATTTGGGTCCTAATGCAGATTAAGGAAGCTTGTAGCAATGGCAATTCTGATTCAGTTGTTGTAGAAAAGGCAAGACAACTACTTAAAGTATGTTCCTCAGAGCCTTTTGCCTTCCATATTTTGTTAATTTAAGCTGTTCTTCATTTATCCAAATATTGTGCATGCATGCATATTTATGTGTTATGACTGGATTTAGGATCAGGAGAAAGCCCTCATGGAAGCAATCGGCAAACTTGGTAATGTGTCAGATAGTGGTGAGCCTTTTCTTATTGGCTCTGAAAGCTAGTTTATGTTGATTGTTTTACTACGGAATTAATTGTAACATATGTATATTTCTTTTGTCATTTCTGATTATAGAGGAGCCTCCCAAGAAAGGACGCAAGAAGGGGCATAATAGATCGAGGCACAATATCATCACCTTGCGTTGATAATGGTGATTTTGATTGAGTTTGCTAGCATTTCTTTTCTGGCCACTATTCTGATATTGGTTAAGATCAGAGCTTTGTATCCGTGTGTATATATGGCTGATCTTATAAATAGATAGTTGTATGGGGAATTAGTGGGGCTCATCTCTTTTTAACTGTTTTCCTTTTTATTAAAAGCTATTTCTGCTGTTAGTACACTTTCAACAATTGGATATTCTCTATGCCCTGATCTAGATATCAACTTTGCTAGAGAATTCGTACTCGTACAATCTCGAATGCCTTTCCAGTGTGTGCACGTCTTCTCGTCCTTTTTCCTACCTTTTATTTTCTCTTATGTTGCAAGTTGCAAATCATAGTCATAGAGCTTAAGTATAGTGCATGAAAAATGGAACAATGCACCACAGATTGAACTGCACTGGACGAATTGATATGTGGTAACACCTCCCCTGCTACGAGACAAACTGGTACCGGTAATAAATTTAGAATAGATTGCATTGTTAAGAGGATACATCATATCTCCATCCATCTGTCCATGCCTGTGACCACTCATGAGTTGTTTTGGACTTATCTAGGAGTTAGCATGTCTTGTCCCTTGCTTTCAGTTTGTATTGTGTACTATCTTTCAATTATTGCAACCTATCATTTATTATTCATGTCTCGTTATTTGAATAAATCATATGCCTTTTTTATTAAACGTGATTTTCTCTGTATTCCCTGTGCAAATAATAAGGTTCTTATTTGGTAAAGAACCGCATGATTATGTTTAAACATTATACTGGTCCTTTCTATTAAATAAGGAATGCAATTAGGTGTGAACACCTTTAATATGAAAAAAAGTGCCGTGTGGGCATCTCTCATAACCTTTGAGAATGTTAAATTAATTAAGGCAAACCATAATTCTCATAATTCCTACAGACTGACATAATTTGTGGTTTCTATTGATTTGAATTAAAATAGCGGCTTGGTAACCGGAGTTACATAAATGACAAATCATTTTCTATATTTACTGAATGTACTATTTTTAGTCCATGATTATCAGAAAAACAACAGAATTAGGAAGATAAAGAACTTGGAAAATTTTAACTTCAAAGGGGGTCCTCTCACGGAAACCTGTAGTTAGGTTAGCATAGTGACAGGTACTTCCTTTAATGTAAAAGCATATATACTTCATGATTCATGAATTAGGAAGATAAATATTTATCATGTGGACTTGTGGAGGAAAATTTTCTGCGTAGTACTTTACAACTGAAAACGACTTGCGGAGATTTCTCAACTCGTTTTTACTTCTGCAGCCATGTACTTCTAATTTAAATAAATCAGAAAATAATACCCCGAACCATGTACTTGTGTGTGGTTTATTTCTTTGTTCTGACAAAACGTTTTACAAGTTTACTGATAGTTTATTCAACTTAATTGGTAGTTGATAGCTACATAACCGGTTCTCTTGAAAAGAAATAGAGGGATAGGGTGTTGAGAGAGAGAGACCTTTTATATAATGAAATTAAAATATATAGTCATGAGTGATGTATACCAAAGTCTCCAACTAGCTTTTCTGGGAGATAGCATAATGAATCAATTCCAAGATAATGAAAGTGCAACGCACCAAAGCACCCATCTTTCTATCTCCTGCATCACATATATCAACTTGATGTGAGTTTCCTTTTCACACCTCTATCGAGGATTTCAACTTTTCTCCTCGATCCCCCATTCAATTCTCTTGAAATTCAAATTTGATTTGAAAAACCTTTTTAGTCCCATGGCAAGTTCTCTCGCCACCACAAGCATAACAAAGGCACTCAAGATCATCCTAAGCGTTTCATTTCTAATCATAGCAGCCTTGTATCTTACTACACGATTCGATTCTTCTAATACTCAGTTAAACCATATAGAATTCTCAAAAAGGATCTCCAATAGCAGAACAATTCGCTCGTATGGCAGCTCCACAAGCAATTGCGATGAAGTCCAAAAGTTCAGCAGCTATGAAGAAAAGTGCAACTACCTGAATTCTGAGTTGCAGTGCCGATCTGACGGATACATCAACTACCTCCAACTCTTCTACTGTGCTTTTGAAAAATTACCGGTTCTTGGTTACACGGCACTTATCCTATGGCTGCTTATCCTGTTTTATCTCCTAGGAAACACTGCAGCACACTATTTTTGTTCCAATCTTGAGGGCTTATCAGGACTCCTACATCTGTCCCCTACCATTGCTGGTGTAACACTCTTATCTCTTGGCAACGGTGCGCCTGATGCCTTCTCCACAATTGTTTCCTTCTTTGGAAACGGGACCACATTGGTTGGGCTCAACAGTGTGTTAGGCGGTGTCTTCTTTGTCTCATCGGTGGTTGTAGGAATCATCAGTATATTGGTAGGTTCACGAGAGATTTCAATTGACAGGTCTAGCTTCATCAGGGATGTTTGCTTCTTAATTTTTGTCTTGTTGATAGTGATGTTGATTTTAGCAATAGGCAAGATAAACATAGTTGGCGCCATAGCGTTTGCATCCCTCTACTTGGTTTATGTGTTCTTGGTATCAATTACCCATGCGTGCAAGAAAAGAGATGTTGAAATCGGTATTACTGATGAATTAACTACACCTAAAACAGATATTAAGAATTCAATTTCTGAAAATTCTGAAAATTTTGTTGAATTGGGTGCCCCTCTTTTACGCGACAGCAAAGAGAAAACTCATCCAAGTAATTGCCTAATTGGGAATGCTTCAAAAGTTCTTTTTATCTTAGAGTTGCCTCTATATCTACCAAGGAGACTGACAATACCTGATGTGTGTGAAGAGAGGTGGTCCAAGCCATTTGCTGTTATTTCTGTGTCACTGGCACCAGTTCTCCTAGCAACCCTCTGGAATTCTAAAAGAGAAGAAGGCATAAATTCAACAGAAAGTTTAGTAATCTTTCTGTCTGGTGGGTCCCTTGGATTAGCATTAGGCATCACTGCCTTGATTAAAACCAAGAGAGAAAAACCCCCTACTAGGTTTCTCTTTTCATGGTTAGCAGGTGGTTTTCTCATGAGTATTATCTGGACCTACATGATTGCTGTGGAGTTGGTGTCCCTTTTGATTTCAATTGGAGTTATCTTGCAAATCAGTACCTCAATTCTGGGACTAACAGTTCTGGCATGGGGCAATTCCCTGGGAGATCTGATTGCCAACGTGGCAGTTGCAGTGAATGGGGGTCCTGGTGGGGTCCAGGTGGCAGTATCTGGGTGCTATGGTGGGCCAGTGTTTAACCTGTTGGTGGGTCTTGGTCTTTCTATGGTGTTGTCTTGCTGGGCTGGATATCCATCTCCAGTGGTTATACCCAAGGACCCCAATTTGTATGAGATTCTGGGCTTTCTGATTGGTGGGTTGTTGTGGGCCCTAGTCATGGTGCCTAAAAAAGGAATGAGGTTGGATAGAGGGTTGGGATATGGGCTTCTCTCTATCTATTTATGTTTTCTGGTCATAAGATTAACTCAATCTCTTGGATTTCTTGAGCTATGATGCAATTGTCATATTGTTCTTTTTTTTTTTTTGGAGGACTTTGTTGGGGGAGGGGGGCTTTGTTGTGTATGTCTCTCATCTCATCATATAATTTTATCAGGCTTGATTTAGTAGGATGTTAAGGAGGAAGAATTTAGTATTTAGTATATGGTATTTTAGGAGGTGTTATTTATAGGTTTCTCTTTTTAGAGGTTTATGTTGTTATAAATATATCGCATTTGTACTCTATGTAATAATGAAGTCAAGAAATACAATTAAGTTTTGTCATAAAATTTTCTCTTCTTTCTGGCCTCTTCTTTTGAAACCCTAACAAATTAGTATCAGAGCCATCTTCATTACTGGCATTGTTCAGTGATTTCAAGGCTATTCCACTGCTGCTGTTGAGGGTTTTCAGATTCGTCTTTGTACTGTGGAAGAAACATTTAGGCGCCAGGTTTTTCCTTCGCGCACTCGTGCTCCGCGTAAAGGCAAAGCAAGTAGAGGTTCCATTCTTTCAAGATGGTAGAAGGTACATCTGTTAAGGTCCATATTTCAAACTATACCGTATTTCTCAATGACATGGAGAGAACTAGTATCAAGGTAGACAATGAGAATGGGGAGACAAAAGGAGAAGAACTTGACTTCATTATCGACTCATTCTAGCTCTAAGCGCAATAACCTAATTTACAACTATTGCAGAAAGATAGGACACATCGAGGTCGACTGTTTCAAGCTCAAAAATAAACAGAAGGCGGACGAGAATGATACTTCTTCAGGCGATGTTAATTTAGTTGAAATTCAAGTTAATGATGTTCTTTAGGGGTTTATTTTGGGGTTTTGTTTCAGGATGAGATTTCAAGTCAACGGGAGGATTGTTGTGTATGCCTCTCATCTCATCATATATTTTCACCAGACTTGATTTAGCAGGGAATAGTAGGCTATGTTTGGCAGGTTATATTAAGGAGAAAGAATTTAGTATTTGGTATAGGGTATTTTAGGAAGTGTTATTTATAGATTTCTCTTTTAGAGATTCATGTTGTTATAAATATATCTCACTTGTATTCTATGTAATAATGAAGTAAAGTAAAACAATTAAGCTTCCTCATAAAATTTTGTCTCTTGTTTCTGACCTCTCTTTCGAAACCCTAACAAATTAGTATCAGATCCATCTTTGTCGCCGGCAGTCGATCAACGATTTTTCAGGGTTCTTTGCTCCCCTGCTGTTGAGGGTTTTCAAATTTGTCTATGTATCGTGGAAGAAGCATTCAGGCGCCAAGTGTTTCCTCCGCGTACTCGTGCTCTGCATAAAGACAAAACAAGAAGAGGTTCCATTCTTTCAAGATGGAAGAAGGTACATCTATTAAGGTCCATATTTCAGACTATGCCGTATTTCTCGTTGACATGGAGAGAACTGGTATCAAGGTGGACGATGAGGATGGGAGACAAAAGAGGAAGAACTTGACGATTATGAGGTGTTATTTATATGTTTCTCTTTTTAGAGATTTATGTTGTTATAAATATATTTCATTTGTACTCTATGTAATAATGAAGTCAAAAAATACAATTAAGATTCCTCATAAAATTTTGTCTCTTATTTGTGGACTCTTCTTGAAAACCCTAACCAGCTTTCTCATAAGAAAATGTAGAAGGCTCAGAATTTATATATAAAAAAAACTGTTATATTATGCCTCTTCGATTTTTCTTTTTTTCTTTTATGATTTTTAATTTTTTATAGTGGATCATTGGTTCAAGGCCAAATAGGGTACATATCCATCAAAACATTAACATTTAGATGCTTTTCCATCCAAATAGTAAAATTAGATATTCCCTGTCAACGTTCTATTGTCTTTGATATTTCCTATAAATTAAGATAATTTTAACTACATTCATATTATACGAGTTAATTAAATGTACAATGGCAAATTTACCCTTCCTAATATTCAGGAGTTAAAAAAAATGTCAATAATGAACATTATCTAATGCTTCTCCTCCTTAGTTAATCCATGTTCATTTGTTTGTAAATTGTAACGACTTCATCTCTCTCACTTTTGCCTGGTTATATTTTTCTCGTAATTGACATAGTTTCCCTTGAAGTATCCTCTCTCATTCTGGGAGAAAAAAATATTAGTTTTGTGTTGTAACAAAACAAATGTATGGGTTGAGTAACATGGTACCACCAAGAAGCACAGTGGAATGTGCACCCATGCTTTATGCTTCATCTCCACCAATCCTTATCTAATTAACCACATCTAAATAAAGCTGATGGTTATTAGGCTTGATCAAGCAACACAATTTAATATGAGTTATAGAAAGGATAGATTTGTCATTTATATTGAATTTATTTATAATATGAATTTAATTAAAGTTTTTTTAATTCATGAGAAAATAGAAAATCTAATGGAATACACATGGAAAATATTTAATTTTGATATTAGGATGACAAAGTATTAAATTTTGACGGGTATGTACGATGTACCCAATTTCATGAGGGTATTAAATGACATAAACTACTTTCGGCTAAATGAAATAGGAGCAGCACATTCTATAATGAAATTAGTAGTGATTATGGTTCGCTTTCATGGATATTTACCAAACTTCTCACCATAAATATTGATAGGATCAGTAGCCCAAATTAGGCCCAAATTTAATCTTTCTTTGATCTGTTTCGCTGATCATGTAAAGGAGCAGGTCCAAAATCCTACTTTCATGATTTACATCATGTTTGGTTTAAAATTAAAAAAGATTAAATTGTTTACTCTAAATTAAGATGGAGTAATTTATTTTTGTTTAGTTGAAATACGTTACTTAAAGTCACGGAGTAACCTGCTCTCAGTAATGAAGAGAGAATATATATAAAAAAAATATTGTTTATTGCAATGGGTTCTATATTGTGGAGTAAGCTAATTCCGTCTCTCTGAGAGCTGAAGTAATTTACTTTAGATTAATTCAAAATTTACTCTAAATTACTTCTTTGTTACTTCTTATTTGGTGGATTAAGTGTGGAGTAACCTTACTCCACGACTTACTCTACAATCAAATATGACCTTAATTGAGAAAGTTGAAGATAATTCAAACAGGAAAGTAAGGCAGAGATGGCCATAAATAGGAAAATAATCATTAGGCTGTTAACCAAGACAAATTTGTTCTCTCTTTGTATAACATGCAAGTAGGGATCTAAATATCTGACGGGATCTAATAATGTAATGTGATTAGTCACACCATAATTTGTGTCATGTGTTGTGATCAAATTCGGAAAGATAATCACAATATGTGAATGGTCATGACAAATTAGTTATGTCATGACTACACGTTTAATTATATTTAACTATTTTTTCATAATTTAAGTTAGTTTATTAAATTCACCATTCGATCAAGATCTAATGGTTTTATTTACATGTGACCCGTGACGTATTATATCGTGATTAGATCTTTTGTGTGACATATTACACCGTATCAAAATTTTAAAAAATAAACACATCACACAAATAATCACAACAAAAGACACGTAAGTTACAACACATTAATCGGTACACGTATCGTGCCGTAATGAAATATTGTCGTGCTACGACATATCTAGTCATTTACGTCACTACGTGCTATGACATATTGCAGCAAACAAATCAAACCAAATCAAACTTACTCTAGTTCGAATTCAAGTTCGTGTTATTTCGAATCAAACTGGTTCAAAACTGAAAAGAAGAGTTCGAATTTGATTCAGTGCGGTTCAAACTAATTCGATTTGATTGGTTAATAGTTCGAATTAACCATTGAATATTTGAATTTCTTCCAATTTATAACACAACCAATGTTTTAAAATGCGATATATTTGGCCGCATATGCGTATGCACTTTAAACTGTATACAAAAAATTATGTGGACCGCATATTATGATATGCTGTCCATCCAAAAAGTTTATTATTTTTATTTATTAACAAAAAAAATTCAAATCAATTCGGATCCGATAAAATATAGACTCAAATTAATTCAGATCCGGAATAATTTTAACCAAAATCCTATACCAAATTCCAGATGAGTTGTTTCTGGTTCTCCTTAGATCCTCCATTTATAGGCTACTGAGCGAACAATTTATTTTACTTTGGAGTTGTTGGACTAAAGCATTATTGAACTGATTATACCGGATGAACGGACAGAGACCGGGATTGTGGGGTTTCTTTCATTATTTTATTAGTAAATCGAATGTTCACTTATGTATTTGGGCTGAAGAATTTTGGGCCCTGCGCTGAAGCATTTTACCGCTATGATATAAGTTTGAGTTTTGACTTAGATATATCTTTTTCTACTCAACCGAACTAGAGCTCTTATTCATTATTAAAGATTGATGGTTGAAGACTTGAAGTCATTAGTTGTATTATTTGAGATTCGAATTTAAATAGTTTGTGAATCAATTTCTAACGAATTATACTCAGTTTGAGTTTGAGTTTAAATAAGATTCAAACCGAATTGGTTTAATTTGTTTCAGAACGAACTTCAACCGAACGAGTTAATTGTGATTTTTTTTTTTGAATCGAAGTCAATTGAATCACGAACTACGAATTTTTTTTTACGGCCCTAGTCTGCACCGTGACATTTGTCACACATGAGACAAAAATCAGAACCAATTATAACACCCAGAGACGGAAAATTAAATATTCCGGTGCATTTATGTGGCCCCGAATAATATGCAAAAATTATTGTTGAAACTTTGGCATCAAGAGAGGAATAAAATCTTATTCATAAGATCCTAAATTTTCATATTTATCAGAAAGTATGATTTACCCAAAGATACAATTAAAAAATTGGACGATTCTAGTGTATGTCTATTTTTGTGTATATATTTAATAGTTTTGATAATCATAGTTCTAAATTATTTAAAATAGAGAAACTAAAAATTAGATACGATCATCTATCATTTAGATATGTGCATATTAATTTTCTTATAATTTAAAATTAATTTGACATCCATAAAAAAAAAAAACTAAATTATAAAACTTTTCGTTATTTGATAGATGGTTAACGATAGTCGAATTAGATCAAATTTAACACGTTTTATCTATATGATAAAAGACATATGTGATTTTTAATTTTGATCTCAGTAGTATTGTCAAATGATTGTGCACTAAACTTACTCTTCGAAAGATAATATATTTCTTTTGTCCTTTTTGATTTGAATATTAAATTTTAAAATCTATATCTTGTTTGATAAAATTTTATAACTGTCCAACTGCAGATTTACTTTTCGGTTTTAAACTAAAGTACCGCAAATTTATTTTTCAGTTTTGAAATTTGCGATTTTGCGGTTTTAAGTTGTAAGGTTGGATTTGATCGGATTGAATAGCAAGTACTCAAACCTTAGCTCACTGACCATTTGATTTGAAACTGATGATCCAGATTAGTCTACAAAAGTCACGTGGACCAAGTAAAACAGGAGAGGATCCGAACCGACCATTGATCTCTTGCATAGCTGGAAAAAATCTCTGACATTCTCTGACAAAAGATATTTAAATAATTTAACGTTTTTGTTTTTTTAAATAGAACGATCACAATATTTTTTGTATTAATCTAGAAGTAATTTTTGAACTCGGATTAATAATTCAGATTCAAAATATTTTTATTTTTTTACAATAACACACACAAAAAATATTTTAATTTTTCTTACAGCCGCGAAAAATCCGGCCTGAAAAATGTTGATCTGGGTTATTTGTCGCAGTCTTTCTAATAAATCAAATTATATAATATTCTATCTATTTTCAAAGAAATATATAATATATTTCTAATATTTCAATACAAAAAATAAATAAATTATAATATTTTCTATTTACAAAAACTCAAAACTGAAAATTTATTTCGTGAAATTTCAAAACCAAAATTAAAAATTTATTTAACTGACTGAATGGATCAACATCAACTAATGGGTCCTTATTTATTCCCCAAAGAATAATAATATAATGGTTCAAATATAAACAATAATAATAGTAGTAGTAGTAACAATAACAATAACATTGATAATGATGATGATGTTGATGATGATAATAATGATGATGATTATAATAATGATAATAAGAAGAACAATAATAATAATTATCTATGTTGCATGGATACGAGTACGGGTATCGTATCGGATATGATACGGATACGGCGATACGGCAATTTTCAAAAATTCCGGATACGATACGCCAATTATATATATAGGGATGGGCTATGGTGAGCTATAGAGTAAAACAAGTTTTTACTCCATGGCTCATTATTTCTATTTTGAAAATCCAAACAACCGATCTGAACCGTTCAAGTTGTTCTCCATATTGAAATGTGCTTGGAGACCAAATTTTACATTTTTTGGAATTTTTTTACTATTTATTAAGCCACTTTGAAAATCGCTGATCCATTGGTCCAGAATTTTTTACTGTTTTGCTACTGTTCACCTGGATCAGCGATTTTCAAAGTGGCTTAATAAATAGTAAAAAAATTCCAAAAAATATAAAATTTTGTCTCCAAGCACATTTCAATATGGAGAACAATTTGAACGGTTCGGATCGGTTGTTTGGATTTTCAAGATGGAAATATGGTGTGAAGTACAAACTCATTTTACTCCATAGCTCACCATAGCCCATCCCTATATATATATATTATTTTTTATTATTTATATATTTATTTAGATAATGAGTGAGGCTATGGTGCTATGCATAGCACGGATGGCTAGTGTACTACGGCTCAATATGGTACTTTTTAAAATCCTAACGGTCGATCCGACCGTTCAATGTGATAACCATATGAATATGTACTTGCAAACTAAATTTTATATTTTTTCGAATTTTTTTACTATTTTTTCAGATAGGTAGAATTTTGATGGTCCAGAATTTTCAAAAAACACTGATTTTTCTACCTATCTGAAAAAATAGTAAAAAAATTCGAAAAAATATAAAATTTAGTTTGCAAGTACATATTCATATGGATATCACATTGAACGGTCGGATCGACCGTTAGGATTTTAAAAAGTACCATATTGAGCCGTAGTACACTAGCCATTGGTGCTATGCATAGCACCATAGCCTCACTCTTAGATAATCATAAAAAATTTAATTAAATGCTCAAACTATAAAAAATTAAAGGCTTAGTCTGTTATGTATGTGGGCCTGATTCTAGGATTATGCGGGGGGTGGTAGGGGGGCGGCAGCCCCCTGCGAGCGGTGTCTGAGGTTACGAAGCATCGCTCTGTCGAGCCCAGCGAAAATTATTTTCGAGAAGTCAATTGCATATGAATCCTTGTATCCGACGGCCCAGATTAGCCAAATTTGTGTTCTGTATGTGCTCCCTGGAACTTGATCCCCCTTTACATACTCTAAGTATATTTTAAATACCATAGTTATTGGTATAGCTCACAAGTGAAACTATGGTGGAGTGGTAAAGGTTTTGGCCAAATTGGGGTTATCCCGGGTTCGAATCCCGCTGGCGAAAAAAAATTCACATTTGTACAATGGTCTTTGCGCGGCTCACGGGTGCGGGCCGGTTCACGGTCGCGGCTCACAGGTGCGGCGCGCGCGGTTCACTGCGCAGCTCACGTGTCCCGCCGTATCCCGGGCGTATCCGAACATTATTTGCCGTATCCTGGAGTGTCAACGGAGTATCGGAGACCGTATCGGCCAAGTAAGGATACGCCACGTAGGCGGATACGCCAGCTGGCGTATCGAATACGTATCGGTGCCGTATCGGGTGCGTATCGGTATCAGATACGTGTCCGATACGGATACGGAGCCTATATTGACGTATCCGAGTAACATAGATAATTATCATAATCATATTCATGTGCTTATTTTCACAGTTTTACATCAATTAATATTGTTGAATATTGTAGTATTGTTTGGACCCACAAATACTAACAATCATTTATATTCAATATTAAATTAATTTTACAAGGGAAGTTACTTTCCGATATGTTGCTTCAATAAATTTTATTTTAAAATATATGCGGATGTGTATGTGTATAAATATTGAGAACCGGCTATTACACATAATATTGAGAACAGGCTATTTAATGGCCGGTTGAGAAAAAAAAATGAAAACTTGCCACTAAATAGCTTATTTGAACATTTTAAAAAAAAATCAGCTAGATATATTTATTAATTTGTAATTAATTTTGGATATTAATAAAAATGTCGGCAACCCTCCTCCCGCATTAATAAACCAAAAGGAATTTTGTGAATTCGAATATCAGAGGGAAAACATGTACAACATTGTACAGTTTTCAACTTTGTCCTGCCTTTCAAGCAAGGAACCCTGTAGTGCGGATCGCACATCAGAACCACCTCTTTTTCACTTCAATAATCTATCAAGATACGCTCACCACTCACCAGAGACCAAGCAATCGGCCTAAAGCCTTTAGACTCTTTATAGATGATACTGTAACGAGTCAGATTGGTCCAGCAGCTCGCTCCTCGGTAGCTACCAACTTACCAAAAAATAACTTTACTCGCTACATACGCATTAGGCCACGAAAAATACGAAGGTCCATCATGATCATATCCCAAACAACCACCTCTAGTCTCTAGACAACGACTTTCCTCCTACTTCTAACTTATACCCCCCTCATCTAGTCTCTAGTCTCTTCCTCTCTGTTAGAGAAGATTTGGGGTCTTTACTCTCTAATCCATCTATGTTATTTCATTAAATCCCATCACATTTCATTATCTCTATAGTTATCTCCCCAATCCCCAGTTACTAAAACAGTCTCCCAGTATTTCATTTTTTTTTGTTTTTTTTTTCCTTTTGATCTCCCCCTCCCCCCCTCTTTTCAGAAATGGGGATTAAGTATGCAATGCTATGCTCCATCACTATAACATGTCTCCTCTCACTGCTCCTCTTACCTTCCCTGCTAAATAGCTCCAATAAGTTACACCCAATCAATCACTCAGATCACCATCTGTTACAACAAAAGCCGTATCCGGTCTCCTTTGCGTACCTCATCTCGGCCGCGAAAGGCGATGTGGATCGGCTAGTACGCCTTCTGACGGCTATATACCACCCGGCAAATTGCTATCTCCTCCACCTCGATCGAGATGCAGAGCCAGAAGAACAGCACCATCTCTACCAATCAATCTCCAGCCACCCGACTTTTGTTCGATTCGGCAATGTATGGATTGTAGAGAAATCTAATCTTGTTACCTACAGGGGACCCACGATGCTTACCACCACACTCCATGCCATGTCCATTCTTCTCAGAACATGCCATTGGGATTGGTTTATCAATCTCAGTGCCGCTGATTACCCACTAGTCACTCAAGATGGTAAGTAGTTCTGTCAAACTTGAATTAAGCAATCAGGCGATTCCAATAATGTAATTTACAAGGATAATATTGAGAATTCTCTTTTGCGCAGATCTGATAGTGGCATTCTCTAGCTTGCCAAGAGATCTTAATTTCATTCAGCACACCAGCCGCTTGGGATGGAAGATGTAAGATTAATTTTTCATAGCCTCTTTGTGCCTCATTTTAAATCGGGAAATTTGAATTTCTCTATTTACTGATGCTAATGGTTTATTAGTTTACAGAAAGAAAAGGGCAAAACCAGTAATGATGGACCCGGCGCTGTATGAAACCAATAAAACAGAGATTATTTGGTTGCCTCAGAACAGAAGTATACCCACTGCTTTCAAGCTATTCACAGGTTTGTTTTTAATTTTTAATCCATTACATATCATTTTGTGGTCGTACTAAAAGGACAGCCTAACACATTTAATTTTTTGAAAAAAGGTTATTTGTCTATGACAAGATAATATAAAATGGAATTAATCTACTGGATCCCAAATCAGCTGCTTGGAAGTATTAACATGTCGGCAATTTTTTATTTGGCAAAAATAAGAATTGGTCAGGAATTTTTTGTGTCCCAACTTGTTATTAATGTATTAGGAAGAGGCGTCGGATTTAGTCGTAGTACGGCTTCACGGTCTGTTTTTTTTTTCGATTTAAAATTTGCATGAAAAAAATATTTTAATGATAACATGTTCTCATGATCATAATAAATTTATATAAAGATATTTTATTAAAAAAAGAAGTGTCAGATAAGGTCCCACCAAAGAAATTGATGACTGATGCCAATCATGTGGTATGTCTATTAAAAATTCAAATCAAAGTGCCCCCAAGAAAAGAACCGAATTTACTTTTATGTCTTTCTCAGATTTAGTAAAGAGTAATCATATATATATATATTTTTTCAAAGAATAGTAAAATTCAATTTAGGTAATATAACATTTGCAAGTAGAAAAAGTAATGTAAAATATAATAAATTTGAAGGTGTGATTTGAATTGGAGCAGTAATTGCCTAAAATTTGTAAACATTAAATTATATAATCTCTTCTTGAAATCTTGGGAGGAGCATTTTGTTTACTTTGAAAAGGCAAAATGAATCGTGCAATAGCAGAGAGCACATGCACTTCAACTAAAAATTGGAAATCGCTCTCACATGCTCGTGTCAGCTTATTCGTAGGTTACAATATTAATGTATACTATTGATTAGCCGATACTACAGTTCTTTAGTTTGATTTTGTTCTGTTTGACCAATTCAAACCGTCCAATTTGATCCTTTTATTAGTAACAAATTTCATATTTTAAAAAAAAATTACTAGTATTTAGATAGAAGAAAATTCATTAATTTAAAAAATTCTCGAACATCATTGCTCCACTTTCCTCCAATTCTAAAATATAATAAAGAATTTAAAATATAAAATTTGACTTCCGAAATGTTTTATTAAATAGTTACCATTAAGTGGCTCAATTTGTCGATCAAATTTTCAATATAAAAATTTAAAACCATAGCACATATCGTTTTGCTGTTATGTCTAGCATTATCAACTACTACTTTTATTAGCATTATTACTGTTATTGTTATCGAACTCACACCTGATTTTTTTCTTTTACCTCACTGTTATCGTCAGGCTCCGCTTGGACAGTGCTGTCAAGATCCTTTGCAGAATACAGCATTATAGGTTGGGATAACCTGCCAAGAACACTTCTCCTTTACTATGCCAACTTTGTTTCCTCTCCGGAAGGTTACTTCCAGACTTTGATTTGCAACTCCGGTGAGTACCGGAACACAACTGTAAACCATGATCTGCGTTACATAACGTGGGATAATCCCCCGAAGCAGCATCCTCTTAATCTAGGCATTAAAGATTATAGGAGGGCAGTTCTAAGCAGCAGGGTTTTTGCACGCAAATTCAAGAAAAACGACCCCGTTCTTTACAAGATCGATAGAGAGTTGCTTCGGCGAAAGGGTTTGCAATTTACCCTTGGTGGCTGGTGCTATGATGATGATAAAAAAATGTGCACGAATTTGCCAAGTGAAGGGGCAGCTGGAGTTTTAAAACCTGGAGCCGGCTCTAGGAGATTGAGATCGCTGCTAACAAAGCTTCTTTCTGCTAAATTTTTTACCAAGAGACAATGCAGGTGAATTATTTTATTTTATTTTATTTTTTCCATTTTTGCCAGATTGAAATGGGACCGATACAGTTTTCAAGAGGAAATTGTGCTTCAGCATGATCAATACTCGTGACAGATCAAAGTTTTGGCTTTCACTGAAGAACAATTGAGAAGAATCCTTTGGTTATCAGTTCGGCTAGGAGGTTTTAGTTGTACAAATCAATTTTTCATTTGTTTTGGGGGACTTACCATATTTTTCACCTGATATTTCTTGTATCATTTCGAATAATATCATATAGTTCAGCAAATAGTAAAACTCAAGAAGTTACTTCTAGTGTTTCCTAGAAGTTCAAATTGATAAAGAAATTTAACGTGCATTTGTGAACATGTTTACATATTGGTTATCTACTTTTACTGGCTAATAAATTTATTTTTTATCTTTATTTGTTCAAAGAGTATTGAGGCTCACAAATTTACTAGGCCAGAGCAGATGTGCAGAAAATCCTAATTTTGTTCAGAAATTTGTCATTCCTTCAAAAGATGTACTTTCATGAAAAGTACGCAGGAACACATTGTAGCATGAAAACAGCATTCCATTTGTCATGCTTTGATCAGGTGCAACTCATACGATTTATAGGAGCAAATTGCTTATTAGAAAATAAACAAAAGAAACGATTGACAGAATAGCGTTTAATTGAAAAGAAAAGCATCCTTTCGTAATGCTCTAACTAGATAAATTGTATTGAGCAAATGGAAATGTATCTTGCTGAAGGGTCAAATAGTACCTGCATTTTTCACTGGTAGGCTTAATGGACTAGGTTCCAACTTCCAACGCTTGCATCCCATTCGATTTGATCACTTATTCTACAATTTAATTTAATATTGTGGCGGTAAGCCCGAACTTACGAAAATAACAAGTACTAAATGAAAATAGTGACACCAAAAGGTAAAACAAAATTCCATCTCGCCATACAAATTAGATCCCATGCCCAGATGGAGGATCATGCGTCGTCAAATCTGTTTTTGTTAGAAATTCGTAGATGATGATTTTCAGAACATTTACATGATACTTGTCATTTTTAAATGCCTTACAATAGAAGGCATTCCTACATTTATTTTACTTGATGTAAAAGATATGAGTCAATTTATTTGGGTCTCAATTGTGTGATAATGTTTAAAAAAATAGCAAACCTGAATACTTAATATTAAGGTTCTAAATAGCGATTATTGTATCATCACATAATTGCTAAAAAAAAACTGCTGTAGCTGGCTATTATGCAGCTATAGTACCGAAAACGACTAATAACGCTATAGCTTTTAAGATCCTAAAAAGCTATAGCTAGCTATTTAGAACCCTACTTATGATACATACCCCTGAACCAACATAAATTAAGAGGGTCAATTTAAAATCATAAGATGCTTTCAAAACACCTAGATTTTTACAGCAGTACCACTAGACTTCGTGGTTAACAAGACCCACCGTGTAGTTAAATATTTGCTTTACGTTATTTTTTTCCCTTTTTCCCTCTTGTTTCATAATTGTTTACAAAACTGAATCAATAAAATACAAACACTAAAACGAAAACAAAGATCTCTCAAAAACTTTGCAGTTATCTGAGCTAAAACACTCTGAAAGCAAAGGCGAAACTTCAAGCTGCTCATGATTTGCTACATCTAAATGCCAAACCCTACTCAACACCTAGCTTAGCAATACATCTAAAAGATGTCTATAATAATCCAGCTTCTTTTAGTGCATTCTCAAAATGTTCTTCATTTTTCCAACTCGGGACCTGAAATTTAAATTGCCAACAATACAAATTGTGAGACATTTTGGTGAGGAGAGTAGATGAAAAAAGAATAGCTGTCTTATAGTGTGCTAGAATTACCTCAGGAATGAAGTGTTGGAAGTGATTTTCAATCTTCTCCATAATTTTTTTATCCCATTCGGTCGACATCAGATTGAAAACAGCTCCTGTGGTACAAAATTAGAGGAATCTCAGTAAGCATATCACACGCTAGCTTTGCTCACAAAATTATTTCTTAATATTACATTTTGCTACAAAACTCTGCCCTATTTTTTAATCAAAACTTAAATGGGAATACACAATGCTGATGTGGAGATAAAATCAAACACACAAATACTTTTTATTTTTTTATGATAAGCCCATGGCCAATCAAAGAACACAAATAAATATTAAAGTATAGAATGTAACTGTACAATTACCTTTGCGCCCAAAGCGTCCAGCTCTGCCTATCCTATGCAAGTAGACCTCATAGTCAGGCTCTCTTGTGCCATACTTTATTGGGAGATCATAGTTGATTACCAAATTAACCTTTCACCATGCATAAAACACTTATGTCAGATCAATTCATAATAACCAACACCTACCATTTATTTATTTAAAAATAAGCACTATTTATGTTTGCATTACCTGTGCTTGGTCGAAACCTCTAGCAAGTAGATCCGTAGTGATAAGGACTTTTGTAAAACCATCCTTGAACTCCTGAATAATTTTGTCTCGGTCTTCTTGCTTAAGAGCCCCTTGAATAGCAGTGCACTCGTACCCCTCTTTAGTTAAAGCGCTTTGAAGCATTTTGGTGCTTTCCCTCGTACGCACAAAAATTATGGTCTGACCTACCTTCTGCCCGAACTCAAAAATTCTGTCCCTAATGACCTCTATTTTGGCAAGCTCATCTGGGCACCACACCTTGTATTGCTTCAGTTTTTCAAGTGTCAGTTCTTCTTTCTTAACATATATTTCGTTTGCATCCCTAACCACTCTTGGAATGAAGGCCTTTACCAACTCATTGAAGGTTGCAGAGAACAAAAGGACCTGAAGGTTAAATAAGATTGAAAAAGAAATTATCACTATTCTCACGGAGTACATAATTACACTGCTACGATTAGATACATAGTCTCGTATATTTGAATGAGGAACAGAACATAAATCACACGACAAACCTGGCAACCACTGCCACTGCTTCTTTGAATTTCCCTTATTATCCTTTCAGAGTCATCCTTAAAGCCGTCCTATATAAAAAGTACAATTAATGATTAGAAAACTGTATTTGGTTTTAAAGACAATACAAAAATGGTACATACACACAAAACTCAAAGGTGCCATAAATCAGCAATCTGCTGTAACCCCATAAACAAAAGCTGGTTATTATTAGTGCATATTACAAAAGTTTTAGCAAAGAATAATTTTTGCTGGAATAATAAGCAATGGAACAACAATTAGCACAATCAAATGAATATCTAATAGGCAATTATGTGAACAACATCAAATTTATTATTAAAAAAAACCTCAGCAAGCATGTGGTCGGCCTCGTCAAAAACAAGTATCTTAATATCCCGTGTTGCCAACTTCTTGGTTGAAAGCCATTTTTTAATAGTGCCAGGTGTACCAATCACCACTTGATCGGTAACCGGAGGTCGTTTAATTATAGGAACAAAGGAAGAAGACTCTTCTGGTATAGCACACATGCAAGTAATGCCTGTGAACTTGCCCATCCTTTGAAGCACAGCTCGGTTTTGCAATGCAAGTTCTCTGGTCGGGCAGAGACAGAGGGCTTGAGGGATTTTCTTTTTCGGGTCGACGCGGCTTAACATGCCAAGCACAAAACAGGTAGTCTTTCCTGACCCATTATGTGCTTGAGCAACCAGGTCCTTGTAAGGGGGTGTCAGAATCATTGGCAGGGTCACCGCTTGGATCTTGCTTGGTCTGCTGAAACCCATCTCGACATACAGCCCTTTCAGTAGCTCTTCTGACAGGTTTAGTTCCTCGAATGTAACTGCTGATGTATAGACAGTATCTCCTGACGTAACCTGTTTTGCATTTTTAAACCAAATAGTCAGGGATTTAGAGTATAATTTTATTTTAACATGAATCTCTAATCTCTAATGGCATGTCAGTTCTCCTCACTATTGAAAACTTAATAGTCTTCATGCTTTTATACTGCTATTAGCAACAAAAAAAATCATAAAAAAGGTCCTTCTGATATATCAGGATGCCAGAGCCCTATCTTAAAATAGAAATTCAAAGGTACCTTCTAATGTCTCTAATGTGGTAACTAACAGGTGCAACGGAATTAAAGCTGCAACTTCGACTTTCTCATCAAATTATAAATGCTCTCAAAGAAACGTATTAATTTGGCAAAAAAAAAAAAAATCAGAAAAACACAAATTTATCTAAACATTGAAACTTTAAACAGTACCCCTCAACCCAATTTTCAATACGGAACTTAATAATTTGATTTAATCAAGTAATTCAATCCAATACCTAAAAATAAGATTAACAATTCTATGCAATCTAACGAAAACTGAATATAGCAGGAGTAGAAATATACAGCTTGGATGTTAGCGTCGTCCGGGTCGTTAAGTGGGGCAGGCTCTTCGGATAGAGATAACTCCCCTAACTGTTCCTTGAGCTCCTCCGACGGCTGTTCCTTGACCTCCTCCAACGGCTGTTCCTTGACCTCCTCCGACGGCTCTGATTTCTCCTCTTGGGAGGTTACGGCCGGGGCAGAGGACGACGTGGCCTCATCCTGGTCCTCCTCCACTTCGTCGGCCCAAGACTTCTTCTTCTCCTCATTTTTCACCGTCGGTTCCTCCGTACCGACACTTCCGTTGGTTTCCTCTTTCTTTGTCGTCGTTTCAGTCATCGCAATCAAATTCAATTGTTACAATCGACAGAGAAGAGGAGAAGAGAAGAGGAGAAGAGAAGAGAAATGACTCAAATGAGAGAGCGGCGAGTACTTTCTTCTCTCTAGAGCAGGGTCTGGTAGCTTTATTTTTACGCAGTGAGCGAGGCGAACAACCGCCTTTATTTATTTAGATGAAATTAATTAGTTAATGAACTAAATATAAATGTTAACGTAATTAGCATTTCTAATATTTATGTCATGATGAAGCAAAAAAGATTATGTCAGCGTAAATTTTTTGAAAATTTGAATGACATAATTTATATCGGCATAAAATCATTACAAGAAAATTATTTTAAATAAAAATTATATTTGAATTTATTTAATCGTGTACACAATTAATTTAAAATATATTATTTTTTCAGCAATGTTATTCACAAAAGCATAAAAGATATTGAGTGAGGCTATGGTACTTCGGCTAGTGTACTATGGCTAGTGTACTATGGTTCAATATGGTACCATTTTAAAATCCTAACGGTCGATCCGAACTGTTAAATGTGATATCCATATGAATATGTACTTGCAAACTAAATTTTATATTTTTTTTCGAATTTTTTTACTATTTTTTTAGATAGGTAGAATTTTGATGGTCCATAATTTGTATAAAACACTGAAAATTCTACCTATCTAAAAAAAATAGTAAAAAAATTCGAAAAAAATATAAAATTTAGTTTGCAAGTACATATTCATATGGATATCACATTGAACGGTTCGGATCGACTGTTAGGATTTTAAAAAGTACCATATTGAGCCGTAGTACACTAGCCATAGTACACTAGCCGAAGTACCATAGCCTCACTCAAAGATATTATAAGTTATATTGGAATAATGAATAAATATGACATCTTCAATGAATAATTACAAAATAATTTACAAATTAGATTAAATGAACGTGGCTGAATTTGAGGGAGTATCTCTTAGGTATCTCATCACACAGAATACTCACGGTCAGATTAAAATTAATTGAGTGTCTATTTAAAATATAGATCATGATAATTGTCTCCGCACCCCTATTCTCTCATTATTCCCGCACTTAACTTCCATAACTACCATGGGGGTAGTGTTTTGCAAACGGGTAAGGGCGGACCGGGACGGGTAAAACCCGGGGCGGGCAACGGGCAACACGGGTGACACAGGACGGGTTAGTACGGGTATTTTTTTTCAAAAACCCTACCCGCTCTCAAACCCCCTGGGCAACACGGGTCACGAGTCACGGGTCCGGTCCGGTCCGAACGTTTTTTTTTTTTTGTTGCTGTTTTTTTTCTATTTTTTTTGCTGGTTTTTTTTCTATTTTTGGGGGGGGATTTGAATTTGAATTTGAGGGGGTATCACGGGTACGGGTATCACGGTCCGGGTACGGGTACGGGTACGGGTAACCCGGGTCCACGGGACGGTACGGGTGGGTACGGGTTTGAAACGGGTACGGGTATCACGGGTTAAATTGAAAAAAATCATGACCGGCCCTTTTCAACCCGTACCCGGGTTACCCGTGAACCCGTGTCAAACCCGTGCACGGGCACGGGTAGGGCGGGCAGGGCAGGCACGGGTCCCGGGCGGGTAAAATCAATATACTAATGAGGGGACCGTCCCCGCATAATTTCTAAAGTATTAATACCTATGAACAAAAGATCTATACGTGCATAGTATTTATACATATGCACGAAAGTATTTTAACATAAATAATTGTTTCTCCAACCAAATCTCCCAAATTGTCCCCACACCATAAATACCTGTGGGGGATCACTCAAATTAAATAGGGGGGATCAGGGGGGACCATACACATTTCCAAAAATATAAATATTGTCATAACTATATGGGGGACCGCAATACTTAATATTTTTTTACATATGGCGCTGGATGAAATTTGAAAGTATTAATATCAAGTATTGAAAGTATTTATACATATGCACTGAAGTATTTATATGTATATACATTATACAAAGTTTAATCGTCAAGCGTTTGATCATATTAAGTTACACATCAAAGTATTAATATATTATTTTGCAAGTATTGATACATATGCACTGAAGTATTTATACCTATGAGGTCAACTATTTTTGTTATAGGAAGGTTGATGCGTATTAATATCTTATTTTGCAAGTATTAATATTGTATTTTGCAAGTATTGGTACCTATGTACTGAAGTATTTATATATATGAGGTCAACTATTTTTATTATTAAAAAGTTAATGCGGAGATACGAGGTCCCCACTATTTCATTAGAAGAATGTTGACGTGGGGACCATTGGGAGACTGAAAAAGGGGATCATCATATCAATTTACGCATGCAAGTATTAATATCTTACTTTACAAGTATTAATATGTTATTTCTTAAGTATTTATACCTATGAAAGTTAACGCGAAGACAAGTGCAAGAATTGAGAAATGGGGATCAAATAATTAGTGGGGATAGTACAATATTCCTTTACTGTAGCTGCACAAGGATAGAGGGGGAACATGAGTGCGGAGAGTAATATAATTATTCTTAAAATATAGGGGTTCATATTAAACATCATATTTCCTAATAATGCTTAAAAGTTAAATCACGAAGCTTTTCAACTAAATCTGCGGTCTTCATTTTTTTCTCTCTTAAAAAATAACTATTTCAAGATGAAAACTATATTTTATTACACGTAGTCACATATTATCCTCGATAATTTCTTCAACAACTTTCATATAAACAAACTAACTAGGCCGATAATCGATAACCTGTAGTCCTACACCCATAAAGAAATTTTACAAATAATCGGGGCTAGTGGCTACCCATAACAAAAATTTACAAATAAATGTGGCGTAGCCACGATGGACTTTCTAACTATTTCTAATGGCGTTTTCAGCCTTAATCAAACTTGTATTATTTTCCGAAAACTTTTTTATTTTTCTCATTTAGCATAACTAATCCGAGTTTGGTGGGTAAATTTCGATGTGGGCCACTAAATTTTATCTTTTGTCACGAATTTTTAATTTATATCTCCATAGCTATAGAATTTTTAATTTGTCCTAACCAAGTCACCCTATAACTTTTTCAAAGAAAATATTAACGGAATATTCTCATTCCTTCCAAAATATAATGGAATACGCTCAATCCATCCAAAATTTTAACGGAATATGCTCATTTCGTCCAAAATATTAACGGAAAAGTTATATTGTATTAATATTTTGGATGAAAAAGTTATGGGTGACTTGATTGGGACAAATTAAAAGTTCAGTGGCTATGGAGGGACAAATCAAACTTGAGTGACCAATTCGTGACAAAAGACAAAGTTTAGTGACCTCCAGCGAAATTTACCCATAGTTCACATGTGTTATTTTTTGTAGGAAAGAGAGAAGAGATTAAGAAAATAAATTGTATTTGCAATCTTATTTTCCTGATTACAAGTGTCTTTGTTTATACTTACAAGGCAATGAAAAAAAAAACTAGCCGTTACAATGCACTATTTCCTATTGCTTTTAATTACAAAGCACTATTTCTTATTCTATTAATAATGGTACACTACTCCCTATTCTAGCTAATAAACTAGCCGTTATAATTTTGAACCCTTTTTTATATTTCAACGAAACCCTTTCTTAATATATAATCCTTCTCTTTATAATGAGTCTAGCTAGTATGACATCAGTATAATTTCGGCATATATAACACCAACTCCAAAACCTATCGAATCGACTTCAAACGGTGAATCCAAACCGTTCAAACCGATCTATTTCATTAGTTGTGCGTTTACATGCAAAATTTATAATTTTTCAAATTTATTTAGTGTCAAGTCAAGCGGTTAAATGTGTGAGTTTTTAAGTTAATTTTAATGCATTTATTTTTCAACATTTTTGACCGCTTGATTTGATACTAAAATAACTAGAAAATATAAATGTTTTGCATGTTAACTCATCACTCATAAAGTAAATCGGTTTGAACGGTTTTGATTAGTCGTTTAAAGTCTATCCAATCAATTTTGGAATTAATGTCATATAACACCGATGTCATACTAGTCGGACTCCTTTATAATTCGTGTATTGAGAACATTCTTTTTCCTAGACATCCAGAAACTTTACAATTGCATTTGGATCCCACATTCCCAAATCCCACATAGCCCCAAAATTTACCCTCCATTTACCAGAAGCAGTATTAGAAACACGCACGCTATGAAACTCACAAGCATTCCAACAAGAGTGCAGTTCTTAATCATGCCTAATAAATCGGAATTAATGTAATCGGATCTAATACCAAAAAATACAAACCCGATAAGAGCTTAACCAATCTAAATATTCCAAACTTCTTCTCTAAATATTTTTGCCACTCTTCTGAAGTCTTGTAAAACAGTTTATCACAACTAAATTAAACCTCTTACAAATACTTAAATTTAAGATTGGTTTGCAGAAATTCTACATGCAACTATCACAGACTTAGCAATGGCTAATTAATAAAATTATTAAATCGAGTTAAATTATCTCCACAACTTTCTTATTGATCCATTTCTCTAAAATCCAAGTCCATCAGGTCATATTAAGTAATTAACTTTCTATGACGAAGCATCACAACTACTAGCAGTATTGACCTTATTCCTAGGTAAGCCCAACTGTAAATCGGTCAGGTCAAACAAAAAGAAAACAAGAGAAACGATTTTGAACTACGCAATAAATGACAACAAATACAGAGAAAAGTGAAGCATACATCGCGGAAAAATAAATATAGCCTTTTGTTCATCTCTGGAGACCCTTTTCTCCTTTTTCATTTTACAAAAGGAAAGTAATAAAACCAAAAGAAAAAAGAGAAAAGTACTGAAATATCCTTTCATTGGGAGCAGGTGAGATGTATATATATATTTGCTAATCTTGCAAGTGTTTACAGAAAAGCCATGGAAGCAGCATATCTCATGGACAAAGAACGCATCACAGTGAACAAATGCGAAAATGTCTTAATTATAATCCCAAATCAACAAATCATTTCAGCTAAAAGCTAGGCACTCAGGCACTAGTAATTTCTGTAAGAAATATTTTAGGTTGAAATTCTATGTGGTTCCTCCATGCGTCGGTGACCCAATTCGCATGTAGGCCTTCTCCACCTTGGCTGCCTTGCTATGGGCATACCCATAGAAGATATATATCAAAATTCCAGCTAATAGCCAGACTGAGACACGGAGCCAAGTTCCTAAACTGTACACATAAAACATAACCTCAGTTTCTTTAGCACCATCAAGTATAATCTTTTGACACATTTTGGTATATTCTAATGAAGAACTTTGCAACATTATCAGGTGTATCAAGTATTTGGTAAGCTAATTCTTATCTACTGAGAGCTGGTCCGCTTTATTTGGTAAGCTAATATCTCATGGAATCACAGAAACTATAGTGTAATAATCCATCAAAGGAAGAAGAATCTGTTCTCTCAGAAAATCATAATGTACTACATGGTTTTTCTTGTTATTATTATTTTCTTTGAATTGAGGAGGCAAATGTCTAATTCAATAATTCATGAGAACGAAAGGCAACTCCTTCTGTTTTAAGTTATTTATTTTTTATTTCTTGAAAAGGTGGTACCATGTACCACCGGTTTCTCATTAAACTGTTTTTTTACACTTTCACACCCTTAAAATCCTTAACAAGAGCTGCATACATGACAATGAATTATATTGTAAAAGACAGCAAAAGACACTGCCAATTTCCCAATTTAAAAGTGCTAATTTTCATGACTTCCTTGTAATCACGTTTAACAAGAAAAGACCATCGGATTTTACATGCCCTCACCTTGACTTTATTGCATTTACATAAAAGAACTACCGGTTGTTAATTTGTTATACTAGCAGAATTAAACAAAAAAAGGGGGGAGAGAAATTAGACTTCTTACCCAAGGTTTATCAGCAAGTATATATTGATGACAATGCACAGGATAGGCAACCAAGGAACAAATGGACACAAAAAACCTGTGAATAAAAGATTAAAAACATAATTCAAAATTAATTATGCATATAGGTACCTTGTATTGTATCAGTCAGGATCAGAATGGATAATGAATGAAGTAAAATTCCTAGACCATACCTCCAGAGCGTCCAAAATTGCTCTGACCTTTATATTGGTCAATACAAGACAGTATAACTGAGGCGCACAAGAGGATCAACCCACCTATGATGCACACTAGGTACTGCAAATAACTGAAAAGAGCATGACATGTCAGATGTGAATATGCCATAGAGATACAGAGAGAAAGAAAGACTGGTTTTTGTGTTGGTGAAGATCGGCTTGGTGTTTAGCTTACACTGGTAGGAACCTGGTTGAAGCACCAGATGTAAGCATTAGAGCTCCAAAGCATATTAAAACTATGCTGTAAGTTGCTTTTCTTCTCCTTTCATATTCCTTAATCTCAGTTGGTTCTTGAAGAAATTCTGGGTCTGGGGCCTCATCTGGAGGGGCATATCTCAGTACCAGAATTGAAACGGCAACCATAGTAAATGCAAGTAGCGTGCCCACGCTGACCTGGAGACAAGATTAAGTAAAATGGTATAACTATTAACAGCAACTAAACTTGCATAATATTCTTTTCCTGGTCTAAAATATTAGTCAATGAATAACTTTAACTTATATTAGATTAAAAAAGCACGTACCATCCCTGCCAATTGTGACACATCCATGAAAAATGCCAGAATAGCGACAAATATACCAGTCCATACAGTGCTCCTGACAGGAACTTGGGTGGTTTGACTTACAGCTTCAAAGTAAGTTGGAAGAAGCCCATCTCTAGCCATTGCCATCATTATCCTTGGCTGAAAATTCGGCCAATAATTGGAAAAAAATAATTGCTTTAGCAATATATGTGAAGCTGATCAGAAAAGCTTTACCTAATTTTTAGGTAATATACCTGAGGAAGGATTGCACCTAGCAATGCGGCACAAAGAGCAAGAATAGCACCAGTCGAAACAACATACCTATTCAATAAAAAAAAATATAAGTCAAACTAAATCAATAAAAGCATATATAACTGAGCTTAGCAAATTGAAGGATACTCACATAGCCCAATGCATCCCATTTTCAACGAATGCAGTCGAAATTGGTGTGTCTGGGTCCATAGCAGGATATGGTACCAACCCAACAATCACCACAGATACCATCATATAAAGGGAGCAACAGAGAGAAAGTGTCAAGCCTATCCCCCATGGAAGATCTCTCTTTGGATTTTTCACCTGATACAGGGAAATCCCAAGATCAGTTACCAGTTGACACAAAATAATTAATCTAACAAATGAAAATGAATTTCATGTACGACGACATTAGTCTACCTACCTCCTCTGCCGTGCAAGCGATTGCATCAAATCCTATGTACGAAAAAAAGACAGTAGCTGAGCCTGACAGCACTCCGCTGATCCCATTAGGAAAATACCTATCAAAAGGGGAAAATCAAGAGATTACTTCTGATTTCAAAAATGAAATCACAGAATTCAATTTCTTTTGATTGAGTATGGAATTGCGATTTACCCTCCAGTCACAGAATAACCTTTCCATCCAGTCTGGAATCCTAGATATCCACCAGCTATAATAACAAAGAGCATGACAATAAAATTTGCAGCTGTCACAATGACTTGCACAAGTGAGCTCTGTAAATGGGATGAACCAAATTAAGTTTCAACATCTATTGGAAAAGCAGGAGTACAAAAATAGATTATTAGTAAGAGAGGAAATTCAGTACCTCCTTTATTCCCAGACATAGCAGTGCAGTAACTACAAGAACAAGAATTGCTGCACAGGGGTCTACTATAATACCTAGCCATGGAACAAATACTCTTGCAAGGAAAGATGGCAAGTTATCTTGACCGCCAAAAAACAGTGCCTGGCAATGAATTAGCAACAAAACAGAAATAGTATAAGATTATAATGTAAGATCGTTATAATGTGCCTAGTTTCTTAGAAGGCATAAAATCAAAATGTACCAAATTCGGGGAAATGCCGCGTGCAACAGCGGAGCCTCCAATGGTGTATTCCAAGATCAAAGCCCATCCAATCAACCAAGCAACCCTATCCTAGCTCACAATAAACCATAATTCACCAAACTGAACTAAAAAACATGTACAAGAGTATTAAAATTCAGATTATATATAAAATAAGAACTTGAGGAGATTATATACCCTTCTCCAATGCAGATGTAAGAATAATGGTAGGCACTGCCAGCAGAGGGACACCGGCTTGCCAGCTCAGCATAACAAAAGGCCGACAATGCAGAAGCAACACCGGCTATTAGAAAACACAGAGTGAGTGCGGGCCCAGATTGCTCCCTGGCAACAGTTCCCACAAGAACATACACCCCTGCTCCTATTGTTGATCCCACCCCTGCATCCCCATTTAATTTGCTTCATTCATATTAGAAATTCATGCTAACAACAAGGAGGAAAGGGAGAAATAAGGAAAGAAATGCTAATAGGAAAAAAAAAAAAAAGACTAACCAATGGCAAGGAGTTGGGGAAGGGACAAATCCCTTGCTAGTTTGTTTGGTTTGGATTCTGAATCTGAGGAGGGGAGGAGCTGTGCACCTTCTTTCTCTGACAAATCGGCTTGTTTTCGTCTTGCCAGATTCTGGATGCCACCAATCCAAGAGTATGATTCCAGTTTGCCACTCAATCCCTCCATTTCTATTCTCTTAAATTGTGAAGCAGGGAAAGAAGCTCTATTGAATCTCGTGGCCCCGTTTTAATTTGCATAATAGAGTAGTTTCGTTGTGTAAAATGAAATGGTACAACTGTATACAGGGGTTGGAAAGATGGGAACAAGCGAGAAGATAATTTGTCCGTCTGCTCTCAAGAAGTGTGAAGATAGAGATCGGGGGAGAGATTCAATCATTTTGGAAGGAACAGAAGTTGACCGTTTTGGATCCATCTTCCGTGATTTTTATTTATATCCAAAGTTAATTACAAATTAATAAAAATGTCCAAAATCAATTGGTTTTATTAAAAATGTTCATACTGGCCATTTTTTGGCCGATTTTCATTTTTTCCGGTACCGGTCAGAAAATGACCGGTACTTTTTTTTTTAGAAACAAATAGCTAAAATGCTGAAATATAACACTAAAAAATCGATTTTTTTTTAAAATATTTGTTAGATTACTTTTTTGATATATAATTAGCATATTTATACTAAAATACGTTAAATTACTTTAAATTACGCTAAATTACAATAATTATGTTAAATTATGCTAAACTATGGTAAATTACGTATGAATAGGGCCGATTTTGTGCCATCTTTTATAAATCATAAAAAATAGTAAAAAAATTTCAAAAATAATAAAAATTGGTATTCTACAAGTTCATTACATAACTAATTTACTGAGCAACGTAGATTGAACAATGGAAGTGAAAATCTTAATTGGAAACTTCAACTGAAGTTTTGAGGCTCTTCCCTTTGTTTTTTGGAATTCTGAATATTTGAAAACGGCATAGCTATCATTGGCGCATGCGTATTTTCACAAGCTTTCTAAAAAGTGGTCATTTGCTGAAATCGGACACTCGAGCGCTGTTTATGGCCATTTGAAGTTAGCGTAATTTAATGTGATTTACCGTATTTAGCGTAATTTAGCATAATTTACCGTATTTTAGCATAATTTAACATAATTATTGTAATTTAGCGTAATTTAATGTAATTTCAAGTATTTTAACGTATTTTAGTATAAATATGCTAATTATATATCAAAAAAGTAAACTAACAAATATTTAAAAAAAAATCAATTTTTTAGTGTTTTATTTCAGCATTTTAGATATTTGTCTCTAAAATAAAATAAAAATAAAAAAATGTACCGCTATTTTCTGGCGGGTACCGAAACAAAATGAAACCGGTCAGAAAATAGACGATATGGACATTTTTAATAAAATTAATTGATTCTGAACATTTTTATTAATTTGTAATTAACTTTGGATATAAATAAAAATCACGGTCCATCTTTCCTCTTTTCTCAAGTCCAACTGTCCAAATCAATGATTTCCCGTGATTCCGTGAAGATAATGCAATCTAGTAATATTTTATTTTATACACAAATCAATCTTACAAAATAGTCGAGGAAGAGATGAGGAGTCTCTGTCTGGCGTGTGCTCAGAACGGAAAGTTCCCGAGTAACACACCGGTTTCCTCACGCACTAGCTTTAGTCCCACAACAAACACAAAACACAGTCAGAAAGATTTAATTCCAGCAGAGATGACTTCCACTCAACGAACACAGAAAGTTGTGAATGGGCTTTAGGCTCTGGAAAGTCCCCGGGCTTATTTATCGCAGAGATGCGGCCGCGGAGACGCGGTATCTTCTGACAACTGGCCCTCCTGCTTCGGTGGGGGGCAGAGACATTGTTGGAGCCCATGGGGTCAGGTGTCAGGGATCAATAGCCGTTGATTCACAGTCATTCACTCGGCCCGCTTATTTATATGGGTCTAACAGAACGGGGCTTACTCTTCTGTGTTCATTCATTTTTTGTGCCAATTAATTTTAGAGAGTGTTGAAGCCCAATGAGCCAGGGACGGGATATACACCAAATAAAAAGGGGGCAATTTCATGTATCCCCCCTGAAAAACTTCAATATTACGTATTTCTCCCTCTAAAATTTGAAATTACATATTTCCCCTTCTAAACTTTCCAAACTCACAAATTTACCCATTTAATCAATAAAATATATTTAATATATGTAAAAGTACTTAAATAATATTATTTCGGATTCTAATTTTTTTTCAGACCATTATACCCCTTCCTCCTTCCAATCTCGTTCTTTCTCTTCAATTCACGAGCGTCTCACACCGTCCCCACCTATGGATCGGAGCAATGCGGCGAGCTTCAGCTACGTCAGGCTGCTGCACCATCCATGTCGAATCCATAGGTGGGGACGGTGTGAGACGCTCGTGAATTGAAGAGAAAGAACGAGATTGGAAGGAGGAAGGAGGAAGGGGTATAATGGTCTGAAAAAAATTTAGAATCCGAAATAATATTATTTAAGTATTTTTAAATATATTAAATATATTTTATTGATTAAATGGGTAAATTTGTGAGTTTGGAAAGTTTAGAAGGGGAAATACGTAATTTCAAAGTTTAGAGGGGGAAATACGTAATATTGAAGTTTTTGAGGGGGATATATGAAATTTCCCCAATAAAAAATATCTCACAGTTTATCCTTTTATTTAAGAACAACAATTTATCAATTGAATTATATTGATCGGAATTAAAATAAAAAGATTTGAATTCTTCTCAAATTATTGATTAAAAGTATACATAATATAATATAAGAGAAATTATTTCATTCAAAGTCAGGGTTCAGAAGCAAGGGAAAAAAGAACTACCTAGACTTCACAAATAAATGTAGAAAAACGGCTGGAAAATCATGCATCTTTTCAGAACACGGAATTTTATATGTAAATTGATATTCGTACAGAATATCATGTAATATTGAGCTTAAGATATAATTCCGTTGTAAGAAAGGATATCTATTTGCTAAGGCGTTTTCAAGCATGACTCATCCATCAACTCAAAGCGCGCCACATATTTGATTGTATTTAGTATTTATCAAATGAGGAGGGTTCAAATACCTTCATTTTTTATGTCTCCATCATGTCTGTTTTTAAAAACTTTAATAACTCAAAATTTAAAACTTAAAAGTCAAAATAAAACCGTTGGATATGATCTACATCATTTTATCTATGTGCTCATAAAAAATTATCACATTTGATTTTATTTTTATGTGAATCAATAAGTTGAAAAATCAACGTCTAGAAATTATCCACATTAGTACGTTTTTTACAAGCTCTTGATGACAACCAAAACAAAATTGAAATGTCATAATTTTTTACACGTGCAGAGATAAAATGATGTAGATCATATCCAACAGTTTTATTTTGACTTTTAAGTTTTAAATTTTGAGTTAATAAAGTTTAAAAAAATGAAGGTATGGTGGAGGCATGGAAAATGGAGGCATTTGAACCCACTTACCAAATACATATTGAAATATATAAATTTCTATTAAATATAAAGTTCGCCAAAAGTAAATTGTATTTAAATTTAGGAAAATTTTCTAGTGTACTCATACAAACTTTCAAAATAGTCAATTTTCCCCTTAATACACCATAATATCCAATATCCATATAAAAATTTAACATTATTTCTCCTATCCCTTTTTATTTACTTAACATTTTATTTAGTTATTTAAAAACAAAATTGACAAAAATATCCTTATCTCTTCTCTCCTCTTTTCTTCTCCTCCTTCACAAACCTCCAATAATCTTCAATCGAATTTTGTTTTTACCTTAAGGAAATTTTAGCTGTTCCTATTTAGTTCTTAATGTTATCAATTTATGTACTTTTAACAAAAAAAATGCTCCCCAGTATGAAAATCGATAACTATTTGGTTTGGTCCCTAATATTTTGTTTCTATTTTTTTTTCTTGCAATAAGGATATGTGATTTAAGAAAAGAGAATGGATATAGCATACCGATGAGGAATTAGAGCCACAAAAAATTCAAATCTATGACATAAATAATGAGTTTATTGCCTTCTGTTGGTTGGATTCGAGTTTCAGTTAAAGCCTAAATAAAGGGTTGTGTTTTTGTGTGATCCTCTCTGTGTTCCATTTGTTTGACTCAGTCTCTCTCGTGCCTTATCGCGCTGAGCTGTTAACTAGCATATACAAGGTCTTCTGTAATTAGCCAAATAATTGAAAGAAAAATCAAATTGTAGCGTCCTTCAAAAGAAAGAAACAAACGCCTAATGGATAGAAACAGAGAGTCAAGAAGAGAGTGTTGTAATTAATTTCTATTAATTACAACATATATGGGCTTATATGTAATATAAATATGAGGAGGGATTCAATTACACCTTTTTTTTGACACATCTTGACACCGTTTTTTTTATATATCAATTTTGCAATTTCAAAATTCAAACAGTCGATCCGAACCGTTCAACATGATCATCATATTAAAATGTGCTTGGAGATCAAATTTTACATTTTTTTTGAATTTTTTTACTATTTATTAAGATGGTTACAAAATCGTTGTTTTTCAATGGTCTGAAAACAACGATTTTGTAACCATCTTAATAAATAGTAAAAAAATTCAAAAAAATGTAAAATTTGATCTCCAAGCACATTTTAATATATCCATCATGTTGAACGGTTTGGATCGACTATTTGGACTTTGAAAATGGTAGGTGTCAAAGTGTGTAAAAAAAAAAGGTGTAATTTGATCTCTCCTCTATAAATATATATGGAATAATAATGGGCTTATATGTAATATAAATATATACTGAATAATAGAGTGTAAAATATCTAATTAAATCCGTTATGAAGTGATCAAATTAAGTATTATTTATCGGGTTCAATATGTGTCATGAGAAGTGAGGCATTTATTGTGTAGAATGCGTATTAATAACTTTATGATTTAGTGATGGTCTAAATTATATAAAATTTATAAATAATACAATTATGTTATTGGCCCCTAGGAAACACAATTAAATATGACAATGTCATGTAAATAAGAAAATACCCAATAAAACAAGTTTTGAATTTGGATTCGCTAAGGATCCAATAAGAAAATATCCAATAGGCTACATATCAACTCTGTATATACAGAGGCACCTATTCATTTTTGAATTAACGCTCTCTTTCTCAATCTCTATTCTGTCTCTCTCTCTTTAGCGTCTCTCCATCTCTCTCTCTTAAAACAGAAAAGATTAGTCTTGAGTGATAAGAGAAAAGACTTTCGGAAAAGAATTTGCGATTCGGGTATCTTTCCTTGTGCATAACAGAGCGTTGTCGCTGCCGCCTCTCTCGCTCTCTCCATCAGACTTGAGAGGGATTATATGAAAATTTAAAGGCTTTCGGTGATCAACGGTACTTGTGTCTCTCTGAAAGATCATGGCTACGGACCAAGGTAACTTAAAATTTCAGATTAGGATTCACTAGATGATCATGACAAATCTAGAGTTTATGAATTACGGTGTGGTTATGCATGAAATAAATCCATCGGAACTCTCTGCCAGTGATTTTCAATCGAATTTTATTGCTACCTCCAGGGAGTTTTAGCTAACCCTATTTAGTTATTACAGGTTTTTGAAGAAGGAGAAGGAGAGATGAGGGTATTTATGTCAATTTTATTTTTTAAATAACTAAATAAAATATCAAGTAAATAAAAGGAGATAGAAGAAATAATGTTAAGTTTTTATAGGAATGTTGGATATTATGAAGCTTTCATAGAAAAATTGGCTATTTTGAAAGTTTGTACCGTCCGAATCGAATCCGTCGCTCAGGATCGTCTCGGGATTCAAATCCGACGCTCGGGATGTGTGCGCTCCACTTTGGAATGGATTGTCACGAATTCGAATTAGACGGTCCCGATTCAAAACCCAAAAATTGAGTTACTTCACTGGATCTGAAGTCCAGGTTACCAGACTGAGTACAATTCTAGCGGACAGTCCAAGATTGTCTTTTAACTTGGCGCGAATGTCAAAGCATAATAATACTGCTTCTGTGCCATCCCGACTAGGCACCGGCTGTAAACCTGGATCGTTCGTTTCAATTGTGTTGAATCAGGTACCTGGGAAGATAAGGATCCGTGCTCTGCTGCATAACTGGAGACAAAAATACCTCTGCCGACTGTTAACACTTAACACCCCTCGCTTTTCAAATGGCACATTTTTAACAACCAAAATCAATAGATCTTAACATACAACCTTCAACCAGAATCAACTTATTGCAACATTTTTCAAAATTCCATCGCGTACAAGAAAAAAGAAAGGCCAGAACCGGAAAAATAGCATCAGAGCAATCCCAATAGATGCACTTGATAATAGAGGGAAAAAAAAGGACAATAAATGAAGAACAAGCAGCCTACTCCATATAGTTAAAACCAAAAATTGAACAAAGATCTAAGGATTTCTCGCTTGGAAATCCTTCATAAAAGCAACCAACTTCTCTACGCCAGCAAGCGGCATGGCATTGTAGATGGAGGCGCGCATGCCACCAACCGATCTATGCCCCTTGAGCTGCACCATGCCCTCCTTGCTTGCCTCCGCTATAAATGTCTTCTCCAGCTCTGACTGCCTGAGCGTGAATGGCACATTCATCAGTGACCTCACCGACTTCTCCACCGGGCACACATAATATCCACCACTGGCATCGATTGTATCATACAAAAGTCCAGCCTTCTTGGCATTGTTCTTCTCCACCTCAGCAAGGCCACCTTTCTTGAGCAAATCAGCAAACACCAGGCCACATATGTAGATGGCGAAGCAAGGTGGTGTGTTGTAGAGTGAGAGCGTGTCAGCATGGGTCTTGTAATCGAGCATGACAGGGGTGATTGGCTGGGCATTTCCAATCAGATCTTTGCGCACAATAACAATTGTGACCCCAGAAGGACCCACGTTCTTCTGCGCACCGGCATAGATCACGCCAAAGCGAGAGACATCTACTGGCTTGGAGCAGAAATTCGAGGACATGTCAGCCACCAAAATGGTGTCTTTGTTGGCCGGAGTGGGGTAATCCTTGAACTCAACACCGTGGATTGTTTCATTTGCACAGATATGAAGATACCTGGCATCAGGGCTCTGCTGTAGAGAATCAAAGGAGGGGATCTTAGTGTACTTCTCAGCCTTCCCGGACCAGATCAGATTAGGTTTGCAATATTTCTGAGCCTCCTTGAATGCCTTGTCTCCCCAGGATCCAGTCACGATGAAATCAGCGGTTGAATCTGGAGAAGCACAGAGATTGAGAGGCACCGCAGCGAATTGGGTGGTGGCACCGCCTTGGAGGAAGAGCACAGAGTAATCGTCAGAAATGGAGAGGAGGGAGCGGAGGTCTGACTCGGCCTTCTTGATGACGTAATCAAATTCCTTGCTCCGGTGGCTCATCTCCATGATGCTCATGCCGGAGCCCTGGTAGTTGAAGAGCTCGGCCTGGGCTTCAAGGATAACGGATTCGGGAAGGATGGCGGGGCCGGCGGCGAAGTTGAACAATCGGCCGGTGGAGGCGTTGGAGGAGGATACTGAGAGAGGGGTGGTGACGGCGGTGCATGAGATCCGGCGGAGAGAGAGACTGGAGGGCTTGGAAAGGCGGAGAGAGGAGGGAATGGAAAGGGAAGAGGATTTGCGGGAGGAGGATTGGTGGAAGAGGAGGGAGTTCGGGGAGGAAGCCGTGGATGTAGCCATTGATTGCGGTGGAGGGATGGTCGGAGTAGCTCAGAGAGGTGAGAGATGGTGAAGGGGGGTTTTGGCCTTTTGGGGGTTTGGTGAGTGATGTGAGAGAAAAGCGAGGCGGCTCTTGCGGCCTTGTGCCTATTTATTTCGATTCAGGAGAGGATTTCTTTTTATTATTTGTTTCTTTGCACCTAATTAAGCCCTTTTTCCGCAAGAATTAAATTCATATATCAGATTTTCTTTAACAAATTCAATGTAATTGCCTGTGGTGACTCAACAAATATGGTATCTAGTACACTTGGAGGTGTTGGTGATTGAGACTATAGTACAGAACCTTGTAACAGATGATTTTAAGATGTACTTGAGGTCATACTCGATGTCATCGTGTCATTTTATTTAAGACAATTGCCGAAATTTTTATTAATAACCCCAAACAAAAGAAAAATATCAAATCTAACCTCAACTCCAAAAATTTTTCAAAAATAACCCAACCGCCCCATCATTGGGCGGTTCACCCTACCCACCAAACCGCCCAGTGGTTGGGCGGTCCACACGGCCAAGCAAACCGCCCAGAAATGGGGCGGTCAGCTTTTTTTTTTTTTTTTTTTTTTTTTTTAGATTTGAGAGACAATATGAATGAAATTTAATAATAAAAATTCGAATTTTGTTTTTAATATTTGTTAGATTAATTCTTTTGATGTATAAACCGACATTTTTAAAAATACCCAAAGTTAATTAAAGATTAATAAAAATGTCCAAACCGGCCGGTCCCTTGACTAAATAACTAAAATGCTGATATTAATTCTTTTGTTAGATTATATTTGTTAGATTAATTCTTTTGATGTCCAAATCGAATTGTTTTGTTGGAAAATACGTTACAAATAGAGCCGATTTTGTGCTAAAATACGGTAAATTACAATAATTATACTAAAATACAGTAAATTTACTAAAATGCTGAAATTACAATAATTATGTAGAATTATGCTAAAATACGGTAATTTATTGAGCTACGTAGATTGAAGAATAGAAATGAAAATCTTAATCGAAAATGATGCAATATGGGCCTGCGCATGCTTCACGAAAAGGAGCGTAACTTTTAATCCGTCCGTCGGATCGGGCTGAAATTTTGACAGGAAATCCCGAATTCAAAAACCAAGCTAACTTCCTTTCGAGCCCGATCCGACCGTCGGATATAGAGTTTTCGAACTTTCTTTACAATATTAGAGTTTTTAGGGTCTTTTCGTGCATCATCTAACAAATATTTTAAAAAACAATTCGATTTTTTTGTGTTATATTTCATTTCAGCATTTTAGCTATTTTTCTCTAAAAAAAAAAAAAAAAAAAAGAGTTTCAAACCGTAAATAATATTTACGGTTTGAATTCCGAATTCAAACCGTAAATATTATTTACGGTTTGGGTAAAAATTTAATTTTTTCAAAAACTTGGTTAAATATATTAATTTTTATTTTTTTTGGGTAAAAATAAAAATCTCTGATTTTGCATATTTTACGGGACCCGTGGGCATATTTATTAATCTGTAATTAACTTGGGGTATTTTAAAAATGTTGGAATTCTCAAGTAATTTAGTGTATTTTAGTATAAATATGCTATCAAAAAAGTAATTTGACAAATATTTAAAAAAAAATCAACATTTTAGTGTTATATCTCAGCATTTTAGTTATTTAGTCAAGGGACCGGCCGGTTTGGACATTTTTATTAATCTTTAATTAACTTTGGATATTTTTAAAAATGTCGGTTTATACATCAAAAGAATTAATCTAACAAATATTAAAAACAAAATTCGAATTTTTATTATTAAATTTCATTCATATTGTCTCTCAAATCTAAAAAAAAAAAAAAAAAAAAAAAAGCTGACCGCCCCATTTCTGGGCGGTTTGCTTGGCCGTGTGGACCGCCCAACCACTGGGCGGTTTGGTGGGTAGGGTGAACCGCCCAATGATGGGGCGGTTGGGTTATTTTTGAAAAAATTTTGGAGTTGAAGTTAGATTTGATATTTTTCTTTTGTTTGGGGTTATTAATAAAAATTTCGGAGACAATTGGGTGTATGGTTCGTTTCATTTCCGGTAGAAAACAAATGACAAAGCTTCTGTTGATATTACAAACTGTTACCTCTGAGTTGTCCCTTTCATAAAAGATTATACACCGACATTTTTAAAAATACTCTGAGTTAATTACAAATGAGTGAGGCTATGGTGCTATGCATAGCACGGATGGCTAGTGTACTACGGCTCAATATGATACTTTTTAAAATTCTAACGGTCGATCCGACCGTTCAATGTGATAACCATATGAATATGTACTTGCAAACTAAATTTTATATTTTTTTGAATTTTTTTACTATTTTTTTCAGATAGGTAGAATTTTGATGGTTCGGAATTTTCAAAAAACACTGATTTTTCTACCTATCTGAAAAAATAGTAAAAAAATTCGAAAAAATATAAAATTTAGTTTGCAAGTACATATTCATATGGATATCACATTGAACGGTCGGATCAACCGTTAGGATTTTAAAAAGTACCATATTGAGCCGTAGTACACTAGCCATTGGTGCTATGCATAGCACCATAGCCTCACTCATTACAAATTATTAAATCTGTCCACGAGTTGCTGGTTTTATTAAATATGCTCAAACCGGCCAATAATTGGCCGGTTCCGATTAAAATTTGATTAATGGCGGGACCAGCCAATAATTGGCCGGTCTCGTGATTTTTTTTTTTTTTTTTTTTTTTAGAGAAAAATAGCTAAAATGCTGAAATGAAATCTAACACAAAAAAATCGAATTATTTTTTTAAATATTTGTTAGATTACTTTTTTTGATAGCATATTTATACTAAAATACGCTAAATTACTTGAAATTATGTTAATTTATGCTGATTGACACTAGATTACTTTGTTAACTTTTTTTTAAGAGACAAATAGCTAAAATGCTGAAATATAACACTAAAAAATCGAATTTATTTTTAAATATTTGCTATATTACATTTTTTATATATAATTAGCATATTTATACTAAAACACGCTAAAATACTTGATTTATGCTGAATTACACTAAATTACTTGAAATTACAATAATTATGTAGAATTATGCTAGAATACGCTAAATTACGCTAAATTACGTATGAATAGGGATGATATCTTCACTGAGAAAGCGAAAACGACGACAAAACTTCAAACGGCCATAAAACGGCGCTCGAGTGTCCGATTTCAGCAAATGACCACTTTTCGGAAAGCTTGTGAAAGTGCGCATGCGTCCAAACTTGCGATGCCAGATTTCCAAATTCAGAATCGCCAAAAAACAAAGGGAAGAGCCTCAAAACTTCAGTTGAAGTTTCCGATTAAGATTTTCATTTCTATTCTCCAATCTAGTAAATTAGTTATATAATGAACTTGTAGAATGCCAATTTTTATTATTTTTTGGAATTTTTTTACTATTTTTTATGATTTATGAAAGATGGCACAAAATCGGCCCTATTCATACGTAATTTAGCGTAATTTACCGTATTTTAGCATAATTCTACATAATTATTGTAATTTCAGCATTTTAGTAAATTTACCGTATTTGGCATAATTATTGTAATTTACCGTATTTTAGCACAAAATCGGCCCTATTCGTAGCGTATTTTCTAACAAATATTTAAAAAAACAATTCGATTTTTTTGTGTTAGATTTCATTTCAGCATTTTAGCTATTTTTCTCTAAAAAAAAAAAAAATCACAGGACCGGCCAATTATTGGCCGGTCCCGCCATTAATCGAATTTTAATCAGGACCGGCCAATTATTGGCCGGTTTGAGCATATTTAATAAAACCAGCGACTCGTGGGCAGATTTAATAATTTGTAATTAACTTAGGGTATTTTTAAAAATGTCGGATTATACATTATGAATCCGACATTCCACAGCTACATATGATCATATAGATAAATATTAAATACTATTAAGTTCATGGAGGTTGGCTATGCTTCAAATATTAAGATAGAGGCATACATTCTAACAATTAATTTTGCAATTTTAAAGTTGAAACAGTAAATTTGAATTGTTCAATATTATCTCCATATTAAAATGTGCGATCAAATTTATATTTTTCTGAAACAAAATTTTACTTTTTTTTTCAGAATTTTTAATTCACTGTTTTATTATGATAAAAAAATTCTCAATAACAATGACTTTAAAATATTCTGATAAAAATAATATTTAAAAAAATTTATAAAATTTATTCTTCAAGCACATATTAATACGGATATCATATAGCACGATTATAAACATAGCCAACCACTAAGTCAAGGGATGCGAACCGTTGTGTAATCACTCGGAAATGTCAGTGTGGAATAAAAGGAGTTAGTGGTATTGATAACAAACATAATAAATAACTGTAAAACTGATGAAATGAAAGCTAAAAGTAAAAATAAAATAAAATTTTATTTATTTATTTTATATATAATTTAGATATGATATGATGTGTTTTGGTTTGATATAATTTAAAAATCAATTAATTATTTATAAAACAATTTGGAAAATGATGGTTGGTTTATTTGCGCTTGTTTAATGTTCCGACGGTTCTCAAATTGCGCCAATTTTGATATAAAATATATGTAAAATATAATTAACATATCATTTTTTTTTCTATATTTTGATAAATTCTTTGTCATTTGTCATATGATTATAAGCAAGGTTCTAAATAGCGTTTATAGCGTCATAGCGGGAAGGCTACAAAAAAAGCTATATTGCGGAAGCTATTCCATATAGTGTTTTTTTTTTACATTCCGTATATTCAATATTTGTACTAAATATCAACATTATCTAAAGTCTCATAGAACAATAAATAACACCAAAGTAATTAAGAAATTATAATATTTATATTGAACCCGTACAAAGTCCAAATTGCGGTTCAAAATATCCATAGTAATATCATAAACTATCGATTTTTCCTATTAAAAATATCTTAAGCATAAATACATCTTTCAAAAAAAAAATTTGTTATTAAAAGTATCGACTGAAATTTGTATATACATCTTACATAAAACTACAACCTATTAAATTTTAGATAAATACATAACTCTCGATTGAAATTTAATGTTTAAATATTGGTCTATAAATCTTACATAAAACTACAACCTATTAAATTTTATATAAATACATCTTTCAAAAAAAAAATTTGTTGAGATTTCTCATATTAATGTAAATAATAGCAGTAGCAACTTTGCTAGGATTCTTTTTTTTTTCCTGAATAAAGAGATAGAAATTGCGATAGAAACTTGTGACCCGATTGTACACATTTAAAATTAGGAAGCTGATATGAATACCCGCAGTGTACCCGCACTTAAACTGTCATAACTGCTTGTGGGGACCACAACCGTTCCAAAACTGTAATTTTGTTTTACAAATGTTAATAGTAACATTATGAAGTACATAACTCAAATGAGACAAGTATTTATACCTGTACACTAAACTACATATGATATATGAATTTTCCTAAAATAACCGTACCCGCACCTTTTCTTGAAAATCCTCGTGTTGTACCCGCATTAGGGGACCACTAAAAATTTTCAACAAAAAAATATTGACTTAGCTTATGTGCGGATAATAAAATATTTATATCTACATGCTTGTGGTATTTATACTTACGAAATAAGTATTTATACCTATACATTGAACTACATATGATATGTGAATTTTCCTAAAATAACCGTACCCGCACCTTTTCTTGAAAAATCCTCGTGTCGTACCCGCATTAGGGGACCACTCAAACGGCATGTGGGGACCACTAAAAATTTTCAACAAAAAATGTTGACTTAGCTTATGTGCAGGTACGTGCAGGTAATAAAATATTTATATCTACATGCTTGTGGTATTTATACTTACGAAATAAAGTATTTATATCTATATGCTAAGCTATGACGCCCAACCAGAGGTAAAGAAAAAATTAAAGAAATGGAACCATCACAAGCAGTTATGGAAGTTAATCGCGACGGCATACCTTGCGGGTACAGTGCGGGTACTGTAGAATGGGTACTAAAATAATTATTCTTAAAATTATGGACAACACTTTTTAATGGCTGAAACAAGTGGACCAAGCATGTTTCGTAAGATTCCGCTGGTACGAAAAGTATCTGCCATCAACTTGCGGAAGAGGTTCTGGTTGACCCGGTTCTTTTAGGTCGAGAAATCACCATTAAAATTTGAAAATGAAGTATAATAAGAAGATAGAGCATTTGCATTCATTTTTTAAGTTCGGTAATGAGAAACCACAAACTGAGACAAATATACCGAAAATAAGTATTTTTTTAAAATAAAAATGAAGTCTTTTAATTTTAATTATTTAAAAAAAATTAACAAGTTTTGAAACCACGTTTCTTAGTTAAAAAACGTTATATCTGATCACTGGGCAAAATATTTTTTAAGTATATTTAATAAAATAAAGTCTGTATTGATCATTGACAAATTCTTCTTAGACGGAATTTTTCTCTTGTAAAACGAACTCGTAGATATCGTCTGCAAAGCATATACCGTAGGCAACAACTGCAACCTAATTCTAAACGAGGTGTTTGGTGTTTCGGATGTGCTATCCATTTTTCCTTCATTTCTGAGCGTTCTTTTGAAATGTGGACATGAATCATGATCGTCCATCCATCACATTATCCGCTACTCATAAATTCGAACCTCCGTTCTCTCTCTTGCACCAGATCTTTAAACCCAATTTTCAACTTCAAACTATACTTTTTTTTATTACTAACAATTTCAATTTAATTATCATTTGTTTATACTGTATATTGCAAATGTGGACACTTTATTATTACTTGCGAAACCGGGAAGCATATAAGAACCAAGTTTATAGAAATTTTGCTGCAAGGAAATTGGCAGGTAGAGAAAGGGACGAGGACCAACTAACAGCTGTTGCCCAAAAAGTAAAGCGCAGTGCAATTTCCTTAATTCTGAACTAATTGACGGCGACATAAAGTAGTGAAATATACTTGGTGACTTGGTGTATGTTGCATAATTATAAAGCTCCCTTGAAATTTCTTGTACTATGGTCATAAAAACAAAGAAAACAACGAAAGAGGCCTCTCGCACCCAATCGTGTGTGAATTAATTGCATGTTTACTGTAACCAATTGTCTTTGCTTAATTGGACTCTTACGAGAAAGTAAAGAATTAATTAAAGGCGGATTGGTACTTCTATGGATTTGTGAAAATCGCAGGAAAAAAAATTATAACAAAAAATGCAATAATAACTCATTATTTGTTTTTTCTCTTCCTCATTGGAGCCTCTTGATAACTAGAGCACACTTCGACAACAAGGAAGATGAAAAATGTAAAACTAACACATAATATAAAGCATAAAATATCTAAACCTAATGACCAGCAGAACTAAATGTAGGTAATACTCCTATTTCCAGTAAGAGGAAAAGCCTGACGTCGGCGCGGTTGCTGAAAGCCTCCCTCCTTTTCCCCTCTTTGGCCAGAACTAGACCTCTTACTATTCTTCTTCTCTCCGTAACCCCCCTTCTTTGGTTTCCTAAATCCACCACCACCACCAACACCACCTTCCTCTTCATCATTATCTTTGGCACCTTTCCCTTTCGACTCTCCAAATTGGATATCCTTCCTAGCAGCAGCATAGTTAAATGGTTTCAGCTGAAAACTTGCATTATTTTCTTGATTGGGTTTCAGCTGGGTCTGTTTAGAGCCTTTGAGTTCATTCAAGGACTTGAAGCATTTCTCAAAGCTGGAGGAGAGCTCAGTTGGAGAGACAGGCATGTCGGCTTCAGACTCTGACCCTGCAGCAGTAGTCTCGGTCTGTCGAGGGAACCACTCCTTCTGCTCTGCACTTTCATCGTCCTCAGAAGAAGCAGAGGAAGTGCCTGGGTTCTTTGTGGGAGAAGAGGTCGAGCTGGTGGGTGAATCTGTACCTCCGTCATCCAAGGGTATCAGGTCTTCCATGTTAATAGATACAGCATTAAATGGGGGCTGAGATGGCTCTTCTAGTTGCATGCTTTCTGGCTGGGAAGACAAAGCAGTAGAAGGTGCTTCTGACCGGGAAGAGGGCGCAGGAGGTGCTTCGACCACCACCTCACAACTTTTAATTTCAGCAGGTCGCTGCTTCACTACGCCAGAGAAATTGAATGGAAGAGCCACAGCTTGCTGTATCTTCTCCACCTTAGTTTTAGCATCCTCCTGTCAACATACAAAAAGAATAGTCCTTAGTAGTGCTACTAACCACCACAAGCAACCATAAAATAACAAGTTTACCAGACAGCTTGAAAAAATTATGTTGGACACCAACTAAAAGTATTTAGTTCTAGAATAGTTCTCGTAATACAACTTTGAACACAATTGTGAAGTTCAGGCAGCTTTGATTCAACATAATCTATATTCCTCGATACTAGACAACTAACAACAGCATCCTAACAATTTTCCCCATGCCACATTGTAAAATGAAAGAATACAAGTAAAATACTACCTGCTGCATTAAAGAGCCAGCGCTGCTTGGCTTTTTCCCAGAGGCTGACGGTTTCCCAAACAAAGCTCCAAAGGCTGCAGGCCTTTTCAGTAACTGGACAGATGCTGCTTTTGTCCCCTAAAGTAAAAAAAATTAACCCCTCCACAATTTAATATGAAAAACAAAAGATATGAGAGGTAAGAAAGAGGAGACCATTTGTACAAGTAGGATAATAACATGACAAGGTGCTTACTGCTTGAGTGCTTCCACTGCTGATATTCTGTTGGCTGGCTGATCCACTAACTGTAGCCGAGCTCTTAGCCTCACTCACATGTAATGAAGCTGTTATCGGTTTCTGTCCTTGATGTGCGATAAAAGGAGCCCGTTGACTAGCACTGGATATGTTTGAAGGATAGGTCCTAGAATAGTTGACCATGGCTGAAGTATTGAATGGAGCAACTGGAGTAACAAGGTGAGGAATCTCAAAGGCCGGCAGATTTATCCGGGCATTTAGAGGCACCAGTTCATCAATATGACCTCCCTTTGCTTCAATCTCTGCTGCTCTAGCCTGCCAGGAATAACCAGTAATACTTATCTTTAAACAACTATTTTAAATAGACAAGTAGATGAGGTAAGAAAACAAGAAAGAAAAGCCTCGTATACCTTTTCAACCTGAGCCTGTTTTAATTGCATGGCAATAGCTTCAAAAGCAGGGGAGTTAGAAATAGAGTTCCGAATAATGTCAAGGACAGCAGGTAGGTGGCGTTCCACGACAGAGTGCCTCAATTTGACCAGTCGTAAAAGCTTGTCAGATGTGAGAGGCATCTCTTTTGCAATTTCCAATAGAGTTTTATTAGGCAGGATATAACCAGTACTCTCATCCTCTGCACGGGCTACATAGTCTCTCCATTGAGAAAGGCCCTGCATTACAAGCAAATGCCCACAATGAGATATGTAAATCCATAAGCTATATAGTCCTGATTTGAAAAAAAAAATTACTTTTGAAAATACTCACAGCAACGATAGCAAGCTGTGTTGCATTCAGTTCAGCATCCTGCACCCTGAGCAAAAGAATTCATTTACTCTGTTAAATTTTGTTGCATAACAAAGCTAAAAACTAAATAGAAATATATAAAAGAATTGAAGAACAAACCCGTATATGTTCATGAATGAGGTATCTGTCAACAGTTCTTTTTCATACATCTGCAAGCAAATTTCACTGCTGCGATTGTACACCTGAAAAATAAAATACAACAGTGACTACCATCACCATGAAACAAAACCTAACAAGAAGAAACAGAAATGATTAAGAGCAAACCTCTAAAAGACGATCATATCCATTCACAGATTCAGATAGTAGCTGATTTCTCATCACATCATATATATATAGGAGATAGTGTGTGTCTTCTCTTGCGTACCTGTCAACATAAGAAGAGATATTAATACGACATCAAAAATAACATTAAAAGCAAAATGAATATTATTATTTGTAGGTATATTACTTGATCATTTCTTTTGGAAGGGGACGGAGCCTCCAATCTGCATTTTGATATCTGCAATAAAATCATAAATCAAGACACAAGTTCAGATGCCTAACCAATGGAATTAGTAACAAAAGTGTACGTGTGTGTGATATGTGAGGAACTTCTGTCTCTTGTGTGTGTGTGTGTGGGGGGGGGGGGGGGGGGTCCGGATCCCCTAAAGTAACCCAATTTTTTAGTTTAGATCCGGACCGTCTGATCCGAATCCGGCCCGAGGTGGATCGCACAGAGCCCCTTTAATCTGACATCCCGATTCGAATCTGATGGCCCGGATCTAAACTAAAAAATTGGGTTACTTTAGGAGATACAAACTCGTGTGGGTGGGGGGGGGGGGGGGGGGGGTATTAATTTACTCTTTGTTGGCTTCCACATCGCAGAAGTGATGTAAGAGATACTCGAGACTGTTTCTTTCCAACTGCAGCACCCTGGAAGCCTATTTTTATTGAAGAGAAAGGAGAATAGTTAAAAAAAAAAAAATACACATAGAGCCATCCACTGATGGCATTTACTAGCACCATAATAATCTTAGTTTTAAACACATGAGATTACACTGGGTTCAAGTTTTTGGGTGGTAGCCATCAACATCCCTCAAGCATTAATAACAAAACAGAAAATGTTATACAAATCCTTATAATGACTAAAATGGAGAACCAATGTAAAGGAAAAAGGAAAGTGTCCAGTCCGAAGACCAGATGCATTTTTCCCACATTCTATTGTTATAAGACAAATTAAGGGTTTATACCGTTTCTGGGACTGGTACCCTTTTGGAAAGCTTGGACAGGAAACAAGGTAGTGTGGACTCCTATTGAGGATTACACTGGATGTGGTACTGCCTCTGGTAAAGGGTTTATTGCCTTTTTGGAAAGTTTGGACAGGACAGACCCAAGGTTGCACAGTTATATGACCAGATCCACCGTGGCAGCTTCTGTGGTTGTGTCGCATATAACAGGTCACTCACACAACATACTGCAGATGAACAGCGAAAACTGTTCATCTGCAGTAATATAACCAGTTCCAGACTTCAAGGATTACATAAATAACTATAGATTGACAGTCTTTGAGAGAAAACCAATTCACAACAGCTTATAGACTATGTATAAAGAATGAATTGGCAGTCAATTGCTTTTCTCTAATAAATAAGCAGTAGAACCAAAATCCTGTCTAGAAAGTCTTTATCCTTTAATTCAAACTCTATACATACTCATTTTTGCAAAAAAGGGAATTAATTTACCTGCCCAGTGTCAAAAAGATTGACAACATAAATCCCAAAGTCTCGTTGGAGCCACAGTATGTCACGATCTGCCCCATGCATTACCTACATTCATTTAAAATACAAAATCAAGGATACCACAAAGTAAAGGCAACTTTCAGCAAAAGGGGAGACAGAAACAGAAAAGAAGATAAAAGAACCTTTCTCTTGTATGGATCTTTGAAAATCTCACGCAGATAGGATCCAATGTAAATGCGAAGCTTTAAAGTGTCCACTATGAAATCCTCTGTTCTTGTAGAAATTTGCATCAAGCAGGTAAGACCCTGAAACGACCGATACTGATTGTGTTCCAAATCAACCTGATGATCACAAAAGAGACAAACATAATATTGCAATTACAAAATTTTATAAATACTTAAGCCAAGTATTTCAAGCTACCAAAGAAGCATTCGTTGTACTCAGAAAACAGTGATCAGATACAATCAAGAAAAACATGAACAAGGTCAAGATAAGAAGGCTGATGAACTGAAATAGAGACATAAAACTCGAACTAACCGCAAATTCGGTAGCAGACTTCAATTTAGTACACATCTCACGCAAATCTTTCAACTCTTCCACAAGTTTAAAAGGTGTCTCCCCCAATGAAAGTGGCTTCATAGGCTCACGTATGCCACCTTTTCTATCGACAAAATCCACAGCAGCTGCCTTCTCCTGAATAAAGAACACTCAATGTTATAAATTAAACCATTTTTAAAAGCCCATACAAGAGTTAGATAGATAAATACACAGAGTGTGCATCCATGAGTGAGAAAAAGAGAGAGATCAACCAGAGGGTGAATAAGGCGGGTCCCATCCTCGCTCTGCTCAAGCCAGACATGCTGGAAGGGAAGGTTTGCATTGTTGACAATTATGCGGTACTCATCCTGCGGCCGAGGAATGGAGGGTATATGGAAAGGCACCTTTGGCTTGGCCCCACCAATCCTCCTGTCCTTTGTGGCAACACTAACCCCTGTTGCCGAGTAACTTGATCCTGGCACCGACTCCTCTTTTGCACTCTTCTTCTTGTTCTTCCCGCAGACCAATTGGAACCCGTCATCATCCATAGCCCCTTCCTTGGCAATCTCTTCTTCTTTTGTTCGTCCTTCTTTGAATTCGTCCATTGAAGCCCCAAACCTGTGCCATATTGATCGCGAACAGTTAAAATCAGAATTAAGAGCATAAAATAAAACTGATTCCAATACAAGCAGAGTATATCTGATACCATCACAATTATAAAAGGAGTGGAGGTGTCTCTCCACAATTAGACATGGATCAGACCAAAGAATTGTGAAAAGGCTTCAAGATGAACAAGAAAGTAAAAAAAAAAATACTAATACAATCAAGTATGCCTAATGTCGTCAAAATCATAAAAGCAGTGATGTCCCTCCAAATTAGACTTGGATTGAACCACACTGTTACAATCCATGAAAAGGCATCAAGAATTCAAGATGATCAAGAATGTCGACAAAACCAATTCTAATACAGTCAAGTATGCATAATGACATCACAACTAGAAAAGCAGTGAAGGTGCCTTTCCAAATTAGACATGGATTGAACTGTACAGTCATGAAAAGGTATCAAGAGAATCAACAGCTCTAAAATTAACCAATTATGTAACAAGAAAAATATACATGATGGCATCGTAATTAGAAAAGCAGTGGATACGCTTCTCTAGGTTAGACATGAATTGAACCGTATCGTTGTGAAAAGACATCAAGAAAACAAAGAAGTAATGAATTGCACATTAAGATGTTACTAATGACCTTTCTAGGAGCTCATCGTTGACATTGATAACCCAGTCAAGAGCATCGTCTTGGTCGTTTGCTGGAAACGAGGAGCGATTTTTCTGGTTGCGCCAGAGGAGCTTCGAGTCAGAGATGGAGCTGAGAGAAGAACCAGAAACGGCGGCGATATCGCGCGCAGGGGTTTTAAATTCGGGGAAGTTATGGTAGAAGTGGAAATCCTCTCCGGAGGGGATGCCCTTCGACCGAGCCGACAGCTTCATCGCCGCCGACGCAAGAACTCTGAGCGCTGACGACAAAGCCTCCGTCTTCTCCCGCGTAGACGATTCGCCTCCGCCTCTTTCGCTTTCATCTTCCATTTTCCACCCTCTCTGTTGCTTTCTTGATTTAATTTTACGAGAAATGAGAGAAATGGGAAAAGGAGAGAAGAGAACTAGGGTTTTGACGAGGGTCGCCCGCAGGAATTAGAGGTCTTGAATCTTGATTTACAGCATTTACCGGAGCTGGCTGTTACTGTTTAATTATAAAGTAGAATTTATTGTTTTCCAAAAGGAAAAACAAATAGCGGGAAAAATAAGTGCGTGAATTACTGTTCTTCACGTGACCATCGTGAGATTATGCTTTGAAGCATGTAAAAATGGATGCCACACGCATCGAAGACCTGTTTTGTCGACCAATTTCACATGATTTAAAAAATCGTCATAATTTTATTATTTGAAGTTCATGATTCTAAAGAAATAAAAACCATAATAATTATATGGTCATTAATTTTTTGGTAGAAAATCATACAAAATTACGGTAGCTAACCATTCCGTGTTCATCTTAATTTTTAAAATTTGACTATTAAATATTTTGAACAGTTTAATGTTAAAATTAGGAAAATCACAAACCATTCAACAAAAGGTATTATATGTGAAACACTGAAAAATATACATTTGTTTGAATATTTTCTTGAAAGTTTTGATGCTAAACTTTATAACAAAATACTACTATTTTAAATGAATCTAATAATAAAATTTGTCATAAGAGAAATGCACTGACTCTGGCAATATTACAATTATATGATATATCGTTATAAGCACACTATAATACATGAGAAAGACTCAAATGCCTCTATTGATTTAATGCTTCAGTTATACCTCACATCCTCATCTTTATTTTGAAAGTTCAAATAATCGATTTGAATCGCTCAATATGAGTTCATATTAAAATGAGTTTGGAGATCATATTTTATATATTTTGAAATTTTTTGGAATTTTTTTAGATAAGTACAAAATCATTGTTTTTCAGAAAATTATGGACCAACCAAAAACAGTAATTTTGTACATATCTAAACAAATAGTAAAATCACCTAAACAAAATTAGTAAAAGATTTCAAAAAATATAAAATTTGATCTCCAATCACATTTTAATATGGAGATCATGTTGAGTAGTTCGGATCACCTGTTTGAACTTTGAAAACAAAGATAAGAATGTGGAGCATAATTGACTCACAAAAATAATGTGGCATATGAGCCCTCCTCGTTAAAAATAATGTTACTATAATAATTGTTAATATTTTATAAAGAGTTTTATTGATATATTTTGAAAATTTTATTTTCCATTATCTATAAATATTATATATTGATATATAATTTTCAATTGTGTTATTTGGTTTTGTCGAATTAAAAATTAGTGGTTAGAATTTTTTAAAGAGGAGTCCACTTTATCATTAATAGTTCACTAGTGATTTATGGTTCATTAATTGTTGATTGTTTCATTTGTGCTTTAATAATGATTTATGGCTCATTGTGGTTTGATCCAAGTGGATTAGGTGTAAAGGCTAAAATGGTCATGAAAAACTATGGTATAGTCGTATAGATGAAATACTATGGTTTAGAATTTAGATGAGTTCCAGAGAGTAGAACTGGGGTGCTCCTAAGCTCACCAAGCCCTTCGTGAACACGACTCTAAAACCTATCGACTTGACTTCAAACGACATTTTCAAAACGTTAGATGTTCAATCTATATTAAAATGTGCTTGGAGACCAAATTTTATATTTTTTGGAATTTTTTTACTATTTATTAAGATGGTTTGAAAATCGCTGTTTTTATCAAAATTCTGCACCATTGGAAAACAGCGATTTTCAAACCATCTTAATAAATAGTAAAAAAATTCCAAAAAATGTAAAATTTGGTCTCCAAGTACATTTTAATATAGATTGAACATCTAACGGTTTGGAAATGTCGTTTGAAGTCAATTCGATAGGTTTTAGAGTCGCGCTCACGGAAGAGCTTGGTGAGCTTAGGAGCACCCTAGTTCTACTCAGTTCCAGACAACGATTCATGACTTTTCTCACAAGGGCCTCTCCGATTTTGGAGCTTTAAGAATAGCCTTTATAGTTTTTCAAAGACCATTGATTTGTTTAGTGCATATATATTTTGCAGAATTATAATTTGTTGCTACAACGTAGAGAAAATCAAGCAAAAGCATGAAAAGGTGCAGTTTTAAATAAACAAAAATCCAGTCTGATTAGACTATTTTGTTGGTTTGATCTGACTTCAACAAATATGCATATTCTCAATACTGTAAATACCATAAAATTTGATATAATTTTCACTTTAGAAAACTAAATTATAACATCTAATAGGAGAGAAGCAACTCCACGAAATTTTTATTCCTCTTTTTTTAATAAAAAAATTTATTTGATTCTTTGAATAAAATCATAATTTGACAAGAACACTTTCAGACTCTTCTTATCCTTTGATTTTTGAGATTTTCTAAATCATAATCTACCATAAATACAAATACAATTCTACAGTATTATGTTTTTTATAGTTTCATAACTATTGAGTACCAGCCTTTGGTCTAGTGAAAAGACAATACTCTCCGTTTGAAAGGCGGTTCAAAACTCGGAAAATGTAATCCTTTGTGGATATTAAATAATTGAGTGGCTTGAGCTCCAACCTTTACTCAGAAAATAACTGTAGGACCGAGGGATAGAACACCCCGTGAATTTTAAAAAAATAGTGGTTTCATAAAACCACAGCAAGGAGAACACTCTCCTTGCATTATTGTCCAACCTGTCATTTTCTAGTGCTTGACTAGCGTTTTTTTGTTTCTTATGATGCGACCATTGAAGAGAAGAAATATGTTTTTTTTTTTAAATTAAAACAAATCTTCATGTTTGTACATCTTTTTTTAAATAGTATTATGCCCTTGCGTTGCAACGTGAACATATTATAAGAGAATAAAAAATATCTCATACAAATGACATATTTTCATAAAAACTTTAACTAAATGACAAATAATATTTTTTAAAGGGCATATTAAATGACATATGTATGTAAATAACTTATACTTTAAACGACACATTAAATGACATATTTTTATATAAAAAATATTAAATAAAATGACACAATGACAAATAATATTCCTTAATGATATAAAACAAATAAAAAAATGAAGACATTCTAGAGATGATACGCATGAGATAGCGTTACTGATGTATACAGAACGTATATTATTCATAAAAATATTATCCCTATTTATAAATAAATTGTTTGCATTCGTATTCGTTCTAAATCCGTAAAAAAATGCGGATAAATATACAGATTTAATTCTAAATTGTCAAGGCAATGTGAATATTCGATGTTATGAAATTTTATTTGAAGGATGATGTTAAATTGTTTAAAAAATTATTTGTGTATCTCAAGTTTTAATTTTCAATTTCCATTTTTTATTAAATTATCCTCATATTTTATTCTCTTGTCATCTATTATGACCATTAATTAATACATGCAATTTGTTTTATAAAATTTATTATTTGGAATTTTGATTTTTATTCTAAAATACTTCTATTATATGTGCATATTTGTTAGTAATTTTCGTTATGTTTCGTATCTGTACTGAATCTGTACCCGTCGACAAAGGCAAAGCCAAATAGAGTTAGACGTGGGTAGGGGTGTTCATTGGGTCCGGTTTAGTCGGTTTTGAATCCAACCGAATTAGTTTGGATCAAATGGTTCGGTTTTTTCAGTTTAATGGTTCGGTTCGGTTCGGTTTGTTTTTTAAAACCGAATTATAATTTCGGTTCGTTTCGGTTTAGAAACTTTCAAAAACAAAATAACCGAACCGACCGAACTTTTATATATTATGAATTTGATCCGGACCGCCCTGGTTTATTTCTTAATCAATTGCTTTAAATACTTCAGTTTATTTCTTAATACCCCGGTTTATTTCTTAATATACTTCAGTTTATTATAAATCAATTGCTTTAAATAAAAAAATAATATATTTTGGTTTGAGCTAAACAAACCGAACAAACCGAAATAAAACTTTGGTTCAGTTTGGTTCGGTTGCAATGCTAAATCAGTTTGGTTCGGTTCTATTTTAGAAACCAAATTATAACTTTGGATTGCCTAGTTCGGTTCGGTTGGTTGAAACCGAACCGATGAATACCCCTAGACGTGGGCACTTGCCTCCCTGTGGCTCAAAAATAAAAAATTCAAGAGTATACTTCTATTTTGTTTGTCTTTTTATAAAAAAATATATATAAAAATAGAAGTACATTTATAAGAATTATAAAAAATATTCAAACGAATGTTAGGATTCAAGAATGCACCATTAAAACTCCATCTTAAACATATTTCGATTATTTGATGAAAGACTAGACATCTTTTAAATTAATCTAAATTTAATAGACACCATATTTAAATAATTGAGAATATATATATATAATTTTAATTAGTTGTTCTGAACTAAATTATATATTTTTTTAGAGTATGTAGAGTTGAATACATCATAAAAAAAAAAAAACAGATATACATCATAAAAGAGAATTATTTTGTCCAACGCGTACCACATTAAATTCAGTTGACTAAACAGATGTACACTTGCATGAAGCCGGAAAATATTGCTCTGCTGTGACGATTCAGCATTCCTTTCTTAAATCAACTCGAGAAAATTCTCAAAAAAATTAAAGAATAAAATCACCACGTCACTTGAAAGTTGAAACCTGGATAATTTGCATATCAGAATTCTACAATCTGAATATCATTTTCCCTATCATTAAATACATTGCATTCATTTTATACAACACCACTTCAATTAATACTGTACCAAAAAGCTGGCGAAAAATTAGTTATCCGGAATATTCCTGGACATGTCTTAATTCGTTGTCAAAAAGCTGGTAAAATATTATTTATCCGCAAAATAACGGGATGTGTCTAAATTATTGTCAAACTGATAATTGATAAATCACAGAGTTCCATGCAAGTTTAGCAGCAACATTACCGACATTACCAAAAACAAGTTACTCCAAAGACAAATTTACTTGACCAAAAGAAAACGTTTCTTACAGACAGCTACTTAAAATTAGGAAAAACAATGCTCAAAACATTAAACTGATCCAGCTAATTAACATGTAAAAAACCAAGTACTGTGTATGTGTATAATGTGCCGTTTATAATTTATTTATGAGCTACTATCCACAATGCGAACGGGAATAACAGGAATGGAATCCCACCACTCGTGCAAGCGCCTTGCACCCTGTGGATTAGAAGACATCGACTTGCCTATACCTGTATTTGCCACAAAAAGAGATGTTATTGCTCCGATCAAGATGTATTTGAACGGTACAACCGCCAGTACCAATGCAACCCCTGTCATCACCCATAGCACCTTATCTGTGTGCTGCAACATAAAGGAAAATAAAAATTAATATATAAATTAAACAAAATTAAAACAAAGCCATCTAGACAATGTTTTTCTTTCTGTGCTTTATCATCTGAGTAAATGTGGAAATGTCAACTTAACCGATTAACCAACCTTTGTGGACCTTGATGTGAAAAGGGACCATATTTTCAGAATTGTAATGTTCACCGCCGTCACAATTTTGTGCAATCCTTTCAGGGCCTGTTGTGCTTCCACTACACTCTCCATTGTTGATTTATCTGATGAAGTATCAATCACTACTTCCGAATATCTCTCTCCAATATTTTTCCTTTTAGACCAAATAATTGCTCCTGCTATACCCGCCAATAATGCGGACAGTGCATAGCCAACCCCTTCTCTGTTTCAATAACCCCAAACAAATATGTTACTTTAAAATTGAAAAAAGAAACCAGGAAATATAGAAATGAAGTCGACATAATATATAAGGAGAACCAAGTACATGTATATGGTCACTAGGGTTATGACGAGGAGAAAGCTGGTTCTTGCTGGTCTTTCCCATGAGACTAATCTCTGAAGCCATGATAGGATGATCCTGAACGGGCGAAGAAGATTCTACATATAAAATTTTAGCAAATAATTTAGTGTTTTACCTTTAACAATATGAATACTCCAACCACAATTAATGCTTAGGTGCTTTTAGAATAAAAATTTGCTAGGACACTGGTTAGGAGAAAAACAACTAAAAACTAACAATTAACTTACACTCAATACTTAGAAAGAGTAAATAATTAATTAAATACTCTAGTTAGAGAGATAGTTTGATGCAAGTCCCTGATTTATAGCTGGAAGATTGCTCTGTACTAGATATATTTGATGTTGTACATTGTTTGGTTGATGTTATATGTCTGACATCGACATATGTTAATCTTCTAAATTATTTCTAATGCCAAAGCAACCTCTGCCAATTTTTTTTTTGGTGAGAGAGAGACTATAAAATTGATACTCACGACAAGAACGAGAAGGCTATCTGCGATTCCTTCATCTTTGACCTCATGCACTGCAGCTTTGGCAATGCCAACTTCTATTGCTTCATCTTTAATCTGACCAACTGTTGAGTCCAGTGACTCTGCTTGGTTTCTCTGCTCTTCCTCCAGTACTTGTACTTTCTCTTGAGAACTAGATTCAAAGGGATGCGAAACAAGATCTAATCTTTTCAACACATCAGTTGCACCATAAGGGGTAATCATAGAAGTCTGTCTTAAGCTGTTAGCTAGCTCTTCTAGTACATAATCCCCTTTTGGCACATCATCATACAGAGCAAATATAAGGAAACTATTTGGAGGAGGTGGCGACATTTTTAGCATCTCTCTTGCTGCATGAAGCCTTATAACTCCCAATATGGCTCGGGAGTGCATCTCTGAAGACTGTAGAGGAGATTCTGAGAAGTTGTACATTGAAATAAATCGGTGAAGTAAAATCACCTCCTTTATTAAGGCAAGCCATAGGTCACGCCTTGTCGAACCCGTCAACTCTGGAAACTCTATAATCAGAGGCTCTGATCTGCATTCCAGTAACATCATTTTTGTTTCAAAAAAAACTACTAAACAAAGTCCACATTGGCATTCAGTAATAAAAAAATATTACATTTCAGTAGATTGGTACGAAATGGCTTTGTCAAACAAAGGAGCGCCCCAAGGCCCAGTCGAAGCTGCCTTCACCTGATGATCTACATCAGTTCTCCAAAGATTAATATTCAAGGCAGGTTCGTATGACATGACCCCCGATGCTTCAAAGTAGAGTGCCTTATTTGTTAATGTCAGCCTACCTGAACATGCACAAAAGCAACAGCCCGTATTAGTTTTCATTTACCAATAGTCTCCTGAATCCTGACAAATTCTGTTAAAAATAATATACACATTGAAAAAAAATAGGATATAGAAGAGAACCTGGCCAGCTTGATGCACCGATATGTCGCACCACTTTCTGAGTCTGAGCACTTCCTTCAACATGCAAGATAAACTCATCATCTGCTAGTTCTATTTCTGTCGGTTTAGCTTGTTTCTGTAGATAGTCAATATACCTGATGCATTGAAAACAATGTCCTGACTCAAATAAAGTAAAAGAAGACATTGCTTGAAGAATTTAGACTATTCGGGGAAAGAAAAAAGATAACCAGGAAGAAAAGGGAACGAACTTGTCCATTTCTTTGATAAATCGGTCATAAGCTGGGTAATGGAGCCTGTTTGCAGTGGCAGCTGTCAAGGTTTCAAAAGTAAAACGTGCATTGACTATGTCTGAGGCCAATGGAAAGAGGGATCCAAACCAAACATATGCATCCTCTCCAACACTTGCCTCTTCACTCACCTATTAAAAAAAAATTGTCAGGCTTATATACAATAAGAAAGCGAAATAATACACTATATATCTGGTCGGATGAGAGAAAAAATAGTTTTAACAATTATTAGTCACTTGAGTTGCTTACAAGGAGCGGCATGATGTCAGAGTAGAACAAGGAGACATCATCGTCGTCACTGTCATCCTTCTGATTCTCATTTACGGGAACAACAGAATCAATCTTATCTTCACTTTCCTTTGCAATGCGCTCCTGTATGTAATACAATCCTCTGATTACTAAACATGTAGTTTTCACAAATATAAATTAGTAACAAAGTGCTATATGTGAGTTGCTCGACTCAGTAGCTTATCTGAAATGTTTGAATTTAGCCTGGAATTGAAATAAAAGTTCGTTAGAATTTCGATAAACTAAATATAGTAATTAATTATACATCTATGCCGCAAGAACTAAACATATCAATGTGAATTTCCCAGAATCGCAACAGCAAGATTTCAGTAGTTGGGCCGACTATTTCTGAAACAGAAGTGATTTTTTATATATATTTTTCTTTGTATTTGTGTTAACTAAGAATACTAGATATTATTAGCAATAACTAAGCTTTCAAAGCGGCTTCCATCTGTATCGGGTAATTAATACTTAATAGGATCCTATACCAGGTCGGAACCCATGGGATCTCTATCCCTTCTCATCCATCTTAGATTTCACAGAGTTTGAATGATCATTAAGTCAAAAAAAAATTATCATTCAATTTTGGATATTACACAAAATATGAGGAAATTAGATCCCATACACAAGATCAAAAGGTTGTTTACCGTAGTGCGATGTTTATCAGGAAGAGGAGTGGGTTTCTCCCATGCAAGCATCATATCATAAGTAAACCGGCTGAACTCTCCATTGTTAATCTTTTCAGAGAGGTTACATGATAAGGGCTCAAGTGCTTTTAAGCTAGAAAATTCAACTAGCCTTCTAGAGTAATTATCTACCCCAGGCTTCAGTCCAGACTCAAACTCCTTGACCAGAGATTCTGGTTTTGTGTTCAGTGCCCTTCAAAAGAACAACCTTTTCAATTAGTTATATTCGATATGAAATCTACTCCTAATTAATTTGAGCATAAGGCCTATGTGACCAGAAGTTACAGAACCAGGTTCCTATTATGGGACTATGGATGGCCGCTTTGGCATGGTACAATTTCACGAGCATGTTAGCTTGCAAAATCAGCTTGTGTTCACCCACCAACAATGCTCTAAAACAGGTTTTCTATAATTGAATCAGTGGTACAATATAATAAAACCAATTCAGTAATTAACGCCAAACAGAAGCAAACCAAAGCAAAAGAAGGCAAAAAAGATATGATTCGGTAATACACTAATAATCACCATGTTATTCTGTGAAGTAAGTTGCCAGAACTAATTGATAAGGTGCCAAATTCCAAAATATGAGACAAATTCTAAGCACGGGAAACCTTAATTACATAGAACTAATTATATATGGAACCAACACTCATGACTATTTTCTCTACTTTTTTCTTTTTGTTTTTTTGTGTGACAAAAAGCTCAAGATCTGTACTTATGCAATGCCCTTCTAACTTCTAACTATCATCATCAACACATTAATTAATGAGTCTGGCTAGTATGATATCGGTGTCATATGACACTAACTCAAAAATTTATTGGATAGATTTCAAATGACGAATTTAAACCGTTCAAACCGATTTAATATATGAGTGATGTGTTTACATACAAATTTTATATTTTTTTTTCGAAATATTTTAGTACCAAATCAGTCAAAAATGTTGAAAAATAAATTTATTAAAATTAACTTAAAAAGTCCCACATTTTTCACATTTGACCGCTTGACTTATAATAATTAAATTCAAAAAATTAATAAATTTGTATGTAAACTCACAATAATGAAACAATAATGAAGTAGATCGGTTTGGATTCGAAATCAGTCAAAAATGTTGAAAAATAAATTTATTAAAATTAACTTAAAAGCTCTCACATTTTTCACATTTGACCGCTTGACTTATAATAATTAAATTCAAAAAATTAATAAATTTGTATGTAAACTCACAGTAATGAAGTAGATCGGTTTGGATTCGAAGTCAGTCAAAAATGTTGAAAAATAAATTAATTAAAATTAACTTAAAAACTCTTACATTTTTCCATTTGACCGCTTGACTTATAATAATTAAATTCAAAAAATTAATAAATTTGTATGTAAACTCATTATCTAACAATAATGAAGTAGATCGGTTTGGATTCGTTGTTTGAAGTCAATTCGCTAGATTTTGTATATACAGTTTGGTATATACGCAAAATAACCTGATGTCATACTAGCCATAACAAGGGTGAATCCACGCAATAACAATGGTGAATCTAAGATCCAGAGTCTGTGCGTGCGGGCGTGCATGCATGCGTGTGTGTGTGTGAGAGAGAGAGAGAGAGAGAGAGAGAGGAGAGAGAAATACTGGGCACAGCGGTGAAGCAAAGAGTCGGCAATGGAGGAGAGAAACTTTGTTGGCCGCCTTTCGCCTTCGCCGATAGATGCCATTGTACGAAAAAGAGTGCGGTGCTCTCCTCGTGCTTGAGGAAGTGAGCAGTTTATTGCCAATACAAATAAAAAGAAAATATATATGTAGGTGTGTGCTGCTTCTGAACTAGACACGTAGCCAATTCTATGCACGTGCCTTCCTCTCATTGATGGCCATCTGCACGTTGCTGCCTATTTTATTCAAATTGTTTAAATGCCGAATAAAATGAAGGGAAGTTAAAAATGGATAAACTCAAACCGCTTGGTTGACGCAATGACGCCTTGACGGCTCATTTTCTATTTGGGCGAAATCACAACTCAGAAGAAAGGTTAAATTTGGTAAAGAAAAAGGAAAAAAAAAAAAGAAAAAAAGAAGAAAGGAAAACGAAGAATGATTTTTCGTGCATTAAAAATCAAGTCGTCGTAGCCCATCAATAAAGCTCTGAAGGAAGGAACCATCGTTAAGCCCAAATGTGAGAGACCCGCAATTGTTTGGAATTCATATCCTCTGCATTAACTCAAAATAGAATCTTTTAATGAATCTGGACTGTCCGATCTGTTTTAAGATTCGTGTGAACTAGATCTGCACTAATATTAAAGGACCCCTATGTTATAGACACTAGCCGGATTAGCTCCGTTTAAAATCAGACGGTTGAAATTTGTTAACTCAAAAGATTCCTTTTGAGTTAATGCAGAGGATACGGATCCAATTGTTTGACAGGCCTGATTTCAGCATAGATCAGTATGAATCGGAAATGAAGTTGTTAATGCATAGTAGCTACCATAACTATAAAAAATAACTAATAATCAATTAAAATTAAAAACAAGTGGTTAAATATTAGCGACGTGATAACTGCCCCAAACTCAAACCTCGGTGAAATTTTCCAACTAACGACTTTTGATCAGGACCATATTCTAAAATGTCACTAGTGCATTTATAGTTAGTGGCCTGATGCTAATTGACGCATACAAGTCTTTAAATCTACGCGGGTAAGTATGCTTTTATACCAAACATATAAAGTTTGTAAATACTGGACATATCAATTCTTTATGAAGACTTAATAATGACTCTAGATGTGCCTTAATTTGAATTGAAATCTTTTATAAATGCTCTGTATCAAAAGTAGTGTAAAATATTGAGAACTAATTAATTTTAAATTTTTATTAATCACTGTAAGGCTTTATACCTTAACATATCAAGTTCTTATATCTATCATATAAAGTCTTCAAACATAATATATCAAGTTTTTAAAAGTTTAAGTGCAAGTTTTTAAAAAATTCAAAATGCAGTTTTTATACTTATCATATCAAGTCTTTAAACCTAGCATATGAAGTCTTTAAACACAAGATATCAAGTTTTTATAAATAACATATCAAGAAGATAAAAAAAATGACGCAAATATAACTTAAAAGTATTTCATCATTAATTTTATTTGAAAGAGAAATCGAGTAAAAAATATTAATAAATTTTTATTCGCAAGACTTTTCACATACCGTTGAAAAAAATCAAAATTGATCAGAAAAATGGATGAAGTGAATCTTTTTTTTTCCTCTAATCAAAATTAGTCTACTTTTTATGTATTATTTTGATATTGACAAAACAATATTGAATGCAAACACATAACTAGTTATTGACAAATAAGTTTCCTTAAAGACAGCTCAATTAATTGCTTGGTATTATATTTGAATGATAAATTGATTAAATTCCGAGTCATTTTGTCCATGACGAATTCAGATAATTAATTAATTAACACAGGCATAAATTTGGAAATGTATGTTTTTCTTTTCGTGTTACATATTCAGCAATGTTCTAAATAGCGTTTATAGCGTCGTAGCGGGAAGGCTAAAAAAAAAGCTATAGCGAATAGCGTCGCTATAGCGGAAGCTATTCCAAATAGTGTTTTTTTTTTTACATTTCGTATATTCAATATTTGTACTAAATATCAACATTATCTAAAGTCTCATAGAACAATAAATAACACCAAAGTAATTAAGAAATTATAATATTCATATTGAACCCGTACAAAGTCCAAATTGCGGTTCAAAATATCCATATTAATATCATAAACTATCGATTTTTTCTATTAAAAATATCTTAAGCATCATGATTCATGACATAATCTATTTTTTTTTCTATTCAAATTTCAATTTATATTCCCAATTTCAAATTGATTTATCTGTAGCAAGTAGCAACAAATTCAATTTCGGTTTGAAATTTTTTTTTATCTTTATTTAAAACCCATATAATTGCTTAAAAAAAAAAAAATCCATATTGTATAGCGCAAATAGCGGACCGCTATAGCGCTATAGCGGCTGTAGCGTAAATAGCGCATTTTGATGTCATAGCGTAGCGTTTGAGGTCCAAAAACGCTATAGCGCCGCTATAGCGCGCTATTTAGAACACTGATATTCAGCCTATATATACAAATTTAACATTTTGTATTAAATTTCTCCGAATTTTCAGAGAATAAATAATACAATTACTATTAGAATTAGAATTTAAGGGCCCTCTATTATTGTCATATGATCTCCTAAATATTTAGCTAACTACTGGTGACCAGCCACGAAAGTTGGATGAATTCTTCGCTGGGTTCATCATAAATCTGATCTATTCAAAGTCTGAATTAGAAAATTTAGAAGAGGGGAGGAGGTTAAAATTTAAAATATATATACATGATTTGATAATAACAAATTGAAATTCTAACCACTAGATTACAAACTGACATGTAATGCTTTATGGAGGGAGGGGGAGGGGGAGGGGGATTCGTATTTCGTAGGATACCGCATAAGAAAATCTTTTAGAATGATTCCTTAATTAGTGGATCTAGATCATTCTTTTAACTTTCCTTGAATTTCAAGCGCAAATAATACTGTCCCTGCGCTAGTTTGAATCTCAAAGTGGCTGAAAGAAAATCTCAAAACCATAAAAATAGTGGTCCCACCGTGAAAATACTATTAAAATACTGGTCGATCCGAGATAGGGGTGTAAACGGAGCGGATTCGGAGCGGATAATGCCGATACCAAATCCGTATCCGTTTTCAATAGCGGATACGGATACGAATACGGATAATAAACAGATATCAAAATTCAAAACCAAATCCGTCTTAAACGGATACGAATACGGAGCGGATAATCCACGGATAATTGTCGGATAATTGAGTCCATATGAACTTTAAGTACAAATACTAAATTAAAAAAATTAAAAACAATTAAGAAAACAAAAAGTAAATTAAAAAAAATTGTAAAGAAATGGAGGAGATATAGGAATAGAGAGGAGTTAGGGAATATTAACCGCTGAAAGCCAAGTTACAGCGAAGCGGAGAAGTTGAAATTTCGGATCCGGATAGTGCGGATATCCGCTCCGTTTATATCTTTCAAAAAATTATCCGTATCCGTATCTGCATCAAATTTTCCTATGCAAAAATAATCCGTATTCGTATCCGTGATATCCGTATCCGTTTAAATCCAGATACGGATAATAAACGGATTCGGAGAGGATATCCGTCTGGATATCCATATCCGTTTACACCCCTAATCCGAGAAGAGGAGGCTGAACTATATTGAACTATATAAGAACTTCAAAAAATAAAAATACAATTAAATGTCAATATATATAATTTTTATTTTATTTTATAGAGATGACTAAGCATCTCGTGTCCTGTGCTACAGAGTCTATTATGCTTGTGCATCAAATTTCAGCTATCTCAAAATACGGGCTCTCTATAATTATTTAAAAAATGTGGAATCTCTGATATAAATTTTATTAGCCCGTATTTTCTGACAAGTTATATTACATAAGCAGCAAAAAATTGTTGTTTCTGTAAAGAAAATTCTTTGTCACTATTTTCCTTTTAGCTCTGATTCTGAAAAAGAGTTTACTTTCAGTGGAATGAGCAACCACCAAAAATTTCTTTAGTTTAACTAATTATCCGACCAGTTGTTTGACGCGTTTTGGTTTACAACTTTATGGCCCAATTTTTATTAGAATAAAGACAAACTATCATACGATTTTATTAATTTTTTGTCTGAGAAATTTTATTAAACCAAAGAAAAAAGGACATAAATTTACAAAGAAGAGAGATGAATAAAATATGGGGATACAAGTACCACGGAGAAAAAAAAATAAAAGGTCCTAATTTCTTTGTACAGGGGCCGTAATGGATTCATTGTTGATCTCCTGCTTTCAAATCTCCTCTGTAACGTGTTGTTACTTGATCCGTCAAGGGCCTGTTTGGTGTGCAATACGGAACATAAATGGATTTGGGAACCGATAATTTTTGAATTGTCAATTATTGTGCTCGTGGGACAGAAAATACAACCTCAAACTGAATTTTTTTTTTCCCACGCACACAGTAACTGTGCCGAACATGCCCTAAGAGTATGTTGTGATGATTAAACTTCAGTGAGAACTAATGAGATTAGGACTAATTACAATAATGTTTTTTTTAATCCGTTCAAATGAATTTTTTTATGAAATGTGATTTTTTTTCTTAATTAGTATAAATAAATAAAAAAAATCAAGTTAGACTCAATTTTATTTTCAGTGGTGCGCTGGTTGTTTGTCCTCCTCTGACTTTTTTGTGTATTTATGTAGTGAATACATTTCTGAATCGTCACTAATTTTATTGTTATTTAATTATCTGCTGGACAAACAATATTTTAAACATTTCTTAAATTGATGCCTACAAAAATAATAAACGAAAACCTTCAAATTATTATTCGGTAATAATGTAATTAATATTAACAACATGTCCCAATCCACTTGAAGAAATAAAAATGATTGAAATTCAGAAAATAAGATTTTATGTGCATATATGCAATATGCCATCAGAGTAGGTCCGATGCCCATCGGACCTACCTTGGTTCGAAAATTCGCATCCTCTGAGATATCTCAAACTTTGCTTGACTTTATGGAAAATGTCAACCATTCAAATACGTTCTACACGAATCTCAAAGCAAAAAATACTGGCCCCTGCGCTATCCCCAAATAGGAACCGGACACGTCGGTCATGCAAAAGTTGAGATATCTCAGAGGATACGTACTCTTGGTTCGATGGGTGTGATGACCATCCGATATGTATCAAGATTTGTGTGATATGCATCAAAATCCGTGCAAGTATGTATTAATTTTCGTGCACATAGATTTTGATGCTAATCGTACGGTGATGGAGCTAATTGAACCTAAATGTAGGTCCGATGCCCATCGGACCTACTCCTATCTCATGCAATATACATAATTACATATCTTAACTTTCATATTTGATGCAATTCGTGTAGTATCCTTCAATAATACATCATGAATTTAAATTCTAATCATTGAAAAACTTTTTTTCTTTTCTTATAGGCACAATGCATGTACTCAAGTTAAATAATTGTCATTAAATCTTAGCTCAAATTTTCATTTTGCCTAGGTAAGTAGGTATTCATTTTTACAAATTACAGAGATGTAACTCTTTAAACAACAGCAATTTTATTGAAGATTTAATTAGATCGGATCGTTCATATCTTTTTGATCATATTCATTGTTTTACATATTTAAAAAATTTCAATTAGTATTTCTATTTTAAAATTCATATGACTTAATTATCTGACAATTATTCGTTTCGTATCCGTATTCGTGGATTATCCATTCCATATTCGTTTTATATTTTGACATTCGTTTACTATTTATATTCGTATTCGTATCCATTCATTGCAATATGGATATGAATTTGATATTTAATATGATTTATGTGGATGTTCAAACATTTTCATATCTCCACTATTCATTTATTCCCACTACTTCCACTATCTATTTATTTTTGGAATTAATTGATATCTCCATTCCATTATTAAGCACATTGGGTATCCGATCCGCCAATGGCTACGATTGAAAGATTAATTTTTAGATTTAATCTCAGCTCTCCAATTACATAATCTATATTCTTTTGATTAAATGCATCTGTTTTATGTGTAGAAGTTTAAATTTAGCTACAAACATACTCGCCACACATACCGTCACACGATGCGTTATAATTAAAATGAAACAGACTCTAAAATTTAGCGATATAATTCTCCGTTTCCTTATTTATTTGTTTCCTTATTTCTCCCTCTCCAATTGAAATTTCTATACGGCAGATCACAATGCAAATCATTTTTTTGTTTACTTCCTCATTTATCTACTTCCTTATTTCTATACATATTACTGTGATAAATCTAGAATATATTTCTAATTTTATTTTTTTATGAAAATTTGTCATTTTGTATGAGAATTTATTTTTGTTATCTTATCATATATTCCGTTGCAACGCACGGGCACGATACTAGTTACTTTTTATGTACAATTTTTAGCATATAAATGGAGACTTTGTAAATATATATGATACATAAAAAAACACAAAAAGAGATAATAACAATTATACTATTTCTCTCTTTATATTTTTCTTATTATTTATTTTACTTTTGTCGTAACTTTATTTAATTTTACAACAGTATTAGCATATTATCCGCTCCTAATTCGCGCTGTTTACACCCCTACAAGGTTACAACAGTGAAATCTGAACGGAAACCCGCTGAAAGGGGTTTTTCGGATCATTATTCAAATCCGATCCAAATTAGATGGATCCGACTCAAACTTCAGTCCCCGATAAGATACTTACCCAAGAAGGACAAGAAAATATTGGCAATAAAATTAAAGAAGAAAAGAGGCAGAACTCAAAGTTGTTGATCGGAAAGAAGGAAAGAAAAGAGGCGAGACGATTCCAATTGACAGGATTCGACGGGAAAAAGCGCTCGCTGAAATCTCGTGAAAATAGTAGAGATTTGACGAGAATTAGAATTGGTGGAGCGAAAATACGTTGCTGCTCTTCCTTACCGTGGCCTGAGAAGAGGAGCGGCATCATTCTCCGAACAAGTCGGCAACATCTTCGTCTTTTTGTTTCAGGTCACCTCCGCCCTTCTGTTTCGAGATTTGTTTTGTATAGAGCTGTATGTGCTGAAATTCTAACTAGAGTTGTTTTCTTGCACAGCTATGTTCTTGATTCTTGACTGAGGGGAGAACAGGGGGAGAGCGCTCGGCTTCTTGTTTAGGATCAAGAAAGGTTTGCGAAGAGATCAAACATGGGGTCGACTGCTCCTGTCCTGCTCAACATTGGTGTGTTCTTCCCCTTTCTTCTCCATCTTTGTTTTCTATCTATCAAGGGCAATTGAAATTCGTCATACACTCAGCGTCTCAATCTCATTAGAGTTTAGGAGTAGGATAATTTATATAATTTACTTGTACCTGTTTCATTTGTTTGATGTGCTTACATCTAGAGTTGTAGCATGAAAACTTGTTACAAACTGTGGATCAAATTGCATAGTATTGACTTGAATTTGAATTTTAGCCTACCCAATGTAGATTTATGAAATAATTGATTAAGAGTTTGAATTGACAGGAGGTAGAACATATGCTACGACAGTGGATACACTTACACTGCGTGAACCTGAATCAATGCTGGCAGCTATGTTCAGTGGAAGGCACACTGTTAGCCGAGATTCAGATACTGTTAGTACTCTACTTCCTCTGCCTTTTTTTTCCACCTCAACTCTTTACACCAAATAGAATGATTGAGTTAATTATTGGCAGGGAACGGTGTTTATAGACCGGGATGGGGAGCATTTCAGATATATTTTGAATTGGTTGAGAGATGGTGTGCTTCCCTCTCTCCATGATTCACATTATCAGGAGTTGCTGCGCGAAGCTGAATACTATCAGATGCTTGTATCTTTCTTATTTCCTCCACTGTGTTTTTTTTTTCTTTCTTTTTGCTATTTTATTTATTTATTTTGGATTTTCGAAATACACCCTGCATTTTAGTGTTTCTGATTAAAGAACTAACATTGAGATGTTTTGAGTTGTTTGCAATAACTTCTAACTATCTTGAGTCTAAAAAAAAGTTAAATACCAAGAAGTGACTGAATTACCCTCGAGTTGTTCATGTTAACTTGAAAAAATTGCTTTGTAACTAGTTTATTGGAATTAGTTATTTTTTAATTTTGTATCAGTTTTAGGAAAGACCGATGACTTTTTTTATATAGGTGCAAACATTTCAACATTTAAGATAACAATGACTTTTATCAGGCTGATATGAAGATTTAGTCACCATGTATGCATTGTGCCTAAAAAGGTTTTGCAAATATTGGACATATTAAGTGTTATTAGGATGTACAAAATTATTGTGTAATATGCATCAAGAAAAAAAGATTACTTTGTTTTCTAGGATTCTTAGTTTTGCTTTTGATTTTGCTTTGAAGGGATTAATTGACTACATACAAGAAATTATCAAGAGGAAGGAAGATGACAATGGGCCCGAGCTGACGCGGAGAGATGTTATAAAATACATACAGTTTGAAAGGCTTCGATTTCGCGGTGTTAATTTTTCTCAGCTTAATTTGTCAAAGCTTGTAAGTATCCAATTTAGATATTGAGCAAAAGATTTTCTCAAATGAAGTGAAATTTTTAAGTTTGGAGATATGACTGCTCCTCTCCTTCTTGGCAGGATCTATCTTCCGTGGAATTTTCATTTGCATACCTTAACAAAACTGTCTTCTCATGGGCAAACCTTCATAAAGCTAAGTTTGGGGTATGGTCGCTGTCACTCAACGATTACATGGATATCGCTACATTAGAGAGTGTCACAAGATCTTTTGATATATATTTAACTTTAAATGATGTTTTCTTAATATTGATAATAGGATGCAGTGGCTATTGGTTCAAATTTTGAAGATGCAATTCTGCGTGAGTAAGACCTTTGCACAAACTGACATTTCATTTTCTTGTACATTTTTCATACTTCCATGTTCTGAATAGTATTATTAACTCTTTTTAATGGATTGCAGATGCGAGTTTATAGGAGCGAACCTTTGTGAATCCACATTGGATAGAGCTAAACTACAGAGTGCTAATCTCCAAGGTTACTTTCTCCTCATTTACCTTTTTTTTTTCTCTCTTTTTTCATTGTTTCTTTTGTTACTTTTACAAGCACCAGAAGGAGCTTTTCTTTCATAGTGCACCAAATCTTTATTGCATTTGCAAAACACCTAATATTTGTCTTGTTTATAACTAGATTCCAATATTTTGAGAACATTGCTACTAGCAGCCAACCATTATAACTAAATGAAGTTTTTTTCTCGATGCATAAACTGAACCAAAATAAATGAACACAAGGTAGATACCAGAATGTAGCTATCTTATAAGTTTTCTTGAGCTCATTGTTAACAATTTGTTTCAATTACTATAAAGGAATTTGCTGTAATGTAGCAATTAGTACATTCATCTAACCTGGATCTAGAATTCCTAATGGTTGAATTGTGTTTACAATAACACACCCAAAATTCCATGTGTTACTTGCAAAGCTGAAAATGTTGAATGTTTCTTTGCAGATAGCCAAGTATTGTCAATCAATGCGGTCAGTTTGAAAAAGATCCGTACTTAAATATTAAATTTTGTTTGTTTATATAGATGCACGTTTAGTTGGCTGTAGCTTTTGCGAAGCAGATCTTCGTTCAGCACATTTGCAGGTCAGTGCTTGTTTTCTTGTTATTATTCTAAAAAAGTTTATTTTTATGTTGCCTAATCCTTTTTTTCCATAAGTCGTTACCTGTATTAGTTTGAAGAGTGTTAAATTATCAGGCATAATTTTTTTTCAGGGTGCTGACCTATCAGGTGCCAACCTCACAGGAGCTAATCTTGAAGGAGCCAATCTCAAGGTATTTTCTATAGTTCCTTCTAGAAATGCAGATACAATCTGCTATGTGGCAAAGTAGCTCATTTATTTATTTAGTTTTTCCTTGTAAATTTCAATGTTCTAAATATTCCTTTTTTGCCCTTAATATGTCAACAACATTATTGACGTTAGTCTCCCTTGCTTTTCATGCCCTTTGCAGTATCTTATTTTCATGTCATTTATTTTTGTTTATTGTCTTTGGCTGGTGATTTGTGAAATCATTGCTGAAATTAATTGTTTGATACACAGGGTGCCAAGTTGATCGGTACAAACTTACAAGGGGCAAATCTTCAAAGAGCCTACCTCCGTGAAGTAGATTTACGTGAAACTGTGAGTTTTATGACCTAATACTTATTTTACAATAATTAGGTCTTACCTCTTAGTTTCTTGGCAGCTCTTGTTCTGACGAACATATTA